>OZ034975.1:39567568-40167568 GCA_964030785.1 Siderastrea siderea
GTAAGCCGCCACTTCTCCTTCATTATGTCTTTTGCTAGATATACTCTGGTAGATGGCGTCATTCAAACGCAGTTGACAGAGATGAAACCGTAGTTTCACATCCCCTTCCATCAATCGGCCAGCTAGAGCCACTCCATTCAAAAACAAGCTGGGGCTGTTGAAATGAAATTTCATCTTGATTTCGATGCCAGGCACCAACGGTTTGCCAGTGTGAAAGACTTCCAAGTGCGGGGTAAACACCAGACTGTGGGTGACACCTGCAGCATACTTCTCCACTTCGGCCGCAGAGGTATTGAAGGCCGCTTGATGATTAGCAGGCAGATCTTGCCAATGTTGATGGTTTCCTGCTTTGTCTGTGTTGGTGGCAGTCCATTGGGGTGGGAAATCCACTTGATTGAACCATCCTTGGGGTCCTAACACGGTCTTGCCATCTTCTCGGTCATAATTCAGCAAGGTTTCTAGGTAAGCTTTGTAATGATACGTGTCGGATTGTGGACTGATCAACGTGCCATTCAACTGCAAGTCAATTTGTTTGATGATGGAATGGGCCAAATTATTGACTGGCCACAATTTCTCCGCGGCCACCAAGTTGGCATTGTTACTCTTTTTCAAACTCAATTCCATGGTAAAGTAACTGCGTCCCAAATCCACAAAATCGTCCAACCCCGGTATGATGAATTCCATAGGATTGATACCCGTGGTGGTGGGTTGGATGGTGACCATGCGATAGGCATTGATGCTAATGTCGGTCGGTGGCACCTTGAAAATCCGTAAGGCAGGGTTGACGGTCCCTTCGGAACGCTCGTGAGCCGGGGCGGTTTGTGTACTCACGTCAGGCATGTTTAACGTCGTCGAGTGGTACCCCGTCGTCGTCGTGAGGGGTTTTTATAGCGTCGTCGTCGTCGTGCTAAACGTTGTCTCAAATCAAACCCGGGGACTCTCATGACCTCGGGACTTAACCATCCACCACGTTGTCGTCGTCGCATGAGTTTCCAAAACGGATACAGTCCACCCCATTGAGACAACCCTCGATTACTACGAATCCGTCGAGGTCGTGAATGCACGGGTTCCATGTTCACACTCCCAAAATATCACGTGCACGTTTGGTTTGTTTGGGAAATAAGGCAGTGGCCACACGCACGGCGTCTTTCACGTTCTTATGACTCAACGCTTTCTTGGCTTGTTTGGTGATTTCTTTTTTAAGGACGTCTTCGGCTTTGCGTTTGATACCTCGTGTCAAACCCGTTTCCAAGCCTCTCTTGATATTACTAGGCAATTTTAAAGGATTCCGGGTGCTTTTAAGGCCTTGGAACCCCCCACGCAAGAGATCCGTCACCAACCCTTTTCCACTTTGACCATGTTGATCATACCACTCGTCGGTTCGAAATCGTGTCAAACTTCCCCCACGCATTGTGTCGTCGTCTTCACGCGTTACCAAGGATCACGTTTTGTTTTTGTCACAGGACTCGTCTCTTTTTATACCGTCATCATCGTCTTCTTTTCCGAAAAGCGGCTTCCAACCCTTTTTTGGCCCCGTAACTCGCGGCACCACCCGCGGCACCCAACGCCACGGCTTTTCCTCCAGCCACCAAGGCAGGAATGAGGGCCGCCAATGGGAATAAACCCCCTCGTTGCCTTCTTCTTCTTCGTCTCGTTCGACGCACTCTTGTCTTTGGCATGTTTGTTTGTTTTCACAACCCTTGTTTTCTTTTTATACTCACATGAGGTTGCACGTAAACGATTCCCCCGCCCACCGTTTGCGTTTCCCACTTCGCATTTCTTCCATACGTTTCTTCGTTGATCTTAGGTAATTCTTTTTGGCTAACTTTTCTACCCCTTTGGTGATGGACCAAGCGGCTTTAGGAATCCCGGCAATCACCGCGTTGATCCCTTCCCCCTCTTGTGGACGCTGTGGTCGTCGTCGTCGTCGTCGTCGTTTCGGAGGCATGATTGACTTGGGTTCCCTTCTCGTCTCTCTTTTTTATGCCTTTTTGAAGTGTAACGTGACAATGGTATGGCCTTCACCAAACTTGACCAAGTCTCCTCCTCTACCAATCGTTTCAGCGACTTGAACGTGAATCATTTCCACCACTTCGTTACGAAGAGGTAGGTATTGAATGTGCAACGGTTCAAAGTACATGGTGCCTCGTCCTTCTCGCTTGTACTGGATTTCACGCAACAAATCGGTCACGCGATTGCCCACCACACTGCTGCCTGCCACGTCGGAGTACACGTGCAACGATCGTGTGGGGTCACCCACCACCGTACGAAACGCTACATTCAAATTGGTGAAACGCCAATTCACGCTGAAACTCAACCAAATCCACGTGGTCCCAGCACCATCCACGCTCACTTGATAATACTCCGGCTCGTTCTTGCTATTTCTTAATTCAATGTCACTATTGTTGGGAACCTTGTCATCACGGAATTCCATGTTCAAGTTGGGTCCCAACTCATAGTTTCCTGCATCGTTTTTTTTAAACCATCCCATTTTTTCGGCCATCACATGATGAATGGCAAAGTGAGGGACGAACATCGTCGCGTTGTCTTTGTATGGAAGCACGTACTTGTACCGTATGATATTGCGATTGTTCATGACCAAATCCTCGCCGTCCCACTCAAAGGTTGTACACGTCTTCTTTCCCCGCTCCGCATACGGTGCGCCATAGTAGCCCATGTAAGAATAGTTCATACGTTGTCTCACCCAATGAAAAAAGGCTTTCATGAAGGTCACGCCATCCACAATGGAATCATCATGTTTCAAATCGTCCATTTTCATATTGAAGCTAAAGACCTTACGCCCCGCGGAGGAGGTCATTCGATAACAAGAGGTACCAAACACGAACTGATCCGATGGCAGCAGATTAAAAATGTTGACCCCCGTGTCCGGTAAGGAAATGGCACTCAACCCCACTTGCCAACCACCTCCCGTGAGCTGTAACGGTTGAGGTAAACGAATCTTGAAGGAATTGGCTTGGTTGTTGGGAAATTCACGTCGGTTGGCATGACTGGGTAACGTCACGTAGAACGACATGTTGTCTTTCTTCTTCACACCACCACTTCCCTTTTAAAGTGAAGGGTCAGGAGGGCATGGCCTTCACCAAATTTCACCAGATCCCCATTGGTTTCGGCCATCTGCGTTTCGACGATTTCCACCACTTCGTTGCGTACTGGGATATATTGAATATGTCGAGGTTCAAAGTGGGTGGTGTTTTGAGGCTGGTACTTGATTTCTCGTAAGAGATCGGTGATGCGCCCCCCTACCATACTGCTGGTCCCTACATCACAATACACGTGCAAAGGACGCGCGGAGGGAAATTCCAACGAGGGACGAAAGGTCTGGTTCAAATTCACAAACCGCCAATTACACGTCATACTCAAGTTCAGATAATCCCCATCCACTTTCCAAAAGGCGGGCTTGTTGCTGCCATCCAGGACATCGGACGGAATGGGAATGGAGTCCGAATGAAATTCTTGCAAGAGATTGGGACCCAATCGATACTGGCCGGGGGACACTTGTTCAATCCATCCCATTCTCAGGGCCAAGGTTCTGCCCCATTCCACGCGTGCCACTTGTCGTTTGTAATCCACATTGGTGGTATTCAACACCAAATCCCCTTCGGTGGTCCATTCAAACGTCGGGTATAATTTAACGCCATTGTCCTCGGCCCATTTGTTTTTGGGTTCGGTTTGTTTGGCACGGGCTTGCACGTAACGGTACACCAATTGATGAAAAAAGTGCGATCCCGTCGACGAGGCCATCTCCTTTCTCATATCTCGTCCGTACACAAAGAGTTCGCGTCGTTGATGCCACCATCGATCGTCCCCTTGATCGTCTTGGGCATACACCCGTTCGTGCCATCGTACGTACAACAGAGGATGGGAATCACCCACGCCTCCTTCTTCCGCTATCACGGGAATGGTGGGTAAGGATAAACTCACCATACCCACCATCCATCCTCGTCCCACAAATCGGATGGGTTTAGGCAATCGGTTTCTGAAATGATGACTCTTGTTCCCAGGAAACTCTTTGGTACTCGCATGACTCATCAACGTCACGTAAAACGAAGAATTGGGCACCAACGTCATTGTTTAGTCACGTCGTCTTTTGGGTGGGCTTGTCTCTTTAGTCTTCAGTTGTCGTTTGGGGGGGCCTTGTCTTTTTCCTCTGGGGTGGTTGGAGAGCCGTGACGTCTTGACTACGAATCCAACTATTGTACTTGTCGGGCCACCCTTTCCACTTGACCAACCAACGACCTTTTTGTCGCTTAAGTACCTTTTCGATGCGAAACACATCGGACACATGGACTTTTTGTAAATCCTCTTCATAAAACGTACCTTGGACGGGGGTCTCATCCCATTCGTGAATCTTATACGTGGGCACAGGGCCCGGGATCACACGATGCACCACAAACACTTCTTCGGTCCAACCGGGTAAATAGCCTTTTTCAAAGGTACGATGAATCTTGTTGAGACGGACACGATCTCCGACTTTGAATTTAGGTTTTTTCTGGTCTTTCAACCGTTTGGCATACAATCGTTTCCACACCGCTTCTTCGTTGTCCCACGTCACGTCTTGAGGGGCCATACCAATACTTCGATGCCGGGTGGCATTATACCCTTGCACCAACTCGGGTAAGACATCGTCAAATTTCAACGTGTTGGCCGCGGTGAAATAACGGTACAACCGTTCTTTCAAGGTGCGATTAAATCGTTCCACCACACTGGCTTTGGCATCCCCTTCGGTCGAAAAATGTTGAATGCCTTGCTCGTCAAGCCATCGTTGAAAGGTCCGGTTGTAAAATTCTTTCCCTCGATCCGTTTGCAATCGATTCGGGTGACGTCCTTTCAAAATCTTGTCAAAGGCATGGACCAACGCCACCCCGGTTTTGTCTTTCAACGGTTGGACCCACGCATACTTGGACAACACATCCAAGACCGTCAACAAGTATCGTATGCCCCGATTATACTTGGCCAAGGGTTGCACTTCCACTAAATCCGCGACCCATTGATCATCTAATCCTCCTACGATCACGGGGACGGTGGGAAAACGACGACGTCGTGGTTTATGTAACGTATAGGCCAAATCCCGTTCCAAGGCCCGTTGAGCTTTTTTCAAAGGGAGACGATGGGCTTTAGCAAACCGTTGCACCCCTCCTAAACTGCCGGGGGCTCGAGGATCGTGGTACTGACTCAACCATGATTGGGAGACCTTTTTCTTTCGAGGGGCCATACGTTCTGGCATTCACCCCATAAGGTCGATATGGTGGGGACTGTGTGGGGATGCGCCTTTTGAATGATTCGATACCATCGCCATGCCTCTGGGTGAGCTTTTAACCATAAGACAAACACCACCCATCGATACAGGTTGCAGTCCACATGGGTTTCTTCAAAGAGGTGGAGAGGATGCGTGTCCTCGGGACATGGGGGTATGGGGATTTGGGACCCGGGTTGGTGATCATATAAGACTTGACAAAGGGTTTGATGACATTGCCATTGCCCCAGGGACAAGACAAACTCCCACGCATCACATACAGACTCCATGGTGACATTGATAAAAAATTTTATTCGTTCTCTCATTTAAAAGAGACCTAGACGGCCGCAACTGATGGTCTCTAGACCTTTCTGCCAGTTGTCCACACTGTCACTGTACTTAGGGGGTGGTGGAGCTGGGGCCACCATCATTTCTTGACGGTTCTTGAGCTCTTGAATTTCTCGTAACAATTGTTTCTCATACTCTGTCAGGGGCCGTTCTCGTTCCACGTCCTCTTTCCTTCGGACTGGAGGACCAGGGATGTCTACTCCACGTTTGGGATATCCTTGAGCATCACGGGTGGGTGGTTCAGCTTGTTGATCGGATTTTTTGGGAGGGTTGTCATGAAACCAACTCCAGTACTTGGGACCCAAGGGTTGATCGGCCCATCGGAAGAAGCCACACGTTTTCTTGGAACAAGTCAGAAACAAGCGATCGGGGTTCTGAGTCGAATGACTCTGTTGAAGCGTGGCGGGTTCACGGCAAAAGCATTGCAAACCACCCCACATGTCCAACACTTCTACATCAGGTTGACTATACACGGCTTTCATATACTCCAGAACTTGATCTTGTACACAAAACAGCAAACACGGTTGCATGGGACATTTCACATACTTCCATCCCTTTTGAGATTCTCGGGCCTCCAAACGCACATTATGGCAAGGGCATACCATAGTGTCCACCGAACTGGGAGGAGGATCTTCGACATACGTCACCATGTATTCAGATGGGGATGTCTGGGGGGACACCATATCATTCAATTCTTTCATCATATCTTCCACCGCAGCTCGGGTGTCTTCCACGACCTCGCAGACCACAGGATCACAGTCCACGGGCGTCATATGTTGAATGCTCTTCTTCTTCTTCTTCCCCGCAGGGTGTACGCTTGGCTTTCTCTTCCGATCGGTGGACATCGTACTCAAGGTTGATGTCACCCCCACTGCCCATGCCTTTTTATACGTTGGGCCCTTGCCTGTCATTGGTCAGCTTATTCAATCCAAATAAGGACTTGTTATCGTCCCATTGGTCAGCTTTTGCCTCTCCAAC
Organism: Siderastrea siderea; assembly: GCA_964030785.1. Classification (NCBI taxonomy): domain Eukaryota; kingdom Metazoa; phylum Cnidaria; class Anthozoa; order Scleractinia; family Rhizangiidae; genus Siderastrea; species Siderastrea siderea. The sequence goes on from OZ034975.1 coordinate 39,574,149, forward strand.
TAAGGTCCTCTTGTCTTCCCATTGGTCAACTGTCCCTATTTAAGGAGCTCCCTGGGACCTCCGACTCGTCATTCCAAGTAGATGGACTACTACCAAGATCTCAACCGAGACGACTTTGCTTCCACCGAAGACTATTTGGCTGAACGGGTCAAACGAGGTCTAGCAGCGGGATTCACGTTCAAACAGTGCCGACAGCACCACGTCATTGATTTCGGTTTGGCCTTAGAGTTGACTCCCACGGAGATTCTAGCTATTGTAGGCCCAGACACCGGCTACGTATTTAAATGCCCCCCAACATCAACATGATCGGAGAACAAGATCTCGGTGCCTTGGAACTGCAAGTGGGTCATGGCCATGTGGTCTACACAGGGGGAGCCAAAGGTACGGATGCCCTCGTGGAACAACATGCCAAACACTTTGGGATGCAACTAGAAGACCTCGTCCCCCCGAACCATCCTCGATCCACTTTCATCACCCCTTCTACGGTGGAAGTCCTGATGCTGGCCAACCCCCATCTTCACCAGGCAGCGGAGAAACTAGGCAAACAAATGCCCAGTCATTTTTACACCCTGCAATTGCTGCAACGTAATTATCAAATTGCCAAAAAAGCCCATACCATCTATGCCTTTGGCATCTTGGAACCGGATCATAAACGCGTGAAAGGAGGCACTGGTTGGACTGTGCAATTGGCTATGGATCAAGGCAAACCCGTCTACCTGTTTGATATACCCAGTCAATCATGGTACCGCTCGGACCATTACTACCAAGTCAATGAGAATGCCGCCACCCTGGTGACTGGCAGTCAATTTGTCCCTTGGGGACCTAAAAAGCCCACCCTTCATCAAAGCAGTGCTATTGTGGGATCCCGGGATGTGGACGAGAAAACCCGAGCCGAAATTCAAGCCTTATTCAACCGCACCTTCTGTCTACCCGAGAACATTGATCAATTACGCATGGAACTGGAAGACTTTCATTTGTAATTTCTTAGTTTTTATTTTTTCAATCTGTACATAGCTTTCTTTTTTAATTTTTTTTAGTTTTTATTTTTTTCCAATTGTACATATCCATTTTTACTTTTTATTTTTTCAAATTGTAGATAGCTTTTTTTCAATTGTAAATAGGAGCGCCCCACCCAGCGTGGCAAAGAATACAGACCACCATTTGTAACACCAACTCTTTTTTAATTAAAAAATAAAAAACTTTACTTACAAAATGTTCTTGACTCACAATAAAAATAAAAACTCAACAAATGTCTCTGTCCCTATAATAGGGTTCTATTTGTCGGTACTGTTGATAGCTCAGTGCTCCAGCCTCCTCCTCCTCCTCCTCCTCCTCCTCCTCCTCGCTGGAGTCCTCCTCCTCCTCCTGCTCCACCTTTCGCTGCTTTTCTACTTCTTGAAAAAAATAGACAATGTCCTGCCAGCGTTGTCCGGCATGCACTCCTGGTAGGTGATTAATCAAATAATTATCAAGTTCCTTAAAGTGGGGCAAACTAATAATCCAAAATGTCTCATCCATGGTGTACACCAACCGTCGACAAATGAATGGGATGATGCGGGTAATCAGGGTCTTTTGCAACATCTTGTACGTGACTGGGTGGAGTGGGCGGCCATTCTCTATATCCACAAAACACATTAAAAACAGCCGAAGGAACGCAGCCACGCGGTATTTGTTGAGGGGGCGCCATGCTTCCTCTCGCCTCTCGTACATTAGCCGAGTATACCTCTCCACTGGCGTTCTCTCAATCCTTCTTCTCCTCAAACCCTCCTCTCCATTTACATTCACATAGCTCCGCAGGGATCCCAACGTTGTTCCAGACATTTTTCAGCACAGACAACAAACATAAGTCGCTCAGACAAGACTCAAAGCTAGGAATGGCCTCCTGTGGCCTCCCTTGACTTATATACCCCGATCCGCGCAATGCACCATGGTCTATCTAAGGAGGGGGGAGGGGGGTACCCCCACCTCTTCCCCTCCCAAAGCATGATGGGGCCTTTCTCTCATTGGTCCTTCCCCTCCCACGTGACCCCCTTCTTTCTCTATAAAAAACCACCGTCCCATTTCATGTTTTCACACTCATCGATGATCCAGTCCAGAAACCCAACAAGTGATGGCTCAACCCAAACCATGTGTGATCTGTTTGACGCCTGTCACCGATAATACCAAGTTGAGCTGCTGTGGTCAACCTTGTCATACCCCCTGTGCCAAGGACTATCTCAAGAAACGTTCCTACGCGTCCTCCTGTCCTAGCTGCCACCGAAACGCTCACCGGGGGTCTCTTTCCACCGATCCTCCATCCAACCCCTGTGTATTCTGTGCGATACAAGTCTACTATTCTGCCAAGTTGAGGTGCTGTGATAAACCTTGTCACCCCTCCTGTGCCATGGAATGCAACACACCCAACCCAAATCCGTCTCACAACCCCCATTGCCCAAACTGCCAACACGCTGTTCCTCTTTCCGTCATGGAGACTCCCCCTAGACGATATAGCCGCGACCTTGAGTTTAGGGAGGAAGTTAGCAAAGTTCACTGGCCTGGTGGTGATTGGTGGCATGGTACTCTTTATGAAAACGAGAACACCACCACGAGCGGATACTGGGGACTACTCCCAGATCCAGTTGATCCTGACCACAAAACCCTGCACTATCTGGGAAAGAACCAAAGTGACGTCATTCCCCGCATGAAGAGCATTATGAGTCTTCCCTACACTATCTGGAAAAACCTTGCTCACTCAACTCCAACACAAATGGTAACGCTTGGTTTACGACAAAAGAGTCATTGATCCCCGCACCTTCAAGACCTACCCCTATGGTTACCAGTGAAAGCCCAAACAAGATCGTCGATTGTGATGAACATTAAGGAACACTTATCATAAAGGAACCCTCATATCAAATAGGAACTCAAAGGAAACCATTTTTCTCAGTTATTGTAAACAAACCAATAAAACGTGATTTATTTATTTTGTGTTGTTTTCACTCCAAGGGTTACCCACGTTCCAGAAATTGGACTTTGGACTTTGAGCCCGCGTTTTCTCAGCGGTTTTAACCCACCCTGCGCCCACGATCCATTTTTCATACTCGTCAGCGGTTTCCCATTCCAAAACACGTGACTTCCGGTTGTATGAGCCCACGATCCTTTTTTTCCCACTGGTCAGCGGTTTCCCATTCTAAAACATGTGACTTCCGGTTCCAGGCACTTCCGGTTCCGGTGACGTCATTGATTTGCTCTCGACCAATCAGAAGCCAGTATTTTCTCCAGATGAGCGCAGTTTACTACTGGCGATTACCAAGACGGGGGCCTCAAGATGATTGATATCATCTCCTTCAATAAAGCTTTAAAATCCGTCTGGATTAAAAAATACTTGGATGTGAATAACAAGGGGAAATGGAAATTGTTTATTGACGCTGAGCTGGAGAATCTTGGTGGCGCTACGGTTCTGAGCAATCTTGACAAAGTTGACACAAAAAAGATTGCCAAATCCTTGAGCCCTTTCCTGAAAGAGATACTGGAAATATGGGCTGAACTGAACTATCAAGACCAAATAACTTCTGTCGACTCCTTTTTGGCGCAAAGCCTATGGCACAATTCACTGATTAGAATCATGGGCAAACCAATCTACTATAAAAACTGGCATCAATCGGGCATTGACTATGTAAATCAAATCATCAAGGAGAAGCCAAACGTCTTCCTCTCCCTAAATGAATTTGAACAGATGTATCATATTAAGGTTTGCCCACTTACTTTCTGTGGAATCGTATCTGCTGTCAAAACGCTTTGGAGAAAACAAAACCAAGCTTTAACACAAAATGCCGAAAAAAAAGAATCTTTGGCAACCGTAATGTTGAAATCCAACAAACCCAACAGACTGGCATATAAAATACTTATAGAAGCGAAAACCATATCCCCAATACCTAGTCAACTAAAATGGTACAACGCTACTCAAGATAGTTATGATTTCGACTGGCAAAAGACGTATCAAATTGCCCTCAAATGCACCAAAAGTACTAAATTAATTGAGTTTAATTTTCGTTTCTTGCACCACACCTTGGCTACAAATACAGCCTTGGTTAAAATGGGTTTTAAAAATGACGTAAAGTGCACTTTTTGTAACGAGGAACCGGAAAAAATCCTTCATCTTTTCTGGTGCTGTAACAAAATACAACTCTTTTGGAAGCATGTTTTCGCTTTTCTCCAACAATGTAATATTTTATCCCAAAATTGCGTTCCCAGCGAATCTGCAGTGCTGGGTCTGAGGCCGGAAACATCAAAGAACGGCAATAAAATTGACCTAATTTTCCTTGTTGCTAGATTCTACATTTGGCTTTGCAGAAGTGAGGAAAAAATCCCAGTTGTAGAAAGTTTTATATCTTACTTAAAATTCTACAAGAAAGAATTAGAACCCTTCCATATTAGCTAGATCTCATCTGATTTTCTTTTTTTTTCAATATACATATATATGGTGTACATATATACTTATATATGTAGGTGGTCTCTTTTTCTTTTCATTGTCTCCTATTGCCCTCTTCCCATCACGTACATTTCCAACTCATCCATAATTTTAAAGCAACGATTCAGCAGGAGATCTTTTATCTCTTCTCCATACTCTGTTGAGTAGATTAGGTTATATCTTATCTTTTCATAGCAATTTCTCCCCCCCCCTTTTCTTTTTTTTTTCGCATGTAAGCTTTACGTGTCGCTCAAATATTTAACTAATTAATTGCTTTATTTTACAAGTGTTATGCAATTTAAGGAAACAGTGTATAATAAGTGGCATATTACAAGTGTAAAATGTATATAATAAGCCAAACACCACATGTAACTGAGTAGTATGTAGTAAGTGACTGTCATTAGTGTATTAGTAATGTATTATGTAAGTAGTGTACTAGCATTGTAAGTAGTGTACTTGTTATTGTAAGCAGTTTGCTTTGCTTTCATTAAAAAAAAAATGATACACGTTTATTTCGCGTGTTTACAGGACACGTGTGGCGTAAACATGTTAAATTTTTTTTTCGGGCTTAAAAGAAAAAAAGAAAAAAATTCCACCACGTTTCTTAGATTGCTATAGGGTATCCGTGGAAAATTTATGAGGGAATTTTATTTTTCATCATGTGCCGCCACTCGCTCGATGTTAGTGGACATCCCCTCTTAAAGGCTTTAACCTTCTTTACTGAATAAATCATTTTTTTCTCGATTTCTAGGATTTGGAGAAAAAAGAAGGTAAGATTGTTCTTTTCTATAAAGGACAGAAAACAGTGACGCGTTTTATGATCCTTTCTTTGTTTTAATTACTGAAAGAAGCCAGTGCAGCTATGACGTCTTACACTGTAAGTCCATAAATAAGTCCATGTGTACAAATGGGTGACGTGATCCACTGTGTAAACCTGACAAAAACAGTGATGAAATAAACAAATAAATAAACAAATAAAAATTTATAAATTAATTGTGTATTTTTTATTTATGTGTTTATTTTTTTATTATAACTGCGATAGATTAGCATGGGCAATGAAGCAAGTAGCATATTGAGATGTTCATTATAGCGTACCCAAAGTGAGATTTTCCCTTGCAACTTGATTGTAAAGAACTAAACATTGTGGCAGCTTGTATTAAGATTCTTCCTCACCTTGCTTTTATATCACCATTAGACCGTATGAAGTGCCCCTTGACGATAAAGGAGTGTACGACGTAAGTCTACGTGTCTTGCTAACTTATCTAGAAATAAGGCGTCCTAATTGTTTTACTGGACACATGGACAGAAGACCTCGTTATGTTAATGACGTTAGGCTAAACATAAATTTAAAAAAAACGACTCTCCTCAAAGTTTAAGTATAAATTAAGGCCCAAGTGGACTCAGCCGATATTAACTTTACGACATATCGTCACTAAGTGAAAACCAAGGCAGACATATTTTCTGGCAGTTTGCGCTTGGAAACACGACATTGTGCAAGTTACGAGAATTACTCATACCATAGGACTTAGCAATATAGTTATACAGCGGTATTATATAGCTCCAGCATGTTTAGTTTTTTTTTAATTTTTTTGTTCTTGGTTTACCTGTAAATTAGCTATACATGTAATGACATATAGCACATTTGCACTATGCGATTGCATAATTTTTTTGAGAGAGAGAGAGAGAGAGAGAAAACGCGTATTTACTTCTTTCAGAATGAAATACCAATGGACGACGTTACACCAACTCGTGTTCATCCAAGCAATTCTACCCAGCAGCTAACTCTGCCAAGCAGCCCCGCCTACATGGACCTGCAAGAAACAAGTCGAAGTGGAAGCCATCGCACAGATCAGTCAAGACCAAGCAACCCACAGCCACAAAGTCCACCTCAAGGAGCTGATTACGCACCGCTTAATCCAAGAACACGTTCCTGGGAAGTAGCAAGAGATCACGTGACTATAGAAAAGATTATTGGTAAAGGTGCTTTTGGTCAGGTTGCCAAGGGAACAGCTACAGACCTTCCGGGAAGGCCTGGGAAGACAACAGTTGCTGTTAAAATGCTCAAATGTAAGATATTTTTCTTTTGAAGCAGTTTTCTTGGGATAAAGTGGCAACTCCAAAAGCTATGCGAATCTCTTCTGGATAGAGGTTGATTTCATTCATACTTTCCAAAACATCATCATTTAATAGGCAAGCCTGGTGGTAGTGAGTATAAGGAGCTTTGCTGACTAGTCTGGTATTCGCAAAATTCTTCCAGACTTGTTTAAAAACAAGTTTGGTTAGGCTCAAAACTGAAAACAAGATGCAAGGCTCTGTTTAATAATATCATTTCTATGATAAGCAGTGAAAAATACTATCCGCTTATTAAATTGCTTTAAGGGGGAGACTCTATACTGTTACTATAGAAGGTTTCTAACCTCTTAACCTCTACAGACAAGCGGCTTGGCGGCCTTTGTTCCATGAAGAAAGTCTACAAGATTTTTTAGTTGCAACCATATTTGGCAGTTCACGTGACCTGTACAGAATAAGCGCTAAGGCTCAAACCGTAAAATTTTGGTTATTAAAAACAGTGCCAAAATTTAACAATGATCAAGATACAAATTTGACTCATTGATTTCTTCAATTTCGTATTCTATAGAAGTTATGACGTCATAAGTAGGTAGATATATACGTTTGCTACTGTAGTTTTTCTATTTTGATGTTTTAACGGTAGTTCGTTACGTCACATTGTAAGGAAAGGCTGGGTTATCTCCGATTCGTGAAAAAGTCGGAACTCTACATACTTTTTTCCGGGTTTTAGGAATTTTTCTTTCTCATGCGCCGTTGGGACTGGCACTAGCAACGTAAGAACGATGTGGGTTTCTAAAATTAAGATGTTCATCTTATAGCGGAGCCTGCGGGCAAAGCCCGCCAGTGGAGCTCCATTGCTAAGGAAATATGGTAACCTATCAATCTGAGAAAGTTTGGTTGTGACGTAATAGTCACGTGACCGTCCGTCCGTACGTCCGTACATCCGTACATCCGTACATCCGTACGTCCGTGCGTCCGCACACTCTGTGGGAGGGGGAGGGGAGTCCCAAGACAACCCGACGGGGGCAGAGAATGCCATCTTTTCTTGGCGGGAAATCGCACGGTGCTTTAGGGCAACCGGCATTTTTCTTGGCGGGAAATCGCATGACCATCGTCGCTTTTGAAAAAGAGGTTTCTTTAAAAGCTTAAGCTTCTTTAACATTTAACGATTGCTCGAGAGTACTGAAGTTTTATACTTGACAAGAAAACATCTAATATATATAAATGGAAAGAAAAAGTTCAAAAGAATACTGGTAGAAGGCGAAAAGTTCAAGTTACGAAAGCTGCATTCAAAGGACTTAATCGCTTTGTTTTCTTCACGGCGGAGAGTTTGCCCTGTTCTGAAACACAACCGAGTAAGTTTTTAAAAGGTCTAAGGTACATGATTTCGAGTATTACGATGAAAGAAATTACTTTTTGAAATGTAAATTTGATTTATGCCATTAGAAATGTGTTATTTACTTTTGACTTTAAAAAATTATTAGAAAACGCGCTCAGATTTGTGACAGATTCTTGAATATTTTGCCATGCTGAGCCGATTTCACTCGCGTGGACCGACCTACGATTTTGGAAGTGTAACGCGAATTGCATTTAAGTATAAACTTAGGGGTTTTCGAATAAATGTTTTTCAAAAATGATTTCTCTGTCCATTATTTTCTGTTTGTTTATTCATAACAGTAGGTCTAAGCACAGCCGCAAGACAACTGTACAAGCTTTCACAGGACGAAATGGTAGATTTACTTGTCTTTATGAAAAAAATAAAGATCACTTAAAGAATCAAAAAATCTTTAATTTTACAATTAAAGACTCTTACCTCACTTAAAGTTAGTATCATGCTTTAATACGTCTTTAAGAGCATTTAAGATAACTTAAATTTAGTTCACCACCTTACTTGAAAAGCTGTGTATTTAAGTCTTCCAGTAAAGTTATTTTAAATCGATCAAAACCATTAATAAGCTTTACTTTGGATATTAAAGCTAGGTAAATGTCTTACCAGAATTAAGAGCCGGCACTTAAATTATTTTCCCTTGTAAATCCATTTAATAATCCTTTAAGTTTCCACTTAAAGGCAAGGAAATAAAAGACAATATTTAAGTGACATCACTTAAATCCCATTTAAAGGAAACATATCTTTTCCTTTTCAATTCACTCAGTTTTAGTCGTGTGGTGTACTTTGTTTGTGTGGCAACAAAATGATCTAAGAAGGTGTCCTAGGGCAAGGCTGTCAACATTACAAGCCGCATGCAATATCACTAAAAGAGTCAACTGAATGTCACCCAAAGACAAGACAGATAGATTAATAAAAACTCAACAACAACCACTTTCAAAACTGACAATGATAAACAAATTGCAGTGCAGTGCTTTCGGCTTGTCTTGTTTTGTTCTCGACGCCTCCGCTTCATCCCGTTCATCGTATTTGTTGTGTTTATTCTCGCCATGCTTAACAACGCCAATTTGTTTTGTTTTTCTCGTGAAAATCGTCCGCTCATCCATTCTTTGAAGATTCTCTGGCGATTTCTTTGCCTGCTTTGGCGCATTTGGCGCGGTAAATTGCATCCGCTGACTGGTTGTATTGTCGACATGCGAATCGACTGTCTAGGGGTGGGACATCAGTCGACCGGTTAAGTCAGTTATGGCTATTTAATGACTTAATTTGCACACTCTTTCATAGTAAAAACATATCCTGATAATTTCTTATTTAAAAAAGCTGTAACAATAAACATTTTTGCAAGGTGAGTCCTGATAATAGTACGGTGATGTGATGAACCTTTTTCCCCTCCCACTCCCGGTGCAGTTAGTATTTTGAGCGCCAAAATGCGTTGCATAGATTTAATGCGCGCGCGCATTAAATCGAATTTTCAAACAGCGAAGTGTTAAGTTCGCCAACGTTTCTTTGGGAGCTTACGGTGGAGAATGCAGACGTTCTGTTCACTGAGGATCGGAAACTTCGAGTGGAGCTAAAATTCATCGAGAGACACGAGGAAGAAAACACACATCTTGACTATCTTTCGTACCTTCTGCATCGCAATGTCACGTCCCTCCAACATATCGCGATCGGTGAGTATAAGATTCGTTATTTTGACTGACCCTTGGCCTGTTTTACTGTGCATTTAAGCAGACTACCGCCATTTATGGGTAAAATCCACATAGCCCCATACATCAGTTATAATCATATTCAACTGTTTCCATAAACACAGACAATGCGATGTGGTGCTTGAGTCAGAAAATGAAAGTTTATGTAAAACCCGTCTAATAGCTCCATCCGGGAATTTTACATGGCGATGAGTATAAAGCTGCTCTCTTTCCTCTGAATGACAACAAGTATGAGTGGTAGCTGTTTGCAAGAGATTCAGCCAATGAATTTGTACAAGGTCACTGGCTTATATTAAAATAGCCTGACTGAATCTCTTGTAAACAATCATTCATGTGTACTAGCTATTAATTATTTTACAGAAGGCATATTGACAGCCATCAAATAATCAGTCAGAACCCTTGACTGCATTTTTAAAATTGATTGTTTGGTAGCTGTTGATAAATACTTGTACAATATTATAGTTACATGACTTGTATGTGATAACAGCTTCATTGGTCAATTCATTTACCGATCCCGGGGATGCAGAGTTATTTGCGGATACAGTTAACATGTGTGCAATTGCCAATCAGAGAGTTGGAAATTCAGTGATTTCTGAAGAGCAGAATTACAAATATAACATAATGTGTGAAATGATTTTGGTGTTCTGTGCATGTAATTAATGTTATGTTATCAAGAGATACCACCCTTTTTCTCGGGGAGGAAAGCCTTACCCGATTGAGTGGTAGAAATCAAGGCTGGGCTAAATTGATGGAAATCAGCTGACACACTCAGTGACCTCTGGACTACTTTAAGTTTTTCAATTTAGACATTTAGTGTTACCCCATATTTGTTAAAAATATGTTTCTCACTTTGCAGAGAAAACAAGATGCTACTGGTGATTCCTTTGGAGAGAGGTAAAGATCATTGTTATCCCTTGCACTGTAGTCTCCAATAATTATGTGTTGCATCTAATTCTGTATACATACGTGTACATATTTTTTATTGAATAGAAAACTGATGAACCGGAAGTTACCATCTGCTACTAAAGAAATTGTGGAATCTCACTTTACAGACACTTGCTTTATACGGACACTCATAACAGACAGTAATTGCAATTCTTCTGTCCCCACTAATACAGTAGTTCACGCATATATATCAGCATGCTCTGTTAATATGTACAACAGACTGGCCAAAGTGACAATGTTGCCATAAAAATTTTAGTGTCACTTGATGGGATTGAACAATATTCAGTCTGTTTGTCTGAACCTCAAGAGAAAATGTTGGTCAAAAGGAACAGTCTCTTTTTTTTCTTATTTTAAATATGAAAATAATTCATTTTAATTGTGTTCTACTGCTATGGATGGTTGATATAAGAGAAAACTTAAATTTTCACTTTGGTCAGAGAAAAGTGTCTGTTGTCCTCGCCAGCAGGTGTCCATAGAGCATGGTGACATATGTGTCATGAGCTACTGTAATTAAAAGATATAATGTGTGTAATTAGTGTCCATAGCAGATGTTCATAAGGTGTATTGTCATTTAAGAACCAGGGAAAGAGCCAAAACAGTCCAGTCCTGTATACGATTTTCACCAGGAATAGTACAAGTGGGCATGTTGTGAGAACATTTATACTAATACTTGACTGTAATCCTTCCATAATGACAAGGTTTCCTTATTTACAGGTGTACTGGTGACTGAGCCACTCTGTGTCTCCAGGATTGGGCTTCATTGTTTACATTGTCCCAACACACAATCGTGTAAGAACTTCAAAGAAACACTAGCCTTACCCTCCAGAATTGTAAGTGTTGATTTTTTACTGCTTTTAAAACCTTTCTTACTTTTGTGCTGCAGAAAATGCCAGGATGATTATTACCTTGGGTAAAGCAAAGAAGTGGAGCACAAATTTAAAAGGAAAGATGGCAGCTTTACACGTCTTCAAACGAGACAGAAGAAGAACACAACAAGTTGGTCTTTGTCACCAAAGAAATTCCTTGGCAGAGCGAGGAGCTTAAGGAAATATAAATTTAACAAAATTTAAAAACTATGCAGTCAAGACACTCCCGCAAAAAGGACAGTGAAGAGAGTAATGACGGAGGGGCCTTTTTCATGTCTTTGAAAGCTACCAGTAGTATACAAGTTGTATACTTGGGTGACCTGTTTACCTGTTTACCTGTACACAGCAAATCCACTGGGACCTTTATGTGCCTGTGTGAAGTAACTTTTTAATGATTGTTTGTTTTGAGTGTAAGCGAGCAGCTTCGAAAGTTGTATTGTTTTGTTTCTAATCTATCTGTTGTGTACTTGGGTGACCTGTTTACCTGTACACAGCAGATGCACTGGGGCATTTATGTGCTTGTGTGAAGTAACTTTTTAATGATTGTTTGTTTTGAGCGTAAGCGAGCAGCTTCGAAAGTTGTGAGTATTGTTTTGTTTCTAATCTATCTGTTGTGTACTTGGGTGACCTGTTTACCTGTACACAGCAGATGCACTGGGGCATTTATGTGCTTGTGTGAAGTAACTTTTTAATGATTGTTTGTTTTGAGCGTAAGCGAGCAGCTTCGAAAGTTGTGAGTATTGTTTTGTTTCTAATCTATCTGTTGTGTACTTGGGTGACCTGTTTACCTGTACACAGCAGATGCACAGCAGATGCACTGGGGCATTTGTGAAGTAACTTTTTAATGATTGTTTGTTTTGAGTGTAAGCGAGCTGCTTCGAAAGTTGTGAGTATTGTTTTGTTTCTAATCTATCTGTTGTGTACTTGGGTGACCTGTTTACCTGTACACAGCAGATGCACTGGGGCATTTGTGCCTGTGTGAACTAACTTTTTAATGATTGTTTGTTTTGAGTGTAAGCGAGCAGCTTCGAAAGTTGTGAGTATTGTTTTGTTTCTAATCTATCTGTTGTGTACTTGGGTGACCTGTTTACCTGTACACAGCAGATGCACTGGGGCATTTGTGCCTGTGTGAACTAACTTTTTAATGATTGTTTGTTTTGAGTGTAAGCGAGCAGCTTCGAAAGTTGTGAGTATTGTTTTGTTTCTAATCTATCTGTTGTGTACTTGGGTGACCTGTTTACCTGTACACAGCAGATGCACTGGGGCATTTATGTGCTTGTGTGAAGTAACTTTTTAATGATTGTTTGTTTTGAGTGTAAGCGAACTGCTTCAAAAGTTGTGAGTATTGTTTTTGTTTCTAATCTATCTGTTGTGTACTTGGGTGACCTGTTTACCTGTACACAGCAGATGCACTGGGGCATTTGTTTGCCATGTGCCAGTTGGCACTTACATGTATATACCATGACCTTGAGCCAAATGTCGTCCCTTCCAGCCCTCCCACTCAGTCAACAAGTGCATAACTTGCAAATTTTAATGTTAAATTTGCAGTATTTGATTATTACTAAGTATTAAGAAAGCTTTTCATTACTTCATCACTGAATTAGAAATTGTTTACAGATTTGTATACATCAAAAATAAATTAAAAGGAAATTTTGAATCTGGAATATTTATGAAAGTCCATTTTGAATTTCAATTTTTATCTAAGGAAATTTGAATCTTGAATATTTATTAAAGTCCATTTTGAATTACAATTTTTATCTAAGGAAATTATGAATCTTGAATATTTGTTAAAGTCCATTTTAAATTGCAATTTTTATGTAATAAAGAAAAAGCTACTGTTGATTGTTAAAATGATATATATTTTACAGAACTCTTATTTTAATGTTACTTTTAGAGTGTTTATACCACTTTACAGTGTGTTACGTTCCTTTGTAAAACATTAAGTAGCTTGAAAGGAAACAATAAAAAGTTTATGTTTGTAAGTGGAAAGCTGTTTATGTATCTGTTTTTCTCGCATATGTCGGGGTGATAATTCATTTACATCGAATGTGTAGTAAATATACAAATTGGCAGTAATTGCAAAACAAGAACAAAAAAATGATGCTAGAATATGTATTCTGTCCCTTTAATTTGTCACTTAAAGGCGATTAAACGGAATTTCCTGTTCATATAATTTCATTTCCTGTCTTTAATTTGAAATTAAAGATACTTAAAGAATGCTTTCCTTAACATTTAGTTAACATTTAAGGTGACATAGCCTCTTAAAGAATTCTATCCTGTCCTTAAAGTTGTCACTTAAAGGGTCTTAAAACACTCTTTACTGGCCCTTTATAATTTCAATTAAAGATGGGAAAAGGATACTTTCCTTACCATTTACTTAACATTTAAAGAAACATTTCCTCTTAAAGGATTATATCCTGTCCTTTAAGTTGTCACTTAAAGGATCTTAAAAAACTCTATACTGACCCTTTAAGAACACTGCTTAAATGGCATGTAAATGGTTCATTAAGTGTTTTAAGTGAATGTCTTAAAGATGAAGGAAATAATTATTTCATGTGTTTAAGATACACTTAAAGAAACAGAAAGCCGTTCTTTACTCTATCTTTAAGATACCTTTAAGTGACATTAAATCTGTCATTTCGTCCTGTGAATTTGCTTTCAATTTTCACCGTCCGGTCCATCTCTTTGTGCAACTGTCGATTTTCTTGTCCTAGAAGTTTTCAATAGTAATAATCTTTTAAGCGAAGCAGTTGTCTGTTTAAAGCTATTTTATCAGAAAAGCTTCCGAAAACAGTTTTGTGCGTTCCTCAAAGCGCCTAACTTTATATAGGCTTACTTCGCATCCGCAAAACTTATGCCGGCATAATAACAATTTAATTAAAGCGTGTTTGGCGTTTCTTTGTTTTGAATCTTGATTGTCTCTAGTTAGAGAACGAAATATAACAGTTATTTGAAAAACTATAAGCGAAGCAGTTGTCGGTTTAAACCTATTATGCCCGAAAAGCTTCCAAAAACAGTTCGGTGCATTTTTTAAAGCGCTCGAATTTCAGACAATTTGCAGCCGCAAAACTTATGCAACAGAGTTAAGAATGTTTGGACGGTGTTTGTTCGTTTGTTTTCAATCTCGATGGTCTCAAGTTAGAGAACGAAATATAAGCGAAGCAGTTTTGAGTTTAAAGCTATTTTATCCCGTAAGTAATGTGTGTTCCTCAAAGTGCTTGAATTTTTTCGCGGCTGCTAAAACCTACGCGACATTTCTTCGATAAGTTTATTACAAGTGCTTCGAAGCTCCCCAGATCCTTTATTTCGGGTAATCCCAGTAAAATGCCGGTGAGATGTCAGTATAAATTTTTGACCAGACTAATATTTTTATTAAGTGGCAGTTCATGTTATTTGTTAACATCCGAACGCGATGAAGATAACCCATTTAAACAGTCGAATAATTTTTATTTTGTTTTTGTAAATGAGCGCCGTTTCAAGTTCATTCAAGCGAACAGCCAATAAACCAAGGAGATTTGACAAGCCTTCACAGTTAATGACAGGATATGGAAACATTGCAAAGACCAAGCTAGACGGCTCGTGAGTAAAATAATCAAGCTGTGCTCAGCCTCTAGAACGACCTTTCGAGCTTGGTTTTACAGAACAGATCCCCAAAATATTGAAGGACAATTCGGAACACTTTCAGGCTTTTTGAGAAACACTTTTCGAAAGCGAACGAGCCAAAAAAAGCCCCGAAATGTATTTCAGACCGAAAAGTTTCAGGACTATTTTTGAGAAACGAACACCAGTTTATTCCTTTGCGGCTCCGCTTTTAGGCTTGGCTAAATCTATATATTATATTTTACCAATCTAGCGTGAAAAACACTGCAAAACACTATAAACAACGATGTTGTGATGTTCCTAATAGCGGAGCCTGCGGGCAAAGCCCGCCAGCTGAGCTCCATTGCTAAGCAAATTTAGTAACCTATCGATCCGAAAAATTTTGGTTGTGACGTCAGCGTACGTCCGTACAGACTCTGAGGGAGGGGGAGGGGAGTCCCAAGGCAACCCAACCGGGGGTGGAGAATGCCATCTTTTCTTGGCTGGAAATTGCGCGGTGCTTGTGGGCAACCGCGTTTTTCTTGGCAGGAAATCGCATGACCATCGTCGCTTTTGAAAAAGAGGTTTCTTTAAAGCAAAGTTTATTTAGCAAAACGATTGTTTGACAGTATTCAGTAGTTTTAAACTTCAAAAAAAAAAACATCTAATATCTATAAGTGGAAAGAAAAAGTTCAAAAGAATACTGGTAGAAGGCGAAAAGTTCAAGTTACGAAAGCTGCCTTGAAAGGACTTCATCGCTTTGTTTTCTTCACGGCGGAGAGCTTGCCTTGTGAAGTGAAGTTTTTAAAGGGTTTAAGGTGCATGATTTTGAGTATTACGGTCAAAGGAATTACATTTTGAAATGGAAATTTAATTTATGTCATGAGAAATGTGTCATTTACTTTTGACTTTAAAAAATTATTAGTAAACGCGCTCAGATTTGTGACAGATGTAGTCTTGAATATTTTGCCATGCACGGCCGATTTCACTCTCGTGGACCGACTCACCGTCGTGCTGGAAGTGTAACGCGAATTGCATTTAAGTATAAACTTACGGGTTTCGAATAAACTTTTTCAAAGATGATTTCTCTGTTTATTGTTTTGTGTTTGTTTATTCATACCAGTAAGTCAAAGTACAGTCGCAAGGCAACTGCACAAGCATCACTTACGGCGGATAATTGCTTTCAATTTTAACTGTCGGGTCGGTTTGTGCAATTGTCGATTTTCTTGTCCTAGACGTTTTCAATAGTAATAACCTTTTAAGCGAAGCAGTTGTTGGTTTAAAGCTATTTTATCCGAAAAGCTTCCGAAAAATGTTTTTTGCGTTCCTCAAAGCGCCTAACTTTAAATAGGCTTACTTCGCATCCGCAAAACTTATGCCATAATTTAAAGCATGTTTGGTGTATGTTTGTTTTCAATCTTGATGGTATAAATGTTTGACCAGACTAATAGTGGCAGTTCATGTTATTTGTTGACTGAACATCCGAACGCGATGAAGATAACCCATTTACTTCAGAATAAGTTTTATTTTGTTGTTGTAAATAAGCCCCGTTTCAAGTTCATTCAAGTGAACAGCCAATTTATTAAATCCAAGGAGATTTGACAAGCCTTGACAGTTAATGACAGGATATGGAAACATTGCAAAAACCAAGCAATACGGCCCCTGAGTAAAAGATGTGTTCAGTTTGATGCCCGAAAAAAAATCAAGCTGTGCTCAGCCTCTAGAGTGACCTTTCGAGCTTGGATTTACAGAACAGATCCTCAAAATATTGGAGGACAATTCGGAACACTTTCGGGCTTTTTGAGAAACACTTTTCGAAAGCGAACGAGCCAAAGAAAGCCCCGAAATGTATTTCTGACCGAGCCGAAAAGTTTCAGGACTATTTTTGAGAAACAAGCACCAGTTTATTCCTTTGCGGTTCCGCTTTTAGGCATGGCTAAATCTATATATTACTTTTCAGCTAACGCTCCTGAGTCAGACAAGAGAGACTTGTTATCAGAACTTGAAGTGATGAAGACACTTAAACCACATCCTCACGTGATCAAACTTCTGGGATGTGCAACTCAGTCCGGTAATGAATTAACAGTAATTACTACGTGGGCATTTGGTTTACTATTTCTTATTTAGCATGATAACCTTATGTGGACTGGGCGTTTTTACCCTGTAGCGACATCAAGATACTAGTATATAATTTTGTTTTAGAGTACCCTCAGACGTTTAAGAACAATTCATATCTTCCAGAGCCACTGTTGGTGCTGATCGAGTATGTGCCTTATGGGGATCTCCTCGGTTATCTGAGAAAGAGCCGTGGGTTAAATGACACTTACTACAAAGACCCGGATATCAAACCACAAACCAGTCTGACGTCACAACAGCTGATGAAGTTTGCTTGGCAAATCGCTGATGGGATGAGTTACCTTTCATCAAGATCTGTGAGTGAATTCATTCTACGTTTTTAAGTGTGATCGATATTGCTACATTTGCAAAATGTAACACGGTTAACTTCGGTTTCTCCAATTTTTCACTGACTGTTTTGCACATGTCGGCATTTATTTTTTTTCGCCATAAAAACAGTGTCACGTAATTTCCGCCAAATGATGGACGTAAGCCAATCAGAAAACTCCCACTTGGGAGAGCAAAAGCGATCTAGATAAGAGTAGAGTTTCAGTAGCAAAATTGGGTGCTTGCCGTACTGTTTATATTCTCTTGAAAGTAAAGAATAAGGACTTAACTTGCCACAATCGGGATCACGCCTTACAGAATTGTAAGTATAACAATGATAAGTTTGAATTGTTTCAAAATCAATATTTTAAGCATTTAAGTAACCAGACATTGATTTGCATAAATGTTATTTTTGGCTTTCAGTTGACTAGTTAGCGTGTCTAACCCACTAAGTTTGCATCAAAGGCAAATAAAGCTAGTTCAAAACCATTGGCATATCCTGGAGCACGATATTTCTATTGGTCTTACCGATAAAAAAAGTAGTACCCAGATCCGTGGTGCGAAACAGTCAAAATTCTAACAGCAACCCGAAACAGCTGAAACATACACCGAAATCTAAACCCGGTCACCGAGGAGAAAGTCAAGGCGAAAGGACAAAAGGACAACCGACAGCATTAAAGAGCGACCGACTGTCTTTGAATAACCTGCAAATCGTCAAAGGACAAAGCTTCTCGGATCAAGGTAGAAACTTTGCGATTTTTACCGTGATTTTTTGTTGCTTTGCGAGTTTACACGTATCACATTCTTTAAATTCCGACTTTGCGTGATCATAAGAGGTTGCCCGTCGGATGTTTCGCATGAAAACGAGGCTGAGGAAGGAAAACACGCAAGCAAGCTAATCGTAACGCAATGCCGCCAAAAGTAGACGTGAAGGCTGTCTTTGGAAAACGAGACAATGCTATACACGCACTTAAGGGATTATTTGATGAATTCGAAACAATCTACTCTGTGAAACCTGAGCTGAAATTATTAGCAGCCACATTTTACGAGATTGAATCAAAGTACAGAGCTGCTACGAAACTGATAGAGAACATTGCGGATAAACTTGTCGAAGAGAATGTCACGTCAGAAGATGAAAGAGTAACGGAGAATCTCAAATCTGGAGGTGAAATTAAAGAAAGATACCTTGAAATTCTACAGAGATATGCTAGTTACCAAAAGGAAATTAATACGTCTCAAAACACCTCTGACAGCCCTACAGTACTTGAAGCAGTAGCCGATGCCATGAAGTAAATGGCAGAGAGTTTCGCTACCAAACCTAAAGTTAGTGGCTTAGAAAGGCTATCAGTCCCATCATGGGATGGGTCCCGAAAGACATATGCCACCTGGAAAAAGGAGTTCAACCACTGGATGAGCAAATATGACCAAGATAAAGATGAGCAGCTCCAGCGCTTCGGAAAAGTGATGCCTAGAGGGTCTTGGTGGACAGAGCAGGTGAAGACTTGCAAAGACATCGATAGAGCGTGGGAAATTCTTGACACTGAATTCGCGAACAAAAGGAAGCTGATGGATGAACTCCTGGCTGAGATCAACAATTATGGATCTGTAAGAAGCGACCCAAAGAGTCTCGCTCGTTACGCCACCTCAATATCTGTGTTTGTGAGTGATATGGAGGACAATGGATGCCCTGTTCAAGAAGCCTCCGAAGCACCTTTCTTCATGTCAAGACTCCTGTCGAAACTCGAACCAAAGGATAATGCAGACTTCGGCAGAGAAATGCAGCGTCAAAAGAACGACAAAAATGTCACAAATCTAGTTAAGTGGCTCCACCAAGAAGCAACTCTCCGATCCAGAGGCAAGAAAGAAGCCGAAGCTACCAGCGGGCATAGAGAGCGAGGGGGGCGAGATCAACCTTACCATAGGAGAACGGAACAACATGCCAACAATGCTAGTATGACCGATGACGAAGCATGTCCCCTTGGCTGCACATCAAAGCATCTCCTTGCCTCCTGCCCTGTGTATCAAGGATTGACCGTTAACCAAAGGTGGGAAATCGTGAGGCAGAACAGAAGATGCCGGAAATGCTTGAGAGTGTCGCATCACACAAATGATTGCAAAAGGGCTGATGGCACATCATGCGATAAATGTAAGAAGAACCATCATCGTTCCCTTCACAACGAGAGGAAAGCCCAACCATTCCAGTCCAACTTGAGTCCCGATACTCCGACCTTCACAGCTCAAGGTATTCCACCTGAAGTTGAAAACCGCAGCATCCAAGGAAGAGATAATGAAGAGGTAAGAGATGCCAAAAACATTCTCGGGATTTGCCCTGTGCAGAAAATCAAGGTCAGAGACAGCGACGGAAACTTTAACGACTTACTTGCCATGTTGGACACTGGCTCAAATACGAGTCATCTATCCAAAAGGGCAGCAAAACAGCTGGGGTATCTGATCCTCAGACGCACTTGACAATGAGCCTAGCTGGAGGACAAAAGAAAGCAGAAGTTTCCGAGATGATAGAGATTGTGATTGCATCACCTACCGATGAAGATATCCTGAAGAATCTTCAAGTACATGCAGTTCGAAAGTCTTGTAGCAATGCAAAGACTGTTTCCCGAAAATCTATTGAAAGCTACCCTCACCTCAAGGGAATAGCAGAGAAGTTACATCTGTCCGGTAGTGCTGTAGATCTTCTTATCGGCACTGACTTTGTCGACGCCTTTGTTCACATTCACACTCTCAGCGGTGATTCTGGGGAGCCTGTTGCTAAGAGGAATTGCTTCGGCTGGTACGTTTTGGGCCAAGTAGATACAGATTCAGAAAACACGTCTGCAATTAAATCAGTAGACGTCGGAACTGTGAGTGCTGTAGAGGACATCAGGAAACTCGTTTACCAAGACTTCTTAGGAGTCAGACCGACGGAACTTTTGTACCTGCAGTGAAAATGCTCTACGCGAGAACAAGTTTGTGAAAGCCCTCTCAGCCTCGACTACATTGGGTGACGGAAGAGTGCAAGTCAAAATGCCATGGAAAGGAAAGAAACTGGGCCCCCGAAACGAAGTAACTATGGAATCGCTTTGAAGGGAATGTACTCCGCAGAGAGATCGTTTAAGAAGAAAGATTGTTTTGAGAGTGTGGATGAAGAAGTCCAGAAACTGGTGGAACAGGGCTTCGTAATCAAAGTACCACATGAACACGTTGATCACAGTCAGCCGGAATGGTACATGCCACTTCAAGCAGTGTTTACTCCAGAGAAGAGCACAAAAGTCAGACTCGTGTTTGATTCGTCTTCGATGTTTAATCAGGTGTTGGTCCACCCGGATGATCAGTTTTTCCATAGATTCCTGTGGAGAAAGAATCCGCATGATCCTTCCACCGTGTACCAGTGGCTTAGACTAAACTTCGGTGACAAACCAGCTCCTGACATTGCGTCGAATGCCATCAAAGTCCTGGCCAAAGCTTCACAAGATGAGTTCCCTGAAGCAGCAAAAGAACTCCAGGAACACACGTATGTCGACGACATTGGTGGATCCAGGCCAACCAGTGCAGAGGCCAAGCATGTCACTAGTACAATTGACGAAGTGCTTGAGAAGGGTCAGTTCCAGATCAAAGAGTGGAACTCAAATAGTCAGGACGTCGACCAAACCAGTGGGGAACGCTACACGGATTTGCTCGGTCACAAGTGGGACAAGAAAGAAGACACGTTTACCCTAAAGAAAGATTCTGTTGTGGGATTGAATGAAGATTTCACAAAGGGCTCCTGCCTCGTCCTACTGGCCCAGGCGTGGGACCCAATTGGCCTCGTAGCAACACTAAAGTTTCGAATCGACCTGCAAGAGCTGTGGAGTGCTGGCTACGGTTGGGACGACATCCTCCCAGAGGCAACACAGCAAAAATGGAAGGAGAATGGTGATGCCATAAATCAACTTCTTACCTTCAAATTTGATCGCAAGCTCAAGCCAGCCGAAGCACTCGGTCCACCTCAAGTACATGGCTTCGCGGATGGAGAAGAACTGGGGTATGGAGCCGTCATTTTCCTCCGCTGGAAGCTGCACAATGGAAGATATCAATGCGTTCCCGTGATTGTCAAGCCATTTGTTGCCTCGCTGAAGCAAAAAACTATCCCTCGACTTGAACTCTTGGGATGCCTAGCGCTAACAAGGCTTTACAACACGTGCCAAGAGGCACTAGGCTTTGTTAATTTTAAGGATTACAGCAAGACCTTCTGGATAGATTCTCGAACCGTCCTGTCGTGGATCAGGACCCCGCCTCGACAATTCAGACCATTTGTGTCAGTCAGAGTTGCAGAAATTCAGGAAACAGTGGGAACAGAAGAATTCCGATATATCAAGTCCAAGTACAATCCCTCAGATGCCCTCACCCGAGGAATTGCGCCCGGTGACCTCGAAAGCTGGATGTCAGGACCGTCGTTTCTAAAGTTGCCGGAAACTGAATGGCCTAAGTTTCAAGACGATGACCAGAGTCCTCACCAGGAACGAAAAGACACTTTGAAAGAAATGAAGACTGCAACGAAACACAAGCAAGTTGACAAAGGAGACGATAATGCCAGAGAGTTTCACGCCACTTCCGTTCCTGAAGAAAAGGAGGACAACCCTATTTTCTCCCATCTGTTGAGAAGATGCTCTACATTCACAAAGATCAGAAGAGTCCTCGCTTATGTGCACCGTTTTGTTGAAAGTACAAGACGTAGACCTGTACCTAAAGGCTCCCTGACAGTGCAAGAGCTCAAGCAATTAGAATCACAGCTTCTTAAATGGAGTCAGCTCCACGTAGACGTAACACGTCTCGACGAGAAATTGGTCGCCAAAGCTGACCAAGAGGGTCTGATCCGAGTTCACAGCCGCCTTGAAAATGCCAGAATCCTCCCGAAAGACATGAGAAATCCCGTCATTCTGCCAAGAGACCATGCACTCGCGATCCTCCTTTTGCGTCACCTACACTGTAAACGAGCACACTGCGGCTACAAGAGCCTGATGCGCGAAGCAAGACGAAAGTTCTGGATGATCGGACTCCGGAAAATGGCCAAGACCGTAGTCAGCAAGTGTGTCGTCTGCTGGAAACTGCGTAACAAACCCCTTGATCAGTTAATGGGACAAGTACCAAGTTTGCGAGTGGCAGCGGGATTCCCTCCATTTTCGAACACTGCTATGGATATGTTCGGGCCGCTGCAGATCAGATTGAACCGGAGGACACTCCAAGAAGCCCAGGTTGTGATCTTTACGTGCACAACAACCAGAGCAATCCACCTGAAGCTCGTAACTAACAAGTCAGCCGAAACCTTCGTAATGTCGTTTCGTCGATTCGCATGTCTGCGCGGCCATCCCAACGTCTGTTGGTCCGACTGTGGCTCAAACTTCCTGAGCGCACAGGAATACCTGAGGGAGGTCATGCAAAATTGGGACATACCGAAGATCCAAAGCAAGCTTTCAGAGGAATTTACCTGCGATTTAGAGTGGAAGTGGAACATCCCACATGCAAGCCATCAGAACGGGGTTGTCGAGTCACTAATCAAGTCCATCAGACAAGCCCTGAATGGTGTGTGCAAGAACCAGGCGTTCACTGAAGAGCAGTGGAGGACGTTCCTGGCTGAAATTACCTACATGGTCAACGGCCGGCCACTCTGTCCAAGTTCCGATGACGTCTGGGAAGGACCACCTATAACGCCAAACGACATCCTGATTGGACAACACAACCCTCCTCCCCAGCCCGAGCAACAAGCCAGAGTTAATCGGAGGCATTTACTGAGGTGTGTCCAAAACAGAGTTGACGAATTTTAGTCTTGCTGGATCAAGTATTTTGCGCCGACACTGCTGCCCCGGAACAAGTGGTTTCGGAGAAGAGAAAACGTCAAAGTCGGCGATTTGGTCCTCGAGCTAGACCCAAACCGTAAGAGATAGCATTGGCAGATGGCGCTGATCATCGACACTTACCCGGGCAAGGATGGATTGGTCAGGAAGGTGCGCATGAGGACAAGCTGTGCGTTATAGCGACAAAAGAAGAGCTTAGTGGAGAGGAACATTGCACAATTTGTTATTATTTCATTTCGCTTTTTTTCTTTCTTTTTGGCTTTAGATTAGTTGTTGCTCAATTAGGACCCTAATTTCCGCACTGGGGGCGAGTGTTTTGCACATGTCGGCATTTATTTTTTTTCGCCATAAAAACAGTGTCACGTAATTCCCGCCAAATGATGGACGTAAGCCAATCAGAAAACTCCCACTTGGGAGAGCAAAAGCGATCTAGATAAGAGTAGAGTTTCAATAGCAAAATTGCGTGCCGTACTGTATATTCTCTTGAAAGTAAAGAATAAGGATTTAACTTGCCACAATCGGGATCACGCCTTACAGAATTGTAAGTATAACAATGATAAGTTTGAATTGTTTCAAAATCAATATTTTAAGCATTTAAGTAACCAGACATTGATTTGCATGAATGTTATTTCTGGCTTTCAGTTGACTAGTTAGCGTGTGTAACCCACTAAGTTTGCATCAGAGGTAAATAAAGCTAGTTCAAAACCACTGGCATATCCTGGAGCACGATATTTCTATTGGTCTTACCAATAAAAAGTAGTACCCAGATCCGTGGTGCGAAACACTGACAACGTTTACATCATTGGATGCGAATTTACCGTACCTTCTGACGAGGCATGCAGTATCTCTGATTCTTCATTTCACTGGTTTCTATCCCTCTAAGTTTAACGGGATTTTGTCAGGTGGAGTTAGCATTACGATGGTAACGTTTCGGTTTTTAATAAACACTATTCCATACACCACAGCCACTAACAATTACGTCATCAAGAAAAATGACAACAACGGCATCAACAACAAAAACAACTACAAAACAAGAAGGCAAAATATCAACGTCAACAATAAGTACAACAACAACGACAACAAAATAAAATATG
Organism: Siderastrea siderea; assembly: GCA_964030785.1. Taxonomy (NCBI): domain Eukaryota; kingdom Metazoa; phylum Cnidaria; class Anthozoa; order Scleractinia; family Rhizangiidae; genus Siderastrea; species Siderastrea siderea. Next base: position 39,598,513 of record OZ034975.1, read on the forward strand.
GGAACTTTACTATTTATTCATATCTTGTCTTAAGCGATATTAGTTGAATACTTGGTTTCCAAAGTTATCATATACTAGGTTCGGATTGGCTCAAAAGAAGTATAGATTTTGTGCAACACAACCTTCGAAACGTGTAGTAAGTTAGAGATCCCATAAAAGTCCCAACTAACGGTTGCTATTTTTCATCAAGAAGTCAGAGGGACTCAGTCTAACGCTGAATCTTTTTTCAGATAATCCACCGAGATCTTGCTGCCCGTAATGTGTTGGTTGGAGAAAGAGAAACGTGCAAAGTGACGGACTTTGGAATGGCCAGAGATGTGCAACAAGAAAACATTTATGAAAAAAAGACAAGGGTAAAAATCCAGCAACGTCATGCAAAAATAGAGACTGTTGAGTTACTAAGTCAGATATATTTTATAACGTATCCCTACCATTATTAGAAAAAGCTTTCACTAAAACATTAAAAATAACTTTCCCAGCCCACGTTTTTCTTCAAGTGTGTAGTAATGAGTTCAGAACCGGCTTTTGTCTAAATTTACCTGATAGAGAGTGAGATTTTTATCTCCAAACCCAGTTCTTTCATTTCTTTCATCTTTCAGGGTCGTCTGCCAGTTAAATGGACCGCATATGAAGCGCTGATGTATGGAATGTACACGACCAAAAGTGACGTGTAAGTCTATTCACTGATCCGTTGTTTATCAGAATTTCTTAAGAAAAGTTAATTTGAAGACTGCTGGTATATTTCTGGTCCAAATGGTGCTCTTTGACTGACAGGAAATTATTAATTGGAATTACTATTACTTTCATAATTCTATAAACAGTATTTGCAATTCTCACAAAATTGACCAAATATGGATTCCTAACATAGCAAATGTTAATTTATTTTTGATAATCTATTTTGAACCCACCTCACTCTTATTTAGAAATTCTTGATTCTAAATTTCTGACAGATGGAGTTATGGCGTGGTCCTGTACGAAATCTTCACAATAGGTAAGACTATTCTAGGTCGACGGTCATATGTTTTTCCCTATGTTCACAAATATGGAAGAAATGCAAAATTGTTGAAAGATCGTTAAATGGAAGCAAATGAAGAAACCGTGTCATTGTATAATGTATAGATTTCGTAAACGAAGGCGGCTTGTTTTATTAATAGACGTTCGCTGTGTTCTATTGCGAATGCGCAAATACGATTGGCTGAATCGTCATTGCCTATTTGCTGATAGCCAACGATTACACGCTGAGGCTTCGGTCAACATTCTTTTCATTTTCTTTTTTTTTGTAAATATTACCCGAGTCTCGCTTTTTCGGTTTACAGTGTATTCGCAGCCTACTAAAACTACTCGATCCAGTTTTCTATAAGCAATAATCAAGTCGACTGTGCCTCTTTGACAATATTCAATCATGGAAAAAATGGGTCTTGTCATTTAATTATTGCAACTGAACAGGTTCAGGCTATCTCTGCGGCCTAGTGAGCTATACAAATTTAGTTCCAAAGCTTTTGTCTTTCAAAGGGGGCTCACCATATCCACGAGTGGAAGGCAGGAAAATTGCAAACTTGCTTCAGGAAGGGTACAGGATGCCTAAACCACAACATGTGGATGATAAATTGTAAGTCAACTGAAACTATTCAACTCGCATACAAGTTAGAAAATACCATTTGTTTTTGGAAACTTGGGTTAGAGTTAGGTGATTATTGTTGGTTACATTGCCTGGTATTGTCAACATTTTGTTCCCGTTAATATTTTATATAAACATCTCTATCTCCTATTGGGCTCCCTTGCTCTTCGGCAGAGAAGAGATGCTGGGACAAGTATACTTACTGGGAATTCAGTTGACTGGGTGGACCTGGTTTCCCAGGCTGGCCCGTTTTTACAAAGCTTTAAAATTTAGTTCAGCTCACCTGACGGTGAAAGAAATGACAAGAAATCATCCAAACCATTCTCCCTGATCATTCTAGCCAAAACATAACCATCTGCGGCCATCCCTACACCAGGTTAACACGGAAATCCGTGAAATCAAGGACAAAATTTTTTTTTTTTCAAATCGACACACTTAATCCCCACTGCATCAACGAACGCTTTTCACTTTTTCATTTTTTCGTGTTTTTCACCTTTCCATGCTCCTACTAAAAGTATAGCTCCACCGCTCTCCATAAAAACCAAGAGCAGTCCACAATTCGCTCTGAAGGAGGTCTAACTCTCAAAACGTCAGCTTTCGTCAGCTTTTCATCTCTTTACGGTGGCCAACTTACCTTATCAACTCAGTTGATAAATCCAAAGTTTTGTACCTCCCTTATTAATTTTTCTAATTCAAGTTGAATTATATAAAATTAGTAATTACTACTTTGATATCCACTACACAGGACAATGCAGGGATGTAAAAAAACAAAACACAAAAAAAAAGTGAGGCAAAAAAATGTCGATATCACTGTCATGGATCTGCTTAATTCTTCGTAGGTATCAAATAATGATGAACTGTTGGCAAAATCAAGCGGACGCAAGACCGCCATTTGCTGCCTTAACGAAACAGCTAAAAGAAATGGAAAACCAACACAAGGTAACAACAACAACATTTATTTATTTCAAAAGGATTGTTTTAAGCTTTGAAATGATGCCCCTGAAACGAGGTGCATGGTTATAACAACAAATATATTCCATCCGCTTGGTAAGTTATCTACTTAGCAAATTCAACAGCTTGACTTTTCGAGCATTGGCGGGCGTCTTGTCTGTCTGCTCGTGGCGGGTTATTTTTTAATTGCGGAGGATATTTATGGAGCTGCAAAATGGATAGTATGATATCCGCCACTGTTCACCACCCCTGGGGAACGAAATTGTTGTAGTATATAGCACACAAGTGAGTAGCCGGTCCCAAAAGTGGTTTAATTTGTCTATTGCTGAATGGAAAACAACTCAGTTGCGCGAGGTGACAACTGCTTCACTCGAAGTTGAGTAGCAATGCTGTGTGTAAGCAGCCAATTAAAAAAACCTATTTACTTGTAAAGTATATGCTTAAAAAGCGGATACCTTATTGATAGGAAACCAAGCAAAGTGTACCAGAGGCTGCGTACAATTAAGCCTAACGAATCCTTATAACTCCAGCGTGAAACCATGTCAAACACACGCACCACAAACACACACACACACACACACACACACAATTCACATAAACGGTGGGGGTAATGAACACATTATGGCGGCAAATCAAGATGTCAATTTATTGGTTGTGAAAACATAGGAGTCTTGTATTTAAATTTCTTTCTGTTGTTCTTTTTTTTCAGAGGCTGATCAACATGCACATTTATGACAACCAGTTGTACGCAAAAGTCGAGGATCTGAATGTCTAAGCTGACTTTCGAATATAATGAAAGTAAAATTGTTAATTCTAGCGTAGATTTGTTGCTTTTCTACAGTGTATGGCATATTGGTGTTACTGATGGTAGTTTCAAAGGACATGCATACTTTCGTTATTTTTCTTAAGTCACGAAGTATTGTAAATAAGCATTAATTAAACTTTCTCAAATTGATGGCATCAAATTGGTAAAACGTAGTTGATGAGTGCAACCTTGTAATTCCCAACATAATGTCATGAGCGAGCTTCCATAAACTGTTAGTTTTTTCACATACCAAAGAGTACAAAAGTATTGTAGAGCTTTGCCAATGTTCGCTTTTCGTTCTTGTAAAAGTTCGCCGAAAATTTTTTTTTCACAACATTTAGTGGAATGTTTCGCGGACATACCACAATTTTTAGCTGATAGCTTTTCAACAAATATAGCTAAGCTTTTATAAAATGCTAGTTTTAAAAATTTTTGTACACACACCAAGTTAACTTCCTTAGCAGGTCCTTGCAATGTTGACCTTAAATTGTAGCAGGAATGATGAACATAGTAGCTACCATTTCTGAGAAAAGCAGTATTTTTATACTTTATTGCAGGCGACTCTTTAGTAGCCGGTTCTTACCAAAATGGTACAACATTAAGATAGAGATACGTAAAATGCATTATTTTCTTTCTATACTCCGGTTGTTTCTGGTTAGCCTGTGTTATTATTATTACAATGCTTTAAGTTCTCAACTTCAGTAATTAAAGTAGCTCTTTTCACATCATACTGAGATAACGTTGTATTTAAAAATTACTAGTTATAACTCGTAGCCCCTCCCCCACTCGATTTGGTGCGAAATGTGACGTCACTGACACATTCGGTGACGTGATGCCATTTCGCGCCAAGGCGAATGAGCGGGAAGAGAACGCCTGGGCCAAGATCGATGAAAGTTTGATGCAAACACAACTCAAACAGTTCTTCCCCTCCTTAAACTGCGATCAGGTGTTTTTATTCTGACAAACACAGTTGCGTTCGTCACCGATACCCTACAATTTCTCAGACACCTTCTAAGCAATCGGTCAAAATAAAAATTATAGTCTCTCTGATTTAGTACCATCTTTTTCCATTCCATTTGTGGCCTGCCGTCCATTGACACCCGCCTCTAAAAATGTGTTTTTTCAGCGTAATCAGTCTTGAGGTATGGTGTTGGCTTTTTCATTGGCGGCAGTGGATGTGGAGAGGTGGTCATTGTAGGCATCTCTTGTCTGCTGAAATTATCCAGGTCAGCATAAAGCACCTCACCTGGTTTGCGTTTCTATGAGAAAAAGACCGTCGTAAAGAAGAGATTATTTTCATTTCTTCAGTTACTAAATTTGTAGTTTTGATGTTGTTGGAAAAGTACTAAAATTGCCGTTGTTGTTGTCGTTGTTGTACCCATAATTCCCTGAAATATCTCCCGCGAACCAAGAAGTCAGGACACACATTTTGTTTGGCATGGAGAGAGTTTTATTGATAATAGAAATAACAACCCGACAGATCAACAGAAATAAAACTCTCTGCCCGCCATAAGGGTGGGAGGGATGGGAAAGAAAACGAATCACTGAGCTAATTACGTTAGATACAACAGCACGTACATTTACTGAACAAGCGAATCAAGAAATGGACTATGTACCCTATTGCACAACACAATATACTGATAAACACGTGTTGAAATAAGACCCTAACTGTAACGTAACCCGACACGATGAAAGACATCAACCAACATGTAAACAACCGAAAAAATGATCCCGATAAAGGGAATTAAGAATTTTGAGGCGCTCCCCAAAATAACCCAATTCCCTGAAATATCTCCCGCGAACCAAGAAGTCAGGACACACATTTTGTTTGGCATGGAGAGAGTTTTATTAATAATAGAAATAACAACCCGAGAGATCAACAGAAATAAAACTCTCTGCCCACCAAACCCCCAAACAAACTGTGTGTCCTGAATAAGTGAGAAAAACTAATTAACTGACGCGTTCGACGATCGCGGCTGATTGGCGTGTCCGTGTAACAAGCGAGCTTCGAGATGTGCAAAGGAATCGACCCAATGTAATCGACCGCAGTCAATTTCGAACAACACTGCTGCATGAAGACTGCGAACTACCGGCCATGAAAATTGTGTAGCCAAATACATAAGCGCCGCAAAGTGGTCAGTACGTGCATCCCGCTCTTCGGCACTCAAACTAGGAAGGCGAAGGATAGAAGCGAATCCGGCAGCAAATTCAGCTAGAGTCAAATTGTCATAAGCAACTTCTTTACTAATGTACGCGAGACTAAGTTGGCTCTGCGGCCAAACTTGAGGGTGCAACACCCGACTTGTGATTTTGGCCGTTTTTTCCGACCGAAACTTCTTACCTCGTTTGGCCCGATCTTTTCGCTTGCCATCTTCATCATCAGCAGAATCCTCCGAACCGCTTGAATCAGAAAGGCCAAGTCGCTGAAACTTAGTGTCAACGCGAGAACTTAAACCAGGTATCGCACGAATATCTTGAACAGTTAAAGACGGACGAAGAGAAGACGATGCTTTAAGGGGTGGATCCTCTAGTTGTCCTCTGATATGAGCATTCTCTTCTTGCAAAGATGATAACTCACGTTGTAGGTCGCGAAGCTCCGATGTGCGAAGCAATTCCGCGTTTTCCGCTCTGGCAGCTTCCAAGGCAGAACGTAGTGACTCGGCCGGATCAGTCAACAGGCAACGATGTCGGAGGAACTAAAAAACTCGCAACGGAAGGCTTGCAGTCCTGTTGCACAGGAGATGCATCGGCCGTGCAGTCTTAACTGACTTGTTCGATCCCTTTAAACCTGGCGAAAGCCCCGCTTCTAAGGCGGCATAATCAACTAGAGGGATCACTCGACGATCACGCTTAGCTGCCATTTTAAAAGTAAACGAGAAAACAGAAAGAAAACGAATCACTGAGCTAATTACGTTAGATACAGCAGCACGTACATTTACTGAACGAGCGAATCAAGAAATGGACTATGTAGCCTATTGCACAATACAATATACCGATAAACACGTGTTGAAATAAGACCCTAACTGTAACGTAACCCGACACGATGAAAGACATCAACCAACATGTAAACAACCGAAACAATGATCCCGATAAAGGGAATTAAAAATTTTGAGGCGCTCCCCAAAACAACCCAATGACCACGACTTTCTCATCTCAAGAGGTTAGGGATTGAATGTTACATTCTCGTCGTGGACGGTGGTTGGAAATTTGGAACTTGCATGTGTGGATGAAATTCTAGCTTGTTACTTTTCATTTGTCTATGAGATTGCTGTAGTAACAAAAAGTATAAACCGTTTCAGTCTGTGGCTGAGGTATCGAAATTCACATGAAATCTAGTTTACATTGTCAGTGTTGTACTGCTTTTATAAGCGCACACAAGGGTGTTCCACCTGTACCTTTTTGCTGTTCTGATACCCTTCAACGACCGTATAATGAGGAGTGTTTAAATGGGGCATCCAACTCCTTCGTGATCTTGGACATCTTCTCTGGAAGTAAAATATATGTGCGTTAATTGGGCGTTTTATTGCTACGATGCAGTAACGGTGACGCCGGCCGTGGAGCAATGCTAATCTCCAAGTATTGTACTACTCCCATTGCATGTAAGACTAATATATAGATTTAGCCAAGCCTAAAGGCGGAGCCCCCCCCCTTTTTGTTTTGTTTTGTTTTGTTTTGTTTTGTTTATTCATTTATTATTATTTTTTTTTGCTGGCAGTTATTAATTTGTGAAAATACTCTCATTCAAGTCGTTAAATTGAAAAAAAAAAAAAAAAAAAGAAAGAAAAGAAATTTCCTACCCCACTGAGAGCCGAACCCGGCTCGACGGCGTCAGAAGCCGGAGATTAGTCCACTGGGCCATGAACGTTTATTGTCACATTTCGAAGTTAATTTTTAATACTTATTTCTTTCTTCGTGACAACCTGCCTATCAGCATGAAAATGCTGGTGTTTGTCTTGGCAAAATGTGTTCGGAACGCCGTAAAAACCATGGTTGTGGACAGAAAAAAACCAAAAAAGCACTAGCTGTGCTATATTTGACGTAGAAACCGCTGCGAAAAGCTGCTAACTCAAGCGGTGTGCCGACCGAGTTCGAACAGAACCGAAGAGGCAAATTTGAACTTTTCGCCTGAACTTTATCACCTATTTTTTCACCTAAATTGAACTTTTCCCCTTCCACCAAAAAGACAACTGAGTATTCTTTTAAACTTTGTTTTTCCATTAACAAATTTGTTTTTGACTTTTGTTGTCTTTTCTTGTTTTGCTACGACGCGGGTCAACATGCGATTTCGCGCCAAAAACACACCTTTTTAGCACAGGGTTATATCCAGTGTATGAAGTGTATCGGTAACCCTGTGGTGCGGGGTTCATACACTTAAGGTTCCAAACTGGAAGTGAAGTGGCTTGAATTGGGTGAGTTCGTGAAAAAAAAAGAAAAGGGTCAGATACTTTAAAGTAAACATAAGGCTAAGTTACACATAGAAAAAAGAGAATTATAAAATGAATGTTTGCTAAGCAAGTGCAACCTCTTGAGAAACAAGGACTCTACGAGGTATAAGTACAATAAAAAAATGAATTGAATTACTTACTTTGCTCCTTTACCAACTTCACGTTGAAATAAGCAGGGTTGCCATGAAAAAAAAGATAACAAAGTAAGAAGTAGGCGAGCAAATAAAAAATACCTTGTGGTTTTAAATTTAGTTTCTGTTTTCCTAATTGTCTCTGGTTAATTACCATAATCTTGAACAAGAGGAAAAAAATTAAACTAATGTAAAAAATTAAACCACAACATCTACGTCCTAACTCTTACTGCTAAATGCAACGTCAATATGCCAACAAATTAAAGAGAATCTTGGAACAGCTAATTTCAGTAATAGAGTCGGCAAAGTCAATTAAGTTTGCCACGGACATGTGACTACAAATAAAAAATTCTGACATTTGTCATGATCATGGACTCAGAAATCATCATCATCATCATCATCGTCATCATCATCACAGGCCCTCACGCCCAATGATGCAGAGTGCGAAACTATATCAAAATCTGCCAGAAAAGGTCATTAAATTTGTCATTACTCACTTTTTGTGTCCCTTCGCATCCACCACAACGCAATGGTAACGACTACAACCAGAGCTCCTCCCACTAAAGTGCCCATAATGATCCATGCAGAATCATCTACAACACGTTAAAACAAATCGCTTAGAGTTTGTTTTTTTTTCAGTAGTTCCCTGATTGTGTATAACTATATTATATTTTAAAAGAATTTTTTTCCCCAAACTGCTTCTTCAAGGGATGCAAATTAAAGCCACGCAAGCTTTTTTTGTCCACGTGTTTGATTTTCAGTCCTTCACTTAGAGACCCATTGGCACTTTCATAATGCAACGTGGTCGTAATTGAATTTCGTGGACCACGAAAATACTCAGCCATCGCGACTGTTTGAAAGATCCAAAGTAATCTGGTTCCATCGCGCAATGTTCGGCCAGTTTTGCTCACCTGTGAAGTACAAAGAAATATATACCATATATTCGACGTGATATTTCGCGTTGTGATGTGGTAGAAGCCATTTTTGGTCGCGATTGGAACTTTCCGTGGAGCGATGCCGCCGAAGGCTCGAGGGTAGGCCGGCAAGAAACTGCAACCTTCGGGTTTGGCTCACAAATTCGGTCTTTCATGTAAATGAAATAAGTCTATTAGATTGCCTAGAAGTGCCCCTGTATTTTACAAATTATTCTCGAATCGTGTTGTTATCTCTTTTCAGTGTACTCGTTTACTGTGAGGTGAGTTTTTCAACATCGATACGTGACCAATCGACCAGAACAAAGTATTGTCTGCACGGCAAAATATAGATGAAATACAAAACTTCTCGACTCGCTGGCGGCTTCGTTTTGTTCTGCATTGAAATAAAACTTTCGGCGAAAGTTGAAGGAGGTTTTCTGCGTCTCTGGCCGTCGAAATTTTCTCGATGTGAGTTTCGAAAGTGGCTAAAAACGGCGTCCGCCGGCGGTGCTCATTTGAAATTATGCCCGATGCAAATTAGATGCAACGGACAGAAAAGAACCTGGAAGAACCTGGAAAAGAACCTGGAAGTATGCTTTTTATACAGAAAACTTCATGGCTCGCTGGAGGTTTCAATTTCGTTCGCATCGATCTCAAACTTTCGGTGAAAGTAGGAACAATTTTCCTGCGTCTTGGCGTTATTATTTTTCTTTTAAATGGGATTTTTGGAGGCGAAGAAAATGTCCTCGGCGACTGCTACACGAAGGCGGGTTGAGCGGCCCAAAACAAAGTCCGCAAAAGTATTTGACTGTTTTGGTGAGCGACTTTTGTAGAGCGCGCTGCTCGCGTCAGGCAAAGATCAGAAACACACTCGTCATTCTAACATTTTGTCTGTGGACACGACTGTCGTAGGGTTTTAAAAACATGCTTCAAAATCCTACTACATTTTTCGGGTTGTGTGCAACTGTCGTGTAGATGTTATACGTCTGATTTAGACGGCGCGATTCTTGTTGGAGACATGACGTGAGCAAGTCGCATACAGTAGCTGTAAGCAAAAATCGTACCGTCTAAAATCGGTCCTAATGAAATGTTGAAGTGTCATCGTTGAAAAAGCACCTTTCGTAGATATGATTTCTTAAAAAGCTTATCCTTCCAGCGAAGGTTTCAGTGTGCGATATTCCTCAAGCTTTGTCTCTGGACAAGACAGATACTTTTAATTTGAAATCAATGGATAATTATAATTAACAATTATTCTACGAGGGCGCGCTGGATATCGATATCGATATAATCATTTGATATCCAGCAAGCCCGAGTAGAATAATTGTTTTTATTAAAAACTTAACCACTATTTTTTTGTTAAAAAATCAAGACGGAAAGGGAAAAAATAAGAAGAGAGATAAAAAGGGAACAAGAATCGATCACATGACTGAAAAAGACGCCAAAACCTTGCAAAGTGTTGCAGCGTTTCACTGCAAAGCTGAATGAATCAAAGAAGCTGCTCGAAAGTGAACGAAGTGACACAAGTTTTGGAAAAAAAATCTTCTAATTATTGGCTCTGAAATATGGTACGTGTGTTATTTTTCCTGAAATACTGTTGTAATCATCGTTCGAAGCGAATTGAAGCTGTACCGGATTTCACCATGTTAGCTGCTGGAGTTGAAACGGAGCAAGTTTGTAATCCGTTCGCACAACGGAGCCATCATGTGGGTGTTTGACCGAATTGAAGACAGAACTAATTTGAACTTGAAGAGATAATTTCAATGCAGCTCAGAAGCAAGATTACTGTAGCGCGGAACGTTAGCATTCACCATCATATTTTGTTAAACGCAAAGCACAAAACGCAGTTGTTCTCGGTTTAGATGTTGCGGACGGAGTGGTAAAAATAACACTCCAACGACTTGGAAAGCGATTGAACTCCGTTTACATGGCATCCGATTTCTATCATTTGGACCTGTTGGAACACAGAGCTACAACGAGTGCAGGTAAACCAGTGTCAATTTTGCGTGTTATAGCCGAAAAAAATTACGCCCTTCCTTCCTTCCTGGTAATGGTAGTTTGTTTAGGCTTAGTATTTTGTTTAGATTGCTTTATGATTTTCCCACCGACTCGCCATGAATGTGTGATAGTTTTTATTAAATGCTTCTCCCCCATTTCGCTGTGTTTTATTTTACGTCTTGTCTTGATATTTTGAAGTGGAAAGCCTGTCTGATAAAACCTACCATTTGTTCAATTTAAATGATCGACGTGACGATCGATGAAAGAAATTAATTGTAAACACAACGCTTAACGCTTAAATTTCTATTTCTGCACAGTTTCTTGTTGTCTTAAGAAATCAAGTACTACGGAACAATTTTGATTTATGTCTTAATGACGCTGTTGGAATTTCTGCTTAATTTAAATTTGCTGCCAAGTGATTTTTCTCGTCCATTTTTCACGCCTGGTTGCTTGCGGGGAAAAATCTTTTAGCTCACTTTGTTGTTGAGTGTTCATTGACCATATTTGGTCACAGCCGGTATATGAGCTGATAGCCGAGCTCCGTTCAGCCAATCAAAATGCTAGGAATCCAATATACCTAGTCCAATTTTTAATAATATAGGTTAATTCACGGTTGTGTAAAACAAACGAACGAACGTATGTATTATATACATACCGAGATTCATAAGCGAACAGAACTCAAAGATAAACATATCTTTATTTTCTTTCAAAGGAAAACAACGCGCGGTCAAGCAGCCTCACAGTTCGAGAGTTGCACTGAAATGGCTTCCTTGTAAAATACTTTACATCTAAATTATCAAGCAAAAATGCCGTTAAAAGGCAGAACTAGTTAGAATAAAATAAGACATCCTGAAAATATGTCGAAATAGTTCTACGGAAGTTCAAAATTTGAAATACAGAAGTGAAAACCCAAGACTTCATTTTTGTTGCTTATCAGAACCCGCATGCTTGAATTGACAAACACTAATCAGAATCCCAAGCAAGGGGTTTGATTCTTTATAAGTTTTGCTAGGGTTTTCCTCTCGCACTGAAAGTGTGGGCGATTGATTTAAAGTGTTTATTGCCACACTAATATGTCCTCCGCTTATAACAGCACCCGAAAAAAGAGAAAGGGGCTGCTTTGCTGAGAAAAAGTTGGACGAAATGTTGGATAACTGAGTTCGTCAAACTCGTGCGTTCTTTTCATAGAAGAGCCAGACTGGGGAGCTATTTCTTCCGAACTCAGTCCAGTGAGAGTGTGAGACACGTTCAACTGTTGTTTCTGTGAGACGGTAGAGTAGCTAGTGATACTTTGAACGTTTTTGTGTCCTGACAGTTGTATAATATCAGTTGGCGACACGTCGTTGTTGACTAAAGTTTGAATCATAGTTTTTCTGCCGCTGTGGTTTTTGAAGTTTGGCCCGAGTCTGGCTTTCTGTGCCATTGTTTTCATTAAGGTATTAAGCTTATTTACACCGACTGGGGCTTTTTTGAACCAAGGTTTGCCGGAGCCAGATTTTACATTGTTTACTGCCAAGTAAAACTGTACATCGTCGGTTTTCATTTCCGCGGGTCGCTTTTCTGCGTAGACTTTGAAGGCCTTTGCTGGACATTTCTCGTTGCTCGGCACAGCAAACATTTTCGGTGCAATGGCTCTTACATTCCGAGGATCGTTTCCTGGACGAGTTTTGGTTTCTCTTTCATTGAATTCGAGGTACTCCTGGCCTGTGGAAGTTTGACAAAGTTTTACGTCTCCCCAACACATTTCTCTGTGCTCCTTGCAGCCTCGTAACCCAAAATGGATTGTGTTGTTGAACCACACCGTGTTTAAAAGCGCTTCTGCCGTGGAACTTCCCAAGAGATCCTTTTCATACAGAACTTGAATATCTTCCTCACTTAAAGCAGCACAAACATTAGGCTTGTTGCCCTTGCCTTTCCGTTTTAGATCCCTTTGCTTTGACTGAAGCGCTTTCTGAGTTTGCTCGAACTGGACGTCTTTCATCAGGCAAATTCCATAGTTTTTTTCTTCAAACGGCGCTCAAAGCTAGCGAAGAATGCCCTTAAGTAATTAGGCTCGTATTCCTCGTTGTCTTCTTTTTTGCGAACCGTTATAAGAAACTCGCTGAGAAACGTGTTCAGCTCTTGAGGAGTCAATTCGTCCATTTGTCTCGTCTCGCCTTTCAAAACAAGAAATTCGTGGAACAGAGCAACATCGTGTTTGGTCTTTTTCTTGGTGTTTTCATTTTCCTGTCCGTCTATGAACTCTTCTACTGATGAATCTAGGCTCTGAAAACGGTTAGTCTGATTTGAAGCCATCTTTGTAAAGAAAAATGCGCCTAAGCTCTGAGAAATGTGCTATTTGTCAGTCAAGAGGAGCGGCGAGCGAGCGACACGATTTTGTTCACTAGTGAAAATAATGATATAGCCAATCAGAGCGTCGATACGTCGTTTTTCACTAGTGAAAAAAATCGTATGACCAATCAGCTGGCTTCTCTAGCGCGAAGAGACTATTTTTATCTCGATGCTTTTTGGCGCGTAAATCTCAGTATGTATATAATAATTCTAAGCGAGCAGTAGCATTAATGTGGTAACAGAGGACTCAGTCTTTTTTTTGGAAGGGGGCCTGTATGCAAAGATGATATTAAAACCTACCTGATGCCGATTCTGTTCTCGCCTTGTTTTCCGGCTGGACATATGTAGTAGGAGAGGAAGGAGTTGGTTTCCTAAAAGCTGCGTAAAAAGTTAATATATGTTATGTGCATGTGCACGTGTTAATTTTAACACGGGCACTAAGAACTATCCAGATTCGGTTAAAGTCCTACTGAAGGGCACGCAATACATCAGTTCATTTACTGAGACTTACATGTACTTGTAATTCTAACTAAAATAGTGACGCTGGCAGAACCCATACTATTTGTCGCAGTGCAAGTGTAATTTCGTCCACGAGTGTCATTCACGTTATACAAACGGAGATGTTTTTCTGTTGTAACGACCTCGCCATCTGCATTTGTTCAAACGTAGTGTGGACTGGGGCTGCCATTTGCATGACATGTAACATTGGCACACTCCCCAGGAGTTACTGTCAATGTTACTCTTTTTGGTTTCGTAATTTCAGGAGGAGCTGATTATAGAAAAAAAAAGATAGTGTGGTTATTTAAAGATTGCCAAAATACACGGATGACTGTAGGGTAGTCCTAAGGACGAGTAGAGCACTTGTGTCCCGGATACTGCTCGAGAGCGCGTTCACTTTCATACTGAAAGTTGATTTCCAAAACAATTGTTTGAGTTCTCTAGTTTTTTTCCCTTCAGAGTATCGATGATACTTCATACTAAAGCGATGCAAACTTTTTTCTCTGTACGGTGTACAAGTCAACGAAAGAAGGACTTACTTGGAAGGGCAATAGTGACATCACTTATGGCAGGACTTCCAAATCCATTATCAGTGGTACATCTGTAGACTCCTTCATCCTGTTTGCCAGTAAAGGTCAAAGGGAAGGTGACAACATTGTTATCAGAGAGTCTTGTCCGGGTGATGTTTGGAGCTGGATAACCACCAGCTGTACATCGGAGTAACAACAGATCACCCTTATTCACTGTCCTGTCCTCGGATATGCTAGTAATCAGTAGCGGAACTACAAAGTCAAAGCAATAAATAAAATAAGTACATAACGTAGCCACAGTGGTAGGGCTCCTCCCTCGATGTTTTGCTTAACGATTTCTGCAACAACAACAAAAACTGGTCAGCCCACAGCTGTACTTTGCTTACCGTCAGTAAGTCCATTAAGCCGTCCGTAGGGAGCGGTAGTCTGATAGTTGAGCTGTTGATGGCGGCCTCAGTGCAGTCTTGAGCCAGTTGATGTGAAATACTGGTGAACAGTGGACACTAGTTTGTAGTCGTCAGGTATTTGTACTGTCTTGCAATTGATTGCGTCAATAAGGTTTACAGTTGACTGTAGTTTGTGTCGAGATTCGTCGGTCAAAGGTTCCAGTACGGTAATCGAGTACACTTTTTTTTTTAATAAGAACGCGTAAAATTAGGCCGAGCCTCGGAGGATGTTCTTATTTCAGCCCATACATTTTCTTAAATTTTGGGGCAAATCTCAACCTCAACTTACTTATAAAATGGTTCGTATAAAGAAAAAGAGCGTATTTGGACATTTGGTAATTCAGGAATCCACTAAACGAGACAATGGGCCTCCCACACCTTACAGTTTACCAAGATATTGTTTAACACGAGACGGAAGAAGAAGCAATGGACAGAGGAAGCAAAATGTGAATTGAATGTCACATTAGCAAAATCAAACATTGCATCGTACAAGAGTATTATGTAATGAAAACCGGAAATCGACTGTTTTCGTCGACTGTGTATGCTTCACAATCCACTCAAGTATAGGTGGAATGTAAGAAGCCATTGTCAAGAGAGGATATACCCTTTATCCTCTTTAACCAGTGTCAACCGGATGTCAGCAAGAAAGTGCTTCAACACAGTGTATTGTATACTGTGCACTATGGGAATACTCATCCGGGTACTTATTTTCAGCTGGTCATAAATGTACATTTGGCAGTCACCAATCAATATTCTTATTCAGAGTGATTTCATGAAAAAGTTGTCATTCTTCAGTATGAAATTAGGGATTCAGAAGATAGTTGAAGATCTAAAAGATGTTAACCATCTCGCAACGGAAAGAAACTCACAAAATTAGAGTATTGCATTGCACCTAAATGAAATAATGAAAAGATTATGAATATCCTGCTTACCGAAAACATTCACTTGAAGTTTGCTCGTCTACGTTCTGCTGGCAAAATTTGCACTGTCAAATGCAGTCACTACGCAGGAAAATGTGCCATTTTCGACAGTAGTTACATTGAAAAAAATCAAGGTGGCTCTTTGGGAGGGAATTCAGATGAATTTAAATCTTTCAGTGGAAGCGCTTGCTAACCCAGGTTGCCCTTGTGGCGACACTCCACCAATGACACCATCGTTAAATTTAAATTCAATGAAGTAAAGCTTAAATCTGGCGTCAGACTGAAGTTCCAGCTCAGTGATGCATTGATGGATCGATCGATCGAGATAATGATGATGACGTAGTTCCGTCAGCTACCGATTTACCTTAGCTAAACTAAAGCTGAACAATAAAACCTACTGATAAGTGGAGTTTTGTTCGATGAAGCGAACAAAACAACAAACCACCAGATAGGCAAACTTCGCAAAGGCACCATCATTTAAGCTGCTAACAAAAGGCGTAATTGAGAAAGCTACTGTCCTGCAGTCGTTTTCCAACTATCCACCGCACTGCGAAGCTTCTAGCCGCGCACTACAAAGCGCCTTTAATTTTCACATTTCTTTAAGCTCAAATGCGTTTTAGATCGACGATTCATTAAAATTAATGACAGGATAGAAAGCCATACAAGCGACATACCTTAACGACACTTCCTGACTGTCCAGAACAATCCTCTGCAATCACTATTTTTCAACCGTGCAAAAACACAGGAGTCGCAAACAATCCAACGATCTCCAAAGACATGCTAATGAAACTCATCCTGTTATATACTGAATGACCTTTAGAGGGTAGAAAACCGTTTCGCAATACCAGAGGGTTTTCATAAACCCTGATTCTTATATGCTAATAAGAATCGTTAAATGCTAATGCGAAGAACAATAAAGAACGCACGCACCAAAGTTAAACTATTCTTTCAAATTTTAAATTGCGTACATGTTGCGTAATATCTGAATGGTTTGCACGGACAACAGACAATGGTAACAAAGGAATGTGATTAACTCCTTTTTTAAGAAAATGATCTGTCTTAACAGTTCCGATGTCGTGTAAAACATCGCACAATGCTTACGAGTTCTTAACTTAGAGCCGGCTTTGTAAAAATGTACGTTTACTACTAGATATCAGGAAATGACAGATTACAGATTACTGACAAGTATCACAACATTCTCAAACAGGAAGAACTTTCTTTTTAGAAATTGAACCGCGTTAAACACTTCAAAATTTCCGTGCGTAAACAAAAAGTGTCTCCACGACACTAAGACTTTAAAGGAAGATCGGCTCGCTTCCTTTCAAAACAAATCACGTTCTTTGTTGCTTCATTTGCTGTTGTTCATTAAATGAGCAAGCAACTCAGATTCTATACATCAACATGTGTGCAATTAAGAATTTGAAACAGCTTTTACAAAAATATGTATAAATTTTTTTATTTCTTGTTTGTTTTGTTATACATTGCTCTTTCCAAATACAACAACAACAACAATCAACAGCAACTCATTTATTAATGACAATGTATAAAACGCAGGACAGAAAATAACATAAAAATACAAAATTTACTATAATTCAAACAATACTTCTATCAATGTAAAATTGCAAATTTTATAATTGAGGCTCCTTTCATTTCATTTCGAGCATAATTTTTAAAAATTATGACTATTATTCCGCTTACTGTTCGCGTTATCTACAAAATATTTGTCTAATTTAATTGACATAAATGAGCGTCCTTAATATGGCGAAGCCTATAACAAGTCTTTCGTCTCTTACAATAGGCAACTATAATTATGATAAGTACTCTCCACCCCACCCCCCTCCAAATCAATAGGTTTTTCCGCAATTTTGGTAGGTTTGTACGTATCCCTTTATACACCTTACTAGACTGAAGAAACGTGGAGATATGTCTTGTCACAACGTTGAGTTGTGTCAGAGACATTAAATAGCTTCAAAGCGTTTTTGAGGAGGGACCACCCTGATAGTTAAATTAGATTACATCTTTTTTCTTAATAATTGATATAATAAAGTTTCCAAGAATTAGTATTTAAGTAAGAATAGTTTAAGTCGTTATAACATAGTTATTAATTATGAGCATTTTCGGTTCTTTTTGATATTAGGTCAAATTGGAACACGGCTAATTTGAAAACCAATTTTTTGAAATTATCACCATGTATAAATCAAGCTATTTTATTTTATTTATTTAAAACCCAAAACGAGGGAGGGTGGGAGGGGGAGGGGTCGACTTTACCCTTAACCACAGCAACAACAACAACAACAACAACATGCTTTGCTCTTGTCTACACCAAGGCGGGTGAAGGTGACCGTGGCAGAAAAAAACTTCAAAGCAATTTTTAACTTGAAGGACTCGACTTTTCAATTTTTGGTAAGAAAGATACTAGCCCCCCCCCCCCACCCCGCCCCCTTTATATTTGACAAATTGTCCCCAGATATTATTGTTATACTTAGCTATAAAAAAGTTTTCATTGATATTCACAAATTGGCTCATTTTCCAATTCCCAAAATTCAAAAATTGTTCGTCAACAATATAGATTTCAGTCCTTCAAAATACAAGAGCGGCAAACAAAACTTTGAAATTTTGGTAAAACATCCATGTTAGATCCACCAAGCGTCCCGAACTTCTAATTTACATATCGGGATCTAACATGGATGCATTACCGAAATTTTGCTATCAACAAATTTGGACGCCACTTTTACAAAATAAAGATATAGAAATATTTACAAAAAATGAAAAGTTAACTAGATTCCCTCAAGATTACAAGGTCATATAAAGCACGCTTAGATATACATTTCTTGAAAATTAACGTCGCTAAACCAAGAATTTTTACAATACTTAAAAAATATTTCAAATACGTTGTTACTGGCCTATTCTTCATTACCAGATAACCTATAAAAATATTTTATACACATACAAAAAGAAAGAAGCCACAAAGAAGGCAATCTAACAAAACAAACACGTGCTATTTCGATTAAAGTTGTCGAATCATGGTATCTAGACGAAACGTCCCAGAGTGTCGAAACTTGACGCCATCAATCTTCGGCTTCGAAGGGTAGGCGTTACCGGTAAATAATAATAACTAAGATTCCCTGTCTTGAAAATAACATAAACACGAAGTGAAGCGTTTATTGTATTTTCTTAATTCATCCTATCGTTCTGACAACTGCGTCTTTAGTATAATGTAGAGTGGATTTCCAATGAGGTGTGGAGTTTTTGTGCAGACGGGCATAAAGGTAACTGGCTTTACCTGCGTAGAAAAAGTTAGAGACGATGTTTGAACGCCTTAAATAAACGTAAAAGTTTAGCTCTTTTTAACGGTTTACGTTTACGTGAGCTGCTTGCACGTCGTCTCCAATTTTATTTTTGCAGGTAAGTTAAATTTAAGCCAGTACGCAAGTAAAAATTACGGGACGTTGAAAATCCACCTTTAAACGGATTACAACTACTCACTGAGCCACCTTTCCTTCATTCCACATAAAGCTGAGGCCTTTTACCCGACAACGTTAGTTCAAATTGTTGAATGGACCTTATTGAAAAATGACCGCCACAATTTTCACTGTCTGGCTCTCATTGCCAAGAAATTATTCATAACATGTGAAAAGGCATAAAACATTGTGCTGCCGCTAAAAGTCGTCAAAAACGAATTAAAAACTTTGCGGAAGTGGCAACGGTAGGCGCACAGCAGATAGTACAGATTAAAGACACTTCTATGGAAATACGACTCTGTAACCCATAACCCTTATTTGACGAACATTACACTTGTTTTACCAAGAAGTCAATCATATCACTGGAAAAGCATTACAAAATATAGTGCCTGGAAAGGTTTCGGTGCTTTAGTTCTCAAGGTGGAAAAGTCAAATAATTTAGTTCAGGATCATGAAAACTTAAGAGATTTGTATGGGAAAAAATAACTCTCACTCTTTCTACCGTTTTTGGCGAAAACAAGTTAGTGTATCTTTTCACCAAACCATCACTTGCCCCTAAAACTCAACACGATCTCTTATTGTGGTTTCACCTTTTCTTCGAGTTAACTAGTTCCCATTAACAAATTATTCTTTTCAACAAGGAACACCAATGGCGGCCAGTTTTGAGGAAGGCCTATAGCTATCAATAGTAAAGCACACACTTAGCCACAACCTAAATTGCAGTTTCGTTGTTGTTTTCTCCAATCCTGTATTGATTGCACCTTGGGCCTGAATCTCAGGATCTGTGCTATCAGTCTTGGGCGAGGCATCCCCCTTACGAAACTCCGTGATATCAGCATACTCCGTGCCTTCATAAGGTGTTGGCCTCTTAAGTGGAGGCAGAGGTTGAGGAGGCGTGGATACTTGTGGCATTCGTGGCATATTTGTACTCTCCAAGTCCGCATAAATCACCCCCTTCAGGATTGGGTTTCTGTGGCAGGTAGATATAAGAAGATTATAGTACAACGCTAAATTTTGGTGTGCTCTCATTAGTCGAAATCGATCACGTGACGCAATAGTGTCTCTCCTCAGCAGGCGCCTATCAGCGCATTGTACCAGTTTTTTGCAAAAATTTAGCGTTGCGAAATTAAAACAATAGAGTCCTATCTCAGGCCCTATGTGCCATAGGCTCCCTCGGAAACTTGATGTTCAAACTTCATATACGCCCTCGACAAGTATTGTTGTGAACATCAATTTCCTTGGGCAACCTATCACACGATAATGCCTTCGACACAAGAACTCTATTGTTTAGTTTGTTATCGTCTCCTATTGATGTTAATGTGACAACCACAGATCTTCCAGACGTTGAATTAGAGTTCTTTTGTCTTAAGGGCCCGGCTAAACGGAATGAACTTCATTAACTGCTGAACACAACTTTGTGTTCAGCAACTCGATATAACATTGTTCAAGATTGTTAAAGTAGGCGTGTTGATTGCGTTTGCCACCCTTTTGAGTGATTTTGAAAGTTGAACGAGCATTTGTTCACCACTGTTCCACATCCCGGCCAAACGAACAAACACTGTTTTTTAAACATTGTTTCCCATACCTGAGAACAAACGAAAAGTTGAATAGTCTTCAATCGAAAGGTGGCAACATCATTCAACAGGGCAATTTAGTATTCTCCTTGGTGATGTTACGTTTATTGCCGCACATAGTGGTTCTTCCAGTTCAAAATTTGCAGAGTCTAAATTTATTCCGAAAAACATGGTTCTTAATTTTTGTACAGCTTAAGCAACCATACAAATGCTGGAGAAGTGAGTACCGTTAATTATGCCGTACTATAGTGCTCATTCAGACAAAAAAAATAAATCAACTTTGTTTAACGAGGGTGACACCTGACAGTCTGGGACACCTAACAGTCTGGGACTGACAAACCTACCCTCGGGTTCCGGATCGAATTGGATTTGGATATGTTGGTTTTTGAGGAGGGGAAAACCGGAGTACCCGGAGAAAAACCTCTCGGAGCAAGGACGAGAACCAACAACAAACTCAACCCACATATGACACCGGGACCCAGAGTCGAACCCGGGCCAATTGGTGGGAGGCGAACGCTCTCACCACTGCGCCATGCCTGCTCCCTTAAATAACAACAATCTCGTGACACTCGTATTCTACTTTGCTCTTGAACCCTGAACATTTACTGTTGAAATGGACCCTGAGAGTAGAACGTTCCTGTGATACTGTTTGTTACTCAAGAGAAACAGGAATGACATTTATAAACTATTTTCTCCAATTAAACTCAGGAGCTAATGCCTGGGTGTGAAAGAGAAAACAGGAAATATTTCATTCTGGAGGATTACGATTAGACTCTATGGATAGATGCCTCGCTCAGGGATAGTTTCACAAGAACACACGAGTGCAACCCACACGATTGAGTGATCAGACCCAGCTGATACCCCTCACGTTTTCCGCATTTTAGGTGACGTTCACTCGCAGACTCGCTTCTTGCTTAACTTCACCTGAGCGAAAAGACGCATTTAAGTCTAGAAAGACGTGAACCAATCCACGACCATACCTTCTTAACAGATTTCTTCGACTTGTCGACTTGTGCGTAAGTATCGTCTGACTGCTTTCTCGTCCGAGATTTGTCCACGGCAGAATTCCCAGGAGACTTCTCCTCTTCTTTCTTCCTCTTGCTCTTCTTCTTAGACTTATCTACAGCAGCATCAGTCGGAGGGGCTGCTGCTGCCTGCTGATTTGCTGCTGCTTCATGTCTGTTTGCGTCTGGGCAATCTAAGACGGGCAATCCAACAAAACAACCACGTACATAAAGATATTCGATTTAAGTTGTCCAATTATAGTATCTACGCGAAAAGACCCGCGGTGTCAAAATTAAGAACCCACTAGCTTGAAAATAACATAAAACACGAAGGGAAGTGTTTATGGTATTTTCTTAATGGAGCCTATCGTTCTGACAACTGCGCCTTCAGTACAACGTAGAGTGGATTTCCAATGAGGCATGGAGTTTACGTGTATACGGGCATAAAGGTAACTGGCTTTACTTGCGTAAAAAAAATTAGACACGATGTTTGAACGCCTTAAATAAACATAAAAGTTTGGCTCTTTTTAACGGTTTACGTTTACGTGAGCTGTTTGCACGTACTCTCAAATTTTATTTTTGCAGGTAAGTTAAATTTAAGCCAGTGCGCACGTAAAAATTATGGGACGTTAGAAATCCACCTTTACATGGATTACCACCACTCACTGAGTCACCTTTCTTTCATAAAACCAAGAGAGGATGATAAATAAAACTGACTGAGGCGTTTCAACCAACAACGTTAATTCAATTTGTTTTATGGACCTTACTAAAAAATGACCGCCATAATTTTCATTGCCTGGCTTTCCTTGCCAAGAAATTATTCATAACATGTGAAAAGGCATCAAAAATTGTGCTGCCGCTAAAAGTCGTCAAAAACGAATCAAAAGCTTTGCTGAAGAGGTAACGGTAGGCACACAGCAGCTAGTAAATATTAAAGAGACTTCTATGGAAATGCGACTCTGTAACCCATAACACTTATTTGACGAAAATTAAACTTGTTTCACCAAGAAGTCAGTCATTGGATAAGTATCACAAAATATAGTACCCTGGAAAGGTTCGGATGTTTTAGTTTTCAAGGTGGAAAAGCCAAATAATTTAGTCACGGATCGTACAAATTTAAGAGATTTGCATGGGCAAAATGACTCTCACCCTTTCTACCGTTTTTGACGAAAACAGGTTACCGTATCTTTTCACCAAACCATCATTTGCCCCTAAAACTCAACATGATCCCTTATTGTGACTTCACCTTTTCTTACAGTTAATTAGTTTCTGTCAACAATTTATTCTTTTAGGCAAGGAACATCAATGGCGGCCAGTTTTGAGGAGAGCCTATAAATATCATTATAGTACAACCCTAAAATTTGGCGTGCTCCCATTGGTCGAAATCGATCACGTGACACGATAGTGTGTGTGTGTGTGTGTGTGTGTGCGTGTGTGTGTGTGTGTGTGTGTGTGTGTTTGTGTGTGTGTGTGCGTGTGTGTCTCTTTCTCTCTCTCCTATCAGTGCAGAGTCCTTCTGTCTCGGGCCGTATGTGTGATAGGTTCCCTCGGAAATTTGATGTTCAGACTTCATGTAAGCCCTCAAACTGCGTTCTTGGGCTAATGTTTGTTGTGAACATCAGATTTCCTAGGGCAACCTATCAAAAGATAGCGCCCTCGACAGAAGAACTCTATTGTTTAAATAGAAAAGCACACACTAAGCTACAACCTAAAATGCAGTTTCGTTGTTGTTTTCTCCAATCCCGTATTTGTTTGCACCTTGGGCCTGCATCACAGGATCTGCGCAATCAGTCTTGGGCGAGGCATCCCCCTTACGAAACTCCGTGATATCAGCATACTCCGTGCCTTCATAAGGTGTTGGCCTCTTGAGTGGAGGCAGAGGTTAAGGAGACGTGGATACTTGCGGCATCCGTGGCATATTTATACCCTCCAAGTCCGCATAAGTCATTCCTTCAGGATTGGGTTTCTGTGGTAGGTAAATTTAAATTAACCCTTTAAGCCCCAAGACCATTATTCAAATTCTCCTCACTGGTCTCCATGTACTTTGTTGAGTACTCGTTGGAACTTGAAACATCAAGACAATTCATCTTCAGTGATCAATTCCTTAATTCTCATGACTTGTATGTGTTATATTCCGCTGATATGACGAGGAGAAATTTGATGCTGATCACTATTGAGGCTTAAAGGGTTAAAATAGCCTATTGATGTGTTAACGTGAAAACCACAGATCTATCAGACGTTGAATTAAGGAGTTCTTTTGTCTTAAGGACCCGGCTAAACGAAATGAACTTCATTAACCCTTTCCCTTCAGCGTTTTTTCCTTAGAAAAACGCATTTTTTACCGCTAAAGCGGTTTTTTAAGTGCTATGTTGCCAAATGCCACCAAACTTTGCTAGAAAAGCGTTTTCTTACAGATTAGCTAAATTTTGAGCCAGCTTCTCTTGTAAATTGTACAATATTTTGTTTTCACGCATGCGCATAAGCAATTCATTTCCAATTTTTTCCTCGCTTCTTTTGCTTTACTTTTTCTCTCCCTTTCTTTTCTCTTTATCTTCTACCCTTTATCCCCTTTCTATCCACTGGAAAAGTTTTGGCCTCAGCCCTTCTAAAAACCTGGAAATGGAACATTGATCAACTAGGTGACTTGGCCTATTTTACCACCAACTTTGTCCCCAAAATTGGACACGTTTTTTCTGGTATAGCTCTGCCAGAATTTGGTCGATGTTCAAATTGGACACACGTATGGATGGATCTGTCCTTGCTGTGTTAGCTGCTTATCAAAACAATCTGGTGACGTCAAAAATGATGACGTCACAAGTGGCTCAATGGTTCCCGACTTTAACGTCGGAAAAATACAACTCTTGACGGGAAAGAGTTAACTGCTGAACACGGGTTTGTTGTACGAAGTTGACTGAGGTGGCCAAACGAATTCAGGAACTCAATTTAACATTGTTCAAGATTGTCAGGTTAGGCGTGTTGATCGCGTTTGCCACCCTTTTGAATGATTTTGAATTGTTCACCACTGTTCCACATCCCGGCCAAACGAACAAACACTGTTTTTAAACATTGTTTTCCATACCTGAGAACAAAAGAAAAGTTGAATAGTCTTCAATCGAAAGGTGGCAACATCATTCAACAGGGTGGCTAAACGCGTTCAACATTTCAACAAGTGCAGTATTCTCCTTGGTGATGTTACGTTTATTGCCGCACATGGTGGTTCTTCCAGTTGAAAAGTTGCAGTTTATTACGAAAAACATGGTTCTTAATTTTTGTACAGTTTAAGCAACCCTACGAATGCTGGAGAAGAGAGTAGCGTTAATTATGCCCTACTAACGTGCTCATTCAGATAATGTTTACTGATAACAACATTCTCGTGATACTCGTATTCTACTCTGCTCTTAAACATTTGCTATTGAAATGGACCCTGAATGTAGAACGTTCCTGTAATACCGTTTGTTACTCAAGACAAGTAGGAATGACATTTATAAATCGTCTATTTTCTCCAGTTAAACTCAGGTGCTAACAGAATGCCTGGGTGTGAAAGAAAGACAGTGAATATTTTACCAATTAGTAAACAATGGGACAAACTTATCATTTCATAGGAATTTTAAATAAAGCGGCAAAAAAAAAGAACAATTTTTCTTCAAAATCAAGTAAAATTCCCCCACAAATCCCATTTTTTTCTAAAATTCCCAAAATTTCTAAAAAATCTCCTGATGCTCTAAGAATCCTTTAAAAAAAATCCGGCTTCTTGTGTCTAGGCCTAAGTGCAACCCACACAGTTGAGTGATCAGACCCCGATACCCCCTACGTTTTCCACATTTTATATGATGTTCCCTCACCCTTGCAGAATCTCTTCTTGCTCAACTTTACCTGAGCGAAAAGACGCATTTAAGTCTAGAAAGACGCGAACCTATCCACGACCATACCTTCTTTATAGATTTCTTTAACTTGTCGACTTGTGCGTAAGTATCGTCTGACTGCTTCTTCGTCTGAGATTTGTCCACGACAGAACTCCCAGAAGACTTCTCCTCTTCTTTCTTCCTCTTGCTCTTCTTCTTAGACTTGTCTACAGCAGCAGAAGTCGGAGGGGCTGCCGCTGTCTGCTGATTTGCTGCTGCTTCATGTCTGTTTGCGTCTGGCCTCTGCATGCACCATCTGTTACGTTTGCAGGTGCCGGTCCTGATTCTGGGCATCAGTATTATCCTCAATGTCAAACCGGACATCTTTTCTGGAACTGAAATATCCAATCAATAAGCACCTGTTACACTCGGCAGTTGGAATTGTACGCTACTGATATGAAGAAGAAACAAGTTGGATGAAATTTTCGATGGAGTTTTTAAAAACAAAAAGTCAGCCAGAAAAAAAGATTATTCTATTGAGTTTTAAAAACAAAACGTCAGCTAAAAAAATAAGAATAAAAAGATAGGGCTTCCTTCCTTTCACATTTGCATATCGATATGCAAATGTAGAGATTTTATGGCAAGTCGTTGACTCAGGCGTCCTGTGAAATAAACAAGCTTCACTATATCATAAAGAAGAGAAAAGATAAATACTGCCATAGCAAAATAAAATGCAAGTTTCCAATTCTTTAACAGGTTTCCAGGCCGAGAACTATCAAACACCCTCAGGAATGGTCGTAGAACAGGCACATGTTATTTGTAAGTTGTTTACGCATTGGGCCTCGTCCACATTAATGCACTTTCAGGGAACTCCGTTTTCAGAGGCCCAAACACGTTTTACCCATACAAACGTTGGCTTTTTTTGGCTGTCCAAACTATCTTGTTTTTAAAATGCGTTTGCGCTTGTTAAAACAACCAAAAACGCTGCTAGCGTGTTCGAAAGTTCCCTTTTTCACCATTCCACACACTACAGCGTTTTCAAAACAATGCGGTTTTGCCCATTCACACTGAAAACGATAAATTGACTTGCGAAACATAGCATGAGCATAGCCATGGTCGTGAACATAGGCATAAGCATGAGCATGAACACAGGCATGAGCACAGGCATAGTCATGAGCTTAAGCGTAGGTATGAGCACGTGCCTAGGTGTTTCACAGCAGTCAATGCACGACGCGTGTGCAGTTCCCGCCATAATTTTACAAAAGAAAATACAGACAAATGTCGAAAGGTTCACTTTAACTGCAAAACTTGACGCCATTTCTGAAAACTTACGCTTTTTACTTTGAGCATGTGTTCAGAATGAAGTAGCTGGCATCCACAAGTTTCATCGACGCGAAAATTAGTTTATCGGGACATTCTATGCGTCGTTTTTCATACGAACTTCGCGCTCGTAAAAGCCTGAGCTGATTCAAACTTTAAGGCTCTGCAAAACCGGAAGTGAAGTTATTTTTTGCGTGTGACCGCCGTGAGCCTAGGCGTAGGCATGAGCATAGACATAAGCACGGGCCTAGGCATAGGCGTGAAAATGAGCATAGGTATAAGCATGAGCAAGGAGAACGCACAGACTGCTTCTTATTATTAATAAGAGAAGAAAAACAAAAACTTTGTTTGCTTATGTTTATGCCGCGTTGATTCCTAGCGAAGAACACCTAGAAACAGTTTGAACGCTTTCCATATGCTTCTGCTCAGATCACCAGTAAAGACCTGTGAGGCAATCTAAAAATTGATCAAGATTCATGGTGGAATAATGACGGCACAGTTACAGTGCAGCATTGTCTCTGGGCGTAAGGCATAGAGCATGCACGAACGCTGACCCACACCTCTTCGTTTGCGACAGAACGGTGTTACAGTAACCATATCACCTATGCTTCAGTATATGCTTCAACACGGTTTGCTAAACGACGCTGCTAAACATCACAGGATTAGTTATTTTACAGAGTTCAAGTGTAAACATCATTCAACGTTTGAATACGACTTTGGTGTATGACGGTGAACTATGTGGCCAACGAATTCAACACTGTTGTTCATAGCTGGGAAGAAATTGAATCAACATCATTCATCAGGGAAGACAAACGTGTTTAACATATAGACTATAATATATAGATTTAGCCAAGCCTAAAAGCGGAGCCGCGAAGGAATAAACTGGTGTTCGTTTCTCAAAAATAGTCCTGAAACCTTTCGGTCTGAAATACATTTCGGGGCTTTTTTTGGCTCGTTCGCTCCCCCTCCCACAGAGTGTGCAGACGGACGGACGTACGGATGTACGGATGTACGGACGGACGGTCACGTGACTATTACGTCACAACCAAAATTTCTCGGATTGATAGGTTACCATATTTCCTTAGCAATGGAGCTCCGCTGGCGGGCTTTGCCCGCAGGCTCCGCTATTACAAGGCAGAGCGAAGATGTGAATTTTATTTTCGAATGGTTAAAACAATATTAAGAACGAGTGCAGCGAGTGAGTAAAACATTGTTTTACCACGAGAAAATAAAATTCATATCTTCAAGTTGCCTTGTAATTTTCTTTTTATTATATAGACAAGAGTGTTTTTGCACAAACAACAGTGTAAAAGAAGGAAATGACATCATCGATATCCTCACTAGAAAGGATATGGAAAATACATCACTCGAGTTCCGGATGTAGTTTTATCTGACCTTTTCGCATGCTCTATTTTACACCATAACACTCTGGTCTATATAATAAAATGAATTTAACAATGCTGAACGGTGTTCATAATATTGGGCCCGGTTGTCCGTGCAAATGTCAGCTTCCACGACATGTACTTCACTTTCGATGCGATTGTGATGACAAAACAGCAACATCCTCGTCCCCAGTTTCATGTCCGCGCGGTACCGCCATTTTGGTAGCGAAGATGGAGGGTTCCTCTCAAACTTAATACTGTTCTCCTATCATCTTTTCAAACCGCCCTTCAATACTTTAATTCTTTCTTTTTTTTTGGCCAAAAATTCCAAAATGGAAATGGACAGACTATAAATTTGGATTACCCGAACAGAAAATTTCCAACAATTTCTTTGAAAGATATTCCAAACTTCCTACATGGAAATATGCGAACCATTTTCATTTTCTACCATTCCTTGTTCTTTTGCCAATTTTTGACCGTTTGGATGGGTCCCAGTTAAGTTCTTGGCTTCTCGAGTAAACGGAATAAGAAATCTCTCTCCAACGGGAATGTCAGTTGGGAGGTTTTGCGTTCCATAAACACAAACTATGAACCTACCGCTTTCTTTGAGTAAATGGTAAACCACCCAAACTTTTTTAACTGTAATAAGTTTCTTTCCCTTTTATGTGCACTGGGTTAATACGTGCGTATGGTATCAATATAAATAACGCAACACGTACGCATTGAATGTGACACAAGGAAGTGGAGTTAATCAGCACCGATTTATTAGACATTAATTAATGTCGGTTAAATGATTAGACTACGAAAAAGCATTAAACAATAAGAAAAAAGTGGGCAGAAGACCTTCACATCGCGAGCGAAACTACAGAACAACAAGCTGTTGGCACATTAAACTGGATCGTGTTCTCTAATGGCGACGTTAAGGGTGTTTAAAACTAAGTGATATGAAATAAAACACTTAAAAATATTGACAAAATGTCGTCCTCCCTTGCCGTTTTTGTTCGGGGTATTTGAGGGTTACGATAGCGGTTTCTCTAGCTAACATCGAGGAAACAACATTTCTCTTTAAAAAACCGCGCTCGCAACCCTCAAAACAACCCAACACAGAACAACAAAGGACGACCACGTGTTCATATTTTTTAGTGTTGTTATGTCACTTTGCACACTAGTACTTCGTCTTCAAAAAGGTTAATTTGATAACCGAAGCACAGGACACGAGTCAATCAAGACGGTGGGCCTGTGGTTTCATCTCAGCAACTTTCCAGGTTAGACACATCTTTGCTTCCAAAGGCGACTGGCACACATTTTACCCTGTTGTATGTTGATCTTCAATCTCAGAAATCAAGCAGTGTTACATGGTTAACTGATTAACACGATGGGTTACAATATTAAAATAGAAGATTAAATGACTGACGTAACATTGTTAAATTGTTAATATTAGTTACGACTGAAGTAACTGTTAGTTTCACAGGGCAGGAATAAAAGCAATGACTACTGTTTTCTTTACAACGATATTGTATTGGAATCCGATACTCTGTGATTTGCGTTCGACACGACTTTTTTCCCTTTATCCTTAGCATTTCATATCGTTACGTAACAAACAGTCGTTAGCTCAAAAATGAAATTTACTTCGTTGATAAATTGCCTCAGGTTGTCTCGCCAAGTTCATTTAAAGCTTGACTAGCTTTTTGGACCCCAATGTACGATTCAAGATAGCGCAATCTTGACAAGGCGATTGACTCCAAATTGATTTAAAAAAGAATCAAACTCACGGAATGAAATTGAGTCCGCAGAAGGAATTGTCTGTTCGGAGGCTAACCTGCCACGTGTTCTTCACCAAACAGTCTTATATATCACTGCTTTAACAATTCTCCTGCCTGCGAAACTAACACTGATACTACAACGCGTATGCATCAATCGACGTTAAACGTCTTGCCAACACCAAATCATATTTTATAGCCCCATTAAGCTACAAAACATTTTTATGTTTCTACCGAGATCTTACAACACTTGCGTCAACAGGTGTAAACCACAACCGAATCGTTCAGTATTTCTCCACAGTGGGGGTTTTTCTCTCTCTGCAGAAACATTTAAAATGTTCTCTTTTGCTTAACTTAATACTACAAAACCCCTGATGTTTTGACATCATGTAAATTCCCATTGTATAACACACAAACACAACTCATACAAAACATTCTTCATGTTTCTTCATAGTTCTAGAAACACTCACGTTTGCAAGGGATAAAGCACGAATTCTTACGGAGTCATGCTTCTGTTACTCCAAAGAAACATCCAAAATGTTTTATATGGCTGCAATACTAAGGCTATCTTGATGTTTTGAACATCATGTGCAATTAAGAACCCAACCAAGTGCACGTCCGAAAGGAAATGCCACAAAATAAATTCGAAAATACAAAAGCAAAGGTGAGCCATTTTTTCAGTTGTAAACGCAACCGTTAGAGTAAAAACTTCAATTTGTTCTTGTCAAAACATTCTCTTAGAATTTCACGAATGACGTAAAAGGAAAGTAAACAAATACAAAGGGGAAGAATGCAGTGAACTGAAAAATGTATACAAACAACAGAACCAAAGAGTAAGATTAGAAAACTGAATGTATAACACAAAACTAATGACGATGGTTATTTGGACAAGACCTCCTCTCTAGGGACCCCTGGAATTCCTCCCCTCTCCCCCTCGAATTTTTCTGCTTCACCAATCTCTATTCCCTAATAAAAGAGGGGTTTGAAAGGACACGAAAATAATTTTTTGGGAAACTTATAGACTTAAGAAAAGCTTTTTTTCAAAATGGACAAAAAACAAGACAAAAGACAAATGTTTTCAAATCTCAATAATTCTTGGGCACTTTGATGATGGTTCAAAAGGGATCAAGGAAAACGTTACAGGTAAAATTGCTATGTACACCCAACTACATTTTGGAAAGGCAAGTGTGCTGGACTTCTATTTTTTTGTTTTTTTTTTCTTCGTTTTGTTCTACTTTATACTTGCCAAATATTGCAAACAAATTTACTGAAAATTGTATAATTGAGGTCCATTTTGGTACATCTGGACCCTAAATTCACTCAAATTCTTATTCTCGTTTCTATTATCTACATTATATATCATGAAATTTAACCAATTAATGAGTATTCTCCAAACCACGTGTCTAGAAAAGACAGGCAGATATCTCTACCGTCCTTTGCATTTAGCTGATACAAGAATTGCTATAACCACTGGATGGAACGCAACTCCATCTTAGGTTTTCTCCGACACTTTCGTGGGCATGTTAGGACCCATTTACACTGTTAAGTGAAGGTACAGTGTGAAGGCCCGTCTTGCCTAACACGCCTGGGAAACGACTCACCCACTAACTTAAACAAAGCACAAGTTATGCAGACAAACAGATTTTAAATATACTGGGATAGCTTAAATACTAACTAGTTCATGCGTTTCCAAACAAACAAGTTTTCTTTCAAAACCTAGTCCAAAAGAGGTACGGACGAACTACCGTTAAATAAAGTGGGACAGCTTAAATAACTGGTTCACGAGCGTCGAAACAAGCAAGTTTTGTGTCTACACCTAATCCATGACTTGACTAAGAGAGGTACCACTACAAAAACTGCATATCTGAGCAGAGATCGCGAACTTGTCATCAACCAGTTCCTAGACCCTCATGAACAAGGCCAAAAACCCTGCTTTGCTTTGTTTCTTAAAATCACGAGCTGCGATTATATGATGGTTATATATGTGACCTAAGACGTTAAGAAGTGCACTGTTATCCCCTACAACGAAAAACCCCATTTAAGTGAATATAGACCAGCGGTAAGACAGAAAAACGTAAATCGTGAAGCATTACAATAAACAGTGAAATTTCGAAACTGAAAAACGTCCCTAGGCAACTTTTCATGACGACATAACCATGGAGAATTAGAGACATGGACTGTCTTTGCTTTTTATGCTTAGATAACCAAACGCTTTGTTCTAATAATGTCGACAATACGTTGTAGTGAGACACTGAAAAAGCCCCCCCCCCCCCCCCAAACGTGGACCTTTCTGACATTTCAGAATCATAGCAACTGAGCGACACGGACAGTTTGCCTTTTTGTTCAAAACAGATGGTATGAGATTAGACAATTTATCCCCCTGTATATTCTGCCGAATTCTTTGTTGGAGCTGATTTCGATAATGGTTGTTATGACACAATTACTGTCTACGACCCACTTTTGGACCTTTCTGGCTACGCATAATCAAAACGGCAACTTCTAAAACTTGACATTTTTCCGACTCGGCCTAGTCCTTTTCCACTTGCAGAAAGTCATGAAACGGGTGCGGTTAACAAAACAATTCAAAAATTATCAAATTTAGATGCCACTCTTAGAAAATGAGGACAGAAAAATGTACATTTCTACACAAAATAACAAGTCATCGAGATACACTCAAGAATACATGGTGATATGAAGTATAATTAGATTTGAAGGGGTTAGAAACTAATTAGAAAAAAGCAATAATAATACCAGTGCTTATAAAAATATTTCACGCATAATCTATAATTCTTATTACTATTTACTAATATAAAAATAAGCAAGCCATAAAAGACTGGTACTACTTATAGAAAAACCACTAGCGCACAACTATTTCAATTAACGTTTTCGAATTTCAAGCCTGTGCGACAAGATCCCCAGCAAGGTGATACGGGTTTTTGATGAAACCAGTAATGCCTCGCTCGAATAGAAAAGAAAGCACGACAGGAAACGTTTATAATGTTTTCTAAACCCTTTTGGCCCCAATATCAACATCCATATTCTCCTCAGTGTTCCCCATATATTTTTATGGTACTGGTTGGGAGAAAGACAACAAGACATTTCATCTTGGGTGATCATTTTCTTTATTCTTATGACCTGAATGTTTGATAAAGTAGTGATATTGTAAGGAGAAATTAAATGCTTGTCACTGTTGGGGCACCTTTTGAGATGTTTATCCGACAACATTAATTGAAATAGCTGTACGACTTTTAAAGTAAGAGCAAAGAGCAAACACTGGATCTCAACCTACATTGGAGTATTTCTGTCTTCTCCTTCAGCTCCACCTTCATCTTTGTTTGCACCTTGCGGCTGCAACTCGGTGCCTTGATTGCTATCGCTTTGAGGTAGGGTAGCGTCCCCCTTCAAAAACTGAGTGATGTCTGCATATTACGTGTTATCATACGGTTCTGGCCTCTTGATTGGAGGCAGAGGCTGGGGTGAAGTGGACACTGTTGGCATGGGACGAGGCACATTTATATCCTCCAAGTCGGCGTAAATCATTTCTCCAGGCTTGGGTTTCTATATAAATGAAAGTATTTTGAATCGTTTCACCGTACATGGGTGATGGAAATTTAGTGTGACCAACTACTAAGCTATTAGTGTAACTGTGATGCTGTTTTTAATGTGATTATTAAGAAAAAACATTGACCACCAGTCCCTTCCTAAGCGGCTGTTTATTCTGCTATTTATTTTGTTGTAACAAGTTTCTAACGTGTAACCTTTCAAATGAGAGCTGCCGAGCAATATTTTCCTTTTTGCTTCTTCACCTTTTTTCTTTTTTCTTTTTTTTTTTTTTCAACCTACGTGTAACGCAATTCGTACGGGTGGGGAAACGCCAACTCAAACGCTCTTATTTCTACATGACTGCTGACTTCAGCGTGCGTTTGATTTGCTCTTTTCAACTATTTCTAATCCGAAAGTGACAAAATATGTTTAGAATGATCAGGTTCTATCGAGCAACATACCTTCTTAGATTTTTTTGACTTGTCCACTTCTGCATACGTGTAGTCTAGTTTCTCCTCCGACTTCTTCTTCTTCTTAGACTTGTCGACTTCTGCATAAGTAGGAATAGCGGCTGCTTCCTGCTGGTGTGCTGCAGCGTCAGATCCATCTGCGGCTGCCCTCTGCTGTAGTCCAACAGCCTCAGTTCCATTAGGTCGCGGCCCTGTCCCTGCATACCCGTGATTGACTTGGGAATAAGCATTATCTTCAGCATTACCATGCCTGAAAATAAATTAACTGGTATTATACTAAAAAGCTTTCATGAAGAAATTTACCAATACTGACAACGAATGACATCTTTTCGTTTGTCCCTCAACGAAGAAATGACTATTCCGTTCAAAAAACCTTTTACACGATGAACGTCAATTTGAACTTTCAATATAGAATAATACATAGTACAACATATTAACATTACCCATAACAATTGTTGATCGACGAATGCAGAACCGTGTGGCAAAAGAAAGACTAAGGGAGCGAAATACAGCGATAGAAACAAACGTCTTAGTGTACTGTCCCCGAAAAATATTTGTGCCTTCCTACTTATTTTATTTTATTTACGATTTTGTCAAGTTTGAAATTTCAAACTGTTCCCTGTCCCGGAGGGTTTGAAAATTATTTTCAACAGTAAAATGTACAGTGTAACCCGTTACGTGTAAACGATCACCGAACGGTCAGAAAAAATGTGGTCGTAATAACCGAGTGGTAGGATAAACTGGGTTTTCAGATCAACAGACGACTACATAAACTACTTTCGACCAAAGGAAAAGTAGCCGTAATACCAGCGTGGTCGTAATGTGGGTTCCTCTTGATATGTTTTTATCAAGTAACAAGAAAAGCCCCAGGGGTATTAGACCCCGCCGTTGTTTTCCCTCCCCTCAGGGTGGAAAATATATTACGGTCACTCAAGATACGAGCCCAAGTGGTGTAGCGGAAGTTTGCGACGAATATTTGTTTGGCCGAGCGAAAATCCGAAGTCTGGGGAAGTGACCGACAAAAAACTAAAGAAAAAGATCACAAAAGAAAAAAATGGGTATTACTAGACCCCGTCCTGACGGCGGGGTAATTAAAACTATTCCTTGCGGCTTACTGTACTCTATGAGACAAACATTAATACAGTGAAACATCATAATACAGCAATGTCGTATACATTTAAAAGGTGCTGACAAAATTGCGTTTTTGTTTCACGTCATCTTTTGTTGTTATGGCATATCTGTCGAAGATAGGGTAAAAAAGCAAAGAGAAGAAAATAATTTTAATACTCACAGCCTTTCTTCAGAGTTGTGGACTTGATTTTATTAAGCACATGGACAAAATAAAGCGCAAGAAAACAAAAAAAAATCGAATTAGCCACTAGCAAGTCAATAACAGTCCTACTTAGGAATAAACAATGTAAGGGGTATCATTAAAGCACCATTGGACCACTGGGAAGCGGCGCTATAGAAATTTATTATTATTATTATTATTATTATTATTATTATTATTATTATTATTATTATCATTATTATTATTATTATTATTATTATTATTATTATTTACAAAAAACGTTTGTCTATATTTAGCATGGAGAAAGTTAATTCAGACCTGAAGCAGGAAAATCCGCCATCGGTCCTCAGGTTTAAGACAACGACTTGACCTCCAAATCTGGTTATAAATGGGTCATTTTACGCAGATAAACGTTGTTCTTGACTGTGCTTCATCCCTTCTTGACACTGTTTACAATAAACAATGTTTAAACGTGAGGGTTGGCCATCTCGAATTTGGTTTAGACCGCGGTTTTGTTAAACGCTGTGTGAACTTCGTTTAAATAATCGACCCTAAACGTTTGTTACTTTTTTAATTACCAAATAACAAAACGCTAATTGCAGTAAAAGTTATCAGAATTTGTAGCAAACAAATTAAATCAAAGGCAACTGTCGTGACTAGTTTTCTTTCAGCTTCTGATTGGTTGAAAGACACAATGTTTACTCTAACTTGGTTAAAACGATTTTGAACGAGTTTCATTGGGTCTCCAAGTACCTTATGTAACAAATTGGAGATAAGCATTCTACATATAGCTTGCAAATGTACCTACAGAAAGCTGTATGCGACTTAGTGTAGCAATTGTGTTGTACATTTTTCACTATTTAGGTAATCATAATTAACTAAATTAAATACTTACTCCGGGAATCCTTTCTACATTTCCTCCCCTTGTGCACCCACCATGTGATAATGCCTGCCACAATAACAATTAGAACCACTCCAGCAACAGCAAGCACGACAATTTTCCACACAATTGCTGAAACAGGAACAGGTATAGGAGAATTGTTTCTTTTTCCGTTTTCTTTTTTTTTCTCACTTTACTTTACATTATTATAATTACTACAACCCCAAATAACTATTAAATTAATATATATTGGAATCACCAAATCCTTATGAACTGTCCAACAGGCTCCAGTTAATTAACAAGCATTTCATCTTTTTCTCCGTGCTAAAATTATGGTTTCTAGCAATAGGTTAGAGTGACTGACTATCTGTATGCTATCAAGAACCGAAGTATCTCAGCTCACTAGATGCCGGGACGAGATGATGATGTGCAAACTCGAATTTCATTGCCTCTTTCAAGACAAAGCTCAAAACGTCAGCTTTTGAATCTCTTTGCAGTCACCAATTTAACTTACATCAATTGAGGTGATCGAACTGTGCTTCTATTTTCCTTTCTTTTGAACCTGGTTAATACGAACACCAAAGAGACACCAACAAAGCTCTCGGAATAAATGTATGGATTTAAGGACACAAGTTTCATCGATACAAAGACTGAACCATACAAATTATAAGCAATAGAACCAACTTTCATTGCCTCTAACCAGAGCTCTCTTTAGGAGATTACACGTACGTACATAGCTTTAGATCAAACTAAACAGGCTACATGCTCGGTCAAATGGGCCTGAGCTTTGACTTGCACCGACCTTTTCAGTTGCCATCAGGGTGGTACAGTAATTTCTAATGAAAACATAACCTAATTCGGTAAATTGTGATCGTCCGTCCAGTCCTGAGAAGGACTGTTTGAGATGACATTGACGTTTCGACAAGAGCGGAAGTCATCATCAGAGTCAAGTGAATTGTGAATCGTCAGTAGATGTTATAAGTCTGTGGTCGTTGTCCTGATTGGTCGACGATCTCGTGATGTTATTGGTCGTCTGTCAGTTAAGCCGTGATGTTATTGGCTGTGAAGAATGTTAAACGTGATTGGTGCGTTTCGATCCGTCTTTTGTCAGTCAAATGTCCGTTGGTCTATTGTTGGTCAAATAAGTCGGTTTGTCTATTGTTTGTCTGTCTTGTCATTGTCGGCAATCAGTCGTTTGTAAGGTGCAGGTAGCTGCTGGCAACGGTCCAGTGGTGTTTGTTGTAAGTTAGTAAACCAGCTTTCCAGAGCGATTCGTTGATAGTAGTCCGTAGGTAACACATTCAGCAGAGTCCCAGTTGTTTCTGCGGCTTGTTTTTAAATGGTGCTCAGCAACGTGATTGTTGATATCACCATTTCTAGTCGCTCGTTTGTGTTCAGTCAGTCGGACGTTTAAATTCCTGCCGGTCTCACCAATATAAGTGGCCTTGCAGTCGCAACATTTGATCTTGCAAACTGCTCCCTGTCTGACACTCGGTTCGTCTTTGTCTTTAACGTTCGTCAGTAGCTGTCGTAAAGTAGTGATAGGTTTGTGCGCAACGCGGATGTTGTAGGGTTGTAGGATTCGTGCGATAGTTTCAGAAGTCCCTTTGATGTAAGGTATGGTTGCAGTAGTGACAGGTGTCGCGTTAGTGTTCGTAGAGTTCGGTTCGGAGTTTCTGTAAGTGTTGTGTCTAATAAAGTCCCGGTTGTAATTGTTCTTGTTGAAAACGTTGTCGAAGTACTTGATTTCGTCCGTTAAGCTGTCGGGTGAGTCACAAACTAGTTGCACGAGTCTTGTCAGCGTCCGTATAGTCGCAGCTTTGTGAGAAGTTGGGTTGTAAGATGATCGGTGGAGTAGTCTGTCGGTATGTATCGGTTTTCTGTAAATTTTCGTCCGTAGTTCGTTATTGTCGCGGGTAACTAAGTTAGTCTAGAAAAGGTATTTTACCATTTTCCCCGATCTCCTTAGTAAACTGTATGTCGGCGTTTTGTCCGTTGAGGTGTTCGTGAAAATCGTCGATTTCGTCTGTGTACGGCTGTAAAGGTATCGTCAACGTGACGTAACCAGAGTGGTAGTGTTCGTTTGTAAGTTGCGAGGGCTCGTTCCTCGATGTTTTGCATGACGATTTCTGCAACAACAACGGAAACTGGTGAGCCCATAGCTGTTCCGTGCAACTGTTTGTAGTGCTTGCCGTTGTTCTGAAAAAATAAGTAGAAGTAAGACAAAGATTCAGTAAGTCCATTGAGTCGTCTGTAGGCAGCGGTAGTTCAATAGTAGAGTTGTTGATGGCGGTCTCAGTGCAGTCTAGAGCCAGTTGAAGTGGAATACTGGTGAACAGTGATTTCACATCAAAAGACACTAGTTTGTAGTCGTCAGGTATTTGTACTGTCTTGATCGCGTCAATAAAGTTCTCAATCGATTGTAGTTTGTGTCGTGATTCGTCGGTCAAAGGTTTCAGTACGGTAGTCAAGTATTTGGACAGTTGGTAAGTCGGGGACCCACAGAATGAGACTAGGGTCGCATGGGTATGTTAGGTTTGTGCAGTTTCGGTAGTCCGTAGAGGTAGTCCGTTTGGTGGTTGTGGTACACGGCACCTCAGTCTGTTGTAGCGTTGAATGGTGAGCGTCAGTTTTCTTGAGGTCAAGTAGTTTGCTGTTAAGTTTAAGTTGAAGTGCTGGCGTCGGGTCTCGTTTAAGTACTTCGTAGGTCTGTTTATCGTTAACAAGTGCGTCCATTGTGTCATAATAGTCTGTCTTGTCCATAACAAGTCACTTGTCCATTGTCACCGGGGAGTATGACAATGTTTTCGTCGGTTTTCAGTCGTTTCAGTGCTTGTCGTTCGTCTTTAGTCAAGTTACTGTCAGGTAGAGAAGCTGATTGTCTAGTAGAAGCTACTCTACTTCTGATGTTATCCTGGGGGGATTCTGAAAGCTCCCTCTGACGGGACAGAACCGCCTCAACACTGGATACAATGGCCTCGGTCGGTATACGTTTAGGCGACACTGAGCGTTTGAGTCCGTGAGAGAGTACCTGTGTTTCAGTCTTGTCTAAGGGACGGGAAGAAATATTCCTCACCCAGTTGTCGTCTGGCTTTTGTTGTTTTTTGTCTTTAGTACGTTGTAGTCGCGCTAGTTTCAGTTGAGTTCTAGTGCGGCGCTGTTCAGCTGTTTGTTAGCTCGTCTGTCGGCAACAGTCAGTATAGTGTCGAGTAAGTCAGTCGGTATGAGTTGTCGAAGTTTGTCAAGTCGTTGTAGTAGTTTGTCTTTGTAGTAGTTAAGTCTTCTGTGACAGTCGTTAATCCGCGCTCGGACCAGTCGTCGGCAGGTGGCTTTGACGATCTGTATGGCCTTTTGTGTGTTCAACGGGAAAACATAACCGTCACACATGAACATTTACAGCGCATAGGTAAGTGTTGACCAAACGAGATTAACTTTCTATGGGAGCGTGCTCCTCGATTACGGGAAAAGTGTCCGCTCTCCGTATTAAGCTAATAAGCAGGTGTCTGTACTAAGCAAGTGCCCGTAATATGGGTTCCACGACCTGTGTAAACTCATTTCCTTCTTACATTTAGCCCTCCTTATTAACTTCAGAAGCCATTGATAGAACTTGCAAATAATTAATTAATGACATGTCAATTGCAACGACGATACCTAACATCATAATTACTGCATTTGCCTTCAGGCTTCTTTCGCACTTACTGTTGGACGATTCATGCTTTTTAAGGCGAATAAATAACCTACAGATACAAAATAATCAATTTACAAGCATTTCTTCACACCGTGCGCGTAATAACATTGATTTGAACGTGCTATTCGTATAAAGTCTCATCAGCCTTAATTATAGCAGCATAGAGACGCTGGCGTCAAGAAGTCAGGAGAAACATCAAGACACTTACTTGAGCAGTCTGCGTTTTTTATGAACGTTTCTTCGCAAACTGGCACTGAAAAAAGAGCACACACGATTAAACTCGCATACTAATTGAATAAAGAAAACGATTAACCGTTAAAACGGCAATCCAGATAAACTTTATGGATCACATATCGATAAAACTGGCAATTTCCAGTGTTGTTCAATTGTGTTGTACAATCTTTTTCAAAACAACAGATTGATTATTGTAAAAGCTGGAATAGTACTAAAGTGAGAGAAGACAAGAAGGACAAAATGAAAATAACATATTAAGTTAAATGCCTCGAGAGGGTTTTCTTGTTTCTCTTCGTTTTCGTTGCCAAGTTTCAAACGACAACTGTAATTTGCTTGTGTGCGCGACGAAATGTGGCAAATTTGTCTTCTTGTTGGGAAACTGGTGACTTTTTGTGAAAAAAGGAGATTCCATTAGGATAAACTTGACAAGTAGCAAACTTTGCTCTTACGTATGGCTTGACAAGTAAAACTTGTTATTCACTTACACAAGCTAAAAGATCTTTCGTTAAGGAAACCTTGTTCACCTTACACGCAAGCAAAGAAAACATGTCAACAGAAATTTGCTTATGTGTAATAAGCCCTTGAATTTATCGCCTAACTTACTATACCTTGTGTGCTTCCTGTACCAGTACCAGTTGGTGATGGTGATGGTGATGGTGACGCAGTGGACGATCGTGAAGTAAGCTTTATGGATTCGGGATCAACGACAAAATCCCCAAATTTGCCTTCCTCTGCGGCTTTCTTCAGAACAGCAATCACATAGGTTTCATTCACGGTTTGATTGAACCGCAGCACAAGACCAATGATAGCACTGCCATTTGTACTGAAAAAAAAGACCAACAGATTGCAAAAAATCAAGACCACAGCGAAAAATGCCAGAATGTTACGAATATTTCTACATTTGTAAGGTTTTAGCTTGACAAACTAAGTGCACTATCTTAAATTAGCCCTCCGAAAGTGAAGAAGTCCTGAACTTTCCACAATTCTAGATTTCAAACGTTTCCTGTACGTATTTGAGAAAAAGCCAGCTAGTACAAGCTGTTAAAGCAGAATTCAAGAGCAATGGCACTTGATTCAGTATTTGTTAGTCAACAAGTGTTGCAACACATCTTACATAGTGTATCATGCCATGTTCCAGGGCCACCCAACGAGAACAGTTTGGCAAAATACTTGAAATATCATTTTCTGCTTTCTTAGATTATTTCAGACCCTTTTAAAGGCATACTTGTGCAAGCTAATACAGATTGATCTGTTCGGCGTTTTTAGCTGAAAATTTAGGCCGCAGAAAATTTTAGGAAACAGAATCCTATCCGCCAAACTTCGGAGCTGCTGAAGGCTCTCCGAAAATGCTAGCTGACCTTATTTTGCACTCTAAACGACATATTTGACCTTACGAAAACAGTAGAAACTAATCAGTCCTCTTGTTACGAAAGTCCGAGGTAGTGTTTCGCCAAAGAAATCTCTAGCTTTCACTGCTCAGGCGATTTTAGGCCTTCCGAACAGACATTCCCCGAAACGAACCATTGGGTGTCCCTGATGTTCAATGTCGTTAAACAGAATATACACATGTATATCCAGGTTCTAGTTGAATGACAAAAGAAGACTTGTTATTGAAAGGTGTCGGTGGCATCAACAAGACACAACATAATTCAACAGCTGCTAATGTTGAACCATGTAATGTTTGTTACAAACTGACAGCCCGCAAACTTGCCTTCCAACTATTAGCGTCCTGAGAAGGATTTCGTTAGTAATTAGTTTGAGTCCAGCAGTCTCAGTAGTCTGTCTAGTGTGATTTTCGATGTGGGAGTAGTCCGGAGTACTGGTGTTTAGAAAATGGTTTGAGTCCAGGCGTCTCAGTAGGGTGTCTTGTTAATCGGCCAGGTGACAGTAGTCCTGAGGAGGACTGTCGTTTAGAAAATGGTTTGAGGTCAGGAGTGTCAGTAGTCTGTTTAGTGTGATCGTTCAGGTTAGAGTAGACTCGTTGTTTCCGCCAAAATGAGAGTAGTTCATCAAAGACCGTTGTTTAGCAAATAATTCAAGTCCAGGCATCTCAGTAGTCAGGCTAGCGTGATTATTCGAGTGATATAGAAGTCCTACTCTTAATGCTCTCATTCAGACAATCACACTAGACAGACCTTCCTTGGCTTTCTTGTTACAGCAACAAAATGCACAACTTAAAATAGTAAGGAAGGGTACAGCATACCAATTTGTGATTACGGGCCGGCACACCAGGCCGTCTGGTCCAAGGATTATGATAACCTAAAAGAACAAAAAAAAATTTAGTAACAATCAAACAAAACCTCCATTTCGTGGCAGAAGCCGAGTTGAAAAGCGATTTCTTTCATTTTTTGCTTATAATTAGGTATTGATGAAACAAAAAACCTGATGTGGTTCGTGTCCGCCAGAAGCGATTTAGTTTACAGAAGAACGAGGAAATTGATTCTAGCGTTCGGGAGGACAAACTCGCACACATCTAACTCTGAAAACCAGTACTATTCACTTGCATAGAGCTTATAAACTAAAGTGCACAGAAAACGATAGACACTATCTACCAACAGACCAGTCTCTTTTCAGTAACTAGAGATCTATTAAACAGCAGTAGCGACATTCACCGAACACAAACAGTCTAAAATAAAAGGCAGGTTTTAATGATTGGATAACCACTGCTTTGGAAGCCAACTTCGATGAAATAATTAAACATGTGCCATAACCCCAAATGGTCTCAATCCTCATTCAATAGACACCTTAAGAATCGTTCTACAACATACATTGGAACTAGCTAGGGTTAGTCGTGCTATAGCTTGTTCGACACCTTATCGAGCTCACTACATATAATGAAAAACTAATCTACTTAGCAGCGAAAACGAAGAGCGTTCAGAGACTATAACAGTATCCCCCAGAATGTGCAATCCCCAGTAAGCTGAGTTACGAATCGAGTGAAGAGTGGCAAGTAAAAATACTGCATACCTTCTCAATGAAGTTTCCTTTTGAAAAGATAGCACACGTTTGGTTCTTGATGGTGAGTGTTATGTTTATGGTCCCATTTACAGCAGCTGCAGAAAATTGTTAGTATAAATTATATCGGATGGGAGTGAATATGTGAAATAATCATATACGTGAACTGCAAATGGAATAAGAAAGGATGATGACCTTCGCAGTTTAAGATATCAACTCAAGGACGGTGCCTCCTAATACAGATGTATTTTTGCAAAGGTTATGACTATGGGGAAAAAGTGGACCTTAGCAAGGGTTATTGGAATCCAAAAAGAAAAATCGGGTAACCACACATTTTTCAGAGATAATCAAGCAACCATAATTCTAAAAAAGTGTTAAAATACAAAGAAAGTATGGCAATTTCTTTCCAAATTTAAGCTCAATTTTCTCTGAAAAATGCGTGGCTATCCCCAATTATTATTCAACAAATTGTCACTATGCCCATATATGGTAAGGAAGCCCTCAATATCTGCCATCTGTACATGACAGATATCCTGCGATATACGTAAATGACCATATTTGGAAGTGCACTGCAGATTTTCTTTCATTGCTTGTTTGGCGGCCATTTTGAAAAGCGAGGCAGTTTTAGCAGTGTTCTCCGGAAATTTTAACACCCTGGAAGAAACTTTCCACGATTAAATACTCTCAAAAAGTCAACAAGTATTTGCTTCAGCTCACAAAGATTTCCAGAGGTTGACTTGGAATTTTCATAGTGAGGACCAAGAAAATGCTAAGTATCAGGAGATATTCCGCGCGATTTCGCAGGATAATTGTTAATTATCTGTTTAGATTCTGATAGCCCTTGCTAAGATCTGCTTTTTCCACAGTCATAAAGCGCGCAAAAAATATTTTTGTATTAGGGGGCAAATTCCTTATAAGAAACCCGAATATCCCGAGATGCGCAGAGCGTATGCGCAGAAAAAAAGGGAGGCACCGTCCTTAAGCAGTTGATAACACAAAAGCCTGAAAAAAATCAGACTTGAACAGGATTCGAACCCATGACCACAGTAATATAGTAGGGATGTTTTACTCCGTTTTCGTGCTCTGGTTTCTAATTAAGGTGGCCTGGGGTATTTATCGGGTCGACAGTGTCCTTTTTAAATCGTGCTTTTGAAAGGGAAAACGTTAAGCGATTTTTAGAAAT
This sequence comes from Siderastrea siderea, assembly GCA_964030785.1. Taxonomy (NCBI): domain Eukaryota; kingdom Metazoa; phylum Cnidaria; class Anthozoa; order Scleractinia; family Rhizangiidae; genus Siderastrea; species Siderastrea siderea. The sequence continues at coordinate 39,642,684 of OZ034975.1, forward strand.
TTCAGAGCACAATTAAGGAGTCGCTCGTTTGGAGAACCTTTGGTCCAGATTCTCAGGCAACTTGCTGTAAAACTTAACTGATGCCAACTTGTTTGAGGTCATTGTAACAGAATTCATTTTGGCTTACGAAAAATAAGTGCATTTTATTTCAAAAGAAGGCTTTGTAAAAACCTCTTATAGCTTACACAAATCGAGTTCGATCGCCATAAAATTTAAAGCATTAGTAGTAGTACTATGGGCTCAATTCCCCAAATTTTAAGCAAATGAGATACAGTGAAATGAATGAGGTAACCCTAGCCCGCAAAGCGGTAACCCGCGAAGCGGGTCTAACCCTAACTTGATTTTTGTTGTTGAACCCTAACTTTATTTTTGATTTTGAACCCTAACTTTATTTTTTGGTTTTGAAGTCCGCCATTTTGGTTTCTTCTTCGTTCGCCATTTTGTTCCTTCGCCGGGAAGGTTTCTTCTCCATTTTGTTTCTTACGAAGCGAAGCTTCTAAGTCGCCATCTTGCTTCTCCCCCGTTTTAAAGTCTCTGTGTGACTGAAAGTCATCTTTGAGACTTTATCCCTAACCCTCTTACTAGAAAAAAGAAAAAAAAAATTTGGGTGTTGCTGGATTCGAACCTGGCAAATTTAGAAGAAGATGAGAATTAGAAACCTGATACTTACCCGATTGCGCCAAGCCCGGGCTGACTGAAAGAGTAGGACAATTTGTTCTAGGGATCAATTGGAACAATAGAGTTTTTTTGGAAAGCTGTCTACGTATAGTTGTTGTTATCTTACGCAAAAATTCTTTTTGCTATGTATTACTCGCTTGTAAAACAAACTCTTGCAAGGTCATAAACCTTTGTCTTACGGATATCATTAGCCACCCAACCAGTTTACGGCCGCTCGCGTCGGGGCTTAACTTACGGATACCGATCACACTTAGAAATTTTTATCATCAAACTATATGATACCGATCAGACTTAGAAATTTTTTATCATCAATCTCTAAACCTCCTCCTCCTCCTCAACATAATTATCAAAACATCAATCTCTAAACCTCCTCAACATAGTTATCAAAACATCATTCTCTAAACCTCCTCAACATAGTTATCAAAACGAATTCACTCCTCCTCCTCAATTTCTACCATATATTTGGTATGTAGACCCTGAGGAAAAAACAAACTTCAAATAGGTTACACAAGTTTTATTCGACAAGGAACGAAACAGATCGATTGTACTAGTAGGTTCTACAAAGGTTGTGTGAAACTGGGTGGTATACCAAACGGGTCGTATCGAGGACGCTCATTACCCTCTTCCGGACTGCGCTCGTCAGGACTTTCGTCTGGACTTTCGTCCTCTTCATCAGTGTCTTCATCGTCCATATCATCCTCTTCGTCTGTGTCGTCTTCATGGTTCTCTTCGTCGTCTTCGTCCATGTCCTCATCATCTGTGTCGGGTTCTTCCATGGGTTGGAAGACCCGATTCAACAGATACTTGCGCTGGTTCACAGCAGCTTCCACGGCTTCATTGAAATCCATATCTTCCTCTTCTTGGAATTTCTTACGGGTTTCCAAGATGGCCTCATGGATCGGATCCTCTCTAAGTACATGAACCCATTTGACATGGTCAATATAGACCTGTCTCAATGCTTTCCGTAGCTCAGGCAACATCTCATTATAGGCTCGAATTTGAGCCAATTTCTTACCAAGACCCTCTTTTCGTAGTGTTTTCATCACAACTTTAAAGTCCTTTAACTTTTCGGTCTTAACCCTTTTTCGAAACTCGTCCCAGGGGTCCATATCTGAGACTTCATCTTTTATCTTGACGGGGGATGTAGGTGATTTGGGGAATACATCCAGTGGTTTCAGACTATCGGGGGACATGGGATCTCCAAACGCGTCGTACATAAACTTCTTTCCTGTTTTTGGATTAATGTGTACTCTAGGACTCTCTAGATCTGTAGGTTCAACTGATTCAACGGGTTCAACTGTTTCTGTTGTTTCCGCTGGACTCGGCGGCTCCAAAGTTAGACTGAGTGGCTCTGCCTGTCTTGACGGAATGACTTGCTGGTTCAAAAAATGTTCTCTCTCGTTTTCTACTAAATGAGTGTTTTCGTGACGCTTTCGATTATCCGGTCGAGTAAATTGTTTCAGACAGTAACGACACGTCGTACTCATCGAGACATCTGCACGGTTTGATGATTGAACAAAAATGATCTAAAATGATCAGAATTGCGACTTATATACATTGCTCACAACATGAGGTCGAGGCTACATCAGACTGTGATAAGTCCGCTAGTACCTCTTGAAGCGCTTTTTGAATTTTTTCCAAAGCCTGCTGTATGTCATCCTTCGGTTTTGATACCTTTAGCTTATGTTTCCAACAGTAATGTTTTTCGTGACGATTTCGATTCCGATTGATGTTAAAGGGTTTGTCGCAATATTGACATAGATAAGACATGTTTGCTCCATCAAGTGTTGACTCCGAATGGTATTTTAGTGTCTAGAATGACCCCTTTATAGTCAATTTTGTAACGCATGCATGACCCAAGCTAGACCCAGTCCCTACTCTTTTTCTGGAAACCTAGTAGCCATATTTACTTGGTAATCATTTCAACGAACTTCTAAAAGCTTCTAAAAGCGCTAATACTTAACGCTGATTGGTTCATTTACTTGGTGGTCAAAAGATTTTTGCTAATACTTAACGTTGATTGGTTCATTTACTTTATTGGTCAAAAGCTTCTAGTAAAAATTGGTGGTTCCTAATAGAACCGTTTGTTTTAGTCTTGCACAAACTTCATTCCTTCGTTTGTTTTGTATCTCAGCAAACCTTTGCCACTGAATACAAGTCGCTTTTCTACGAAAATCTGTGTGAAACAGACTGCATCCATTGGTAAAACAGATAGGTTTCTTGCTTGGGACAATGTAGTTGAGGTTGTGTATGATGACCACAGCTGAACCCAATCCGATTCAATCCGATAGCCACCAATGTTTCTATCTTTGGACAACCAAAGTCTTCTAAATTCACACAAGGAATCTGTAGCTCGTTGAGTAGATTCTTTTCCAAACATCCTCCCTAATGTAAGCGACCGTGGTATGTTGTTGTGTTCTGGATCGTAGATAGGCTGACTCCATGATGGGTTTGACCATATGTTGTGGGTGGGCTTTTTCTTGCTTGCTTGATTCAAATCGTAAGCCGTGAATATGATGGTAGACATAGTTGACTGTTTTACGATCTCGCTTTTCCAACGAGAGGTAAGGTAGTTTGTTTTCGAAAAACCAGCTGAAACTACCGTGTTGTAAACTGTAAAGACCTAATTCTCTAACAATATACGATTGATGCTTCACTCGATACCCATCCAAATCAACAATCATACAGATGTGTTCCATGTTCTTCTTAGTCAACCTCACTAGGTGGGCAGGTTTGAGGTCGTAAACCGGAAGTGAATATGCAGGGAGTTAATGAGGGCTCTAACCCTAGCCCGCAAAGCGGGCCAACCCTAACCGGAAGTGAGTTCAACATGGAAGTGAGACAACAGGAAATAAATTAGCGGTGAGGTAACCTAGCAACCCTATTCCTAGCAACCCGAACATAACCCGAACTTATAGTCGTCGGCAGCGAAGCTGCCACCTGAACCTTAATTATTCATCTCCGAAGATTTTATGTATCTGTGAGTGACTTTATGTAGTCCAAATCATGTAGTGAGTGAGTGAGTATAGCTTACCTTCCGAGTATAGGCTTGTTATTTCTTACGCTTTGTTGGTCATAAACTTTACTTAGAATTGAGTGGTTCCTAAAAGAACCGTTTGTTTTAGTCTTGCGCAAACTTCATTCCTTCGTTTGTTTTGAATGTATCACCTAAGCGTACATCCATCGTTGACATTCTTCGATCGTAGCTAACCGTTTATTCAGGGTTTCATGATCCAAACCAAGATAGCAGAGTCTATCGTCTTGAGACAACCAATATCCATAGCTGGTTCCATTGGAGGCATGAACATAACCTTGCCAAACTTCTGGGTTGTGTTGAAGAATCTGTAATTTTTCAAATCGATCTTCCATCCGTTCTTCTCCCATAGGTTCTAGTGGGACTTGAAAACAACAACCTTCATGTCTCTGACGTTGTCCCTCGGTAGTGAATGTTGCATCGCAATAGCTACAAGGAAATCTATGTCTTTCTTTACAAGTCTTTTGGTGTCGTTGTTGATTGTCTTTGCGAGTGAACTTGGATACGCAGAAACGACACTGATATCTTCTTCGTTCTACCAGAGGTCTTATACAAATTTCGTCTCTAACATGATAATTGCGATAAGTTCTTTGAGTAAACAATTCGCCACAACGAAAGCAAAGGTAAGCCATAGTCGAAGTTAGGTTGTCTGGTTCTGAGTTGTCTCTTTTAACCGTAGCAGACCATCCAACGTCACAATAGAAGGAATAGTGTAACGTCGACGTATTTCTTGAAAACAATAGAATGCGTTTGGGCATGTTTCCAACCAAACCATAAACACGATCCAACGCCCGATATTCCCTTGACAGAGTTCAATCACTTGTAAAGGGTCGTCTGTCGAGTCTGGTAAATCATGTCCTTCATAGAGCTGCTTACACAAGTAGAGATGTGTCTTGTAAAGAAACCAATCCGTAAAACTTGACGAGAGATAGAGAAAACAACCAACCATCTTTTTGCTTTTAGAAATGACTACCCATTGGTTATAACAAGTTGGGTGTAACGTCATTGGGCATGTTGGGACATGTTTAGGGTGTGACACGTGACGTCATAAGTCTACCATACCGACAAAGAGATAGCGACATTATACAACAATGACGTCAAGGGGTAAGTCAGGACCTGTTAGGTATGATCCAAGGTAAGCTTTAATCAGTTTGAGTTAACAGCGAGCTTAGTCGACATGGAACACATCTGTATGATTGTTGATTTGGATGGATATCGTATCCGTTCAGGATTTATTGCACGCGAACTAGGTGTTTACAGTCTGAAAGATGGACGTCTCAGTTGGATGTTTGACAACCCACTACCGTTCTTCTACTTGGATAAGAAAGATCAACGGACTTGTCACTATGTCTACCGACATGTGCATGGACTCCCTTGGCAAACCAGATCTCAAGAAAAAGCCCACCCACAACATATGGTCAAACCCATCGTGGATACTCTGTATCGAAGTTGTCGAACGCCAGAGCGTTGGTTAGTAGCTTACAAGGGTGGATGTCTGGAAAAGAATCTACTCAACGAGCTACAGATTCCTTGTGTGAATTTAGAAGACTTTGGTTGTCCAAAGATAGAAACATTGGTGGCTATCGGATTGAATCCTGGGTTCAGCTGTGGTCATCATACACAACCTCAACTACATTGTCCCAAGCAAGAAACCTATCTGTTTTACCAATGGATGCAGTCTGTTTCACACAGATTTTCGTAGAAAAGCGACTTGTATTCAGTGGCAAAGGTTTGCTGAGATACAAAACAAACGAAGGAATGAAGTTTGTGCAAGACTAAAACAAACGGTTCTATTAGGAACCACCAATTTTTACTAGAAGCTTTTGACCAATAAAGTAAATGAACCAATCAACGTTAAGTATTAGCAAAAATCTTTTGACCACCAAGTAAATGAACCAATCAGCGTTAAGTATTAGCGCTTTTAGAAGCTTTTAGAAGTTCGTTGAAATGATTACCAAGTAAATATGGCTACTAGGTTTCCAGAAAAAGAGTAGGGACTGGGTCTAGCTTGGGTCATGCATGCGTTACAAAATTGACTATAAAGGGGTCATTCTAGACACTAAAATACCATTCGGAGTCAACACTTGATGGAGCAAACATGTCTTATCTATGTCAATATTGCGACAAACCCTTTAACATCAATCGGAATCGAAATCGTCACGAAAAACATTACTGTTGGAAACATAAGCTAAAGGTATCAAAACCGAAGGATGACATACAGCAGGCTTTGGAAAAAATTCAAAAAGCGCTTCAAGAGGTACTAGCGGACTTATCACAGTCTGATGTAGCCTCGACCTCATGTTGTGAGCAATGTATATAAGTCGCAATTCTGATCATTTTAGATCATTTTTGTTCAATCATCAAACCGTGCAGATGTCTCGATGAGTACGACGTGTCGTTACTGTCTGAAACAATTTACTCGACCGGATAATCGAAAGCGTCACGAAAACACTCATTTAGTAGAAAACGAGAGAGAACATTTTTTGAACCAGCAAGTCATTCCGTCAAGACAGGCAGAGCCACTCAGTCTAACTTTGGAGCCGCCGAGTCCAGCGGAAACAACAGAAACAGTTGAACCCGTTGAATCAGTTGAACCTACAGATCTAGAGAGTCCTAGAGTACACATTAATCCAAAAACAGGAAAGAAGTTTATGTACGACGCGTTTGGAGATCCCATGTCCCCCGATAGTCTGAAACCACTGGATGTATTCCCCAAATCACCTACATCCCCCGTCAAGATGGAAGATGAAGTCTCAGATATGGACCCCTGGGACGAGTTTCGAAAAAGGGTTAAGACCGAAAAGTTAAAGGACTTTAAAGTTGTGATGAAAACACTACGAAAAGAGGGTCTTGGTAAGAAATTGGCTCAAATTCGAGCCTATAATGAGATGTTGCCTGAGCTACGGAAAGCATTGAGACAGGTCTATATTGACCATGTCAAATGGGTTCATGTACTTAGAGAGGATCCGATCCATGAGGCCATCTTGGAAACCCGTAAGAAATTCCAAGAAGAGGAAGATATGGATTTCAATGAAGCCGTGGAAGCTGCTGTGAACCAGCGCAAGTATCTGTTGAATCGGGTCTTCCAACCCATGGAAGAACCCGACACAGATGATGAGGACATGGACGAAGACGACGAAGAGAACCATGAAGACGACACAGACGAAGAGGATGATATGGACGATGAAGACACTGATGAAGAGGACGAAAGTCCAGACGAAAGTCCTGACGAGCGCAGTCCGGAAGAGGGTAATGAGCGTCCTCGATACGACCCGTTTGGTATACCACCCAGTTTCACACAACCTTTGTAGAACCTACTAGTACAATCGATCTGTTTCGTTCCTTGTCGAATAAAACTTGTGTAACCTATTTGAAGTTTGTTTTTTCCTCAGGGTCTACATACCAAATATATGGTAGAAATTGAGGAGGAGGAGTGAATTCGTTTTGATAACTATGTTGAGGAGGTTTAGAGAATGATGTTTTGATAACTATGTTGAGGAGGTTTAGAGATTGATGTTTTGATAATTATGTTGAGGAGGAGGAGGAGGTTTAGAGATTGATGATAAAAAATTTCTAAGTCTGATCGGTATCATATAGTTTGATGATAAAAATTTCTAAGTGTGATCGGTATCCGTAAGTTAAGCCCCGACGCGAGCGGCCGTAAACTGGTTGGGTGGCTAATGATATCCGTAAGACAAAGGTTTATGACCTTGCAAGAGTTTGTTTTACAAGCGAGTAATACATAGCAAAAAGAATTTTTGCGTAAGATAACAACAACTATACGTAGACAGCTTTCCAAAAAAACTCTATTGTTCCAATTGATCCCTAGAACAAATTGTCCTACTCTTTCAGTCAGCCCGGGCTTGGCGCAATCGGGTAAGTATCAGGTTTCTAATTCTCATCTTCTTCTAAATTTGCCAGGTTCGAATCCAGCAACACCCAAATTTTTTTTTTCTTTTTTCTAGTAAGAGGGTTAGGGATAAAGTCTCAAAGATGACTTTCAGTCACACAGAGACTTTAAAACGGGGGAGAAGCAAGATGGCGACTTAGAAGGTTCGCTTCGTAAGAAACAAAATGGAGAAGAAACCTTCCCGGCGAAGGAACAAAATGGCGAACGAAGAAGAAACCAAAATGGCGGACTTCAAAACCAAAAAATAAAGTTAGGGTTCAAAATCAAAAATAAAGTTAGGGTTCAACAACAAAAATCAAGTTAGGGTTAGACCCGCTTCGCGGGTTACCGCTTTGCGGGCTAGGGTTACCTCATTCATTTCACTGTATCTCATTTGCATAAAATTTGGGGAATTGAGCCCATAGTACTACTATTAGTTTTTCCAGGTTATTTCTGTTTCCTCCTAAAATTTATAACATATTGGGTAACGCTTTCCTTTTCATAAAAATGATTTAATCAAAGGCCCCGGTGACCTAACTCGCAAAGACGAAATGCTCTTAATGATCAGTTTCAATGGATAAACGAGGTTGCTAGAATTAAACCTCTGGATTCTCTTACAGCGCTCACATTTAGAGGAATGGCACGTGTTTTATAAAATTGCGTTACCTGTACCAGTTTCCGTGACTACTTGTTGAAAGGCGATTCCCAGGGGTTAAAGGTGGAACTTAACCTTTAAAATTATAAGAAAGCCTTTTTTCACCGCTAAATGTTTGGATTTGACAAAATTAAGGTGGCTCGCCGCTATTTCTTAGCGCGGAGGCTCCATTTTATAAATCGAATTTTCGGCAAGTAAGCGTTAACCAATTTCAGTGATTTTTGGTATTCTAAACAAAGAATCTTCGAATTTGCCAAAACTTTTATTTTCAGGGCCAACGAATTCAATGTTAAAGAGATACAAGCGCTATTTGAAGACCAGCCTTTTCAGGAAATTTTTTCTAATTACGCTCAATAACTTCTAAGACTTCAAGGTTTACTGTGAGCACTTTTCTACAAAATCGGCTGGCTTTTATCCATTTTTTAAAATAGAAGACGCGAAGTAGCCAACTTGACGAGCCAAATTCGTTGGATTTCGTCGAGGTTACATACCTGAAACTAGGTGCTATATATGCTGGATTTTATCATACTCAGAAGTAAGGGAAAACAAATCCGTAGTTTTTTCACACGTCGAATAAACTTTCATATCTCAGATTCACAATTTTCGCGCTAAAAACACACTGTTCTTCATTTGCTTGTACATTTTACAGGGATTTTCCGATTTTTTCCGATTTTTCAGCAGTGTTTTAGATGGTATCAAGCTGTCAAAAAATATTTGCTATCCCAGCATGACATTAGCGTTCTTTCAACAGCTGAGGCAATTACACAAACGCAACATTTTGGAGCCAAATTTTAACAATCAACTGTGCAGTAATTTCTAGCCAGCCGCTTTCGTAGAAACCTGCTCACAGTAACCTTAAAGTCTAAGAGCTTATTGAGCTTAATTAGGAAAACATCTATCTTTGTGTAAACTCTAAGCCAATTGAAGTATGGAGGGTAGATGTCGTATAGGTAGCAAGCGAGGAGGGCAGCAATCTCATCAGCAGATAAGAGGTTTCCATGGCAACCTGGCCACAGACCACCTCCAGGCACCCATCAACACAACACTAAATGTGCCATGCCTATGATACTTACTTGGAATGGGGGGGGGGGAGAGGGAAAGCAAAATGTGCTAGGGAAGCAAACCTCAGCAAAGCAGAAAGCACATGTGAGCGCCCCTGGAACTCCCCACATATTAGTGAAACCGCTGACCAGCATTGGATAGATTTTAACTTTGCCTAAATTCCATTTAGCCACATTTAAGGTGCCTGAACACAGTTTGCGCGCGCTCTACGAATTATACTGCTGACGTAAATAAGCGCGCGCACAAGGCTTTGAGAAAAACAAACATGGCGCCTGTACAGCGATCATTTCATATTGTTCAGTGAAGTTTGTGCAACGATTTTTTCCGTCTTAACAATCAAACAGTTTGTTGTGTATCAAAAACGTTTGTTTTGCAATGCATTAAAGGTAATACTATTGGAAAATACCCTGCCTTTCTGGGATTGTTTGTATGAATCGAGAAAGATCGAGAATCCTGTCAAATGCAGCGCATGCGCAGTTAACCAGAAAATTGTGACTGCACGATTTAGTGGAAATGCAATGATTTCTACGGAACCACTCATTAGAATTTCATGAAATTTGGTAGAATAATAGTTCAGAACACGCTTAACTCGCCTACAAACAAAAATTGAGATCTGACAGAGGACATGTTCAGAAAACGTTAAAATGCAAAAAACAAAATAACAGAAGATCTCTCTGTCAAAATTTCACGAGACCAGTGTCAATAGGCCAATATCTTTCTGAGTTTTCTAGACACAAAAGATTGCAAAAAATCTAACGACTGGATTTTCTGAAAATAAATCAAACCCGTTAATTAATGCTGGTTTACTACCAGCTGTGTTGCCATGGTAACGGTATCCAGTCCAATGAAACATATCAAAATACAATCTTTTTTAGTTGAACTTGCCCCTTGCCAATTTTGGCTGCCCAAATGCCAGTGGTTTGAAAATAACGATGAATAATGTATAGGTACAAGAAAACTGTGTTTGGCCACCTTAAACTCTAAGCCAATTGAAGTATGGAGGGTAGGTGCCGTATAGGTAGCAAGCGAGGAGAGCAGCAATCGCCTCAGCAGTTAAGAGGTCTCCATGGCAACCTGGCCACAGACTACCTCCCAAAGCCGGTCTCCAACACGCGGGTGCTTGGAGAAAGGAGAGCCTGTGGCCAGAATGGACATTGGACCTCTTCATCCCAGGTTACCCCAAGCACAATACCAGGCAGGCAAGGCAAGGGCAGCTGAAAATCAGTGGCTAACAAGTGGCAAAGACACAAACTTACCAAGGTTAGTGAGAGAGAAGGGGAGTCATTTGTGCCAAAGCTTCTGCTGGGGTGCGGATGTAAAACTGGTAGGCATAGCTTGTCCACCTCCCCATCGCTTGAATAAGATGGTCTGGAATACCAGCACGAGCGGGCAACAGTTGCAGCACCGATTCTGAAGCCGTGACTGGATATTGGTCCATCGATGCTGGCTGCTGCAAAAGTATCCTTAAGACACTGAGAAAGGAAAACACGAGAAAGAGGCTGACCATTGGAGCGTATAGAGAGAGGACCAGGAGAACTTCCACGCAGTTCCAGGTAAGGCAAAAGAGCTGACAAGGCACAAAGAGGAGGATTACCTCGGCCAATGTAGATGTGGCAGCCTTTGCGAAATGGGTCAGTCTTGGAAGTCTTGATGGTGAGACGTAAGCAGGTAGGTGCTTCCTGTGAGTCAACTGCAATGTCGGCAACGGTCAAGTGAAGGAGTGGATTGAAATCAGATAATGAGGGGACTGTGAATTCAGAAGCTCGGAGAAACCCAAAATAGGCCAGGGTGGAAGCGGCCCAAAGCATAACATGGTCCTGGACATCAAAGCATAAGGACCTATGGATGATGAGCATGTGGTGATCTGTGATTGGTAAACGGGTGAAGCTAGATAAACCTTGTGTCCTTTTGACGCCCAGAAGGACTCGTTGAAGCTGGAGGCAACCCACTAGAGGGTTAGGGAGTCCCTGAAATAAACTGTCCAGTAATTTCTAGCCAGCCGATTTCGTAGAAAGTCGAATCAAAACGACCCAGCTGCTCGGGGCAATCATATCATCGCCCAGAATGCCGCGACACATCCGGGACTTTTGCGCCCTTTCTCGCGCGAACATTTGAAAGCTCGTTAGCGAAAGTACACAAAATAACAAAGAAAGTTGGGCAAAACCGGTCAGCACCACTCGGAAGTTTTAATTTTACGGGAAAACGGTTAAGTTTACTGGTTAGCGTTCATATGGCTTTTGTAGAAGGGATGTTAATAAAGCAAATGCGACTGTTTTTAGGTGTGTAGCTGTTTGGGAAGCATTATCGTTTTCGACCTCAAATGTAGCTATTTTTACGCTCCGTCTGTATGGGACCGACATTTTTAGATAGAAAATCTCGAGAAATAAGATGTAAGCAAGTTAGCGTTCATATGGCTATTTATGCTTGACATTTAAAGACTCACTTGCCGAGTTTTCGCGCAAATCTGACAGTTGGAAGTATTATCGATTTCAGCTTTTCTGAAACCAACTCCCGCAAAACTGAACTTACATGCAAATACGTCCCACAGAGCCCCCCACGGGAGTTGATCTGACCGCTTTTAAACTTCCCGCGAGTGTTCTAATGAATTCACAACTCCGCCTCCATAAACAACAGAGCGCAAGCCATTGTAATTAAGCATTGTATTGCGGTGTGAGTCAGTAAAGTGTGAGAAACTGATAATGACACCAGAATTCCGCAAAAAAAAAATCCCCCAAAAAAGACACACACACGTGTTTTCGCGATCGCTGTGTGTTACGCAGATGTTACGTCTCCACGATAACTGCGATCATAAACAGCTTAACGAACACCTCGCACATATTGACCACTCATAGAAGCATATTCCCCTTTCTAGTATGATCCAGATGATTATTGGCGTAAATAAAGACCTTTTAAATGCTTTGTTCACGCAAAAGCATTATTTTAATAGACACCGGCGGGCGCTTGTTTATTTATGATCACACGATAAAGAAAGTAAGGCTTGTTTATTTCACTTTTCTCTTTGGCTTCCTGCATTGATAAGATTATTTTGGTAAACTGAAGTCCTCAGGACTTCAGTTAAGCGGTGCTAAGGGAGTGAGCGTAATTTCCAATAACCGCGATCCGCTTGTAAAGTCATAAAATGACGCGCGTCAAAATTTGTCGCGAACCGGTCTAGTCGCACGTGGTTTAATTCTTCGCGCTGAAGTGATTCATGAAGCGCGATGAAGCTCGCTAGACACAAACAGGCCTGTAGAAAAACAGGGCAAATGATTTTTTGCAAAGCGTGAGTCAAATTTTTGGCCCTTTTAAGTCGCGTGTGGCTAACCTTTCGCGCTTCAAGCTCGCTAGTCAACACACATACCGACAGCCCGGGGTTTTTTTGCGAATGCAATTCCTGCAAAGCGCGAGAAATAATTTTTGGCGCTTCTCTCGTGGGGGGCAGGTAATGCTTCGCGCTGGCCTCAACCGCTTTAAAACCGCTTGGTTTGCATAAACTATTTCAGATAACGTTTAGACAGTCCATGATAAAATTTGCTCGCGAACTCTTTGACGAATCTCTCTATTCAAAAGGTTTGAATATAGAGCGCGGCCTTGAAATTTGCTTCACACTCCCAACCGTTTGATTGACAGCAGTGGAATCGCGAAGAGACTCGAGGTATTCCCAAGGGCAAGGTCTTCTGAACAATCACAGCCGACTTGTTCTGAACATGCAAATTATTATGCCGCGCGTCCTAAAATCAGGCGCTGTAAGTACATGTCGCAAAAGACAATAGCATTCTGGGCGATGTGAACAGTACAAAATAAGGTAAAAGTTATACTCCTAAATATAACACAATGGCAGAACACCAGGTAAGTTCAAGTCGATAAGCAGCCAATTTAGCGATGTTTACTGCGCTTGGAAGGCTCTGGAGTTTGAGAACGTTTGGGAAGGGAAGAGGTCTTCTTCTGACGGCAGTCCAAGGCCCGGTGGTTGGCAGAGCAAACGGAGCAGTGGTGGGCAAAGCGACACATGCTTGTGGGAGCTACACAATGGCCACTGTTCCAGGATTTGCAAATACTGGAGGAGTTGCTTCCAGTAGGCTCAGTGATAGGGCCGACTGAGGCTGGAGCCAGCGGCATGGAAATTAAAGAGTTGGACGTTAATATTCGACCAGTCGGTGAGGCGAGAAGCGGCCGCATATTTGTGGAGAGCACGATCATAAGCATACCAAACATTACCCTGAAACTGGCGGTAGGTGCTGAGGATCAGGAGCTTGTAGAGAGTTAGGTCATGCCATCGGGCCAGAAAATGAGCCGTTAGAATTAGGGAAAAGATGGTGAAGGCCTCATTCCAGGCAGAGATATCATCTATGCATCGTTTAGGCTTTCGGGATGATGAGGTCAATACAACGCGGCCGTCAAACAGAAGCTGTGGTTCAAAATTTGATCGCGGAGATTGTCCAACAAAAGTTCAGCCAGATCAATGTACTTCCCAGAAGTGATTTGGGACACCAGCTTAAATGGTGCGGGCGAAAACCCGGGTCCAACAGTAAACGGCTGTTGAGAACAAGTCGGCATGACGGAAGAAATAACAGGCGGCGTAGAACTTGCTGATGTAAACGTGGTCGGAAACGATGCGGACAAAGCAGGCATTGAAAAAGTATGAATTAAAGAAAGGAACTGGCCTACCTGAGGCAGCTGGTTGGGCACACAACGCCTGGGAAACTGCAGTTGTGACAAGCGAAGTCGACTAAGTCACTGGGAAGGGATGCCACCGGAACGGCTGCTTGAGATACTGAACTAGCCGTGTTCCAAGCGGGAATTGCGAGCCGAATGGCCTCCGTGATTGAAGCTGTGAGCATCTCCAGCGAGGTGACCGCCGCTGCAACAGGAACCGAGAAAGAACCAGGTGGGGGAATGGCGGGAACAGACGAAGAAACCGGCGCTGGAATTAAGCAGCCATGACTGGAAATCGCTGTTGACTGCGAGGCCGTGTATGACGATGGTGGGAGCGACGAAGGATCAAACAGCGAGTTCAAGCTGTTTCTGGTGTGGCAAGGCATATTGAGGGAGGTCCAAACGAAGAAACAACGATAAAAGTCGCCAAAAAACCGGGGTGAAGACAGAAAGCAAACTGCGCTAGCGAAGCAAACCACAGCAAAGCAGAAAGCACACGTAAGCGCCCCCGGAACCCTCCCCACATATTAGTGAAACCGCCGACCAGCATTGGCTAGATTTTAACTTTTCCTAAATTCCATTTAGCCACATTTAATGGAAATATTCGCGTTTCCCTGAAAAGGCTGGTCTTCGAATAGTGCTTATATCTCTTAATCGTTGAACATGTTTGCCCTAAAAATAAAAGATTTGTAAAAATCTAACATTCTTGTTCAGAACGCCAAAAATCACTGAAGTCGGTTAACCCTTAGTTGCCGAAAATTCGATTTATAAAATGGAGCCTCCGCGCTAATAAGTAGCCGCGAGCCACCTTAACGCACTATAGATTCTGGCGGTTTTGTTCCCTCTTCACATGAGCTATATAAGTTAAATTGAAATAATTTGTCTTAGTTAGACAGACTTTTCATAACCCCTAAATTAATTATCACGCACGTAATCTCCTCAGGAAATGTAAACCTCTCATGGCATTGTAATAACCTAGCTTTGTCCCCAAGAAATCCAAAAGCAAAAGATAAGTCCTCTTCATCCCCACCCCCACAGGATATCACTAACAATAAAGGTTTACGGTGGATCGACCGACCGAATTTCTCGCCCCCTTCCTATACCACGTTTCAACGTTACGCATCTTCACGAGCTAAAAAGGACACCGTTGACCTGATAAATACCCGCGGGCCACCTTACATTGCTGTGGAATCGCCGTGGAACACATTAATGTGCTGTCATATACATTAGCCGTGGTTACACGAGGCAACTTTACCTAGGCAAGCAAATATGAGGTTTCCCTGGGGAAAGTGGCATTTTCCTGTGTAACAGATTTTACCTAGGGAAAGTTTACCCAGGTAAATTTTCGTAGTAAATTGACCAAGATCAGAACAATGGAAAATGCCCCAGGCAAACCTTTTGTGGATCATGAAGAGTTGTTTGGTTTCCCCAGGTAAGTCTGCCAATGAAAAGCCCAGTTTTGGACACTGCACATGCAGTGCGTGATCAGGTACATGATGTATACATGATCTTGCAAGTGGCGTGTAGAAGATTGAAAGTGGCTCCTTTTCGAGCAATGTTGAAAATACTGAATTTTAAGGGAATACTGCGACTTACAGGGCGTTTAAATTACTTCATGTACATCGGACATTTTTGCTCCTCAGGAAGTGCAACAGACCAAGGATTCAGCAGCGTATGACGGCAAAGTTGGAGCCGTTTTCTCATTTTCTCACTTAGTCCATAAAAACATGTCTCAATCGTCCATGTTTTGTTTCGCAAAAGTTACACAGCCTGAAAATTTACCCCCCCCCCTAAATTACCTGGGTACATGTGACCTTAACTAGCCAAGTAAATGAAACCCCCAACTATTTTACCGAGGGAAAATTATATTGGGGAAATCATGTTTTCCTGGGGTGGTGTAACCACGGCTATTTTCCTGATGTAAAATTGCTGTGGAATACCGGTACTAACGAGTGTTACTTACAGAAAATGACACAATACATTATTGCTGCGGATTCTCATCAACGTGCTGTGGAATACTGATGAGCGTCATTCTTGAACAATAGGAAGTATAGGATTGCTCATAGTGAACACTGATTGGTTCTCTAGCTTTTGAACCCGCAGCTGATATTTCCGACTACCTGGAAGATGTTCCAGATGGAAGCCCACAGACAAAGCCAAAAAGTGCAATGTCAATGATGCAGAAGAAACGTATAAGTCGAGTTCAAGTACAGCACTTGTAATTTTATAGCATGGAGAAACAAGTCTGTCGTTCAGTTTGAACCATTCTGATCCTTTTTTTGGCTTAAGAGCATTTCTGTTTAATCCAGTTAGTGCGTGTTGCCAAATTACAAACTTATTTATTTGTTTATTTAAAAGAAATAGCTTAATTTTGATAATACCGAACATGAAGAGAATGATTGAATGAAGTTAAGTAAAAGCTTCTCTTTCGATTGATTTATTGCTAAGACACTATAAGGTTGCAGTTATTAAAGGAAAATATTGCAGAACGAATTGGCTCAACATCGATATCGTCGTTGTTGGTTTTATTGACTTAATTACTAATATTCACAGAGAATTTGTGCATTTATTAGTAGGTTCTACTTAGTCACTATTAATAGTGTGCTGTGTATAGAGCATACAAATGAGGCTTTCAAACAAAGGAAAACAAAGCCCCATTAGTATGCTCTATGCCGAATGTTTGAAAGAAGGGAAAACCCATGCTTTCTTTTTCTAAGTACTCATCTTTTCAGTCACTCACTTCTATTCTACGTGAATTCCTACAACAGACGTGACTGGATGGCGATTCTATACGCGTGAGTAATCCTTTAAGATCGTAACGAGCTTGCAGTTGTTAACGAGAAAGGAAAAGTATTGGAAACTTGTATATGCATGGTCGCAAATTCAATCAATAGTCAAGAAACTCCGAGCGTTGTGGCTACAAAAGAGCACGGGATCACAAAAGAAGGATTTCTGTTGTAAACTACAGGATACAGGGCCATTAAGGCATTTAGATTTGGTGGCTCGCTCGTCAGTGGATAGAAAGAACGAGGAATGAAATGTTCTAGTGTTAAGTGTTGGGTGAATATATGTGGTGGCTCGTTTGGCTCGTCAGTGGATAAAAAGAACGACGAATGAACTATTTGAGCGGTAAGTGTTGGGTGTATATATATGCGGTGCTTCGTCTGGCTCGTCAGTGGGTAAGAGGAAGTATCACCGTGGGCATAGAGTAGAGGGCCAATGGGTATTCGGAGGAATAGAAGAAGATACGAGAAAGTGATTTCTGGTACCGGTGGAAGACAGGAATGAAGCGACTCTGCTGCTCATCATTAAGCAGTGGATAGAACCTGGAACTCTGATTATATCCGACTGTTGGAATTCGTATTCCAATAATAATTATCATCAGCGCAAACGAGCCAAATGAGCCAATACTTCATATATCGACCAAGGGAGCGACCATAGAGCACCAAACGAGCCAGCTTGGTGTATGTTGCCGAGGAGCAAACGAGCCAGCTCGTTTGAAGACGAGTGTAAGTGGTCCTGCATTTTATAGTTTAGCCTCTTTAGCAAAGACAAACGACCTCTCAAAGGGCAACGCTGTTGCTGTCAAACGAAAACTTGAATTCAACATCAAGGGTCAACACAAATTGAAGCGAAAAAGGATGTCAATATTGACGACCGAGGTTTCCGAGGCCGATCGATCAGTGACAACACCGCGGAGCTGTGAAAAACAGTTGCGAGAAAGATGTCAAAGATTATACTTTCCAATGAAACTTGGACTCGCCGAAACAAGGAACTTAAATTGTGTTGTCAAAAGCTCAACCGTTGTGCAATTACAAAGGGGATCTCTATAAATCTTGTTGCAATAATATAATTGCGATGATCTTCATATAATTCTATCTTTATCCGCAGTTCAATTATATGATTATTTCATATATTCATATTCATTTCTTTATCTACGGGATAAATACGAACTCTCAACTGACCAGCTCCCAGTTGGCTTGATAGCTCAGTTGGTTAGAGTGCTGCACCGGTATTGCAGAGGTCATAGGTTCAATTCCCGCTCAAGCCTGAATTTTTCAGGTTTCTTCATTTCAACTGCTTAAGTTGAAAAACCTTTACTGCGATGATCTTCATATAATTCTAATTATCTATTGTGGCATGCATTATTAGATCTCTTTTGTCTGATGAGCACTGAGCGAGTTTATGTCTCAAACTTAAAAGGGCTGTGTGCTACTTATTAAAGATATCATTCATTTGATCGGAACCTTTCTCTAACGCAAAATGTTACTAAAATTATAGGGCATATCGGACGTAAGGGGTATAAGGGGCACCAAATGAGGCTGTGTTTTCGCCTTCGTTATGCGCAAACAGCACGAATCGAGAAGCGTGTATGTTATCCAACTGTATAAGTTACTGTACAGAAAGCGCGCGAAACGAGCGCAAATATCCCAAGATATTGTACAGTTGGTTATTGTACAGTACCGTGCGCGCGCTCATCCTGTTACACTTGTAGTTTTCCTTCAAGTTACCGTTTCTTTCGTGTGGTGCTCGCGAGGGAAAAACCATCGCGTGTAATAGACGCGAATGTTAAACCAAGCTTTGAGACGTTAATAATTAATGACAGCCTTGTGGACAAACCGTGTTGCCATAGAAAAGGTTGGCATAAATAAATTCAAGTTGGAAATCTACATAATATGTGTTCCGTCGTTATTCGCCTCCTCAAAGTTATGCTTCTTGATTCGTTCTGGTTACGCGTAACGCATTCTCCACGCGCGCTCCAGAGGCGAAAACACAACCTCATTTGGTGCCCTTATATGCCCCTTATGCCCGTCATGGCCTACAAATTTAGCGACGAAAACATTTTGCACCAGAGAAAGCTTCCAGTTGAAATAGGTGAAATGCGCAAAACATGTTTGTAGTAAGTAGCACACAGCCCTCAGTTTACGTATGACGCAATAAACAATTCCCTCAGCGCTCATCAGACAAAAGAGACGTAACAATATACAACAAGAGTTTAGCCCCATGTACACGAGCAAAGTTTCTTTGCCAAATTTCCTACGACAAATGATATTTACTCATGTAGATGAGACTATCTGTCAAATTTTCATATGACAATTCAAAAATGACACAGCACTTTTCAAAGAAAATTTGTCAAAAGTGAAATTTGCCCGTGTGGATGGATCGTCAAAGGAAATTTTTCAAAGATTTGGAGAAAATTTTTACCCAGATCCTTCGCGCACAGGTTTTTTAGCTTTCATCGGGCCTAACCACGAGTTTCTACTATCCATGTTCGCTGTGAACTCACTTCCTTTCTTTTTCTGCACCGCATTTTCAGCTGCAGGTTGCAATATAAGTACTGCTACCGAGCCGCGTGATATGATTTAATATTAAGTACTTGGAAAACAAGCCAGTTATTGTTGGATAACATTTCACTTTGTGCTATTCCCCCCCCCATGGGCTCTTGTTGTTCCGCTGTCCAAAAGCCACTGCCAAAGCACAGACAAAGATATCTCTCATAGAAAATTTGTTCACTCACATACACAATGAAATCATTTGTCCTGTAAAATTTGCTCATGTGCTTGGGGCTGCATAATTACCCAACAGTTACGCTTCAAACAACATACAATTGTAATTTAAGCTCCTCGTTTACAGAGGTTCGATCGGCCTTGGGAATCTCTGTCTTCAATGTTGACAGCCTTTTTCGCTTCAATTTACGTTGACCCTTGATCCTGAATTCGGCTGCCGAGTTGAAGTCAAGTTTTCGTTTGACAGCAACAGCGTTTCGTTTGAGAGGCCATCTTTCTTTGTTCTACGACAGAAATATTTCTTTTGCGATCCCGTGCTCTTTTGTAGCCACAACGCTTGGAGTTTCTTGACTTAGAGATTGAATTTGCGATTAAATCCACGCATCCAATACTTTTCCTTCCTCAGGAACAATCACTTGCTCGAATTGATCCATACGTTCTTGAAAGGTTACTCACGCGGCTAGAATCGTCATCCAGTCACTTCTGTTGTAGGAATTCAGTTGAAACAGAAGTGAGGGCCTGAAAATATAAGTACTCAGAGAGGATACGTGGTTTTCCCCTCCTTGAAATATTCGACCAGAGTTTCTAAATTTCGCGACGCAACTTTTGAAGAACACTTTCTACCTTGTTTCTGTATCTCCTCATCCCGACAGCATTATTTCAGTGGTATGGAGTTTCTACGTGCAATCCACAAAAGCTATCTCCCATGATCGACCTAATGCCTGAGAGCGATGAGAGGTGATTGCTATTGGCCGGGGTTACACCACCCTAGATAAACAAAATTTCCCCAGTATAATTGGTGCTTCGTAAAGTAGCTGGGATAATAGGCTATTTTACAGTTGTGTCCTTAGTGATCGGCCTTTGAGTGGAAGTGAGGCCGGAGTTAACCTTGTTTTGATAAAGACCCTCCTGCTTTTCACATGTAAATCATGTTCTTCTCATGCTAACTAGTTTGTATTTACATATGAAAAGCAGGAAGGTTCGTATCAAAGCAAGGTCAACTCCAGCCTCGCTTCCACTCAAAGCCAGGTCACTAAGCACACACTGTAAAATGGACTATTAAGGCTACATGTACCAGGGAATTAAAAGAGGTAAATTTTCTGACTTTGGCAGGAGAAAACATGGACAATGGAGACACGTTTTTCTTCATGGACTGAATAAGAAGATGAGGAATTCAAACCGCTCCAATGGATAACGTGCCAGATCTTTGATCTGTTGCATTCTAGACACGTAAAGAATTATTGATAGACATAAAATAAAACGTGCAGTAAGCCTCAGCATTCCGTTAAAATTCAACACTCACAGCATTGCTCAATCTTCCACATGCGGACGCCACTTGCAAATTAGGTCATGTAACTGATCACGCACTGCACGTGCAGCGTCCAAAACTTGGCTTCTCGTTATTAGGTCTACCTGGGAAAACCGAACGACCCTTCAAACCACCAAGGGTTTTGCTTGAGGCATTTTTTATTGTTCTCAGTTAGTTTACCACGAAAATGTACTAGGATAAATTTTCCCGGTGGTAAAATCAGTTACACGGGAAAATGCCACTTTCCCAAGAAAACCTCATATTTACCTAGGAAAAGTTGCCTCGTGAAACCACGACTATTAACAAGGCAAGAGCTAGCCCTCTCTCAACTAAGGAAATAATTACGCAATACCAACGAACCATCCATAAAAGTAATAGTAAACAAGGTGAAACAAATTTGATGGAGTTAGACATAGCTGCAGTTTAAAAAGGAACATAAATACCATTAGACAATCACGACATTCTTTTTAGAATCCTAATATAAGCAGCACTTGAACTGTAACTATAAAAATGCTAAAGCAGTGCAGAAGGATTAGCTATGCAAGCTCACCTACACCAATCCTAAGGACATTATCACTTGTAGCAGTCCCTACAGAATTGCTAGCCTCGCATTTGTAGTTAAACTGGCCACCCGTGTTTAATGCCCTTGTCGTTACTCCTGATCCACCCAAATTCTCAATCACGCTACCATTTTCATACAGTCTGTAAGTGTGTACTGGTGGGTTGGCATCAGCTTTACAGGTAATAGTTATAGTGCTTCCATTGACCACACAGCTGCTTGGAGTACTGAAATTGACATTTCCTGGTTTATCTGCACAAAAAAGCATAACATGAATGAATTTGTAAATGACAAATGAACATCTACAGCGTTCATGTTCTGTTCAAATTCACTTTCGTTTCTGTCCGGTGTAGCTGAGGCAGGCTACCTAATATGACACAACAAACTGAACCATTAAAAACAACAGGGTGCGGTACAAGAGGGGCAAAAATGATGGTTCTGGGGGAAAACACTTGCGCAAATTTGCACATTAGTAAATAAACAAATAAATAAGTTTTTGTCCTAAGATTAAACTTCTAAGAATTTTACCAAAGCAAAAGGCTAGTATAAAAACAAAGCCCATAATGCCAATAGCAGAACTATGCACAACTTAACCTTCAGTCGAGACTTTTTTAAACATTGATCTTTCTTGGTTACTTTTGAACTGTGAACTAAGCCTTTCACAAGTGATTGGCTGCTTGTTAGGATTAAGAAACTGACGTCTTCTGTAAACACTTCCAAGACATTAATAAAATGGCATGTTCCAAACTCATTCAATCATTTCGTTTATTTCTTTGTCTTCCAAAAACGAAACAAGAAAGCCCTAAAGACATTTTAGCCGACCGTTCTGACCCACCCCACCTCCAGGTTGACAAATGTTAGTGCGACTCAACATATGAATATCGCATATTTACGTCGCTCAACATACGAACGGGGGGGGATGTGACTGCTGCAGCGTGACTGGATGTCGTAATGTTTAAACTCTGATGACTCAGCTTATCTGTCTTATCGTTTTTATTTATTCTATCGTTTTTTATTTATTCGACGAAATAATGCTGCGCCTAACCATGAATACAAACAGAAAGCATACCAGTAAAATCAAAATATAACGCTTGATAAAGACAAGCAGATTGTCAGAGTCTGAGGAAAGTGACATCGTCCCTCAGAGTCCCTTCACGCTTCAACACGTTAAAGCATACCTTATCACATAATGTTTAAATCCGGTTCGCTAACCCGGGAATCCCCTTGCAAAAGTACACAGGTTGACTCGGAATTCGCAACGATTTAGTCAAATTGAAAATCGAAACCATCTTTCATAAACACGAACAATTATGTTTGGAAACAAACTAAACATGCGCAATAATTGGCGAAATGAGTGCAGCTCGTTTCTCTTCTTTGTGATAAGACGATTGCGCCTTTATAAAGAGGTAACATATTCACGGAAACAAATGAAATATGAAATACACGTGAGGATTAGCGAAATCAGTTAAACTCGTTTCTCTTCAGGTCACGATGTGACGAGTCCATCTTTATCGCGCGGTGAAATAATTATTCATATTTTGCTTCAGGCAAATTTGAATGTATTAGGTAGCACTGAGACAAACTAAGTTACGCATGCATTGTATGTAAGAAACGTACCTCTACCACAAGTTTAACATCGATTTGTCTGTTCAAATAAGTATGGAACATATTAGTAGTAATATCGGCTGTGTGATGTGAGATAATTTAATTTTGTTTATCCTGACGTCACGACTGCTGATGTCATAACCGAAAAAAAATGAAAGGTAACCATCAAGAGAAAACCGGAAGTTTACAGACTTTGTTCGCCGAGACAAAACCAGATGACTAAGAAAAGTGACGTAAACAAAAACGAAAACAAACAAACAAACAAACAAGAAAAGCCCTGAGGGCAATTAACCTGGCCGTTGTGGTCCACCGTGTAACCCCCAGGGAAAAACCCTTCTCCAGCCCCATCAGACGAAGACCGTGACTTCATGACACAGTATTTTGGCCACAGCGCGACTCAGTAACAGAATCTTTAAAAAGTGATAACAGCACTATTGCTTTGACTTTATAATTCAGAGCAGATTTCAGAATAACCAGGGCGTGGCAATTAAAACATATTTTTAAATCAAGACAAACACTCGTTCTTAAATCTAACCAACAGATATTAAACAATTATTGGACGAGGTTGAGCAAAATATCGTGATTTGTCAGTGGCGAGCAGATCAATTATTTGCCGATGCCGAAGGCAGAGGCAAATAATTGATCTGCGAGACACTGGTAAATCACGATATTTTGCGAAATCGAGTTCAATAATTGTTTTATCATTCAACAAGACAATGTGTTTATGCATTTAACCAGCACGCTTGTTTCACAATTATTTATTCCTACACCAAGTGCGCGCTTTCATTTTGTTCAAAACTTTAACTCATTCTGCACACAAAATACAACATTAGTAAATTCCGCTTTCACCAATAATTAATTGCTTTAAAACCAATACATCAACTGATTTGCCAAAAAGTACAACGTTCAAAAGGAAGATTCACACTTTTTTTCTTCAAATTTTTTTAGTCAAAAATCGCAGAAGTTCCGCACTTTAATGGCTTACTTGTCCGCATTTGAGTTTGAGCTCTGAACAGGTGACTCAACTGCGCACGAGCAGAATTATTCGCAGCAAAACAACTTCGCACCGTAATGCGCATGAGCAGACAATTATTCGTAGGCAGTTATTTGCAGCGACGTAATGGTCTCTCGGCCAATTAAAACGCCGGATAAAACAACGTGAATAATAATTAGTTTTATCGGGCAGCTGGCGTAATAAATTATGAGCGTCTCTTTGTTAGGCCATTTCAATTACGTGATTTGGCGCGAGTATTAAAGGGACTTCCCCGACTTTATTTATTTAATATAATATTCTTGTAGATATTTCGATAAGGCAAATAAAGACATCAGATCAAAATAAATAAATAAATATATATATATATATATATTTATTTATTTATTTTGATCTGATGTCTTTATTTGCCTTATCGAAATATCTACAAGAAATGTACAGCTTTGTTGTTTGGCGAGGAGACCTCAAAATAACATCGGGCTTATGGGAAAGGCCAACTCGAATGTAACTATGTGTACAAATGGGTGCTGCGCATGTGCGGTTTGGCCAATTCAGGGTTATTTTAGTAAAAACTGTAACATCTTTTTCTTAAGGACATTCGCGCCAATTGCTTCTGCGCATCCTTGCTGCACACGCAAGTCACTTCATGATGTCATCCCACGTCATGCATTAAGCGCGCGCGCAGTTGAAGAAATGTGGAGATATATAGCGCTAGTGGGCACATTAATATCTATGCACGGCTTTAACTCTCTTAAATGTTCGGTGACCCCATATTTTTCTTTTGATAGATCACTTTCTTTGTCGATAATCTACGTTTTGTGAAAAATTAAAGAAAATCTGTATTGTAGAAGTTTGATTTTTTTCAACTTTTCTGCCCTCACATCATCGAATTCTACTATTATTGAAGCTGCACGGTGTTCGTTAAAGTCAATCTTAGAGGTTGAATTTAACTAAAAGGATGACACCGGTTCAAATTATTTACTTAACAGACCCACTTAAGTAAAAAATTTGACTAAGAAAGTGGGTCTACAGCGAATAATTTTTAATATTTTTCAACTAACAAGCACTGAGGCCATGTCGAGTTACGAGGGCCGATTTGTCAAAATTGGGGTAGTTTTTGACGCGCTTTATTTCGAAAACGAAGTCGGTGACCCCCCAATTTTTTTCCATTTCTGACATAGGTAACTCATTATCTGACTGTAGCCAGAATATGAAAAAAATCTGTATTGTAGAAGTTTTTCGCGCGAACGTCCTTAAGGCTAGGAAAGCTTGCTAAAAAAGTAATTGATACTGGGAGAGAATTCGAAATGTTTGGACCTTGGTAGAAAACTGTGAATTGCTTAGGATCTGTACGACAAGAATGCCATCGAAATAAGGTAATTTTGAAATACCACGTATTTACGCAAACAAATCTCAAAGTAACTTTCAAATCTCGCTAGCGTCTTCGTCCTTGCTCTCTTTGAGGAGAGTTTTACGCTGTTGAATTCCTAGTAATTATCCATACCGATTGTTATAAACATCTTGGCGAAACATCGCAAACGGCCGGGAAAAAGATCCCATTAACCGGAAAATTGCCGAGCGAAGACCTGAGGTCTGGGGCAAGTTACCTACAAAAACAAGAAAAGCCCTCATCCTTACTGTTGTTCTCCCTCCCCTTAGGGTGCAAAATTTATTACGGTCACTGAAGATACGAAACCAAGGGCTCTAAATTTTTGAAACTGAGTCCAAGTGAGGAGCTTAACTTTGTTGCACAGGCGTTTTGTGTAAGACACGTTTGATTACCACAATGTTAAGTGCGGTTAGTCTATAACGAATAAATAAGTTGTAACAAGAGTGTTATAGCAACGCGACTAGGGAATGACGTTACAATCTTGATTTGGTTATTTTAAATTTTCTGATGTCACCGGAATCGGAAGTATTTGGTTCGGAAGTCATCTTAACTATTTGCTGGCCGAGCGAAAACTGAAAGTCTGGGGTAAAGAGCGTACAAAAAAACGACAGACACCAAAAAATGGGTATTACTAGAGCCACTCGGCGCCATGGTGGCTACGGCAGGTTAAAAACCCAGCCCAACAAATCAACCGGCTGAAGGCGACGGCCAGTAAACATTACTCGTACATGAGGTAACATAACACAGCTAGCTACACACACGAAACATAAATATATTCGTTAAGATCGAACATGTTCATGTACACGTGTTAAAAGAACTACAACATTAGCTGGTGAAAGGAAACAGACTTAAAGGGGCAGTCTCACCAATTTTCAGTATCACTGTGACAACCCAAAAGACACAATTTTATCTATGGAAGCCTAAAAATAGCAGAAGTATTAAAATGGGTATTCCAGTACATGAAAACTATAAGACGTATGTCTGGATAGGGATGGCCAGGATGGAAATGGCCTCCGACTTGAAAACTTCTGGTAGAATTTTTCAAGTTTCCGCCCTTGTGTCTCAGATAAAATCTCTAAAAACTAATTTTGGTTTGTTTTTGTTTTGTAAACTCATTTAATATTGTCCTCTTGGTGGTCTAAAAGCAATTCATGTGTGAGCAAGGTACTTTGATATAAATTAATCAAAATTGTGACAAAGAAGATAGGAAAATCGCCACGAGACTGGCCCTTTAAAAAGTGATGAATACTGGTCATAGTAACTGAAGATTAACATTGATGATACAAACTGTTTTTTAAAAAAGGCAGTGTTCTTACACAAAACGTTGATTCTTCTCACTGAAGACAAACTTTTCCCACAAGTGTTGTTTGCATTGCAAATGTAACTTCCATTGTCACTCCTGTTGATGTCAGTGAAGTTTAACCATGGAGTTATCCCAACAGGAACACCACTAGCGTTTGTCCAAGTAATGTTGGGATCAGGAGACCCACTTGCATTGCAGTACAAATACACACTATCACCTTCCTGGAGAGTCTCATTGCCATATACTAGATTTACAGATATTTGTACCGGAGCTGAAAAATAAAGCCAAGAAAACGGTTTTTCCATTTGCAATGACGAACTTTCAAAATTTCACAGATACATCCTAACTGCTGGTGCAATAACTGAGTGGGTAACATAAGGCATGTGAAACAAAAAAAACCCAGTTTTGATTTGAAAAGGCAGCAGATGTAAATTCTCATTGTTTAACAATAAATATAGCTTGAATCTTAGTGGCAGTCCTCTTCATCAAAAAGTTAGGTGAAGCCGGTGAAACACTGAGGAAAACTAAAAGAAAACAAGGTGAAACAGGTTTTATGGACTCATACATGACTCCCTGTATAAGAAACTTAAATACCACTGATCAGTGATGATCACGGTGTTCTTTTGCAACCTTAGGATAAGCACCTCTTCATGTGCAAAAAATCTACAAATGTATGTAAGTCAGTAGCTATAAAAATGCTAAAGCGGCATTGCACAAGCAGTAGTTATGAAAGCTCACCTCCAACAATCAAAACAGTAACACTGCTTGTAACAGTCCCTACAGAATTGTTAGCATCGCAGCTGTATTTCAACTGGCCACTAGTGTTTAATGCCCTCGTCGTTACTCCTGATCCACTCAAATTCGCAATAATGACACCATTTTCATACAGTCTGTAAGTGTGTACTGGTGGGTTGGCATCAGCTGTGCAGGTAAACGTCACCGCGCTTCCTTTGCACACACTGATGCGTGATGTACTTAAATCAACATTTTCCGGTTGATCTGCACAAAAGAAAGCATGAAATGACTGAACTCGATTGTGGTCGGAGAACATCAACAGCACTTTCATTCTGTTAAAACTTATTTTCGTTCTCGTCCATGGATATTCAGATTAGTAGTTAATCAACGGTACTCGTACATGTGGTAACAAAACACAGCTACACACTAGATACCCAAAAAATGTTCGCTAGGATCCTACCGCATGTACATATACACACTGTTCAACTGTGACTATAATAACTGGTAATGAAAAAAAACAGACTCCAACAGTGTTGAATAATACTGGTCGCAGTAGAGTGTAGCTGGATATTAACATTGATGATACCAGCTTTTGGTTAATATTTAGTAAAAAAAAAAAAGTGTTCTTACACAACACGTTAATTCTTCTCTCTGAAGACAAACTTTTCCCGCAAGTGTTGTTTGCATGGCAAGTGTAATTCCCACTTTTACGTCTAGTGATGTTAGTGAAGGTTAACCACGGAGTTCTTTCAACAACAACCCCATCTTCTGTCCAAGTAACGGTAGACCCAGTTGCATTACAGTACAAAGACACATTACCACCTTCCCTGAGAGTCTCACTGCCATACACCAGGTTTACAAATATTTGTACCGGAACTGGAAAATAAAGCCAAGAAAATGGTTATTTCATTTGGAATGACGAGCTTTCTAAACTTAACTACTGTGGTTATAAACAACTGGATAAAATAACTTATGTGAAACAACAAAAGGTAGTTTTTAGTCGAAAAGGTTGCAGATGCAACCTTTTTATGATTAACAATAAAGAAAGCTTGAATCTTGGTGACAGTCCTCTGTATCAAGGGTAAAAATTAGGTGGTACCGGTGAAACACTGAGTACAACTAAGTGAAAACAAGGTGAAACAGGTTTGATGGACTAATAATTCATGAGCCCTTTAAAAGGAACGTAAACATCACTGATCAATGACGATCACGACATTCTTATGGAAACCTAAGATGAGACGCCTCTTTATGTGCAAAAACTACGTAAGTCAGTAGCTATAGAAATGTTGAGGCATAATTGCAGAAGGGTTAGCTAACTCAAACTCACCTTCAACAATCAAAACAGTAATACTGCTTGTACCAGTCCCTACAGAATTGCTAGCATCGCAGTTGTATTTTAACTGGCCACTCGTGTTTAATGCCCTCGTCGTTACTCCTGATCCACTCAAATTCGCAATAATGACACCATTTTCATACAGTCTGTAAGTGTGTACTGGTGGGTTGGCATCAGCTGTGCAGGTAAACGTCACTGTGCTTCCTTTGCACACACGGATGCGTGATGTACTTAAATTAACATTTTTCGGTTGATCTGCACAAAAGAAAGCATGAAATGACTGAACTCGATTGTGGTAGAAGAACAACAACAGCACTTTCATTCTGTTAAAACTTATTTTCGTTTTCGTCCATGTATATTCAGATTAGTAGTTAATCAACAGTACTCGTACATGTGGTAACAAGAACACAGCTACACACCAGAAACCCAAAAAATGTTCGCTAGGATCCTCCTGCATGTACATATACACACTGTTCAAATGTGACTATAATAACTGGTAAGGAAAAGAAACAGACTCCAACAGTGTTGAATAATACTGGTCGCAGTACAGTGTAGCTGGATATTAACATTGATGATACCAGCTTTTGGTTAATATTTAGAAAAAAGCGTTCTTACTCAACACGTTTATTCTTCTCTCTGAAGACGAACTTTTCCCGCAAGTGTTGTTTGCATGGCAAGTGTAATTCCCACTTTTACGTCTACTGATGTTAGTGAAGGTTAACCACGGAGTTCTTTCAACAACAACCCCATCTTTTGTCCAAGTAACGGTAGACCCAGTTGCATTACAGTACAAAGACACATTACCACCTTCCCAGAGAGTCTCACTGCCATACACCAGGTTCACAAATATTTGTACCGGAACTGGAAAATAAAGCCAAGAAAATGGTTATTTCATTTTGGAATGACGAACTTTCTAAACTTAACTACTGTGGTTATAAACAACTGGATAAAATAACTCATTTGAAACAACAAAAGGTAGTTTTTACTCGAAAAGGTAGCACATGCAACATTTAACAATAAAGACAGCTTGAATCTTGGTGGTAGTCCTCTCCATCAAGGGTAAAAATAAGGTGGTACTGGTGAAACACTGCGGAAAACTAACAGAAAACAAGGTGAAACAGGTTTGATGGACTTATTCATGACCCCTTTAAAACGAACGTAAATATCACTGATCAATGATGATCACGACATTCTTATGGAAACCTAAGATGAGCGCCTCTTTACGTGTATAATTGCAGAAGGGTTAGCTAATTCAAACTCACCTTCAATAATCAAAACAGTAATACCGCTTGTACCAGTCCCTACAGAATTACTAGCGACGCATCTGTACTCAAACTGGCCACTCGTGTTTAATGCCCTCGTTGTTACTCCTGATCCACCCAAATTCTCAATCATGACACCATTTTCATACAGTCTGTAACTGTGTACTAGTGGGTTGGCATCAGCTGTGCAGGTAAACGTCACCACGCTTCCTTTGCACACACTGCTGTTTGAAGGAGTTAACATAATATTTCCTGGTTCATCTGCACAAAAGAAAGCGTAATGTGAATGAATTCATAAATGGCAAATGTATATAGCCAAATTATTAATATGCGTTGTTCAGTGCATACGAAAACAACTCACAGTTCTGTACAGTTTGGGTCGGCATCGTTTAATTGTTGATATGTATTTAACTTACATTACTATTAGATTATTGCTATTATTTATTTTTCTTTATTTTAGCAGGGCCTGGATGAAAATTACTCTGTGTAATTCTAGTTTACCTTGTCTAAATAAAGAGTTGTTGTTGTAGTGTAGTTTGTCTCCAAAAACCGAAACACACAAGGAAGTCAGACTGGGGTCACTCAACAGTACACCAGAAACATTTTCGTTCAGATCAAGCACGGTAAATGTACATATTTGTTTAAATAATTATAATAATCGTTGTTGAAAGGAGACAAAGAGTGCTTTCGATTGGGAAATCTGGATTTCGATTCTAAAATCCAGATTTCGGATTTCCCAATAGAACGCAAAATCCAAGAACGGATGGATTTCGACGACCCGAAATCCTTTTCCAAGATGGATTTCAATTAAGGCCCCTTATTAATTGAAATCCAACTTGGAAAAGGATTTCGGTTCGTCGAAATCCACTTTTGGATTTCGCGTTTTATTGGAAAATCCTAAATCCGCAATCGGAATCCAGATTTCCCAATCGAAAGCACCCAAAATAACAGTGATGAATAACACTATCAAGCTAAGTGTTTTAACACTGTTGATACCAGCTTCAAGTAAACGTTTGAAAAAAAGAAAGTGTTCTTACGTGTCACGTTAATTGTTTTCTCTAATGACGACTTTTTACCACAAGTGTTGTTCGCATGGCACGCGTAAGTTCCATTCTTATCTCTGTTGATGTTAGTGAAGTTTAACCATGGATTTCTCCCAGCAAAAACAGCACCATCTTTTGTCCAGGTAACGTTAGGATGAGGAAAGCCAGTTGCATTACAGTACAAATATACATCGCCACCTTCCTCGAGAGTTTCATTGCCATACGCAACGTTCAAAGATATTTGTACCGGAACTGGAAAATAAAGCCAAGAATTTCAATTATTTCATTTGCAATGACAAAGTTCTACATGCTGTGATTCAAATTTGCTTTGGGTTGGAAAATTTTCAAAAAAAAATTCATAATTATTTCCCTTCCAGTTTATGGTAATGAAACGGAGACAAAAGAAAATAAAAATAAACGTATTTTTAAATTTGTAAACCAAAATCACATTTAAACCACAACATACACAGTTGTATCTCCCCCATTCTGCACAAGTACATGCGGGAGAAAGGATGGTGACACGGTGAGATCCCTCAACCGTTTCACTATTGTGGCATGGGTTAGAATCCCAGCAATCTAAGGGTCGCGGGTTTGCCAGTCATAAGACTGTTAACTGCTTCTCTTGTAAAATAAAGCCAATTTATTCACTTTAATTAGTTCGTTACGCAAACGTTGTTCCATTGCCATTCAACAAAACTCACCGTTTAAAGTCAGGGTAACGGTATTTGCACTTGTTACATTTCCCACAGGGTGCTCTGCTAGGCAGTTGTAAACATGTTTTCCTCCTTTTGATATTTCCTTAATCCATGTTCCACTATTGCTTACACTGGTATCACCTCCGCTCTCAAGAAGCTGATAGTTTACTACTTCTGGGTTGGCATCAGAAGCATTGCAAGTGAAATTCACCCACATTGGCTTAGAACAATCTTCATTCTCAGTTGTATTTCTTTCCAAAGTGACAGTATCAGGATTAACTGCAGAAAGGAATGAACATGTTAATGAAATTTATCTTCCAGTTTTATGTATTAATATAAAAAAAGAATAAACTCGCTGAGCAGATAAATATGTTTTGCAATGGCTTAGCAACAGCAGTCACACCACAGCTCGAGTTAAATCCAACAACAAGGAAAGTGCATACTCAAAGACTAGTTAGTAATGTAATTAGACCTTGAAGAAGTTAGTAGTTAGGGTGTGCAAAGTATTAATAAAATTAAGATATTACACATCTTCAGATAATAAAGTAATGGCTGACTTGTGCTTGCAAAGAATGCTGCCCGAGTAATGGAGAAATGTTGAACCAACTTTTCAGACAAGGGTATTTGTGCATTTTACAACAAGAACTGGGTTAAATAGCATTGCAATTACTGTCATGATTGAATTATCTGATGAGCTGGTTAATAATTTTAATTAGCTCTGAAAATTAGTAACTAAGCTTAAAGGTAAGAGTCTGAAATGCAAGTGCCACCTTAATCTTCACAAAAGAAAGTTAAACCAGGTCTTTTCTGTAACCATTTTTACACCTTTTATGGTTGAGCAGAGGTACATGTACATCATAAAACGGAATCAAGTGCAGAGGGAATAAACCATGAACAAGACAAAACCATACCTTTATCACACGGAAAGTCCAAGCATGACGGTAATTGAACTCCAAATTTTAAAGACGAACAATTCACCACAAGCAGCAAATTTTAGTTTCGTATCTTACTTTGTTGAATTTCAAGAGGAGCAGAAATGGCGCCAAAATATTTTCCTGGAAAGAAGTGTGATGTAACCTGATAGCTCCATTAATGTAAGAAGTTTGTTACGACAGATTGCTGAAAGACTATTAAGGCTGTCATACCTGTCTGAAGTCCGTAATTGTATGATTGCCAACATATTCTGGCCATGGAAAAACACTGAGGCTCTTCGTCTTTGGACGTAACGTTACGTAAATCCATAGTTTTTATATTTCCAACGAACAACAACACACGTGTCTTGATATAAACACAACAAAAATATGATAACAATCGGTATTCTCCAGAGCCCACGGGCTTAAGGGTCAAGAACAAGCAGACAAAACAACAAAAATGAATTCTTGATAGTTCTCGATGATGGTGATCGCCATCAGGCAGGCAATTGTATCGAGGCATTTGTCCATGGATAGTGAAAATCATTGGTACGTGCAGACTGCCCAAAAGACAACTCTTTGCCATTGGAGTGGAGAACACGACATTATAAAAATTTCCAATTTGATGTTAAAAATTACATGAAGCTTTAATTTTCTCTCCTTTTTTCTTGGATTCATGAAAAAATAAACGATTCCGGGCATGCAAGACCACTTTAACGGATAACTATTGAAGGTTTCATGATAACAATATTTTCACCATTAATGTTTTCACACCCTCCTCCTTTCCTAAAAGTTGTTAGTATTAACTATTTGTAATAGGGCCCGCAAAAATTTTTGGCCAAAAACATGGTAGGCATGCAATAGCAGTCTGATAATGACTCAGAAAGAATCTTCTTTATGTGATGATATGTGAGACCGACTGAAGTGAAAATATTTTTGACTGTTCATTTGCTCAACATGTTACTAGAAGCTTAAGTTGCAGGGACATTTAAAACAACTTCTTCAGGCAATATTTAGCGTTGCCAGCGGATCACCAACAGGAAAGCGACAAGTCACAGCAAGTTTACCAACTGTTGCCCAACAGTCGGTTCGCTGGTCGACAAAGGGCCTACAGTAGGCCAACTGTTGGCCATTTGTTGGCCAAGTTTTGGCAAACAGCTCACCCATAGTTCATCGACAATATTGCCTTTCAATTTTCTTTAAGTTCAATGGGGCTGTTTTAAATACCATTGGTTTGCAGAAGTAGGTCGCTGGAACAGACAACTGGTCAAGGAGATGGAAAACTCTCACTGATATTTTTAGTCTGGGGTAGATGGTACCTCATTAGCCTTACACATGTACATGGTTGTCACCTTAAAAGAGGAACAATTGTGTCACAAAATCAACTGGTCCTTCAAGTTGGGATATAACACAGTAGGGCAGAAAAGAAATGACCACTGCCGGAAATGCTAGTTGTAAGAAAATGGAAGAGAAATGTTGGCCATCAAACACCAGACAACGGATTGACAGTGAAGAAACCAAAAATAGAGAGATGGGAAGACTCAACTGGAATCCCACAGCAGAAAATGAAGTTCTTTGCTGCCACAAAATACCTCTCCGGTAAGGAAATGTAATATCCACAGTGTAGGATCTAGCATGTTTATGTGTATTATTTGTTTATTAGTGAAAGACTCTAAGTTATTTGTCATTTTTTCACACTCGCCCACGTTGGATTGCCATTTTTATGTTTGCGTGTTTACAATGGTTTACACCTTTAACTTTAACTTTTTACTTATTAGGCTGTTCATTTTTTTTTATTCACAGATTAATTTTATTCAGCGCCTTTTAGCATCAAAGTATTTCCGTTGTTGTAGAGTTGCTTCATTGGTTTATCACTCACACCTTATCTTATATGCAAAACTAAATTGAATTAAATTACTAATTGCCACTCCCCAGAAGAGGCTTCCCAGGAAAATGAAACAAGTAAAGAACATTAGACGAAACAAAGTTAAGATACCCAACTGGCAAGAGGCAGACCAGTTGGATATTTTGGAGCTTGCCCAAGGAGTTGGACTCAGGTTTACTGAGAAACAACTCCAGCTAGCAGTCAGAATTGGACTTAAATCTGGCACCTCAGGATCTCAAGTATGCTACCCTAACCACTCTGACAGGCCTCCTTTTACATGTAATTTTAGCCTCACCCTGCAATCTAAATGCACGTACGCAATGCAAAAGGCAGCTATTATCCACTGTAACATTATTAAGTAGTTAAGAATTTTTATATTTTATCCATTGTTATTTAAGACTAGACTCTTAAACTTATTTTTAACCAAAACTGTAAACGGATTGGGGCTTTGCAAAATGTCCTCTATTACTGTTATTATTATTGGGGTTTGAAGAGGAAAAACAATTAACAACAGCAAGCAGCTTGCATTGTTAGCACAATGTGATGTCCCAGAAAATAACCGTACCCCGTACCATTTCCCCGCAGAAGGGTTTATGGGTTTTTCCTTTTACAGATTTACACCTTTTTTTTGGACCAAGGACCACTGGAACAAACAGCAACGAGGTGAAGCCGGATCTTGAAGTAGATCAGGGTCAGCAATATTGAATAAAACATAAAACCAACTGTAAGGCTGATCGGACAGCTAAGAAGGGTAATTTTATTGGCCACTGAGTTTTTTGCAGCCCCTGATGAAGATGAGTTATGTCTCACCGAAATATTGGGCAATGCAATTAGCTGTCCGGTCAAACTGTTCTAATTGCTTACTTTTGTTAGGGTTTCTTGGCTTTTTGGGCTCCCTCCCCTCGGTATTTCTAACGGCCTTCTTTGGGAAGGGTATGGATATTTTCTAGAACCGTTCAATAAATTATTGCAACAAACCTAGTCCATTTTATGCCATTTATTACAAGCAAGGAAATGTTCTTTACCTGTATTTGGCTACTTTTTGTTAGGGGCTTACATTATTCCTCAGATGCCTGCTACTCAGTTGCCCAAATAAGAATGGAACACAAGGCCATTTAAAGGCCATGAAAGTTGATGACATTGTTTATTATTATTATTATTATTATTATTATTATTATTATTATCATTTTTTTTAAAATTATCATTATTATTATTATTATTATTATCGTTATATATGCATGGAAGGAAAAAATTAAGAATAACTCAGAAGCAACTCAAGAAAGTGCAGAAAACGAACGCAGAAACAAACAAAGAAGAGAAAGGCAATTGAGACAGTAAGAGGCCATAAATTTTGAAGTATAGAGTGCCAGTCATATCAATCTTATCATCAGTGATGCTTTCAAAATTAACACTTTATTTCAGAAAAATTCTTGGGCACAATTTTGTGCACCCCATTTGATGTGCCAACATAAATTTTACGCTGGCACATAAAATGTATTCTTTATACATGTATTCTTGCAACCTACATTGTAAACAATTATTGTTTACAATGTAGGTTGCAAGAATACATGTAAATTTTGAATTTTGAGCATCTTTTAAAGGAGGTCACTCCAGAAACAGTGTAGTTTTTGAAATCGCCAATATGAAGATAACACTAAGTTAAGTTACTGACCTTGGTTTTAGCTTCTAAAGTGCATCCGCTGGTCTCATTGTACGATTTGACGTCACAGACAAGCGGCCAGGCTGCTAAGTACGTTTCAAGATGGCGGTGCGCAGTGTTGAATTTTGGCCCTCTTTGGAGAGGAATTTCAGTGGGATCAGATGCACTTAAGAGGCTAAAACCACGGTCAGTAACACAACTTAGTGCTATCTTTTTATTGGCGACTTCAAAAAATACACCATTTTTGGAACGACCTTCTCCTTTAAGAAACACCATTTTTATGGCTCAATTTGGGCATCAAGCAGACCACCAAGCTTCAGGACTCAATATTTTCTTAAGACAAGTGAATACAAACCAACACAATTATTACATTTTTAAATATAGCTTGGTAAACTTTACATGTGGTATAATAATCACCTGAATTGAATTTTTAAGCCAGAAGTGACTGGTCGTCTCTTAGCTGCAGGCCCTCCAATTAATGAGCTTTGTAATTAGGAAACAATTGCATTAAGTAAGGGTGTTTCTGTACATGTACCAACCAGGACTTCTTGCACAAACAAATAAAATTATTTTTAACTTGCTCAAATCAAAACCTCAGAACACTCACATTGAACAGTAATGAAGGTCTCTTTAGTCGCAGGACTTCCAACACCATTATCAGCAGTACACCTGTAACCTCCTTGATCCTGTCTACTGATCTTCAAAGGGAAGGTGACATTGCTGTTATCAGAGAGTCTTGTCCAGGTGATGGTTGGTGTTGGATTACCACTTGCATGGCAGAACAGAGTAACACTATCTGTTTCATTTACTGTTTGGTTTCCAGAAATGTGACCAATGTGAGATGGAACTGGAAAATAAAGCAAACGAATAAAAAGAAATTATGTTGAAAGTTTGAGCTCATGAGCCAATTATTATGAGCCAAAACAATCTTAAAGTTGGTCTAGGTCAAGCTTGAGCTGTTGTTTTGCTTTTCTGTTTCTAATTTCTTTAATTTCTTCTATTCACTTTTGCCTACCTTTTCTTGTTTTCACGGGAGCACTTGTCTATACTTACAAAACAAGAAAGCCCTGAGAGCATTAAACCCTGTTGTGCCCCACTCTACCCAATGGTAAAAATTTAAATATTTGCATCACTCGCGTCAGCCCCTGCTACATAATTAACTATTTAATAATATATATTTACAATACTTTTATATACTTTTGACATGTTAGGTGTCATTCCTCCTAATATTCTCTCCCTAGCCTTTTCCCCATGACAATAATGATTCCCCGATAGCATCATGATCATGTGACCTCCCACCCCTTTCTTCATTACTGACTGACCAAGAGTGTGACTTTTACCCTCTTTACACCAAAGGTTAAATCATTCTGTTTTAATGTTGTTGAACAAAACATGTTTACACCCAAGGTTAACTAAACAACCTGTAAGAGGCACAATGTAGTTTAACATTCTGACTGTCTTGTTTGTAAACACTACAAGACAGATTAAGAAACCTAACAGTAATTAACGCATTCAGTGAATGTTAACAGAACGTCAACAAAAGGCCCATGGAAAGTGAAGGGAACGAGAACAGAATGCCAAGGGAATGGAGAAAATTTTGCGTGCCAAAACAAAATTTTCAAGAAATTTTGAGCGTTCCCTCAAAATAACAACCTGTTTCTTTTATTGTTTGAGAAAGACGTATTTCTGAATGAGAAGCTACTATTAATATTTATCTTCTTTGCAAATCACGATTACTGCGCACGATGTTGTTGCACAAAGCAAAAAAGGCAAAAACTTGAAGTAAAATTGCTGTATTTTGCAAGATATTCATTTTTGCTCTTACATTTGTACACCACTGAAAGCTGCATTACAACTGAGCTGTTGTTTTCCAATTGCGAGTTACTCATTGTGCCAATCACACCCTTCTGTTAGCTGTTTTTGCTAATTTGCCTTTGTGTTTCACGCCCTTTTTGCCAATTTGC
Organism: Siderastrea siderea; assembly: GCA_964030785.1. Lineage (NCBI taxonomy): Eukaryota > Metazoa > Cnidaria > Anthozoa > Scleractinia > Rhizangiidae > Siderastrea > Siderastrea siderea. The sequence continues at coordinate 39,680,810 of OZ034975.1, forward strand.
ATTTGCCTTTTTTGCCTTTTGTGCAGCCTACTATTTGTATTTTACCACACATTGCACATTTTTGAGCTCAACCTTTTTGTAAGAAGATCAAACCATGCCCTTAAAACTTCATCAACAGAGCCAAAGTCAGTCTGCAAAATTTACATGTTTGCGTGGATGCACGCAATAAAAATTGAAAGTTTTGGTTCTAAAAGCAAACGTTTTGTTTATTTGAATAAAACATTTGGTTGGAAAGCTTTTTGTTGATTACTCGCTCTCTTTCTTAAGCAACAGTTGGGTTTATATTAAGGAAGAGATGTTTTGTAAACATGGTCTAATTTTGATGAGCAGATTGAAATTTGATATACAAGGCCGGGGCTTTATAATCAAATTAATGTAAACATAATAAAATAAATAATTATATAATTATACTACAAATTTCAGCAATTTTCATTTTCAAGGTGCTTTTTTTATCAGAATATAGTTATTAACAACTATTCCAGTGTAAAAAGAAGTTACTCTAGGAAGCCTACAACATTTTGTTATCTACTAGGTGACAAACAAGCAAAAACATGCAGCACTCAATGGGTTTATGAGTAAACAAATGGAATTACATGACTGTACTTTACGCTTCTCCACTTTTAGAATGACAGCAGATGCCGTTTGGAATGTTGAAAGTTATATGCTCTGTTTTAGTTCTTGGAAACAGATGACTTCAAAGACATATTTATTCTTCAACAATATCACTGTTTTTCTTTCCGAGTTGGTGCAAGCACACTATGTGTTCCCTTGCTTTTGCCGTGCTTGTCAGACAAAAGAATTTCAGACAGTCCAAGCCAGATGAGAAAGGATTACATCGTTGGAGAAAAGAATGCAAGAACGCGTTCCAACTGAAAATTTGAGAATGTGCTCTTTAATGACATCAAGAAACCTCTTGGCAGCTTCAGAAGCGGGGGGTCAAAATATTTAAGGAAAAGGTATCAACTTGCTTGCAGAAAAACCACAAATAATAAGATTAATATTCGAGCCTCTGTTCACAAGATAAAGTTGCAATGTAACAGTCAGCTCCCATGGCCACACACGCTGGCCATGCGTACCAAGTGTAAATAAGTGACTTGGAGTGACTTTCAAGTCTCTCACTTGACGTCACTTTCATAGTCTTGAAGTCAACCCTTCTCTCTTCTCTGCCATGTTGAAACCTGTAATCTTGACCACTCTGCCTGATCTAGAGCAGCAACATACATGTATTTCCCTCAAGTGGTTGATGTTGCTGTCACTTATTTACTAAGACTATCTTCTGGGCATCGGACAGGATGCAATGGTGCAGATCCATATAATTCTTTAATATCCGCATCCTCTGCATCTTCAGAGCATTTTCCACATAAAACAGAAAAATTTGCCTAATAATTATTAGTGATAAAACAGCTGCTTTCCATCCTCACAAACATAAAAGCCAAAGAGATTGATCATTTTGAAGCAGTTTTTCTCTTAAACATTGATGAAAATACATCTCTAGTTTTGTTTTTACACTGATTTCTATTGGAAGCGAATAACAGTAACTGATAAGAAACTGCGTTTGACGACTACTTGCACGGGAAAACTTGAACATGTCTTCTTTTGCTCGTTCATCTCAAAAACATCATCTTGCTGTTTATAGCAAATTTGGCATCAAAGAGACGAAGAAGAAGTAGGAACCTCACTTAGCAGTTCAAATAACAGCAAAACAGTGGAAAGACATAATTATTAGTGTTACAAATTGTTTAAATTTCCACATAATCCATCATGTTTTCCACATCATCAACATATTTTCCCACAAAATATGCCTGAAAATTCCCGCATAATTTGTGATTTTTTTCTGCACCCTATCAGATGGCCTGTATCTTGAACTCTCGTAATGTTGAACATTCTTTGGTTTTACCTGTGCATTTGAGATATCAGGAGTCTGCTAAAGTAACACACACATCCAATGGAGAAGGAAAGCATCCAACCTACATGTATCCCATGTAAATGATGCAGTGCTGCTGCAGTGCTGCAGTATTTCACTTGTTTGGTTGCACAGGGCTTACGCATCGATTAAGCATTGTTTGCAAGTCGTTCAGTCACAAATTAGCCCTTAAAAGGTGTGCCATGCATGCTGGAAATGTACACTACGCACACATATAGATCCTAGCTTATTACCATGGAGGTTTTCTTGGCTGGTTGCTACATATCATACACTTGGCAGTATGTAAAAACCAATCAAGAGTCACATATTCACTGTAGATGGTTTGAACCCAGGAGTCATATCATAAGTCGGTGAAGTCCATGTATGATCGGCAGGGTGAGTGTAGTCCTGAGAAGGACTGTTTGTGATAACATTGACTGATATTTCCAAAACCTGAGCATAAGTCATCGTCAGATCAGAGTCACGTGAATGGTGAATCATCAGTAAACCTTATGAGTCTCTCTAGTTCATTGTCCTAGTTGGCTGACACAGTCACAATGTCATTGGTCGTCTGTCAGTTAAGATATTTTATTGGCTGTGATGATTGTAATCTGTGATTGGTGGTTTTTGATCCATTTTCTGTTAGTAAAATGTCCTTTGGCTTAAATGTTAGTAAAATTAGCCAGTTTGTCTATTGTTTGTCTGTCTTGTTCTTGTCATCAATAAGTCATTCGTTAGGGTGCGGGTAGTTGTTGGTAACGGTCCAGTGGTGTTTGTTCTAAGTTAGTAAACCAGCTTTCCATGTTGATTCGTTGATAGTAGTCCATACTGCAGGTAACATACACTGTACATGTACTTAGCAAGGTCCCAGTCGATTCTGCAGTTTATTTGCACATGGTGTCCAGCAGTGTGATCATTGACATCACCATTTGTAGTCCCTCCTTTGTGTTCAGTCAGTCATATAACTACTCATTTAACCATAGAAGTGCCATGGGCCACTATGAATTGCCCAGGCTTAAACACCTAGGAGTGCCAGGGCCACTATGAGTGGCCCAAAAACTAACATGCAATTTTATTGGCTGGTGATAACAAAGGGAAGACGTAAGAACCAATGAAATTTACCCTATTATTGAGTTGTTCGTATAGTTTCGTTTAGCATTTGCCTGACAGTTGTGTGTTCGACAAGTTCCGAGTTTCGGCATCTTCTTGTGTGAAGAAGAATAGAAAATGGCTACCATTTTGTTTGAACGCGTTTCTTGTCCAAAGATGTCCGTTTTAAAAGTACCTGTAGATCTGACCACAAAAAACCACTGGAAATTTTGAACTGATTTCAACTTGTGTTGCCATGATGTTGTCACCTCGCTAGATCGACCGCGCGGTCAAGAAGATGGGTTTGAAGCAAAACGCCTTGCTTACTGCTTTATATTTCGAACTACATCAAAAGATGTATGCTTTTTTAGAATGAATGTGCTTTGTGGGGAGGTGAGACTTAAATACAAAGGTACAGCGAGGAGATTTATTTGACATGTTACTTTGTGAATAAAGCCACATGAGAACCTTGACTTGCGTGGCACTGGCGGGCCGACCCCCTCAGAATCGTGGTACTCCTAGGGCAGGGTTGTCCCTAACAGCCGGCAGCCAGCAGAATTAACCGGCTATTTGGGTCCTTTGTGCCGGCTACTTTTGTGATATATACATATTTTTAAGACAAATTATTTGTTCCTTTACTGGCGCAGATATTGTTATTGACTTAAAAATAATCTGGTTGGCACAGAGATACGCGATTATTAGTTAATTATGTTGAGTTCTGGGAATTACATGTAGAAAACCACTGAAGGCATGAGTTTATACAAATAACATTGAAAAGTTACAACTACTTTTCAGTGCTCGAAATTAAAAAAAAATTCAGGTTATCCCTATGCCGAATGCCGGGCAACCAAACCCCTGAATTTGGTTGCCCTGATGACTGCTTGGTTGTCCATTCAAATAGATCCTACTTAGCATAGATATGGTTTGTGACTTAACAAAAACGTCTCTATCTTCATAGTACCCTGTAGTTAATTGAAATACGGTATTTTCTCGATTAAACGCCAGACCCCGAATAAACACCGGGTTCAAATAAATGCCGGGTCTACGGGGCCAAGTTTAAAACAAACGCCCCGAGTGTTTAATCAGGGTCCCTGCGTTTATTTGAGGTCCCGGCTTTAATTCGAGGTGGGTATATGTATTTAATCAAGATTATGTGTCGTAACTGCAAACTAGTTCTCTTTCTACCATTTTATTTGAATTTATCGCCTTATTCTAAATTGCTTGCACAATACGTTTGCTGTCGAGCAGTTACCGATATACTTCCTGCATGTTTCACAAAGAAATGTGAGGCTGAGAACAGTTCAATAACTGTTCTTGTCAGTAATGTTTTTTGATAAATGACTTACCTGATTCACTGAGAGAAGACACAGTTCAGGTAACATCGTTTCACATTTTTTAATGTTTTTGGATCTTAATTCAACAAACCTCCAGTACTGATGACAAAAATAAATGGTTGAAAAATGCACTTATTAAATAAACGCCGGGCCCTGAATAAACGCCGGGTTAGAATAAGCGCCCGGTCTACGAGGCCGAGTTTAAACAAACGCCCTCAGCATTTAATCGAGAAATACGGTAAATTGATAATGAATGTTTCACAGGGGACTCAAAGGTCTGCAACTAAAACAACTTTCACTTTATAACCCATTTTGTGACCTTTTAAAATCAAAAATTGAAAGGATACAAGGATAAACACATCTATGATCTCGCCTCTTTTGAAATGCCGGATTTACGAACCTGTAATGCTTTACAAAGATTGAATACACAAGCGCCAAGCTCGAGTGCAAAACTTTTTCAGGAAAGCCTGGGAGCCACTGCCATCTTGGATCGGTAAACACAAAGATTGGAACGCGTACATGTAGATCCAAGACGACGGCCATTGACTATGATACGTAATTATGCTAAACTCGGCTTCTGAAGAGTTTTGTTGCCTCCACTTATTACCTGAATGTTGAGAGCTATTCAAAGAATTGGAAAACATTTCTCTGTGGCAAATTAGTTCATTAGTATGTCGGTCATGACGAAAAATGTAAGTACTTCGTTCCATTCTTCGTGGGTCGTCCGTTGTTTTTTTCTCGGACGACCGGGACCGTAATTCTACTGTAAAATGGTTGCCCCAAACACTTTCTAGTCGTCTCGGATGACCGGATGGCCGCTTATTTCGAGCACTGACTTTTGGAACTGACATTATTGGAAATTTGTGCTCAGAATCAAGGAAATTCCATTTCTGGGGACTTAAAATGTAAAAATTTCCTGGGGGGGGGGGGGGGGCGCATGCCCCCAGACCCCCTAGAAGGGATTGCCTTTGACGCACAATAATCACTATCCGGCTACTTAGAAATTTTTGCCAGCTACTTGAAAAGTTGTGGACAACCCTGCTAGGGTTAATAAAAAAGCACTCTCAGCCAGCAATATTGATATCACGCCTTAACCAAAAGATGACCAATAACATCATGACTTTGTAGACCAATCAGGACAACAACCAGAGAATCAGAGTCATTGACTCTAACGATGACTTTTGTTTAGGGGCCATCAACATGTCTACAAGTTCCCCGCTTAGTGTCCACTTGACGTTTAGAGGGGGAGTTAGGGAGAGTTGAGATTTGGATGTTAATGCTGGGCATTTCGAGCAAATACGAAATTAAGAAGAGAAGTGCCACACAAGTCAACGTTCTCATGTTTGCTTAATTCACAAAGAAACTTGTCAAATAAATCTCCTTACTACTGTCATCTTAACATAAGCTAAAGCCACAGAATGCAATCGAAGAACATTTAGATGACAGGCAATACATTTCCGTGGTTTTCGTGATCTACAGTACCGCTCGAAAGTATTGGTGCATAAGCACGCGGTGAAACCTCATCCGCCGCCATTTTGTTTTCCTCGAATTTGCCGCGGTGGGACGAAAACCGCAACCTCGGTAAGGACGAAAGCGACCGAACACAGCGGTTGACTTGACGCGGCAATGCCTCGGTAACCAAACAATAGTGGTTAATTTCTATTGTTTTGGCATTGTTTATACTTTATCTCACTAATATTCTCAAAGGAGCAAATAGACAAAAGGTTAGCAGAATAATTTCACAAGATTGCGCTTCGTGATAACACCGATTTCGGACTCGATCGTGTTGCTGTCACGCCGGGTTGGCATTGCGGGTGTTTTTATCACCAAGTGCAATTATAAATAAAGAACTTTAAAGATCGTGTTTTTATTGGTATTAGATCGTTTAAGGATAGCTATGAGCAAGCCGATGTATTTAAATGTTTTTCGAGCAAGCCGGTAGTCCGTGCGATACAACACGAGAGGTTCTCGTTTCAGACTTTGCAAGACGGCGGGACTAGGCGCCAGAATCATGCACAATCACAATAGAATGGATTGTCGGGCAGCCGCAAGCAAACTTCGAGCGAACGAACAGAAGCTGACACGTTCAATAGTAAAGTAAAACATGTTCTTTATTTAAAAAAAAAAAACAGTTTTAGTCGGCAAACACGACTATGTGGTGCCAAGCGTTGCGTGAATAATTTGCGTGCCGAATGCGACATAAGCTAAAATTTTCAGAATTGAAATATTCCCTCGCCATACTCAAACATGCCGTCAAAAGCGAAACTGCTGAATGTAACTTGAACTAAAAAGCAAAAAATATGATGTTAGAAAGAGAATCAGAGTAAAATAGCAAGTTTTTTCCTGAGATTATTTTTAGTTCCAGAGCATTGCACTGAATTTGAATTTGCATACTGTGAGTCTCAAAATAAATTGTGCGAGAACACATCACATGTGGGAACAAATCGAACCTTTCTAGATCTTTTGCGCACTTAATCCTTCGATGATAATTGAAATAGTAAATGAAACTCATGTTGAAGCTCAAAGACAATGCCAAGTGTAAAAGAATTTGTAAGAAATAGCGATATATAGCGCGGAGTCAGTTTCAGTTCAAAAGCGCATCAAATTTGCATAACGGGTGAAATCTGACCTTTTCAATGAACGTCAGATGGTATGTAACGCAACAATTCTATCTCTATGATGTCCGTTTTATTTCTTCTAGCTGTTGCAAATGGCACGAGTTTCCATTTCTTTCTTCGACTAACGTTAGCATTCAGCAAAAGTGCTCAGAAGTGACGGTTTGTGAATCACGGTAAAAGCAATAAACACGTGAAATCTATCACATCATAAAATCATCGGCGCGCGACGTCTCGCTTATTGAAGTTAATTAATCTTTGAAACAAAGGAAACAAAAGGCTATTCAAACACCACCACGTCCTATTCTTTACCGCGGTATTTCTGACCGCAAAAAACCGAGGTAAAACCGGAGTTTTCAAAGAAGTTAGACGAGGTTTTCCCGAGGTCAAACCGGAGATACAAACTGCAATTCCACTGCAGCAGTATCGCGGAAAATGCACCAATACTTTCGAGCCGTACTGTACTTTTAAAACAGAGATCTTCGGACAAGAAACATGCTGAAACAAAATGCCGGCCATGTTCTCTTCATTTTTCCTTTGCACAAAAACATGCAGAAACTCAGAACTTATCGATCACTCGAATTTCAGGTGAGGAGAAGGCGTTAAAAACATGGCGGCCTGTTGATGTTCGACCCTGGCTGGCCTAAGATCCTTTTTTTCCCATAGAAAGCTGTGCAAAGGTACATCTAAAAATAACATTTCACACATCAGTAGTCTCGCAAACTGTATTCACGCGTCTATTAAAAACCTCGCTCCAGGCGACGTCAGTAAAGGTGAACAATCTAAGTGGATGTTAAGGAGGAGGGGGGGCGGTCTGACCTTAGCATCCAGTGGATGTTAAGCAGGGAACTTGTGAATATGTCGACGGTCCTTAGGCTGCTGAAGCATTAGTCAGCGTCATCACAGTCCTTCTCAGGACAATCATACTGTACTTCACTGACTTATGATAGTCTTATTCATAGTGATTTAACAAAAACATGTTTCAGTACAAACTCAGGGATCGGAAAATATCAACATGTGTAAACCATCTTGCACCAGAATCTCAGACTAGTAGAATATCATATGACAGCTAAATGAATAATGACGTCAACTTAAGATTATTGCTTAATTTAAAAGCTTACCTAAAACATTCACTTGGATTTCGCTTTTCCACACTTTGGCCACAAATCCCTCATTTGTACTCACTTCACAGGCGTATGTGCCATTTTCGTTAGTAGTCACATTGAAGATAACCAAAGTGACTTTTTGGTCGGGAGTCCAGCTGATGTCGAATCTTTCTTTAAAACCGTCAAGTACCCCATGTTGTCCTGATGACACTGCTCTTGCAATGGAGACACCGTTTAATTTTAAAGTCAAGGCGGTGAAGCTTAAATCTGGCGTCAGACTGAAGTTCCAGGTCAGTGTTGCATTGATCTTTCCTTCCAGGAACTGTGTGCTGTTTGTGTGATACACGTTCACATCTACTATTGTCTCAACCGGAAGAGGCTCATACCAAGTGATGCTTCCACCATCTGAAAGTCAAACATTTATAATCACCATTAAAACAAGATAGAACACTTTCTTCAATTGCAAAATGTAGTGTATTGAACTAAACATGACAGAGGAAAACCATGGAAATTAAGACTAGGCTTATGAGGCTGACATCAGCTTCAAGAAGTGAAGACGAGGGAATTGTCACCCACTTGTGGTTCGAGCAATAGACCATAAACATACAAGGATGACTCTCAAACGATGAAGTTTGGGAGAACAGCGCATAATGCCGAAAAAATAACAACTACATGAAGGCCACAACGACCGACTCGCTTGGCAAGGAACACGGAAATAACCTCAGCTCACCAACCTCGCCTTCGTCGTCTCCAAGGAGAAAGAACTAACACGAATCTTGATTGGTTGAGTCAAAAATAAGACGTCATGTGGTCAGCGTTCCCCCACAGGATTACCATCCGGGGTTTGTGCATTCTCGTCCCCAGAGCTACGCGGCTTTTTTAAATTACGTCTCTTGGCGACACCTTCACTGGCGAAAAATGTCTGATTGGTCGACGCGTGACCACGTGATCGAGCTCTTAAATTCAAGATGGCCACCAAAGTTGTTGCAGGTCTTTCTTTCTTTCGGCAAGTGTTGACTGTTAGCTCGAGAAGAAACACAAAAGTAAAAGGAACGAGAACAGCGTAAGGGTTATAAGTCTTAGACGAGGTCGGTTGTGGATGGATAGGACGATTTGTTTTCGTGGTCACCACCTGTAACTTACGTTTTGAGAAAGCCTGCAGCAGTCGGGGAAACAGGTCTAGGAAAATGTAATGCCATTTTTAATCGGTGTGAACGTAAGTTAAAAAATAGCATGTTGTTAGGAAGTGTTTTGTATTGCAGAATAATATCGTGCCTGACGTCAACCGTTACAAAATTTTTTAAGCGTTGTACCAGTTTTCAAATTATAGAGTATCCTCCTTAATAAAGTAAGTGCATTACTTTGGTGTGGAGTTAGTACCTGCATTGTGTACCGCTAGAAAAAATATTAAGCTTATAAATGCATAAACAAAATTACACAAAGAAGCATAGTTACTCGAGGGACTGGTTATGAAACCTTGCAAGTTTCAAAGGCCGTAACAAAGGTGCTGCAATTTATGTTGAAAGTTCTACGAAAGTGCACAATCTTTTGTTTTACGATCGCACACTACGGCTGAATAACTTAACAGTGATATTTTTATTGGTTCGTTGCTCATGCAAAATTCAAAACCTATTGTTGTTTGTGCACCGTCAAGGCTAAAGACGGTAACAAAAACATAAAACAAAGGACTTTGCTGAGCTTCATAACCAGATTCTTTTATTAACTATGAAAGAAGTAATTGAATGTTTTAGATTCTCACACTCCAACAAAAGTTGTTTGTTCTCATTGTGATCTTGTTCTACTCAAGGGCAACCCTTTTTGGGATGGTCAAAAAACTTTTAAAAATGCCTAAAGAAACTACACCATTCTACTTCGATTCTTATTGGTTGTTAGAAGGCAAATTAAATATTCAGTATTTTGCACTTACTAGTAAATGCAACTACTTGATTGAAAATTAGTTATAGATCACTAAAAACTACAGGCCACCAAGGCCTTACCAAGAATTGTGAACATCAATTTGGAGTTGTCTTCAGTAGTAGATAGCACAGAGTCCCAAAGAGCTTTGAGCATAATAGAAAAGATTTGAATTATTCAATTATTTAGATTTTTGAAGGGATGTGAGAAATGTCCAACTGTTTTGTTGCTCCTACAGTTGTAGTCGACTTGCCAGTCCAGTACACTTTTTGTGCTACTTTGAAAGTTCTTTCAAAATTATTGCATATAAACTGGTTTCCAGGGATGTGATAAATGTCCAACTGTTTTGTTGCTGACCTACAGTAATTACACTGACCTAAAGGCTCATGCAATGGTGAAGACTGTTTAACAGAAAGGTCTCGCTTGCAGAGTGTGGTATAAATTTTTGAACTGTGTTACTAGCCATACAATAACAGGCCCAAATAATTCAGCTGTAGAGTAAGCTGGTCTATTATTTCACCTAGTGAGTTTAAAACTGAACAATCACACCGAAACAGCTGACATTACATATATTTCAATAAACAATCTTGGGTGCATTGGAAAACATTTAATTGAGCAAAATCCTAAAAGAAGTAAATGAGTTCCAATCATGATTTGATTCCATTATAAGTGTCTTCACTAAAGAACTAAAGTTTGCAAACTTTTCATTAACCCTTTAAGCCCTGATATAAAAATGCATATTCTCAATACTGATCTCCATACATTTCTTATGAAACTAGTAAGGAGAATTTGTCTAAATATCAAGACATCCTATCCTCAGTGATCAGTTCCTTTATATTCTTGTCACTTGCATATTCAAACAAGTAGTGATCATGTAGAGAGAAATTTCAATTTCATGGGGGCTTAGTGCTTAAAGGGTTAAATACACTTGTTGGTATGTGGGTGAACACCCCAACAACAGCTTGCCAGCATCAAGAACCCATTATAATTAACTTATATCTGAATTACAGTGGTCTTGACAATCTTGCACTAAAGGAGTAACCCCCTCCCCCAATAACAACAACAACAACAACAGCAAAGAGGTGAGAAGATACAAGATATGAAGTGCTGCTGCAAAGAGCATGTTTATTTGCATTCTCTCCACAATATAATGTCCTTTTACACAGGTACATTCATCACCATGGAACATGAATAATGTCCTGTTGCCAATGCGTGTTTCCATTTTTTTTGCTCAGTATTCCATGAAAACTTTTTCATCTTGGTCTGAAAAAAAAAAACAAGCATATGATACAAATGTTGACATTAAATCAGTTTTGAAATTAATCAACAAGCACCTCTTGGATCCAACCTTTGTGCAAGTGACAACACTTGAAAACAAAGGCAAGTAAGCATTTTTGTTTATTCTGATTATCAAAGGAGGGTGTAAGGTGGTAAGATCTGAAACATGTTACATTTTGAAAGCATTTAGTACCACTATCATTTTGGACAAGGATTATGTTAACACTAAAAAAAAAGTTGATGATCCTGGGCTAAAAAGTGCACATTTAACAGAAACTACCCTGCATCCAGCATTTCTGGGGCAAAGACAACACCTAAAGGTAAAGCAGGGGTTATGAAAATTATTTTTACGAAAAAATAAACCAAGTTTGATTCCCAATGTGCCTGTGTCTATGACAAGCATCATTTTCCTAGTATTAAAGACTCTCGTGACTGCCAATTTTGGGCCAATAATATTGTAATTTTTGTCCATGACTATAATAACTGTAAGAACAGTATATTTTTATGTACTAAAAACAGATCAGAGTTAGCAATTGCATATCCAGATGAGCTTACAGGGGAGGTGCCCCAAGCAAAAAAGGGATGGGGGTACAAAAATGTTTCAGAATGAAAATAAATATATTCCCTTGGGGTACACTACAGCAACAGATAAATAATTGACTGACAACTAAAAACAAAATCAAAAAAAAAATTAAATATAAAACTAGAAATACCCCAAAAGGTTCTTGCTCATCAAGCAATGTTTATAACAAAGAGTGAAAAATCTACTTGCTAAAAATGTGTAATTTTCAAAAATTTACACTTAAATGCTTAAATGTTTCCATCTGGTTCTTGCTCGTCATATAAACAACAAACATCTTTATTACAGAGGGTGAAAAACCTTAAGACACATTAAAATAATCCACACGTTGAAAATTTATTGTCAACCTACACATTTTTTATCAGCATGAAATGATACAAAAAAGGGATTGTGGAAATTACAAAAGGCAAATAAAATATTGTAAATCTGCAAACCATACTTACAGAAAGTCATGCATAGGCTTAATCTACATAAACGAGTAAAGAAAGTAAGCTTACATCTCGTAGTCATAACTTGTATTAAAATACCGGAATAAGATACTATCTGAACAACATCCATGATATTCGACATGGTACGAATTACTCACCCAAAACAGTCTACACATATCAGGAAATTATCACTTCCCTGCCACCCGGTCCAAGCCAAGTCATATATCTACAGAAAGCCCAGAAATCGACTTTTTACCCTTTTATAATTTCTTTTTGGACCGGGTGGCATGAAACTTACACCAAGCAAAAACGTTCAAATCGCTGACCTTTTCTGTGCCTTTTTTCCTCGCGAGGCAGCATCTTCCGACGTTGACTGCAGAAAAATAAACCGACTGGTAGCATTTGTTGAACTGTCCCAGGATGCTAAATTGCCTACAGCATATGATCCACTTAATAACGAGGACAAATCTAGTTTCGATTTCTCGCAGACGTGAAAAAAAGCCATCTGGCTATCGCCATAACACGGCAGCCATCACTCCTTTTTCTAATTCTTTTCTCGCGGGCATTTTCGCTTCTGAACCAATGACATCGCTGGAAACCTGACACGTGATTTTTTGCGCAGCGCATGCGTACTACATTTTTCGCCAGTGAAGGCGACACCGCGGCAAAATGCACTGCGCACGCGCTGTATTTTTACTTCTTGTCAATGCTCCGCTATTGAAAACTATTGGCAAGAATAACAAACTCGGGTTCCGGCCGCGAATTTTGAAAAACTTAAGCTCCAGACATCAAACTTAAGGTTAAAAAATCCAGAGCAGCTTCAATATAGTTTTATCTGTTTCTACACCTTTGCACCTCGTAGTTTCGGGCTTGCACCCACAGCGAAAAACGTCATGAAAGTCGATAGTTTACGTTCGCATGTCGCCATTCATAGTGGCATTAGGGAGTTTAAACAACCACCACAGCGACGGCAACGAGAACGTCGAAAAACAATAGGCTTTAATGAGCAAAACAATAACTCTGCACGTGCGTTACACATTCTGGTACATTTCTTTTCCGTCCTCTGCAAAACAACAACGTAAAATGACCAGTTTTAATATTTTTTTTTTTTTTTGGAGAACGGGAACACACGAGGGTGAATTTTTCTTCTCTTACTGGACTTGAGTGCCATCCCTGCGAATTCAGTTCCCGGACAGTTCGAAAGCACACCGAATGAAAATGAACAACATAAGCTCGAAACCGGAAATGGCCGAAGTGAGCGCATGCGCAGACGTTTTGCCGCGGTGTTTCTCTTGGCCGTCTCTTGTAGGCCCCAGGTAGGTACGTGATGTATGGGGAACTATTATGTCCCCAATATAGTATTTAACTAACTTTACGTGAGTTCTATTACTTATACTATTCTACTTGCTTAGCTACCTTGATGTACTCTACTCGCTTGATGTTCTCTATGTGCTTGATATACTCTACTTGCTTGATGTACTTTATTTGCTTGATATACTCTACTTCCTTGATGTACTCTATGTGCTTGTAATACTCTACATGCTTGATGTACTCTACTTGCTTGTTGCACTTTACTCGCTTAATGTACTCTACTTGCTTGAAGTACTTCACTTGCTTGATGTACTCTACTTGCTTGATGTACTCTACTTGCTCGATCTACTCTACGTGCTTGATATACTCTACGTGCTGGATATACTCTACGTGCTGGATATACTCTACGTGCTTGATATACTCTACTTGCTTGATGTACTCTACGTGCTCGATGTACTCTACTTGCTTGATATACTCTACGTGCTTGATATACTCTACTTGCTTGATGTACTTTATTTGCTTGATATACTCTACTTGCTTGATGTACTCTATGTGCTTGTAATACTCTACATGCTTGATGTACTCTACTTGCTTGTTGCACTTTACTCGCTTAATGTACTCTACTTGCTTAATGTACTTCACTTGCTTGATGTACTCTACTTGCTTGATGTACCGGCTCTACTTGCTCGATCTACTCTACGTGCTTGATATACTCTACGTGCTGGATATACTCTACGTGCTTGATATACTCTACTTGCTTGATGTACTCTACGTGCTCGATGTACTCTACTTGCTTGATATACTCTACGTGCTTGATATACTCTACGTGCTTGATGTACTCTACTTGCTTGATGTACTCTACTTGCTCGATGTACTCTACTTGCTTGATATACTCTACGTGCTTGATATACTCTACTTGCTCGATGTACTCTACTTGCTTGATGTACTCTACTTGCTTGATTTACTCTACTTGCTCGATGTACTTTACTTGCTTGTTGACCTCTACTTACTTGATGTACTCTACTTGCTTGATGTACTCTACGTGCTTGATATACTCTACTTGCTTGATTTACTCTACTTGCTTGATGTACTCTACGTGCTTAATATACTCTACTAATGCTTAATGTACTGTACTTGCTTGATGTACTTCACTCGCTTGATGTACTCTACGTGCTTGATGTACTCTACGTGCTTGATGTACTCTACTTGCTTAATGTACTCTACTTGCTTGATGGACTTCACTTGCTTGATGTACTCTACGTGCTTGATGTACTCTACGTGCTTGATGTACTTCACTTGCTTGATGTACTCTATGTGCTTGATGTACTCTACGTGCTTGATGTACTCTACGTGCTTGATGTACTCTACTTGCTTGATGTACTCTACTTGCTTGATGTACTCTATGTGCTTGATGTACTCTACTTGCTTGATGTACTCTACTTGCTTGTAGTACTCTATGTGCTTGATGTACTCTACTTGCTTGATGTACTTTACTTCCTTGTAGTACTCTATGTGCTTGATGTTCTTTACTTGCTTGATGTACTTTACTTGCTTGATGTACTCTATGTGCTTGATGTACTCTACTTGCTTGTTGCACTTTACTCGCTTAATGTACTTTACTTGCTTGATGTACTTCACTTGCTTGATGCACTCTACTTGCTTGTAGTACTCTATGTGCTTGATGTCCTTTACTTGCTTGATGTACTTTTCTTGCTTGTAACACTACATGCTTGATGTACTCTAAGTGCTTAATGTACTTTTCTTGCTTGTAATACTCTACATGCTTGATACTCTATGTGCTTGATGTACTCCACTTGCTTGATGTACTTCACTTGCTTGTAGTACTCTATGTGCTTGAGGTACTTCACTTGCTTGATATACTCTACTTGCTTGATGTACTTTATTTGCTTGTAGTACTCTATGTGCTTGATGTACTTTTCTTGCTTGTAGTACTCTACTTGCTTGATGTACTTTACTTGCTTGATGTACTCTATGTGCTTGATGTACTCTACTTGCTTGTTGCACTTTACCCGCTTAATGTACTCTTCTTGCTTGATGTACTTCACTTGCTTGATGTACTTTACTTGCTTGTAGTACTCTATGTGCTTGATGTACTTTACCTACTTGATGTACTCTACTTGCTTGTAGTACTCTATGTGCTTGATGTACTTTTCTTGCTTGTAACACTCTACATGCTTGATGTACTCTAGGTGCTTGATGTACTTTTCTTGCTTGTAATACTCTACATGCTTGATACTCTGTGCTTGATGTACTTCACTTGCTTGATGTACTTCACTTGCTTGTAGTACTCCATGTGCTTGATGTACTTCACTTGCTTGATATACTTTATTTGCTTGATGTACTCTACGTGCTTGATGTACTCTACGTGCTTGATGTACTTTACTTGCTTGTAGTACTCTATGTGCTTGCTATACTTCACTTGTTTGATGTACTCTATGTGCTTGATGTACTTTACTTGCTTGATGTACCTTGCGTGCTCGGAGTTTTTTACTTGCTTTGAGTATCTGTACATGGTCATGAGGACTGCGACTCCGAAGCATTTTATTTAGCAATTATGAAACACATCTGAGTAAAAAGGAGGGCCACGAAATTGTATTAGCCTTGGCTTTAAGAAGTTTGGCTTGAACAAGTTTATTATCTGCCTCAATTGTTTGCAATTTCTTATAATACTATATATTATATGCTTCTCTGAATATCTCAGGAGAAAATTTTTTTCGAAAACAAGTAACATTTTTTGGGGAAGTTGAGGATTTAGTAAACTAGAACAGTCCCACATTTTTTAAAGAAGTCTAATTTTCCTGTATTGCTCTGTCTGACCATTCATTAAAAGTTTATGAGGGGTCAGAAAGGGACACTGGCGTTAACCAGAATATGTCACTTTCACAAAGATATTAATCAATTGGCCCTGAAACAGGTCTATTTCCCGAGACGTACGCCACCAAACATTTTCTCTGGTTATGGAAATCATCATGGAAGTCATTTTTGTCGACAAAACTTAACGCAACCGCTTTCCTAACATTAAATAAAAATTGACCTCTATGCAGACGTCTTGGCCAGGGGAACAGCGTTCTCAAAGGCAATATCTCTCTCCTTTTAAGTGTCTTTTTCTTTTCCTCATTTTCTCTTGTAATAACTGTCCTTGTTAGTTTTTTTTAGCATTCCCAATTTAAGTGTCCCCAATTAAACTGTTAAATACTAAATACATTTGACACTTTTAATAAAGATTGTATCTACATGGGCGTAGCTAGCTTTCTGAAGAGTTGTAGGCCTGGCCGCCTCTAGTTGGGGGGGGGGGGATTATCCTACCGATGAAGACCCTTAAAAGTGCAATTGCACAGCACCGAAATTTTGACATTTTATTACAGAGAATGGTCCAACTTTCACTCATTACTTAATATATAAACGCACTTGCCTTTAACAACACATACCTATCACTTTTTGGGATTTTTCTGCACACCTTAGCATAAAGAGGTTATGATTTTTTGGCCCCCTAACTAATATCCATTATTGTATACAGCTGTCATAGCAAAGAGTCTGCATCAGGCCAGATGTGTCCAATTCGCTCTACATAAGATATCCCATTTCTTTACCATCATACATACATACATAGACTATATTTTCTCTCAAATTTTAGAGTAGCTTATAATATTATTAATATTAGTACCTAATATCTTCGAGAAATACAATAAAATAGACTAACATATGTTACAAAAATATGTAACACACTAATAAGAAACTAGAATCTACAAATATATAGCGAAAAAGAAATATATATAAGCAAACTGTGTCTAAAAATATGTCACTAACAGAATTTATGCTCATCCCACTGAGTGCTAGGTCATCGCAGGTGCACAACCCCCCCCCCCTCACCCCTACGCTCTCCTAGGGGGGGAGGAATGTGAATAGAAGCGCAGAGAGGCACTGTTAAGGAACTGTTGAGGGTCTCACCTAAGAACACAATAACATTGAGGAGGACTAGAACCCTGACCACTTGATCCAGAGTCTAGCTTACTAAGGCCACTTCCTTCCTCTGACCCTTAGGAATGGAGTGGTGTTTACCATATGATGGAAAATATCATAAAGACTCGCAGATAAGCTGCACTCAGAGATAAGCTGCACCCTGAGTTTGGCAACTCAAATTAATTTTGATAAAAACGTTTTTTGAAAGAAATTTAAAGTTTGATTGTTTAGAAGTCTTCGTCTTACAACCTATCAACTCACTTACATTGAAACAGAAAATACTTCAAAGACTTAGTCACAATTTCAGCTATTTAATAGAAGAAACATCTTGATCACCAACTTTGACAACTGATTGATCTTTTTCTGGTATTTGTTGGTGAGTCTTTCTTGACTCACCACAAGCAAATCGTTTGTGGAACGTTTGTAGCTCAGATAAGGCGCACCCTCGATTTTGAGCAACGAATTTGGGAAAAAAGGTGCGGCCTATCTGTGAGTCTTCACGGTATTATGTTTCATTCATCTAAGACTGTCTGTTGGTTTGAAAGCCTTTATATGGTTGCATTTTTAAGGCGACTTAACGTGACTTAAGGCGACTTCAGTCCCCAGAGTAGTCCTTGATGACTTATTACCGATCTTTTCTTATGTCAGAATGTTCAAGTTCAGATGACCCTAGCGAAGACGAAAACCACGATATGGAAACTCGCTGCTCTTGCGGAAAAAATAGGAGGCACACAGATGTGCCAGAAGCCTGTGTTTCTAAGAGATGTCCCTGTTACAAGCTAGAGCGGCCGTGTTCTCGGAAATGCAGATGCTATAACTGCAAGAACAAGAACGACTCCAAACCAAATGGAATCAATAACAAAATAACAAATAAAGGATGCAGATGTGGACTTGCAAAGAAAAACAAAGCTAGCGATGCAAGTAACAAATCCTGCCGAGACGGTGTCCGCAAGTCCAAGTGCCCATGTGTAGCGAGTGCAACAGGTTGCTCGGAACTCTGTAGATGTGTTAATTGCGGCAATATTTTTCAGGGTCGTGTTGCTACAGAATCAACAAGCAATCCAAGGAAACGACAAAGGCAGTTAGTTTCCCCTTACAAAAGGAAAACAGGAAGGAGCTTCATGTCAGCTGAAAATGTTCAAGTCGAATCTGGGCCGTGGAGAAACCTGGAAATGCTATGTTTAATGGTTTGCAGAGAGGTGTTGTTTGGTCATGGTGTCTGTGTAAATGTAAGAAATTTGCAAATGCTGTTTAATTTTGTTGCCCAATCTGATAGTGTTAAGGATATGTCTTTACTTATAGATTACAAGTCTTTTGCACAAGTCGCTGCAAAAATTGCGCACTTAGAAGCCAACCATACGTTGTGACTTCATATAAGGGACTCCTGTGTAAAACGACTTTTAAATGTTTAATTGTACTTTTTAAATTTAGCTACCTTGGGTCTTTTCTTTTGCTGACAATGTAACAACGAGTTTCAGTGATGTCTTGTACAAAATTTTTAGCTCGTGACCGTCGTGGATATTGTGTTTTTAGTGGCAACACTTTCCTCAACGACACTTGAATGATGATTTTAGCTTGGAAAATTTCATTATTTGAAAATTGTAAAAAGCTATATCTTTTTATTTATTCATATATTTTATTCTTAATATTAGTATAAGTATTTCAAATTCATAGGCTTTTTTTATTTTATTAATGTTATTTTTATGAAACGTTCACCACTATTCGCAGACATACATGTCTTATTAAAGGGTAGTTTGTACTTTAAGTTGAGCTTGGCTTCGCATAATGTGGTGGACGTTTAGAAGTGTTGAATATAGTTCCAGTTTTTAGCATTCCTAGGTTACAGTTTCTTACTTTGTTTTGTTCCAGAGAGAAATGTTCTAAAATAAATGAATTCATGTGAAGGAAAATGTGTGTGCTTAATCAGTTAGAGTAAAAGGTTTTGCGATAAGACATTTGTTATACTCGTATTGCTTTCAAGAACATTACAGGCACAATATGCTGTGGAACTGATTGATCTTGTCACCAAGTATTTGCTAGAAAACTGTTTCACCACCCTAACAACTACAAAGGACCCATGGATCAGCATAAGTGCGGTCTGCAATGCTCTCGGGTTGGGTTTATCACTGTAAATTTTTAACACCTATACTTCGTAATAGAGGGCATGAAGTTTGATGTTTATTTAAGTTGTGTATTAAATATCTCCTTTGAATTCCCAACTTGGCGATAAAAAGGTATTCCAGTCTAATTTGTTGTTCTACCTCACAGTATACCTTGACCCACATAACATCTTATCTTATCTTATCTTATCTTATCTTATCTTATCTTAACTAGGGGTAACCACGGGTTAGGAAGTGCGGGCCTTGATAGACTGAAAAGTTGTCTTGTGAGGGTCATGGAAGGAGAGGAGGTACTCGAGCGAGTTTGCCTGCTTTTGAGATTGGACCAGAAGCAGTATCCAAAGCTCACATTTTTAAAGCAAACACTAAATTGTCGATATCTCAAAAAGGCGGAGTTACAAATGGCTGAATTTTCAGGAACATTCCCAGGCTAAAAAAGATCATTTACAGCGGATTTTTTTCTGTAGTATCAGATGTAGTATCAAAAACATGCAATTTCAATATATGTTCAACCGGAATAAACGCGTAACAAAAATACATCGCGCGTTCCAAACTTTGCTTAAGTATTTCACTGTAGTCTGTTGGCAGCGTTTAATATTGTCATACGTAATTGACAGGGTAAGAAAATGTATAAGCGCAGTTTAGTTTTACAGTTACAAACACTCACTCCGTAATGGTCATTAATACGCTAAAATCTTATGAAAGTTCTAAACGTCCTTTCCTTCTTGTAAAAACACCGAACACTTTCATCATATACAGTTAACACGCTCAGCACACATAGTTTACGTGCAAGTTTTTCAACTCGATAGCTTTGGCAGCTCCTGAGTCTGAGATAGCATGAGAACACTTGGTTACATGATCTACTTCCCCCAAAATGAACATTTCTTGTTCAGTTGTTTTCATTCTCTCCGAGAAGCGAAAAGTCCTACAGACTTGAAACTGTGCACGCAGAATCAAGTGCGGTTTTACGCCAATCGGCAACAACGATTTTTTACCTAGAGCAGACAAAACTTTTATTTTGTTCGAACCCCGAAAACAAGCGAATGATCCTCCATTGTGCTACATAAACAGAACAACAAGTTACGATTGTTCTTCAAAATCCGAGAGCAAAATTCCTCCATTTCAACGCTTTGCTTTAGTAAACATTGAGGCAATCTTCTCAGGCAACATCGTGACAGAGGCAAACTGCTTAGCGACAGCAGGAAAAACGTATGCGTTTGCAAGCTATGATACTGCTGGGATTGACAAAGTTTTCGCATTCTGATCGTTCTTGGTGGAAAAAGATATGTTCAACTTCCGGTTTGAATGGCCCCGTTATAAACGTGGCGCGCACGCTACGCGCCTCGTTGGCTATCTACCATCTCGTATCCAACGCGCGCTCAAGGAATAATTGTTAAGTATACCACGAGAAAGTGTTGTGTTACTATTTTATACCATGCCATAGAAAATACGCTTACTAAATTTCGTCGAGAATAAAATCCCAGCGCACGATGGGAAGGTTAAGTTTAACCATCGAATATTCAACGGCTTTCCTGAATTCTGATTGGCTGTATTTTCTATGGCATGGTATATAGAGTAGTTTGTAATATACAGTGCCGTAGCAGGGTTAAATTTATTGGTGGGGGGGGGGGGGGCACATCACGCGCGCCTTGGGCGCGAGGTTCTTGGAGGGTCGGGGGGCATGCTAGTCTGGGAGATTTTCAATGATGGGGTCTCTAAAATAGCATTTCTAGCTTTCTGAAAAGATACCAGCAATTTTAAACTGACTAAAATCATTGATCAGAAATGTTGCTTTAACGCTGTACTGTTCTTATTGAACGGGTTTATTTAATTCGAAGTTCCTACTGCCTGTAAGCCAAAATGCCTGAGATGTTACTTCTAAACCAGCCTATTCTTGACGGTTTTCATTCTTTTTTGGGCATGACTCGTGATCGTTTCTCACCAGATTTAATGGGTTTCTCACCCATTTAAAGCCATAGAATTTAATGCTTAATCAAATCGAAATGAACATTGGATGTTTGCAAAAATTAAGAAGCAGGAAGAGCGTCGCCGCTAACCAGACGTAACGGTCATAATTATTGGCTCAGTTCACAAGGGTCAATCGCAAAAATCCAATCCACTTCTAGGTTTTGCTGCCAAAAGCTTTGTAGGAGTTGGAAAAGAAAATGTGCAAAACTTTTGCTGGAAAACGTTATACAAATAGCACTGGAAAACAAAATTAGGCTAACCGCAGTGTTAATTAGGCTGACCTAATCCAACAGTATGCTAACATAGTTACTGTTCTACTCTTTTGTGTTAACCAGTAGTATATCCGGTAGTTAATGAATACCACCTGATTGTCAGACGTTTATTTAAGAATTTTAAAGCTTCTTTCATAAAAAACAAGTCCCTTTTATCGCTAAAACATAATGAAAGAAGCTGTAAAATTCAAAAATAAACGTCTGACAAACAGGAAGTATTTGTTAAACTCCGGATATACTTCTTAACCGAAATAAACCGCCCCACCAAAAAATATTTTCAATTAAAGACTTACAAATAAGTGTTATACCCAAGTTGAAATGTCTGCACAAAACATAAACATTGAAGAGCTATTGAAAGAACTAAGTCCAGAAACGTTACAAGCTTTAGAGCAATTACTTGCAGAGGACGCTCCTGCAGCGGGTCCTCTCCGCGAGGTTGTACAAAACATACTCGATGAGCGCATTCCCTTTGAAGAGCGCCTACCCAAACCTCTGCTTCCGCGAAAGTACCTCCGAAAAGCTCCCTCTCGTCAAAGAAGAGGAAAAAAAAGACAGACAATATTGAAAGAGTTTGATCCTATTCAACCAATAAAAGAGGTGAGGAAGAGGAAGGTGTAGAAAAGGAAGGCCGTCGTTATATCTTCTGGAGAAAAAGTCAAGGACTTGAAAATAACCTTACAGATCATTTTATAGGAAAGATAAGGGAGAAGGTCAGAACAGCAGTCTACTTGCGACATAACTATTCTTATTGGTTGGAAAACATCGAAGACGGGACTATTATCCTGTATTATAAAAACTCAGGAGGTTCACCTTGGATAAACAGGTATGTTGAAGCAGAAAATTGGTTGAGAGAAAAGGAGGATGCGCGTCTGAACATTGATAATATTGAAAGACCAAACACAAAATGGGTGTTTAGGGGTTATACTGATGTTGATGTAAAGGTCGTTCTTGACCGTCAGCCACTTTTAGGTACAGGACCATTACCAGATTGGCTGCGTGATTGTGCGCGTGGGCGTGCGGGACCAATGATTGCTCTTGATACTTACCAAGATAATTTATGTCCTTGGCGCTGTATTGCGGTACATCGAGGTTCAAGACCAGATCGAAGTACAACGGCAGCAAGGGAACTTGCAAAGGGTTTCTTCAACCTCAAAGCTATTCCACAAGATTGCCGGAAAACATGTTTAGATGAACTTGATGAGGTTAAAAAACATCTTAATAAAAAACAAATTTTCAAAGATTGTTTGGGTATTCGTGTATATGAGCCTGAACGTTTGGAGGATGGTGAAGTGGTTTGGCATCTTATAAGAACACCACCAGCCAAATTAACAAATATTTTGACAATCGGAATTTACGAAGGACATGCTTTCGTTATAAAAAATATTACGAAGCTTGCAAAAGTTTATTTATGTGTTCATTGTCTTGCAAGATTCACTCAAGCTTGCAGTTTACAACGGCAGGCCGAAAGGTGCTCCCAAGGGAAGACGGTGATTGAATGTCCGGCCGAAAAAGTTGAATTACCACAAACAGCTTTTGAGAAGGCTTTTTATCCAAAACATTCATCTTCTCCAGAATCTCTTCGCTGGCTTGAAAAAGAAGTAGCACTTCGTAAAATTCACATCCACCACGCTGCTTGCGGACATGGAGGTGAAAGATGGGTTGAGCGTGCGCCTGTAGACGGTGATAACCATGAAACAAAGACTGTTTTTCAATATCATGGATGTCATTGGCATGGATGTCGAAAATGTTACCCTCATGATCGAAATAGAATAATAACTAATAACAAAACACGAGAAGATAGATTTAAAGCAACTGTTGCACGTACACAAAAGCTTCGAGCTGCTGGCTACAATGTAATCGAAGCATGGTCTTGTGAAGTTGGAAAAATAAATATAAATTTACCAAAACCTCAAACACAAAATTATCCATACGCAATATTGTATGACTTCGAAGCAAACGGAGATAAAAATCAAAGAAAAGAACCAACAAAAACGTTAATTATCGAAAATGAACATGTATCAGCTTCTGTTAGCCTTGTCGACTCTTTAGAAAGAGAACCAACTCATATTTGTGAAAGAGACCCTGCGGTTTTGGTTAAAAAGTTTATGGAAGAACTTGAAAGGCGTGAAGAAAACATAAGGGAACAAGTAATAGCAGCCTTCAAACCTGACGATATAAATATGCTTATAAAAATGCAGCGTTTAAAAATAGAAGAATGGTGTAATCAGGTGCCAGTTCTTGGGTTTAACTCTGGGAAATATGATTTGAATCTTATCAGAAAATATTTTGCAGAACTTGTAGCTGATACAGCAGATAGAGTAAGAGTTGCAAAAAATGGAAACAAAATTATGTACATTTTGACAAAAAACTCTCGTTTTCTCGATATCATAAACTATTTAGGACCGGGCACAAGTTATGAAAAATGGGTGAAAGCCTACGAATGTGAAAGTGAAAAATCTTGGTTTCCATACGAATGGTTTGACAGTATTGAAAAGCTTGATTTCAAAGGGCTTCCTGACTACGAACATTGGTATTCAAAGTTGAAAAGGTGTTATCTTCTCACAAAAACAGAATTGGAGGGTTGTAAAAAGTTGTTTGAAGAAAAAGGGATGAAAACTTTCGAAGATTGGCTGCGTTACTACAATAATCACGATGTAGTGCCTGGTCTCGAGGCGTTGGAAAAGATGTGTGCATTCTACAGCGATAAAGGAATTGATATTTTAAAAGATGCTGTAAGTATCCCAGGTGTTAGTTTACATTACTTGCTCCGTGGATGTGTTGAGAGGGGCGCAGATCTTTACAGTCCGTGCAAAGAAGCGTATGAGATGTTGAAAGCAGCTGTTGTTGGAGGACCGAGCCTTGTTTTCACAAGAGAACATGAAGTTGGAGTTACGAAACTAAGGTCTCATCGAATAGCGGAACCTCGTTTTTGCAAAAATATAGTGGGTTACGACGCCAACGCTTTGTATTTGTCAACTATGTTAAGAGACATGCCTTGTGGAAAAGGAACCGTTGTTTATTACAATTTCAAAGGAGCATCCACCATATTTACACAAAGGGTGAAAACAGAAAGATGGTTTGGATTTGCAGAAGTTGATATAGAGATCCCTAAGCACTTATACCCAAAGTTTGAGGAAATGTGTCCGTTTTTCTACAACAAAGAGGTCCCTGTTGAAGCTGTGCCGCAACATATGTTTGACTATCTTAAACGCACAAAAAGGAACCGCGGAAATGGAAAGAAGTTACTGGGGGCATTGTCTGCAAAGAAGATATTATTATACGCACCTCTTTTAAGATGGTATCTTGAACATGGAGCAGTGATCACAAATGTTTATCGGACTATTGATTACCAACCATCAAAAATATTTACTTGGTTTGTGGAGCAAGTGACTGAAGCTCGTAGAACTGGAGATAAAGAAAAAAGCAAGGCGCTGCTGGCTGAGGTATTCAAATTGTTAGGAAATAGTGGGTATGGAAAGCTCATCGAAGCCTTGGAGAGGCAAAAAACACAATTTACACAAAAAAAGAAAAGATTGTCGACCAAGCTTTACGAAGCGCATTTTTTAGTGATCTTGATGAGATCGGGCAGGCGTATGAGCTGGAAAGCCGAAAGCCTCGGATCACAATCAGAAGACCATTTCAGGTTGGAATTGCTGTATATCAATTGGCAAAACTTCGAATGCTTGAATTCTATTATGATTTTCTTGACAGATATTTTGACAGAAAAGATTTCGAATTGATTCAGATGGACACAGACAGTAATTATATGGCAATCAGCGCAGAAAAGTTGGAAGACATAGTCAAACCAGATTTAAAAAAAGAATTTGAGGTAAAAAAGAAAAATTGGTTAGCTTGGGATAAATGGAGCAGTAGAACACCAGGACTTTTTAAACTTGAATTTCAAGGAAGAAGAATGATTGCTCTTTCTTCGAAATGTTATTTCGGTGAAGAGCATGATTGTAAAAACAATAAATTAAGCACAAAAGGGGTATCGAAGGTACAAAACGATTTAACGTGTCAGCGTTTCAAGAAAGCTTTGGAAGGCAGCAAGGACATAGCAAAAAATAGAGGTTTTAGGATGCGGGACGGGCAGATTGTTACTTACGAACAGAAGAAGCTGGGGTTGAGTGCTTATTACGATAAACGCTGGGTATTGGAAGACGGTATTCACACAGAACCGATCGAGTTTCATTGTTAGATTGCCGGTGGTAGTTGTGTATCTGGAGGGACAACCAAAAGCTCTTCGCGGACAAACCAGCGTTTTGGTCCTTTAAATAAATAATAGATAACCGGAGCGTCTGGTTTTATCATAATTTTTTCAATCTCGTAAACATTTAAAGACCAGATTGGGTCGGTAGCTCTTCGCCGGCCACCTTCAAGTTCACCGGGTTGATAGAGATAGCGAACACTTAAACCGGAGGGGAGCTTTTTTTCGTTCACACCAACGGGTCTCAAATAAGGTGTCGAGGGTTTGGATGGAACAGTTTTCTTTTTGATGGCATCAACAGGTTTTTGACCAGTCAGTCGAGTGACTTCTTTATTTAAAGCTGAAATAACAGCTGGCAGTCGGGTCACCCACGCAGTGAACCGCTGACCCTCAGGGAGGCTTATTTCAACCCCATACTGGTGTCCAAACAGCCGTTCAGCAAGGGTGCGGTTGAATCTTTCAACAATTGCTTGATCACGGTGAATATCCACATGACCACGTCTAACCTCGACATTATGTTTTGAAAGCAGTTGATTCACAGCACCCATAAACTCACGACCAGGATCGACCTGAAGTAGTTTCCGCCACTTCAAAGGACCACGACTATAAATCCGTTCCAGAGCAGTTGCGACTTCTTTAGCCTCTTTTGTGGTTAACGGTTCGGCTTCTTTGTATCGAGAGGCTACATCAACCACTGTGAGAGCATATTTAAAAGTTTTACGGGAGCGTGGCGGGCGATCGTGTGGGAGATACAGAAGATCTGCTTGGTGAACTTTGTTTGGAACAGGAACGTCAAATTTCGGTCTTGGAATATACCGTGGGGCTGGTAAATAAATCTGCCAAAGAGCTTGCTTCATCAACCAGTTTTGAGCCACATCTTCCGAAACTTTCACTGCTTGGGCTAATTTCTTAATCGCTGCAAATCCTTTCCAATACCCTTGCGGGCTGTAATAAATTTTTGACAATTTATTAAAAATACGGGAGCTCATTGTATAATATACACAATAAAAAAAATGGACGACCCGTTTGGTTGTTTGCAAGGTGAGAAAATTTCGCCGAAAATGATTAAAGAAATGTTGCAAAAAAATGAAATAAACCTGTTATCAAAAAAGATTGATCGTTGTCCTTCATGCGATGAGAAATTAATTTATGTGGTGAATGAGTTCTGTCATGCATGCCAAAAATGTGGTAGAGTGTTTGAATGTGATGATTATGAATATTTTGAAGAAGAAAATTGGAGAAGAAGTTCCACTGATCTTCCAACGAATAATGATTATTTAAACAAGGGTTTGCAAAAATGGGACATAAAAGAAATGTTTTCTTCCAGCGAGGTAGATTTTCTTGGCAACGTTATTGCTCAATTTCAGAAGATGTCCGGCAATTCAGTGAACTACCACTGTTTTCTGTACAATTATTTTGAAAAAGTACCTTCTGAATGTTGGCCAAAGAAAAAAGAAATTATGAAATATATGTTTAATCACTTTCCCAAAAACTTAGAAAGATGGTGGCTCGCAAAAAAAGGAGTTTGAAAAATGGAGGTTAAAAGCCAATCAAGGTTCTTCATAAACATTTTCATATTTTCCTGTTTTCGGGTTTTTCACCAAACGCATGACAGTACCCTTTTTTGGATGAGTCCAAAATTTCTTGCTTGTGACACCAGTTGGACCCATGAAAGCATTTTTTGCAATATCACCTGACCAATACCGATCGAATGTTTTGTGGAAGGAATCATTTTTTTTGTCAAAGTTTCAGCAAATTTCACTACATCCAATGGTTTATCCAAAGCACCAGTTCCTTTTTGTTGTTTCAAACCCAACCCTAACTTTTGTTTAGCATTGATTGCATTTCTTGCAGCCGCATGACCCCACTGCCTCTGTTTGTAAGGAACTGCGTCAAGAGACAACCATTTTTTTATCCGCTTTGTTTTTGCATTTTTTCAGGTTTTCACCATACTTTTTTTCACGGTTGGAACAAACATCATAATCAACATCATGTTGCATTGCAATCGCATCTGTAGCACCTGTGGGTTGTTGATATATTTCAAGAATTTCACCCGTTTCTGGATTGAATTTAACCTGCTTTTCAAGAGGATTGTATGGCCCTGTGAAATTATGTCCTGGTAATGTCCAACCTTTTTTTGGTTTCGGAAATTTTCCAATTGCAGCATGTATATCAAATCCGGCGCCATCCAAATCAGGTCTGTCAGTTTTATAACGTTGGTTTGGTCGAACTTTAGTTGAAAGTTGATCAAACATTTCACTTCCAACTTTTTGAATAACTGGGCGGGCTTTGTTGAGAGTGTAATTTATTGCTTTCTTTTGTAATTTAGGGTCTCTCATTGCTTCAGAAGCGTAATATCTTCCAGCTTCAACACTTTTTTTCGCAAGATATGGGATTCCTTTTGTAATTGCAAGATCACCAACTGCCATAGCAACGTCACCGAATATTCCACTGCCCTCCGCAAGGGAGGGCTCACTCAGTTTCCCGGCAAGAAACCAGCGGATTTCATTTTTCCACAACTTGCGCATTTTACTAACAAGACTCTTCTATTTCTTTTTTTTGTTGTAACAACTTTTTCACTCCCAGGTACATTCGGTGTGTGCCTTTTTTCTTTCACACAGTACACTTTTTCCATTTTATATAGTTATGAAAAATAATTTTTCACTATTTCCTCATTTTGAAGTAAATCGTTGGAGAACATTTCCAAAATATCGGCAAAACTTGTGCCTTTATTTCTTTCGTTTAAAAAGAGAAGGCAGTAGTAACCACATCTCACACTTTGTTCCCATTGAATTTGGTTGTCATTTCTGAAAAAATGTTTCATCCCATGCATTGACATCTCTTGTTCCCATTCCAAAGGTGGTGGAAGCCCAAATGAATCGAAATACTCGTAAAGACCTTTTCCTTTTGGCCAACAACATACCCAGTGAGTTCCCAAACTTCCGAAATCATCCAAGTTGATAATACATGGAGAATGAAACAAGGGTTTTTTTCGTTTCTGCTAAAAATGTCTTTGATGGGTATTCGTAAAAAGTTGCACCATTTTCTCAGGTCAATGTTGGAAAGAGGTTTATCTTCAAATTTCAGTTTTTTTTTAACCGATAATAATCATCCCAAGTTCCGAAAAAAGGTGGAGGTTGAATTTGCATCCCTTTACCTTTTAGCATTCCTGGTGATCGTCTTGTTCGTGGTGACGGCGGTGGTGGTTGCGTTTGCATACCTTTTCCAATTATTTTTCTAACCAAATCAAGGGCCAAAGGTACTCCGATAGACGCCAACATGCCAAGGAAACCGCCGTATTGTGCGCCGCCTCCTTTCACCAAACCTTTTCCAACAAGATATTGCTTTGTCGCCTTTTTCTGAGCAGGAGTCATTCGCTGGACAAGTTTATAAAGCTCAATTTCCCTTGGTCCAAAACCATTACCAAATATCTTTTTCAGCACCTTTTCAGCGCCAAAACTCAAACCTGCACTTGCTAATGCTCCAAGAGCTGGCTTTATCAAAGGTTTTGCCAAACCTAACATAGCAGAAAACAAATTTCCACCACGCTGCGCAGTGTTTTGAAGCTGTGTCTGGCTAAATTTTATTACCATTCCTTTCCCTTCCGCCGATCTTTTTTTCAATCGCTTGATTTGAGTTTCAGTGACAAGAAGTTCGTCACCACGCCCAATTTGGTTTGGTTTGACTTTCAGACCAACAGCTGTCTTCGTAACATAAGCTTTTTGAAGTTTCTTTTTCTGACCATCAGTCAGTGCGATTTTGAATGGATGATAAGTTGTGGTCATTGTGTATATATATTAAACATTTTTTTTTTGAATTTTTAATTTAAAAACCGGCGACAAGCTCATTACCAATTTGCTTCAGCACGAATTATTCTTCATTCAAAACCAAAGCGAAGATAATATAATCTTGAGCGCCAGCGACTCGATTAAGTTTGTAATGGAATTCGAGCTTTTTCGGGTCGCCTGTCGCACTTTCTTTAGTGTTTCGTAGATCGAAATAGATAATTGGGTATAACTTATCAAAATTAGCAAGCTGCAGCTGAACTCCGGTATTGTAGTCGTTTTTTCTGTATCAGAAATTTATCAAATCATTCAAAATTCTTATTTTAAAATCATGTTCGTAAGGGTTATCAGGTAAATTGTTTGCGCCGTATTGAAGGCGGCAAGTGTCCAATCTTGCTGTGCCATTACCATCGATATCAAATGTGTCAAAGATGTAAGGGTTGTACCTGTAATCATCTTTTTTCCGACTTTGTTGAATAAAAACAAAAACATGCTTGGGGTTTTTTACCCCCGGTGTAATTAACCACGTACCATTTGCATCCCTTCGGGCGCTGCTGCTATGCAAAGTTTCATTCAGGTATTTCCATTGGGTTGGTTTCAAAAAATTTTCATTGACCAGTTTTTGTCCTTGACCAGTAAAATGTAATTCGGGGGCCCACAGCTCAAATCTATGAACAACAATTCTTCTAAGATCTGTGTTATTGTTTTGGAAAATCATTTCTTCGTCTTTTTGAAGTTCAATTTTAAAAGTAAGTTGCATTGGTGGCAGCAATTTATCGGAAAGACCTTCGAAGAAAGAGTATCTGTTTAAAGGGATAATAGTTTGAACCATTAAACCTCCCTGTGATAGAAGCGCCCTTGCCCGCATTCCGGCGTTTGTCGCATTTCCATCAGTAACTGTGGTAGCGTCAGAGTCAAGATACCAAAATTGGTTTTTTGCCACGCTTCTTGAATAATCATCTGAAAAATCAAGCAGATTTTTGATGAAAATACCTTTGTGGATATTGTTCGCCTGGTACAATGATTTCCCTGATGAAATTACTTTCAAACTTTCGATCAATGAGAAAGAACCGTTAATAGGAGCTGATTGAGTGTCAGCATCAATGTTATCTCCGTTTCCTTTTGCTTCAAACTTGAAATCAACTCGAAAATAAGCGTTGTACCAGTCATAAAAATTGTCTCGGTTTCTTGCAGTAAATTCGTAGCCCGTTTTTGTTTGAAATTGGTTATTTCCAGGGAAGGTGATTGGGGTGTTTAAAAGAATTTGAACGTATTTTGTATCTTCGAGGTATGGTTTACTTCTGAACATGTTGCAAGTGCTTATTATATTTATAGAAAAAAAATTTTTTTATTAAATTTCCTTTGCCAAAATTTGATTCAATTTCACAAGAGCGTCTGATTTTTTTGGTGTTGGGTTTTGCAAAATATTTGCAAGTTTCTTTTTTGCGCCTTGTGACAACGGTTTATGTTTTTTTCTCTCTTGCAGTAATTTTCGTATTTGTTTTGAACCTTTTTCAACAGTAAATTCACCAACTTTCTGACCCGCCTTTTCAGCGATTGTTTTTGTGGCTTTTTCAGCAGTTTTTTTGCAACATTCTTTACATTGTTTTTGAGTACTTTACCAATTGTCATGAAGGTGTCACGGATCACACCTGACCCTTTGTGTTTATATCGATACCTTCCTGTGTTTTCATCAAAGTATCTTGCCCACTCACTCGGATGATTCATGATTGTATATATTTACCAACAAAAAAATTCTTACTCTTTTTCAATCATTAACCTTAATGCAATGTCTGTCCCGTTGAGATCCAGGATATTGTTTCTTCCATCAGTTACCCAAACCCTTATTGCATTTATATTACTTTTATTAACAGGTTGCCACTTAAGCCGACGCGGCTCTTTTTGAAATGGATAGCTAACATGAAGATCTGCTGTTGAGAAACTGTATAACACATCGCTTGAAATATTGTTTGTTCGGCGTGTGATAAGATCGCAGTGCAAATATATCCAATCAACACCTCTTGTGATATTTGGAACTTTATTTCCAAAACTAGCACCACCACTCAAGACTCTTTTGTCAAAACCAAGCAATTCACCAAAATTTCCTTGAGACAAGTCAAGCTCATAATCTGGGTGTACTACAATAAAAATTCTATAAGTTGAAAACTCGAAATGTATTGTGAAAATGTATTCGCTATCTTTTTTTGTTGGGTCAACTCTACCGGTGTGTTGCTGAATAAATGTGTTGATTCTTTTATAATCATACATCCCATTTGGGAAAGTCAAGGTCTTCCACGCTTGTTCTGATTTTTTCTTCCAGCGGATTTTGTTATTATCATAACGAGAATCGATGTTGTTCCATGAGTAACTCATTGTGATAAGTTCGTCTAAAGCTGCTTTATAGTTTCCTTTACCCAATTCGATCGGTGGATGAAAATTTACTGTGAAATCATGTGAAACATTCCGTTCTCCACCAGTTTCTAGTTTTGCAAGGCTCGAGTCAAGCTATATGTCAAAGCTCATTTTATATAATCAGAAATAATTTTTTTCTTTTCCTTTTTTCCAATTGTCCCGAGTTCAACAAGTGAATCAAGCAGATATATTACCTGTTTTTTAAGTTTTATTGAGCTATTTCCTACTTTTATCGATCCTAAGCTCAAATGAAGTTGGTCAATCAATTTTTCAGCTTCATCAGTGATACCGCTTCCTTCGGTTTCCCAATCCTGTTGATAAGAGTCATCTTCATCGTCAGAAAGTTCAAAAGCAGGTCTTCGGCTCATGACAGCTTTTTCAAGAGGAGTTTGAGCAGTTTCTCTTTTTTCTTGTGGGGGAGTGGACTTCAGTCTATACTTCCCCGCCTGTAACTGTTTCTCAAAAACTGTTTTTGGTACCCCTCTTTTCGCAAAAATTCCATCTCTTACTTTTTTGAGGTCCTCAATTGAATAACCAAATAATGGGGATTTTTTACTTTTTACTTTGTAATTGGGGTCATTTCCGTATTTCGTGATCAGTTGATTGACTGTTTGTAATAGAGTTGATTCATGGGTATATTCTTTTTTAACCGGTTCCGGCTTCCCCCACTCTTTACGTGTGGATTTTTTTTCTTCCATCAGCGATTGGGGTGGTGGTGGAAAATCATCATCATCATCAACAACTTCTTGATATGAGGGTGGTGGTGGTGATGGTGGTGGTGATGGTGGTGGTGGTGATGGTGTTGGTGATGGTGCTGGTGTGGGTGCGTCCGGTCTGAATTCATCACCAAAAGGGTAAATTTCGTCAAATTCATCCATTGTGTAATCAGGAACTTCCTGCTCCTCTTCTTCCTCCTCTTCTTTCACATTGTCGCTGCTTTTTTCATCAAGCCTTTTTGTAATTGGTCGAAAAAATTCTTCTCCTGAAAGCTGACCAAACTCTTTGTTTATTTTATCCATTCTGAATTTTTGGCGAATTTCTTCTGTTTGTTCATCAAGCTTCAACTTTTCTTCAGCCAACTGACGCCATTTTTTCATTGACATATTTCCAGCGTTAATATATAGAATCGAAAAAAAAATATGAAGATTCCAAATTATGACCCAGGTTCTTCCGAGAGTGATTACATGCAAGGTCACCCTTGTATGCCAGCAGATGTTTTTCGGATGTTAATTTGTGGACCCAGTAATTCTGGTAAAACAAACACATTACTGCATATGCTTTATGAGTTGTTAGTATATGATAAAATTTACCTCTTTTCAAAAAACCTGCACCAGAATAAATATCAGGATCTTTTGCAGGAGTTTGCTGAAAAAATCAACCCCCAGGTTGGTTATGATATTATCGAGGCTCATGGTGATGAAATCATTCCACTCGAAGAACTTCCGGAAGACAACCAAAAAATAGTTGTTTTTGATGACCTTGTTTGCGAAAAAAAACCAAAACGATATCATTAATTATTTTATCAACGGCCGGCACAAAAACTGTTGCGTTATTTACCTCACTCAAACTTTTTACAAGGTGCCGAAAAACATCCGTGATAACTGCAGCCATTTTTGTATTTTCAGATTTCTTCCAAGAGAAAACAAACGGATTGCAGACGAGATAGGTGTGGATCATAAAGCTTTAGATCGCGCCACCGATAAAAAATATTCTTTCTTTTACTATGACAAACCCCAAAAATTAATGAAAAAAAATTTTGATGAAGATATATAATGGGGTATATTAACAGCCAAATAGGTGGAACTACCCAAACAACGACGAGTGAAAGTGGAAAAGTTGGTCCTCCTGGCCCTGAGGGACCTCCTGGACCGAAGGGTGACGAAGGCCCTAGAGGACAACAGGGTCCTAACGGTCCAAGAGGAGAAAAAGGGCCCGCTGGACCACAAGGTCAGGAGGGAGCACAAGGACCACGCGGTTTAAAAGGTGACAAAGGCGATAAGGGCGACAAGGGCGACAAGGGTGATAAAGGAGAAAAAGGTGATCCTGGATCTCAGGGTAGTGTAAGCGGTTCTGCTGATATTGACATGCAAAATAAGTACAGTATCTTGCGATTAAAAAGCAACCCATATCCTGTCCGCGGCGATTTGACGAAGGCAATAAGCTATCAAGATATGAGAAATATCTTTCTTTCAAAAAAAGAGGGTGGACAAATGGAAGCAAATATTGATATGAATAATAATACAATTTTCAATGTGAAAGACCCAACACAGGCAGATCAAGCCACAAACAAAAAGTATGTCGAAAATCAGCTTGAAAAAAAACTGGATAAAGGATCTGATATTGATATGAAAAATAATTCAATTATCAATCTTGATCTTCCATCAAACCAAAGAGACGCCGCATGTGTCGAGTTTGTTAACAACAGAATTGATGACATGACACAAAAAAAGTTTCTCAAAGTTGATGGCACTAACAATATGACTGGAAACTTGAATTTAAATAACAATAAAATTATTAACTTACAAACCGATTACAGAGATTCGAAATCCGCAGTTAATGTTGATTTTGTGCAAGAGGAAATATCAGATTTGAGAGATCTTGTCACTCAAAAAATTCGTGAATCTCAGATCAATAACTCAGGTCAAAAAAAGGACGCCTTCAGATACTTGATGGAAGACACTGATGAATCTTCGAGTGAAAACAATATCGAGGTTTTGGGTATTGTTGATTTTCCCAATTCTCCACATCAAATTAATAAAAAAGCTTACCAACTTAAACTCTTGTTTGAAAAAGGCTCGCCCAACCAGTACCGGTCACGCCTCGGTTTTAACTTATATAAACTTCCGGTCGGATATTACACAATGGTGGTTGAATGGTTTCCGCCGGAAATGAATATGATAAGTGTAACAGCTCAAGGAACAACGATTTCAATTGCTGATGAAACAACCAAAACATTCGAGAAGTACACCAAAACAGTTATCCATTTTCACAGATGGGGTAGCTCACCTCCACAATTCCTTTATCTCGATCTGCATGGTACAGTAAGTAAACGATCGTTTTTAACAATCGGGCATCTAATTGTCTATGGCGTCAAAGAAACAATTTCAAATGTTGACCCAAGTGTCTATGAGACCGCTTTTGTAATTGAAAACGGAAAAATGGTGACGCAAACAGATCTTTCTTTAAACGGACATAATTTGAAAGGTTCTATTTATTATTTATATGGGTATTTAGATTTGCAAAATTCAAAAAGAAGTTTGTTTTTTACATTAAATAGTTATGATGATTTACTCCTTCCAGATAGAAGTAATATATTAGATGTAACAGTATTATATAGAAGAAGAATAGGTCCTTTTATACCAGTTTCTTTAGAAATAAATCAAAGTATTGGTGTTGCAGGTTTCCATTCAAAAACAACAACTAGAAAACAGAAAATAGATATTAATTTAGAAATAAGATATGGTCTTTGTTCAATTAAATTAATTTCTAGGCATTCAGAATATGAAAAATTCTTAATTTTAATTAATTATAGAGTGCCATAAAAATTTTTACATTTATTATATAGCACAATGCGGGACATTTTCGAATTCAACCATATCGACCAAACACTTTCAACAGAGAAAGTTAAACTTCTGAAAGATTTATATACTCATTACCACAAAAAACATTATGGATATGAAAAGTTGCACCGCGATTTTCGAAGAAAAAATTTTGTTTGTAATCTTTCAGCTGGCAAGTTAATAATAAGTGCCGCAATAGCTGGAGGAATAACACTGAACCCTGCTGTCATGGCAACTTTAACTGGTGTTGGTCTTATTTTGAAAGCAGTGGCAAGCCTTAAAAAATTCAATAAAAAATGGAACGAGCAAATTTGGCCCGTATCGAATACCAGAAAATCCTTGACGAGATTCGCTTTTACCTCCGAGGTGAAGATTTCAACGAGAAGGTCTTTCTTGATAGTTTGAAAATGAAAGATGATTTCATCACTGATCATTGTATGGAGATTCCGCTATCTATCTCTGAAAAGTACGATAAAAAATTCGCTCAATTGTAGATTTTTATAGTAATTATATACGCAAAAAATGATTGCACTTTTTGTTACTATTTGTCATTGGTTTCTTGAACTTCTAACTCCTCCTGATCTTAGACAAATACGATACATTACTCGTGAGTGTGTTTCAAAAATAATGTCGCCAAATCATGAATGTTCTTCGAAAAAAATAAAATTATCAACTCGTGATGAAGACGGTTACCCAATTTCAGGCTATGATGTTGTTCCATAATCGATTTTTCCTTATAAAACTCTTATAAACAACGAAAAATGTGTGATAGTCACGCGTGACCTTATGTGACAAGAGGCGTGACATTGTGTGACAGCAAATGTGACAGTCACGCGTGACATTGCGTGACAGGTCACATAAAAGAGCAAAAACCCTAATCGGGGGGTGATCGTGGCTGTTCTTGCCTAGCCTCGGCTAGGACTTTCACCTCACCGAAGCGAGGATTTAACCGCTGACAAGGCGGTTGTCATTTCCACATTTTACCTCTGGGAGCGAGGTTGAAATCCCGAGGGATCTCTGAGCACCCCCCTGTCACCAGTAGGGCCGAAGCGGGCTCACCCGAGGGTACTCTCCCACTGGAAGGAGTTCCCCTATACCTCGTAATTCACCGCATTCAAGCTCTCAAACAGGGTTCAGATGGTGGCCAACCATCACCCCCCTAAGACTTTACCAATGAGTGAACTAATTAATATTGATTAATTTCAATATATATAAAATACATTTTTCTACTTCTCTTCCTTATGGTACCCTTTTTATGTCATTCACCTTAATGTTACAATAATAAGATGTTTTTACGCATGCGCTTCACAAAATTTTACCGCGAGTAGAAAAGTACACGCTATTAAACAAATGTATCTTCAACATACCTTACTATGACTATCAGCACAGATCAACATACGATCTCACAAGACTGGCCAACAGAAGAAAGTTTTGAAAGAAAAGAAATTTTTAAATGGCGGAATATTTCAGACGCTATTTACAAAATTCAAAAAGTTAAATTTAGAAAAGGTAAATATGGGGATTCAGCTATTTTAACTTTAAAAACAAAAAATGGCGATGAGTTTTGTGTGTGGGCCCCTAAACGACTTACAGAAGACCTGATGGAAGATGTTTATTATCAATTTGTCTACAAAATGGGTCTCAAAACTTCTGCTGACGGTAATGAATATTTTGATTATGAATTAATGTAACCTGTCTGTTTTTTCAAGCTTGAGTTGTTACGGGGGTTTCCCTTCAATATTTGAACGAGAATATTAATTACGTAATTGTCTGCGGGTTTTACCGAACCACGAAGTCACGCACCGTTAACACAACTTAGGGAATGTGGTCCTCTTCCCATATATCAATACAAAACTTAAAATTAAATCAATTATATCGGGAACAGAAATAATTATTTCATGAAAGATTTCTTCTTGGTTATAACAAGGGTAACAACATCCTCCCTGACAACAGTGCATATAAGCTATACACACTATAATATGCACAAGCCGCTCCATTTCAGGACAAAAAGGTTGTATTAAAAGCTCGTTGTGAACCAGGTTCCAACCCAAAACCTCTCGCTCTTTCAGTTTTATGGTGAGGTAATGTTTATAAATAATCTCACGTAACTCTGGTGGTAGGTTTTGAATTGCTTCCGTTATCTGACAGGTGTTGAAACCGGTTGCCATCAAATTTGACTCACAAATATCTAATCAGATAAAAAAAAAATTCATTCGTATTCGCTTATGTTTCGTTTTTTTTTAATTGGTGGTTGGAATTCTTCACAAACAAAAAAGCACACCGAGGTCAACCAATTTCTTGAAAATCGGGGCGAAGTGGATAACCTCTGTTTACCAGTATTTCTGAAAGATTTCGTCGTAGTCGTAAAAGTCAAATATAGGATAGCCGAGATAGTGATGAACTCCATTTTTTTTTTTGCAGGAGCTGCAGAGACCATTTTTTCTACAAGTTTCACATTTTCTGCAAAACAAAACGTTCACTATTCTTTCTTGCTTTTCACAAAAGGGCGCATTTTCAAGAGCCTCATGAACCTCGTTCCAGCCAAGAGCCTCTCGCTCTCTCAGTTTTATAGCGAGGTAATGTTTGTGAATTATCTCACGTAGCTCAGGCGGTAGGCTTTGCATGGCTTCGGTAACCTGACAGTTGTTTGATTCACAAACCATAGCCGCTGTTCGAACGATATAACAGAGGTGACAACCTTTAATTGAAAATATTTTTTGGTGGGGCGGTTTATTTCGGTTAAGAAGTATATCCGGAGTTTAACAAATACTTCCTGTTTGTCACACGTTTATTTTTGAATTTTACAGCTTCTTTCATTATGTTTTAGCGATAAAAGGGACTTGTTTTTTATGAAAGAAGCTTTAAAATTCTTAAATAAACGTCTGACAATCAGGTGGTATTCATTAACTACCGGATATACTACTTAACCCATTTTTTTTTTGGGGGGGGGGCTCACCATGCTACGGCACTATTATATCAAACACGAGAGAGAGAGAGAGAGTGTTTCATGTAGTATGTCAAAAAACAGGGCGAGTGCTTCATCACGGGTTCTCGTAGACCGAGTGCTTTTATGGTTTCGAGGTGTTTGGAACCCGTGATGAAGCACGAAGCCCGAGTTTTTGACATGTCTTCTCAAATGAAACAATAAGAAATTATGCAGTGACGTGTTTTCTCAAATCAACAATGATAAATTATGCAGTGTTACATTATTGCCCTCCACCGAACGAACACGTTTACATGCATAGTGAGTTGTTGTTGTGAGTTGTTGTTGTGCAGTTGGCCTCCGACCATGAGTGTAAGGTGGCGACGCTCTCAACAGGTATCGAAGAAATGGAAGCGTTGAGTCTAAATTGCAGGCTAAGCAAATTCGTTATGGAAGTGGCTAAGAAGACCGGTGAGAGATATCCTGCGAAGATTATTTACGGAATAGTTGAGGAAAATTGTTCGCGTCTCAGACCAAGCTTATCTTCGCGCCAAATGGAGGCTATTGTTTATATGGCTGTATATAGTGTAGTACAGTGGTGTATAGTGTAGTATAATGGTTTATGTTGTGCTATAGCCGTGTATAGTGTAGTACTCATACTCCAATTAAGTAAAGTGCTACAAGCAAGCAAAGTACTACAAGTAAGTAAACGAAAAACTCCAAGTAAGTAAAGTACTCCAAGCAAGTCAAGTACTCCAAGCAAACAAAGTACTCCAAGCAAGTAAA
Organism: Siderastrea siderea; assembly: GCA_964030785.1. Classification (NCBI taxonomy): domain Eukaryota; kingdom Metazoa; phylum Cnidaria; class Anthozoa; order Scleractinia; family Rhizangiidae; genus Siderastrea; species Siderastrea siderea. Next base: position 39,720,382 of record OZ034975.1, read on the forward strand.
GTACTCCAAGCAAGTAAAGTACTCTAAGCAAGTGAAGTACTCCAAGCAAGTAAAGTACTCTAAGCAAACAAAGTACTCCAAGTAAGTAAAGTACACTAAGCAAGCAAAGTACTACAAGTAAGCAAAGTACTCCAAGTACTCCAAGCAAGTAAAGTACTCTAAGCAAACAAAGTTCTCCAAGTAAGTAGAGTACTCCAAGTAAGTAAAGTACTCCAAGCAAACAAAGTACTCCAAGCAAGTACTCCAAGCAAGTCAAGTACTCCAGGCAAGTAAAGTATTCCAAGTAAGTTAAGTACTCTAAGCAAGCAAAGTACTACAAGCAAGAAAAGTACTCCAAGTAAGTGAAGTACATCAAGCAAGTAGAGTACATTAAGCGAGTAAAGTGCAACAAGCAAGTAGAGTACATCAAGCACATAGAGTACATCAAGCAAGTAAAGTACATCAAGCATGTAGAGTACTACAAGCAAGAAAAGTACATCAAGCACATAGAGTACTACAAGCAAATAAAGTACATCAAGCAAGTAGAGTATATCAAGCAAGCGAAGTACCTCAAGCACATAGAGTACCACAAGCAAGTGAAGTACATCAAGCAAGTGAAGTACATCAAGCAAGTGGAGTACATCAAGCACATAGAGTACTACAAGCAAGTAAAGTACATCAAGAAAGTGAAGTACATCAAGCAAGAAGAGTACATTAAGCGAGTAAAGTGCAACAAGCAAGTAGAGTACATCAAGCACATAGAGTACATCAAGCAAGTAAAGTACATCAAGCAAGTAGAGTACTACAAGCAAGAAAAGTACATCAAGCACATAGAGTACTACAAGCAAATAAAGTACATCAAGCAAGTAGAGTATATCAAGCAAGTGAAGTACCTCAAGCACATAGAGTACTACAAGCAAGTGAAGTACATCAAGCAAGTGGAGTACATCAAGCACATAGAGTATCAAGCATGTAGAGTATTACAAGCAAGAAAAGTACATCAAGCACTTAGAGTACATCAAGCATGCAGAGTGTTACAAGCAAAAAAAGTACATCAAGCAAGTAAAGTACATCAAGCACATAGAGTACTACAAGCAAGTAGAGTGCATCAAGCAAGTGAAGTACATCAAGCAAGTAAAGTACATTAAGCGAGTAAAGTGCAACAAGCAAGTAGAGTACATCAAGCACATAGAGTACATCAAGCAAGTAAAGTACATCAAGCAAGAAAAGTACATCAAGCACATAGAGTACTAAAAGCAAGTAAAGAACATCAAGCACATAGAGTACTACAAGCAAGTAAAGTACATCAAGCAAGTAGAGTACATCAAGCACGTAGAGTACATCAAGCACGTAGAGTACATCAAGCAAGTGAAGTCCATCAAGCAAGTAGAGTACATTAAGCAAGTACAGTACATCAAGCACGTAGAGTACATCAAGCACGTAGAGTACATCAAGCGAGTGAAGTACATCAAGCAAGTAGAGTACATTAAGCATTAGTAGAGTATATTAAGCACGTAGAGTACATCAAGCAAGTAGAGTAAATCAAGCAAGTAGATTATATCAAGCACGTAGAGTACATCAAGCAAGTAGCTAGAGTACATCAAGCAAGTAGAGTACATCAAGTAAGTAGAGTACATCAAGCACGTAGAGTACATCAAGCACGTAGAGTACATCAAGCAAGTGAAGTCCATCAAGCAAGTAGAGTACATTAAGCAAGTAGAGTACATCAAGCGCGTAGAGTACATCAAGCACGTAGAGTACATCAAGCGAGTGAAGTACATCAAGCAAGTAGAGTACATTAAGCATTAGTAGAGTATATTAAGCACGTAGAGTACATCAAGCAAGTAGAGTAAATCAAGCAAGTAGATTATATCAAGCACGTAGAGTACATCAAGCAAGTAGAGTACATCAAGCAAGTAGAGTACATCAAGTAAGTAGAGGTCAACAAGCAAGTAAAGTACATCAAGCAAGTAGAGTAAATCAAGCAAGTAGAGTACATCAAGCAAGTAGAGTACATCGAGCAAGTAGAGTATATCAAGCACGTAGAGTATATCAAGCAAGTAGAGTACATCAAGCACATAGAGTACATCAAGCAAGTAAAGTACATCAAGCAAGTAGAGTACTACAAGCAAGAAAAGTACATCAAGCACATAGAGTACTACAAGCAAATAAAGTACATCAAGCAAGTAGAGTATATCAAGCAAGCGAAGTACCTCAAGCACATAGAGTACTACAAGCAAGTGAAGTACATCAAGCAAGTGGAGTACATCAAGCACATAGAGTACTACAAGCAAGTAAAGTACATCAAGAAAGTGAAGTACATCAAGCAAGAAGAGTACATTAAGCGAGTAAAGTGCAACAAGCAAGTAGAGTAAATCAAGCACATTGAGTACATCAAGCAAGTAAAGTACATCAAGCAAGTAGAGTACTACAAGCAAGAAAAGTACATCAAGCACATAGAGTACTACAAGCAAGTAAAGTACATCAAGCAAGTAAAGTACATCAAGCACATAGAGTACTACAAGCAAGTAAAGAACATCAAGCACATAGAGTACTACAAGCAAGTAAAGTACATCAAGCAAGTAGAGTACATCAAGCACGTAGAGTACATAAAGCACGTAGAGTACATCAAGCACGTAGAGTACATCAAGCAAGTGAAGTACATCAAGCAAGTAGAGTACATTAAGCATTAGTAGAGTATATTAAGCACGTAGAGTACATCAAGCAAGTAGAGTAAATCAAGCAAGTAGATTATATCAAGCACGTAGAGTACATCAAGCAAGTAGCTAGAGTACATCAAACAAGTAGAGTACATCAAGTAAGTAGAGTACATCAAGCACGTAGAGTACATCAAGCACGTAGAGTACATCAAGCAAGTGAAGTCCATCAAGCAAGTAGAGTACATCAAGTACGTAGAGTATATCAAGCAAGTAGAGTACATCGAGCACGTAGAGTACTACAAGCAAGTAGAGTACATCAAGCATGTAGAGTATTACAAGCACATAGAGTACATCAAGCAAGTAGAGTATATCAAGCAAATAAAGTACATCAAGCAAGTAGAGTATATCAAGCACATAGAGAACATCAAGCGAGTAGAGTACATCAAGCTAGTAGAGTACATCAAGGTAGCTAAGCAAGTATAATAGTATAAGTAATAGAACTCAAGTAAAGCTAGTTAAATACTATATTGGGGACATAATAGTTCCCCATACATCACGTACCTACCAGGCCCCACGATCCCACCGCTGACAGAACAGATCGTAGGCTCTGGGAACGAGAATGTATGCAGACCGGTATGCATAGATGTGCATTTGTGAGGAATTGTGCCGCTGTATCGGTTTATCCAACTAGCAAAAAGAAGTGTCACTAGAGTGTTAATCAGCATAATTAGCATTTGCAGCTGGTAGGCCATTCTTCAAATCATACTGAGAATGTAAAATACATGTTAAAATTAAAAATCTGGATCAAGACGCAGTTTGTTTTTCTTTGATTTTCTGAGTTTACTTTGGTGATTTGAAGCTCATGAAACTATCGCTTTCGCGAGTTGCAACACAGGCCTACCATCCTCTGTCAGTGTATAGAAATGCATCTATCTAGCTGTACATCTAGATCTGTAACGGCTGTATCGGTTTATCGAATTAGCAAAACTAAAGCTAAAATTTAGGCCTTTTAAAACTGACGAAAATGAAATGAAAACTCATAAAATTACTGCCACGTTGTTTTTCTTTGTGTTTCTGTGTTTATTTTGGCGCCTGTTAAGGCTCACGGAGCGATGTTTTCAAAATAACGGTGGGACTGGCTCAAAAGTAAAGAAAGAGAATGACGATCACAAAACATGACGTTTGAGGTACTAGACTACGACTATTTTGAAGTAAATGTAAATATTCCTCGCAATGTTTCCAATTAATAGAAACGTTTTGGTATTCCCATACATTTCCTCATATTTTGAACTAACGGTCGCACAGGTTTTGTGGGTCCCATGATTTTTTCTAGTCATGTAACCTTATAAGCTTTTCTTTCTTGGTGTTTTGAATTGAAACTACTTTTTTCTCGAAGCTGTCGACTTCTGATTCCCTGAAGAACCGTCAGGCCGTGCCTAACGAAATACTGGAAATGAAATACGTTGTTTTTCCCAGCCGTACTTCTTGTTTCTTTTGTTCTATTCATCCAAAACGGCTCATGAGATCCACCATGATCCGGAGCCTTCGAATTATCCCTTGGCCGTTGCAGAATTTTTCAAATTTTTCGTGTACGTTTCCGCTTTTATTTTTTCTAGACGCTTTTTATTTTTTCGATTTTCCGTTTTTTATTTTTTCTAGGTAGACGCGTTCATTTTCTTTCTTTGTTTTCCCGACTGCCGGTAGAGATGTTTTGTATCTCTCCTTTTAAACTGAAATGTGCAACTGAATAACAAATTCTGTTCACTTCCGGGGTGAATGGGGTATAAAATTGTGTAACTCTTCAATCTGAGATGGGGAAGCAAATTAGAGCATTTCAACGTGGAAGCATAGGGTTTCCCATACTTCCAATACGACAGCGGAACACCCCCCCCCCCCCCCCACCACCACCTCCTATATAAATGTTAGCCGATAACAAGAGAGTATCCTCTCTTGTCGATAATGTATAAAATAGCTGTGAAGAACATACATACAAGGACTCATAAGCGAGTATCTTTAAAGTGCTACTACGATGAAAATTTTTTGTTTTGTTTTCAACTTTTTCAAACTTCAAACTGTTCAATAAATCCCATATTATATGAATCGCTATAAATTAGATCGATATATGCTTACACGGCCCAGGAATATATGTCCGAAAACCGCATTAAACACGTCCGCCATTACTCAGTTCGCAAAAGAGAAGCCCGCGAATTTCATGGAAGCGGTCTTATCTCTAACCACGTGAATTTTGCTCGTGACGTAGAAGTCTCAACCATCGCCACAACAAAGGGCTGAGAAGAGTATAATGAAGAGTCGAAAATAGAGAGCCAAACATTGCATTATATGGATGTGTTTTCCGTCGAATTTGTCGTCCAGTTCTTTTGAGAGCGATTAAGAACAAAGTTTTTTTGGCGAAGTCGGCGAACTCGCAGAAGTCGCGCCATACGATGCATATCCAGAAATCGCAGACATTTGAGCCCACGGTCAACAAATCCTGCGGTAAATTGACCATCGAAGGGAACGCAACAACAACAAAGAAATGTATGGAGATTAAAAAATTTCGAGAAATATCTCTCGATCAATTTGTTTAAGTATAAATGTGCAACCGGTTCATGGTAAACTGGTCTATCAAGAAAGATATAGTACAAAAAATAAGGTGGATACTTCGAATTTTATGTTTACTTTTTACGGTTTTCTGTGAGCAGTTTAGCGGCCAAAAAATATAAGGCGTGGAGGGGGATTTCATCGAAAAACCGAAAACTCATAGTTTATAAACAGCGATTACGGGTAAACATAATGGGATCGAAAAAATGTGCAAGTGGATTCACTAAAACTATACATGGAACAAACTAACCTTACGATTTTCAGCTCCAACAGATTGATTTTGATGTTTACTTTTTGCACTTGAAAACCACGAAAAAATTGCATTCGGCCATACATTTGAAAGTCCTCGCTAAAGTCCAAAAATCCACTTTCTTGGAACTGCGATATTTCGGCCGAACCGGCTTCAAATACCCTACAAAAGCCATCCTTCGAAAGCTAAATTTCAGTACATTCGAATGTTAAGCGACTTAGTTTGGTCAGTGGTTTTTATATGGTTTTTATATGGGACTTATTGCATCGTGCACCATCATGAAATATGAGCCCAAACTATACCGCTTCGATCAGCGGTATGCATCATTTAAAAGAGCTGTCTATGTAGGACGCCCGAAAAGGCGCGGGCTCTAATGTCCGCGATTTCTGGAGATGACAGTTTAGAGCCTCTGGCTACCGAAGAGGAAGCCGTCTCACAATGCAAGAATTGATCAAGAAGCCGAACAAATATCCCAGTTATCCCAAATCACAAACACTGAAATCCTTCCGATAATACCACAAATTTAATTGTTTCACATGTTTGTCGTGTTGGGGTCCGTCAGCTGTTTCTTACTATTGCTTTTATTTCTTGCCGAAAGGGGTTAATTTGTTGTTGTTATGTTCACAGATTTGTTGCAGTATCCTGAATTGTAGTTAGAAAGATTTTACACCTAAAAATAACAAATCCTATAATAATAAGCTCTGTCTTCAAGAAAAGCCCACATAACGCTACATGAAAGTTTTTAATTCATATAGAGAGCCCTGAGCCCAACATACATTCAGAATTTTAAAGGTGAGACAAAGGGTCGAGGAAAATAAATTCACGTATTAAAACGAAGTGATGTTGCGAATCGCCCGTGTAATTGTGCGAACACGGTAATCTTACTACCTAATAAACAAGCAAATGCTAATTTATAGAGATAAACTCTGATTTGCCATCAGAAGTCTACGTATAAACTGGAATACGCCGTCACATCAAAGGCGTTACTAAGAGAATTGGCTACCCCGAACGCGGTGATAGGCTCAAGAAATTATAGACTTTGGGAGCTCGCTACGCCGTACGTCAAGAGAAATTAATTGAAGTATAAACGAGATATTAGGAGCTGGCTACGCGGTACGCGGAGAGAGATAAATTGAAATGTACGAGGGCTGTTAGGAGCTGGCTACGCAGTAAAAAGAACAAGCAATACACAGTAAGGTTTGTTATGGTCGATTAAGCTCCGTTGTTGATGTTTTCACGTTATCTGTGGCTGAGTAATTCAAAGAAACTTTGCGTAATATTTTCGTTTATAGAACGAGTAATACACGGTGATGTTCTATTTTAGTCCACTAGTTTATAGGAACTTCAAATAATATTCTTTTAGCGGACGTTTAAGTGGTGAACGTTTATAGTACGCGGAATACACGGTAATGTTTTCCTATTTTCTGCTTACCGCGTACCGCGTAGCCAAGTTAAATAAAAATAGTTTCTGCGTATCGCGGAGCCGGCTTGGTGGCGACACAGAAAATAGTTCATGCGAAGGGGCACATATTATGCAGTTAAGCCGAAATCTGTTGGGAATTATACATGTATATGCACAAGACAACCGAGCGAAGTATCTCTTAGTTATGTGAGGAAATGTGTATCTTACCGTACATGTGATGTTAGCACAAACGGCAAATAAATATTCGCCCACCATTAGACGATCCCGCTCAGAATTATGATTGCTGTTTTTCTTCCTGATGGCTGGAACTGATCCTGGTTTTAAGTATTTCCTTGTACCTTTCTCATCAAATGCTTGAGTAAAACATTCAGCCGTAAAATGCAGAGAGCAAACAGCTGGGTGTCCAACAGGATTGAAGACCTTCCGGTGAACACAAACGAAGCTTTTCCGCTTAAAATAAACGTACCCACTCGTCGGTTTCCGATTCATCGAGTGGATGCTTTCTTTGCCGTAATCTTCAACAACAGAGCGCCGACCACGCATACTTCAGCTCAAAATCGAAGAAATGAATCTTGCGAACCCTCACACCTCTCCAAATGCATAAGAAAGTAGCCACGTTTGTTTTGTTGTGTTGAGACTTCTACGTCACTTCCTCTCTGGGCCAACACGGCCCGACTCGTCCCGGTCATTTTTGAATTGAGTAATGGCGGCAAGCCGAACTCGAAAATTACAGTTAAAATAATCGGACTTCCCGTACGAATTTCGACTTAAAACTTTGCACGGTGAGTAATATGTAATTATATTTTCGAAATATGGAGAGAACAAAAAATTTGTATTTTTGATCATAGTAGCACTTTAACCTAAACCTGACGGACCCTTCGTCACGCAATCTCGGTCTTCACGGATGACTAAATAACACAAAATGTAGATGAAATGACCACCATTTAAGATACTGCCATCTTTATCTTATCACGACTGTTACCGTTACTCACTTCGAGCGGGTTTGGTATGAAGTTTTTCATCATTTTCAACATTCTTCAAGGTTTAATAGAATTATCAGGTTAGTATTTGTCCATGAAAGCCTTTGCTTCATTGTTTAGTGTACCACTGAACCCCAGTTGCTCTTCAATGCCGGGGAGACAGCGAAGAAGCTGCTGAAGACGGAATGAAGCGCCCAGACCATCACTTATTTAGCAACCCGCCTGTAATAAACAGTTGCCAGCAACTCGATCTTTACTTTCTCGGAAGCTCAAAACGGTTTAATCATGGCGTCTAACTTAGATAAACACGCCGTAATTCTGCTGTTGCGTACTTCATCTATGACCTTGTAATCTATACTGTGATGAAATAGGTTAACCCCTCAATATTTCCATGCGGCAAGTGTATTAAGAATCAAATGACTTGGCGACTAGCTATAAATCGTCAAATTTAATATAAAACGTCATATTTGATCGATTAGTTGAGACACAAAGACGTCTGTGCCAACAAAAATTTAAACTTTAGTTTTTAATTTGAATTTTAAATTTTAGTTTATTTAAATTTTTAGGTGTAAGAGTCGTCTTTTTATGTATTCTCTTGTGGTCGTATATTCATGGCTTCAGAGAATACTGAAACTAAGGTGCGGATTGATGAGAAAACACCACAGGTTGTTATTTAGCATAGTGATTTATCTTGGTCGTTAACAAGTAGGGCCGTTTTCTTCCGCCTCAGTTGCTTCATGTAGCAATTTGAATCAATTACGGCATCTTTGAGGAAATCGCATGTTTCAGAAGCACAGATGATGCTCGAACGGTCGAAATAAGTGTCACGAGAGTGTTGATCAGCAGAATTAGCATTTGCAGCTGGTAGGCCATTCTTCAAATTATACTGAGAATGTAAACTTAAGAATCTGGATCAGACGCAGTTTGTGTTTGGGTCAACAGTTTTATATTAACAGTTGGTTGAAAGGCAGTGTGAGGGCTGCAAGGGTACTACATAGAAGTGTCAAAATAAACTTCTTCAACCATTTTTGAAACTTGTCAATTAGCTAAGAAAAGAGCCCGGCAATCTAAGCCTTTTTTAACTAAAACGCCCTGTGAATGTCTTTCGATTTCTCTTGGGGTAGATGGTTTTTCCCCTTCCCGTTGACCGGCATTAAAGCGTTGTTATATCAGGCGTTTTTCTCATTTTCTATGAACGTACGTCTACGTATTTTGCTATATTAAAATCTGTAATTATTTGCCAGTAATTAAATTAGGTGTAGTTCAAACATCGAAGTTTACCTTAGCCGAACCGAATGCAAATTAGTAAAAACAATAACTTTGCCCGATTGCATTAATTTGGACACATGAAAAATTCGACGTTTGAACCAGGCCTTAGTACACTTTGTAAATATATAATCGGTATGGGTTAGGCAATGTCGAGTGTATGTCTACTAATACGTGATGCATGTAAGTAACAGGTATGTATTGTGTATGTGGGTGTGTATGTGTGTTGGGATGTATATATGTAGGTATGGTGAAGAAGACAAGTTTTAAAAGTGTCCTCCAAGACCCTCTGTGTTCAGTGTTTCTTTCTTTCCTTCAATCTATCTTTCTTTCTTTGCTTTCTTTTTCTCTATCATGATTCTCTCTCTTTGTTCTCTAGATCTGCTCTTCTTAGTCTTTTTCTTCTTGAAAAGTGTTGATGTGACAAATAAACAAGTGGCCGGGTTTATGTCAAACGGCTAAAGGTGGGAGCTGGAGGTTGACGTTGATTTGTGACCCATTTTCAGATGGTGGAAGCATCACTTGGTATGAGCCTCTTCCGGTTGAGACAATAGTAGATGTGAACGTGTATCACACAAACAGCACACAGTTCCTGGAAGGATCCAACAGTTCAACACTGAGCTGGAACTTCAGTCTGACGCCAGATTTAAGCTTCACTGTCTTGACTTTAAAATTAAACGGTGTCTCCATTGCAAGAGCAGTGTCATCAGGACAACATGGGGTACTTGACGGCTTCAAAGAAAGATTCGACATCAGCTGGATTCCCAACCAAAAAGTCACTTTGGTTATCTTCGATGTGACTACTAACGAAAATGGCACATACACCTGTGAAGTGAGTACAACGGAGGGATTTGTTGCCAAAGTGTGGAAAAGCAAAATCCAAGTGAATGTTGTCGGTAAGCTTTCTTATGACAATCTACTAGTGTGAGTTTCATTCCAGTGCAAGATGGTTTACACATGTTGAGATTTTCCGATCTCTAAGCGTTGACCAATTAAGTTCAAGTGAATGTTGTTTGTGTAAGCGGTGAAGGTAAAAGGAGGTATGAGATTGCGGAATGGCATGTGGCATGACTTGCGGAATGGCATAATTGTGCCAAGTGTATAAATTGCAAGGGTGGCCTTAAAACCAATATCTAAGTGAATTTCGTTGGCAAGCCGCTTGGTAATTTAAAATAATCTATCTTAAAGGGTGTTTAAAATTTGGTGTCTAATACTTCAATACACAACCCAGACAATCGCTAATTTCAATCTAGTCATAGTTAATAAGCGAATCTGGTTAGGAAGCTCAGCAAAGTCCTTTGTTTTATGTTTTTGTTATCGTTTTTAGCCTTGACCGTGCAGTCAAACAGCAATAGGTTTTGAATTTTACATGACAACTAACCAATAAAAATGACACAGCTAAGTTATTCAGCTACTAGTGTGCGAACGTAAAACAAAAGATTGTGCACGGTCGTAGCACTTTCAACATAAATTGCAGCACCTTTGTTATGGCCTTTGAAACTTGCAAGGTTTCATAACCAGTCCCTCGAGTAACTATGATCTAGTAAAGCGTATGACAATAAATTTCGCAAGTTAAAATTTTGCGTCTGATTAGCAAGTACAAAAAATGTTGCGTGCCTATTCTTACTAAAAACAGAGCAAGTGATTCTAAACAGCTGAATTATTCCCAAATGCGTGACGTGAAATTTTAAGAGCAGTGTACAACTGCTAAGGCAGAGGTTTATTATTCTAAGGCCTCACTGGAACAACCTTTGTTGTTGCTCGAGAGATTACTAGCGGTTATCTGCAAGAGGAAATTCTATTTGAAAAACCTGAAACTCGGAACAGTTTCTGTATAATAGTTCTAAGATCATAATATGTCTTAACTTAAACAGGGAAAACAACATTTTATATTTCTTAAAATTCAATGCTTACAATCTTTTTCTACCCTGGGTGCCAGAGGCTTTAGCGTCATATTTTCTTTTGAAGGCGGCGCGAGAAAAACCTCTTGAGACGTTCGAGAATTTCTTTGATAGCGCCGAGCCAGTGACAAATCTGCTTATGCGCATCCTGTCCAGAATATGGACGAAAAAGCTCATTGGCATTATTGCTATCACCTCTTAATGAATTCATGATCTATGAAAAACTGTGCTTGAGTTTCGTGTACAGGGATCACTTAAAAATTACTTCAAGTACATTATCTGTACTGTATCACCAACTGGTGATTGAACTTTATTTCTTCTGTTATTCAGTTGAAATTCAGTATTTTTAATAAGCTCCTTAAGACTTGATTGCTTAAATGAGAGGGCAAAACGCACCCCCACCCCCTCCACAAAATATTTATAAACATAAATCGCAGTAACCTATTCTTGTTAAATCCCCAGATTTTGATTCCCAAGTCGAACGTACAACGGGCATCAGCTTATGCTCAATGGTAGGCAGTGAAAATTTGGTGGCAAAGGTTTTCGGAAATTTGTCATCTCTCATGCGTTTACCAGATGCATTTTACTAGTGGCGAATGTGAAATTAAACGGATAATGTTATATTATGTGCCCATGGATCCCACTTACCACAACGCTTGTTGTCACGATGTGTTAGGTGATTTCTGTCAGGTTTGCTTGCTTGTACCTAGAGGGAGCGAGTTCCTTACAAGGGCTTCAATGAGAGGTATTCTTGTTTCAGTCCCAATATGGGCTGACGAGAACATAAAATAGCAGTTAACGGAAAGGTGCAGAACCCGCATACCCTTGCAAAAAAACCCAATCCAGCAAGCCCTGTAAATTGCTGAGCTGGTCGAAGATGGAATATTTTATACCGAAGATAGCATTAATGTTCTCTACTTGCTATAAGTTGAAAGGCTAAAGGTTCAAAACACAGAATGAATGCAGCAGCAAGTTCCAGCGCCTAATTATCAAGATTTTATGCTTGTTCCGTAAAACCTTATAAGCTATATAGAACCAGGCGTGAAGCGTGTTTAAAACTAGTACCTTATACGATCAATGGAGTAACAGGCATGTTTACTTGAAACGGGTTCATTCAAACATGTTTACACTATGCATGTTTCGGTGGTAGTATGGAATCCCCTTAATCTCCTACCGAGCCCTGCCCTGAAGTAAAGAAATGATGTCCACAGGAGGTAACGAATCTTTGACCAAGGTAGGATTTCAAAGCGAATCGAAGATTCCAGGGTTTTGATCATCGGCGAGATATGAAAGATCGGGTCTAAAATTGATGACTCTTGTGTTTGTTCCTCTGGAAAGAATGCAGGGCTCAAGAAATATCACGTTGCCTAAGTGACTTAATAGTGTTTAATCGCACGTCAATACAGGATTGTAGTAGTATTCTTGGTTGTTAATGAAATTCTGCCAGTTGCATTGAAAAAAGTCCCTGCTTATTTTACACGTGTGCCTGAGAAGAAAATCGGGTAAATTTCATCTCATTATTGTTCTCGAAGAATCTCTTCAATCACAAAACATCCATTCTTGAAGAAATTAATGTTCAACCAAACCAAATTTATCAGAGATTTGGTGATTTTTAAGCCTCCTGCCTCTTCTTTTGGGTAGAACCTTGAATCATTTACGGATTTTACCCCAGAATTTCCCTGCGCACCAAAGCTCACGCCACTTTCCATAATTTCAGAAAGTTTATGGAATATAGAGGACCGGAATATTGAGTGGGTGTGACCACGTTGTAATACTGAAATAGACCTCGTAGAGAAAGTGATAATTTTTTTGTTCTGATCGAGAGGCCATATTGTAATGGCACGAACTTCAACAGAAAATGCTCATATGCATCTTTGAAGACATATTCGGTGAAACCTAAATCAACCTTTTCTATCCTGTATGGGAAGAAGTTGTGGATACAACGACAAAAAAATATTAGAGTCAGGTGAGTCCTAGCCTCAAGGCTATGCTTGAAAGCGACCAAACTGCCACGATTGAGAAAACAAGCAAAACCACCATGGCTATGAGGAGAGAAAGGGGCTTTAAACAGTCCAAACAGCTCAGTTTACCGGTAGATTAAAGCCAAGCTGAAAACACACAAACCAAACTTTGAGAAAGTACAAAACTCTTTAAAACAGCTCAAAATTTCTCGAAATTGGGACTGAAAATAAAGAGAGCCCAAGAAACGAAAGCATTGCCGTCACAAAAGGTAGTAGAAATTCGTATTTTCTCGTTGACGTCCTTAGCTTTGTTCCTTAAGATTAAAGAGGGAGAACCTTACCTACAGTTCTGGCGTTGTTGCTAAGGGATTTTTGTGAATGGATTTTGTCAAAAGCTGTTTTGCAGCGTTTTGTGCCGCTACATCGGGGAAATGTATGAGGATGAACATCTGTATTTTAAAAATCGACATTGTGCGTGCGTACGTAGTGCTAGTCCCTAACCGTACATTAAAAAGAAAAGAGGAAAGTAGCTAAAGTTCCCCCTTTTTTCCCGCATCGGAGATGACTCAGCCTTCTTTATAATCTGACGTAAGCAATTTCTCTTACTACCAGGAACAGAAAAACGACGATACAAAATGTGTAAATTTACGTACTTATGACCATAACCAGGAGCCATAATCGATTATGGCTCCTGGTCATAACTTCTATAATGATGCGAAATTTCAATAAATCGGTACGCACGTTTGGCATCTTGATGACTGTTAATTATTGACACTGTTTTCAGTAACCAAAACTGTATGCTGATTGAGTTTTAGGCTTTTTATCTGTTTAGTTCAAGTGACTTGCCAAACATGGTTGTGACTCGAAAATCGTGAACACCTTTTCCATAAGAACAAATTTGGCTAAGCAGCTTACCTGTGGAAGTTAGGGTTTCCAAGATATAATGATTAGGACCTTCCTATGGCAATAGTATGGTAGTTAGGAGTCTCCCCCCTTAGCGTTTGCAGCCTGAGCGTTAATCGTTAATCGCAGTAAACAGGGAAAACGCGAGAGTTTTAGTTCTGGAATGCGATTTAAAAAGGACAAAAGATATACTGAAATTTACGAAGTAAGGGTCTGGGTTTGGTAATAACTGTCTTAAAAAAGGCATCAAGACACGCTATTCATGGTTTGTTTTAGCTTCAGGAATTAATTTAATATGTTGCTCATGCACTATTCTGTGTTGTCGTACCATTCTGTTTGTAGTTGTTCCAAAGAGGGATGACGAAAAGATAAAGAAACAGTTGTGCATATTACCTAAAAGACACGACTCTTTATCTCTAAAATTGAAACAAAAAACGTAAATCATGAAAAGAATAGCGACCGCTAGAATGATGATCGCTCCTGTCATTAGCGATCACGTGGGTAATATATCTAACGTGGCTTATTAACCTGCGATCAGGAGGAATTGCAGGTTACTGGCTACAATGTCAGATTATTTACACAAAAAGGTGTTTCACTATCTGGTGCATTTTCTAAAAAAGCTTACTTTACATTTCCTTCGTTTCATTCTCATCATCATCATCATCATCATCATCATCATCATCATCATCATCATCATCATCCTCATCAATGTTAAAACCACTATTTACAAAGCTAAAAAACGTTAAAAAAAGGAAACAACCCAAACGTTTTCGACTAATTAAGTCATGTTTCCTGAAGAGGACTTAATTATTCGAAACTGGTTAATTTTTTTCCTTTTTTAACGTTTTTTAGCCTAGTAAATAGTTTGTAATCATAAGCGAATATCATGGATATCATCAATGTTATTATTAACCATTACGTACTTGTAGTTACGTTCCTCTTCTTTACCAGTTCCGCTACACATCATTTACATCTCTGGAAACCAAACAGTAAATGAGACAGATAGTGTGACTCTGTTCTGTAATGCAACTGGTAATCCGACTCCAACCATCACCTGGACAAGACTCTCTGATAACAGACCTATCAGCATGCATTTGAACATCAGTAGACAGGACCAAGGAGGTTACAGATGTACTGCTGATAATGGTGTCGGAAGTCCTGCGACTAAAGAGACCTTCATTACTGTACAATGTGAGTGGTATGAGGTTTTGATTTGAGCAAGTTAAAAATCATTTGATATGTTTGAGCAAGAAATGCTGGTCGGTACGTAAACACCCACACTTAACTGTGCATTGATATCACAAGGAGAAATTTGATGCCGATCACTACTGGGGCTTTAAGGGTTAAAGACGGTCAAAATTTACATGTATAATCTTGCAACCAAAACTGATAGAAAACTCGCATGAAAATAACAGAAAGGACTTATTAATACTTTTTAGCAGGACAATATTCCAACTGTCTTAAATGAGGATGCAGAGAAAATATTTAAATTTATTTATTCCACCGTAAAGACCCGCTTGTGCAGTCCTATTGAAAAACCATTGGCGAGTTGACGTAGGTACAGGCATGACGGGTTAACGGGAGCTGGTCCGGAAAAAGGCAGATACCACGCAGCTCTTAACAACCTCTAATTTCAATGGACCATGGTATCACGCAGCTCTATTGTTTTCAGGGCTAGGGTCCATTGTTCTGTTGTTTGTTCCATTGTTTTCTCAGCAAATTAGAGAAGACCTTGTAAGAGCTGCGTACCAAAAAAGCCGTGCGCCATTTGTTTCTTTAGCAGAGGCACGCATTTAAACTTTCCTTTTAAAAATCTTCCAGTGAAATAAAGGGCAAGTAATACGGGCAACATTTTTGTGCAACTTGTCGCGCAATAAATGTTGCGGTGCAAGTTGATTGCTTGTTGTACGTATTACCATCTCCCCGCGTACGTAACAAATTTTCATGTTACAGAAAGTAGATGTCGCTTCTGACTTGTCGAACGCAGAGGTGGTAATACGTGGTAATATTTAGACCGAGATCGGTCAGGTCGGACAGAAAAATATTTGGCTCACGGTCACTGCACATGGACCTTAAGCCAAATATTTTCCCGTCCAGTCCTCCCACTCAGTCAATAAGTGCATAGCATCATACCAACGATGCCATGTTGTTTGTGGAGTCATTGTTCCGCAAAAGTTGAACCAGTTCTAAAGGAATAAAACCCTTATAACAAAATCCATAAGGATAGAGTAACAAAACATTCTGATCTGAGTTTTCCATCAGTTTACTTTGAAAGAAAAAAAATGTGAGCGTCTTTGAGAAACGCCATTTTTTGGTTCGATTTGGACGCCTAGCGGACAACCAAACTTCGCAACTCGATATAATATAAAATAATATAATAATAATAATAATAATAATAATAATAATAATAATAAATACTTTATTTAATGAGGGTAACATAATATACTGGTTGCCCAGTAGTTTACAATATGGCCCTCCCTAATTTTACATAAAAAAGAAAAAAGAAAAGATATATGACGCGATTAAAACCAGAACCTAATTAACTACATACTATATTCTAATAACTAATAATAATAACAAAAAATTGAACTTTGTACTAATAAGAACTAAAAAAGGCTGTTAATTTCAAAGTGTTCTAAGGCAGTATTTTGGTTTAGTAGCTTCTGCCGTATTTTTCCTATAAATTGTTTATGTGATGTTATGTTACGAATAGAAACATCAACATTATTCCAAAGGCGAATTGCACTTGTATGGAACGTCCTGCAACCTGAAACTCTCTTGTACTTAGGCAGAACTAGGTTGTTCTTAGTGGTAGCTTTAGTGTTGTAGTTATGAGTGTCCTTTAGATAATATATATATGGAATAAAATAGTCTGGGCAGTGCCCATATCTGATCTTAGGTAATAGATAAAGCTTTCTGCTACATATTATATCGTCAATGAGGAGCCAACCTAATTTGGTAAATAACTTCACAGAGTTATCAGAACACTTGACAACAAGTATTAATCGTGCACACAGTTCTTGATATTTGTCAAGGTGGCTCGCAGATTACACCACCCAACAATTGAACGGATGAAAATTACTTCACTGTCCGAGCTCAGATAAGTGTGCTTGGGTAGAATTAATTCAGTGTAATTCAAGGAAGAACGAGCGGATCCGTTCGGATAGTTCGCAGTTGTTTTTTAGATGTTACTACTATTTTGTCTCTGCGGTCTTTGTTGTTCAGTGTATATCAGTGTTATCAGGAGCAGGATTTGGTTGCATGATAGAGAGCGTCACCATTAAATGGGTAACAGGCAGCTCAAAATTAAAGAATACCGGGTAAACCACGAAAACGTAGCCCGGCATTTGAAAAGAAATATGCTATCATAAGTAAGGGAAATCTTATTTTTTTTCGTAATAACAGAATGAATGTAGAAGAATACTTACATAATTTAAGAGAAACAGACGTTGGGCGGCTAGTTTTTGCGTGTATATAAGTTGTTTGAGTTTATTTAAAAACTTGTGATTGACAAAATTTTACTTTCGTGTCAGAAATCATGCCAACACTACACCTATGTAAACATTCTACTAATTGAATTATGAAAATCAAATTTAAATAGCTTTCGTGTCAGGAAAACCTCACGCATATGATCGTTCTAAAAGGCTAAGCGAGAGAAAACACAAAGCATTTTTGCAGCTTAATGACAAGGATTTCAAAAATCTTTCTGGTGATCATCAAAGAACAAACATCATTTGGGAAGTTCAGAATAACGAGTAAATCGTCAGATCAATGTCATAACCACGAATACATTTACTGTGGGAACTACGAAACTAAACTGCGGACATGCATGAAATACAGAAACCAAGAAAACTTAAATAACGGTCGATTCTGGAGAGCTCAATAACGGGAAAGAGTCAGGACTCTTCTGGCAATAATGCATGGAATATTTTTAAAATTTATTGAATACGCGCGTACGGGGAAAATCCTGACTGACCGATAATTCCGAGCGACAGACACTATATATCAGCTCAAAGTAAACCACATAAAACTCAAACTGAAAGCTGTCAATAAAGTTCTTGAACTCTGTAAGGTGTGCATGATTTTTTTGATAGTTTGTAACTTAAACCCGTACCAAATGCAAACGTACACAATCGTCTTTCGTGGGCTTCATTAATTATGACCAATTATCTCCCCCAGATAACTTACGCATAAAGAAATGTTTGCACTTGTAGATCAGAAACATCAACACACACAGACTTCTTTGCAATCTTTTCGACAGCAACTAAACTTAACAGCCAATTTCTTTCCTCGGCCAGCTGTTCCTAACCCGCTGGCGAACGCCAACCTAAACTGAAGACCAGCGAGTCCTAACATGCTCCTGAGTAAACTTTTCCTTCCAACTCCTTCCTGTGTTGTCTTTGCAAATCAAAATCTACGATATTTTCGAGGATCCAAACACTCCGATTAATTCTTCATCCATAGAGACTGCGCAAAACTTGGTTAAGAGCACCTCAAAACTTGTCTATTACACCTGGAAGGATTCTACTTTGAATGGCTTTGTGGGCTTGTTTGCCAAAAAGTTAACACACTAACACGACTGTTTACGCCACGACAGCCCCAATAGTTCTCAGTTGCTTAGCAACTGCGAACTAAAAATAGCTTTTACATAACACACCATAGCCGCCATGGCTAAAATCAGGGGGCCCCCCTGGCTAAAATACTCTTTGGGAGTTTACTCGTAGCACGCGTCAAGTTCGAGTCCGAGTCAATTTCGAGTCACGAGTCAAGTTCGAGTCAGGTTAAAAAGCAATTATGTTTTTTTTTTTAATTTGTTTTAATTTCCTTTGATTACGATTCTTACTTTCATAATGATGTGCCAGTGGTAAACAGTACTGATTATTACACAGTCCGGTCTGAGAGCGCTCGCTCGATCGATCACCTGATCACGAGCGTCATTCGAGCTACCATTCGCAGCCCGCTTTACAAAGATATGGCATCACATAGTATTTATAAATTTTCATGAAAGAATATAACCTCTATTTGCATACAGCTGAAGAAGAAATCCCATTTTCACGATGCACCGGTCGATGCACCGGTCGATGCACCGAGCGAGAAAGTATGACTGTTCGTGCCACTCGGGTGCCATCTTGTTGCGTCCACAGGGTACCCAAGATATCATTCAATAGAACCTATTCCTTTCGCGGACAAAATGTTGGAGGACATATTGTTTACCAGTATTTCAGCAGGATACATATACAAACCTTAATTTTCTCCTTGTCTTCGGGATTTCGAGGTAAAATTATCTAACAGTTTTAGAAGTATTTTGCCTGTCTTGGGCCATAACTGTGAGAAGAGACGCTAGCGAAAGAACCTCTTCGGAAGCTTTGACGATAAAAACGTTTACATGCCATAATAAGTAAGTTACGTATCTTGCGCGGACTGTTGATGTTTTGAGCAGCAGTTGGCGCAACATCATGAAAGCAATAATCGCAATCAAAAGAAATTAAAATCAAATTAAAAAAAACAGAAACATATGTTTTTTAACCTGACTCGAACTTGACTCGTGACTCGAACTTGACTCGGGCTCGAACTTGACTCGAAAAGTAGTCTCGGAGTATTCAGATTATGCTTTGCTACTAATTAATTTGTTTCTGCAAACCATGTCAATGAATCCTGAAGGTTTCTATGAGAGTTTAGTGTCTTACTGGAACGAGGTCTTGGAGGAAAAGGCAATAAATGTATCTTCCTGTAATTAACAGAGAAAATTGACCAACTGTACATGTAGGACATTGAGAAGGGAACATTGAATATCATTCTGCATCAACCAGACATCAGCCCGACTTTTTTTTGTGCGCCGCTTTATTGATGCTCGCAACAACCTTAATGCCTGAAGCTGGACTGGAGCTGGACTGGATTGCAGTTTGAAGGATATATTGAATACTGCACACCGGTGACAAATCACCAACAACCTTCCCTTTCCACCTTCAGAATTATTCTCCTTTAGATTATGAAAAGTGTGTCCCTCTTAGATTTTTGGCACCATTCATCCAGTTATAATTATAATTTAATGCGAAATTTACTCTGTTGTGAGGTAAAATTAAGTTTACCTATGCAATCAGACAATTGGAAGTAAAAGGGCAAATCTGGCACTACCTAGAGGCTATAAACGTCTTGTCGCAAATGAGAGGATGAGTGAATTTGTTTGCTCTTCTTACACACTGTTGACTTAAAAATATCCAGCTGTCAGTTTCCTGGATATTTAAACACCTACAGTAGTTGATACCTTTTTCGCATTGTTCTATTAACAGATCCACCAAACATCACTCATATATCTCCCAACCAAACAGTAAATGCCACGGATACAGTGTCTCTCAACTGCTCAGCTGATGGGTATCCTGCACCAAGCATCACCTGGACAAATGTTACTGGGAACAATGATGTGGATGTACCTTTGCTTATCAGTGGTATACATGATGAAGGATACTACAGATGTACTGCCGATAATGGCATTAGTAATCCAGCCAACAGGGATGTCTTCATCACTGTTCAAAGTAAGTCAAGACTGTCTTTTAGTGCGCTTAAAACTTTACACAATCAATCTTGGCAAAATTCGTCATAAAAATATGCTTGCAGTGATTACTACTTTAATTAGTATACATGCACACAATTATTATTTATTTGATTGTCTGTATTTATTTAATTGACGTATTTACTGTAGCTTGTAAGTGTGAAAGTGTAGGTAACCAGCGACCAGCGAAATAACTTGTAAGCAGTTCTTTTTGAACATTGAGATTGGGTCTTAATTCCTTTTTGAACAGCATTTCGTACAACAAGCAATCAACCTTGCTTTTACACTCGTAAAAGACATAAACTGTTTGTTAAGATCTTTTGGAAGTGTTTGGAAAGAATGCTCGTTTTGCCATTTCAAAAGATTACACGGAAATTACTTTTCTCCTGAGGCTTAGTACCTGTTTTGTACAAAATCCTCAGAGAATTTAAATAAACTGGGGTAAACTTCAATGTGAAGAAACGATTGAATAAAGTGAAATCATCTGCATCTTGGATGGAAGTAATTCAGGAGTATAAAGAGCCAAACTTTCGGATATTTTCGTTTAATGTCATGTTCTAGTAGTTTTTGCTTGTATTCCCAGAAACTGTACCTTTATGCAGTATCAATACATTTATTACCCCGCCGTCAGGACGGGGTCTAGTAATACCCATTTTTTTTCCGTGATTTTTTTTTTTTGGTGGTCACTTGCCCCAGACCTCTGGTTTTCGCTCGGCCAAACAAATACTCGTCGTGTCTTTCGCTACAAAGGCAAGGGCTTTTATCTTGAGTGACCGTAACATATTTTACAGCCCCCGAGGGGGGGGGGGAAGAACAACGGTGGGGTCTAATGCCCCTGGGGCTTTTCTTGTTGAATATAAGGCCTAAAGTACCCCATTTTGAAGAGGGAGGAGGGGGGGGGGGGTAGCAACGGTGGAATGTGTGCCAACTTAGCGTAGTCCCCATTTGAAAACATCGAATCCCGTTGGAACCACTAATGGATGGTACATTGTCCTTCCCCTTCAGGGGATCTGGTACACATTCCAGCTTATTGCCCACCCCCACCCCCCCCTTATATAAAGCCGTGAATGCTTGGAAATATTGCCACACATGCCATTTCTTTTTCAAACAAAACTGATCTCCAGGTTTGCCTGAGTTTTGATGCGGAGTTCAATGCTTATAATTTCAAAGACTGTTTTTACATTCAAGCACTGCACAGCAGCAATTATTAACATCTTGAAATTTATGACTTTGGACTTTGATATGTAACCTCTGGATAATTTTTGGTTTTTGAGCATATAATGATGTTTGCAGAGCTAGTAAATACATTAAAGGTTCACACGATTGGCGTTGTTTTTGCAGACTATCCTCCCATAAAAACAAATCTAGCTACACCCGGTTTGACTAACAACACTGTTGTCATAAATACAAGCTTCAACCTCACCTGCAGTGCACAGGCCAAACCACCGGCAAAGTATCGATTCCTCAGAGAGCAGCAGAGTTTGTTTAACACGACAGCTGGTAGTAATTTGGCAACATACACAACCTCAGTCAATGAGAGAATAAAGCAGGTGACTTACAACTGCACTCCATTCAATGATTACGGTGATGGGACCACACAAGCAATCACTGTGACAGTACTCTGTAAGTATACATTTTTGTAATTTTAACAATAACCTATCTATGGTTATATTTCCTTATATTTATCACTTCATCATCTATGAATCTTGTTTTTTACTTCTTCCCCTTTGTTCTTCTTCTCTCGACAACATTTGATATGTTTTTTATCCACTTCTGATGTTCCGTGATCTATTTTGGTCGTTTTTTAAAATAGTTTTCCCTTTTTGTCGATACTGTTTTGTATGTAATATTGATAATGGTAAACTATAGTTGCAGTTAAATGTAAAACATTCATTAATCAGTTAAAGACTATGTAAAAGTGGTCATGATCAAGACCAGTCTGACTTGATGCACTTTTCAATAATACTTCAAATCTGAACTGCAAAACCTGAAGCGGCCTTCACAAGTCAAACTAGTATTGGCCAATTCATGTGGGCAAACTAAAATTCGTGTGTGTGAACGACACAGCCAGATGTTGGCAGACTGTTGGCACTAAATAGAACTTGTCTCTATTCTCTCCAACAGTTAGCCAACATGTTGTTGTGTCATTCACATACACCAAGTTTGCCCACATGAGTTGGCCAATAGTAGTTTAACGTATGAAGGCCGCTTAACTGATGAGTGACGAATGTGTTTTTACTGCCGTCAATCATAATTACATGGACAACCAAGAAATCCAAAAAACTAAAACTGACAAAGTGGATCAAAAGCCAGCATTGATCATGTATATGGCTTGCGTAGCAGGTGTCATCAAATATAGGCTTCCGTGACGCCTGGTGCTAGCCTATATCAACGCTATCCTACTCCGACTAGCAATCGTAGAGTCATCTTAGCGCCTTTTCACCCCGACCATTTGACCCTGTTTAACGGAACTTCTAAAAAACTGCTACGATGACTGCTGGCAATCAGGTGAAAAACGTAAAGATGGTTGAGCATTGAACTTCAGATTTTTGAAAGACAGTAAAAATTATATACTGCCCTGAACAAAGAACTTACAGGCATTACCAATGTGTTCTGCCATTTTCCAATGAACAAGACTATAACATTCCTTGATGAACTTCTGGACGTGGAGAGTTGAATCCAATGGGAACCAACACAATTTTTGGTCAAATGACCCTGTTCGCCAAACGGAGTCCAGCACTGAAGCCGCCAAAACCTTGAGATCTACCGGTAACTGTATCGTGCGACAAACGATAAAAACTGTGTCAGTTGTCAAAAGAATTGCTATTTTTGTTTCTCATAGCCTTACCTATTCATTTAATTTTTTTATTTCATGATTAAGTGTTCTATTGGCAGATACAACCTGAGCTGGCACGAGCTTAATAATCAATAGATTATGATCGAAGTAAAAAGCAATTATAATAGTATTTCATACAATCAGAAAAAAGACCCAGTGTAGCGTAAAATGACTGGTAAAAGAAGTAAAAAAGTCACAAGATTAACATTTTTAAGAGTAAAATTCAGTTTACATTAAGTGTCACATAATTTTGCTACAATTATTGTATTGATGTACAAGTATTCTATGCGAAATCCACCTTTCACAAGTTACCAAGACGGTTTTACTATTCACTATTTGCTCTGTTTTTTTTTCATTAGATCCTCCTTCAGCTTCAGAAAAATGTCATACTATTCGCGCTGCCGAAGGAAGCCTTGTTTCGCTTTCTTGTCCCACTGATGGAAATCCCGCTCCTGCCATTACGTGGTACAAAGGGAGCGGGTTATATGGTACCATGCTTTCCAGTGGAAAAGAGTTGAAATTTTCAAAAGTAATGTCTAATAACAGTGGATGGTACACATGCTCTGCAAACAACTCCTTAGGGACAGTTAGTGTCAGTCTTTATCTTTTGGTTGGTAAGTTGCTTTTTAGAGTTCTCAGGCAGTACCTAACTTATTGTCAAAAGCGACTAGTTTAAGGGACTAAATCCCGGGGACGAAGGGCGCTCTACCATGAGCCAAAAGTTTCGGTTCAAGTGGTGGAAATGCAGATAGCACGCAGGGATCCATTGGAAATTTTCTGGAACAAGTGGAAGTATTCCACTTTTTCTGTTCCAACTGATTGTAATGGAAATAACCGTTCCATTTGCACAACATTTCTACTTGCTCTCCTCGCAAAATTCAAACTGTTGTCCCAATTGTGCTTGTCCCCTCGTGTATACTGTATTATGTGCGACTAGTCCCTGTGGGTAAATAAAAAAAAAGCCAAATCAGGGATGGGCGCCCTGAGTAACACTACTGAGGACCTGTCAATGCGACCTGTCCCGTCGTGTGTGCCGTGTGAGCGTTGCTCGATTTTTTCATACTCCCTTTAAGTTGTATCATTTCCATCATACGAGTTCTTTCTAAATGCATGGGCGTAACGGGTTTGAGGTTATTTCCAAGGAGGAACATGACCACGTGCCCTTTAAAACATTTGAATGACTTTCTCAAAGTGTAGTTGAATTATCCAGTAAACGATCTCTGTTAACAATTACCTCCCTTTTTGTAGAAACCATGAACACTCTCAAGATATCGCTAGTCGTCAAAAACAAAAACTGCAACGACTTTCCAGAAAACGAGTTCCTTAACGAGGTATGCAAATTTTTTTACTTTTCACTCCTCAATTGATTGCCCCCCCTCCCCCAAGAAAAAAACATTGCTAGGTTACAATTGCCGAGAGTAAGTAATTCCTACTCAATTTAAGATAATATAATATTTTTAAGAGGATATTGAGGGGCTCCTGACTATATAGGTAAAAATTAGGTGCTGAGTAGTGTCCATTCTCATCTTCAGGTCGTAAAGCCTTCTTTGTTTAATGGCAACTGTTCTTTGATCCCTAAAAAGCAGGAAGAGAATAACGGGCGTATATATTTGGACTTCAGCCGGAATTTCTAACTGATATTGTAAATAATTGAGTCAACTGATGATGGCGAAAATGGTCGTCTTATTCCGGACATCTCGTGGCTTTGCTTTTTTCCTTTTGTTTTAGATCATGGGTTAGCCTTGACGTTTTCTGTGTAGGTTGTATGTTTCAATTAGTTATTCTTTCTATACATAAAGTATAATTATAGCTTATGATTAGTAGTTAATTTTTATTTTAATTTTAGATTGCTGAACAACTTCAACCTCTGGGCATCCAAGGAGCAGAAATCGAAAAGAAAAGGTCTGATCTTCTCTCGCTTTGGAAATAGTAAAGGTTGCATTTTAGGAGGTGCATAAAGGATTTCAGCCCTTAATTATCTTGTACAACACAGTCGTTACGTTGTAAATGTACGATAAAACTAAATATCTAAGCTTATGCCTACTTCGTTTAAAGATGACTTGTCACATTTGAACCGCAACCCTACACTTGCCTTTGTAAAAGCCTTTATTGTTACCGCCATCGAACTGTTTCTGAGATGCCACTTTTCCAAACTAATTGCCGCGAAGAAAATATATATATATATGAAATCTCGGCTATTATGGAAATACTTATGTACCGCTGAGCGGGTTGAAAATCATGCTTTCTTTTTTCACCTGAGTAATAAGTAGTTGACGTGAATAATGGTGTTTTCCAAGAAAGATATTTCAGAAAATCAATAAGAATATATCCCGATAACAAGCAAGCAACACAATCTATTTATATTTGAGCTTTCTTTGAAAATGTAATTTTTAGCTAGTTTTAGTGATAATTCTGTGATCAACATTTCTTTTTATTTTTCAATTCAGAGTGAAACATAGAAGTTTGGATTTATAAACTGGGTTGAAAAGGTAAATTGATCACCTGGGTTCGTTCCAACGAAAGGCTGACGCTCAAATCGTCAGCTCTCAATTTCCATACAGTGGCCAGTTTACTTAAACAACCAAGTTTATAAATCCAATTTCAGCTTACTTTGAAAATGCAGAATCAGTGATTATTCTGTGAACAAAGGCTTAAATTAACAACAACAGACAGAAATAAATAGATGATAGGTATAAAAGAACTTTGAATTCGAAATATTAAATAAATCGTGGCAAAATACCCAGATAGGAAACCTTTGAGATATTAGTTTAGACTGTAGACTTATCTAACCAAACTGAAATGTGCAATTCGTGACACTTCTCGTTGCCGTTTTAAGGTGTGGCAGTGTTATCGTTGATCTCGTACTGCGATTCAGTCAAAGCGTCAGTGTAAACGATGTGATATCTGTTCTGAAGACTGCTGCTCAACGAACCAACTTTGGCGGTTTTATCGTTGATCCTGAGTCCATAAAGCAAACTGCTCCATCGCCCACCGCATCTCCATCACTTACCACTTCTTCGTCAACCATCACCACAAATGGCACACAAGGTATAGTTGAGGTCTTACATTTTTATTTTTAAGAGATTCTAAATTGCTTAAATTGTGTTAAAATAAAACTTGCGTGTGTTGCCCATAAAAACTAAGTGTGCGTAATAAGTGTAACACTTAAATACTCTCGCTGAACGTAGATCAGTGTTTTCCTTACGTGAAGAGCAGTGTTTTTGTTATGTGTACAGCTATCACAGCAAAGCTAAAAACTGTGAAATCAGTGATGACACAGGTATTCTCCAAAAATAAAAAGAAAGAAATCCGAGTTCTCCTAACAGGAGAAAGAAGAAAAATCTGTTACCAATGTGCAAGGTTCTGTTGAGTTATGTTCTATCAAAGGGTCATTCTCATTTTTCTTTACAGAATGCCCATGCTCCTGTTATTTTGACATATTCGGATCGATCATTGGGGTCCTTGTGGCTATCATTATTCTTCTCATTATATACATTATTTGGCTGCACAAGAAAGGTGAGTTAATTAATATATTTTGAAGGTTTCTCGTGTCTTTATTTTTACTTTACTGATCGACAATTTTTATCTCCTTTCTAGGAACTACTGGGAAAAAAAGGTACGATTTTTCCATCATGGGACGATATCAGTAATTTTTATAATTCCTCAGCATCGTAAAATCTCATTTAAAGTTTTTACATGTGCCTTTCTGCTGGATACAAGACGTGCTGTAGCAATTCAGTTACTGCGATGCTTCAGCTCATGACTACAACAGTATTCCATTCAAAGTTTTTCTGAACTGGCTTTAACAATAATTCTTAGCAATAGATATTAAATCGTCGATTACCTCTTATCAAATAATAGGTAGCTATAAACATGTTAAAAAAACCGTTCCCCAAAAGCTAATAACATGTCATAGTTTGAAGCTTTCAATGCAACTGGCGAAGTAGCAGCAACCTGTTCAGTGTACTTTTATTTTGTCCTCAGACCTTATGAAGTTCCTCCTGACGATATAGGACCCTATGACGTAAGTCCATTTCCTTTTTGTTCAATTTGTTATCTTTCTTCTTGACTTCGCTAGCGGGTTTCTGCAAAATGGCTTGGAAAGTTATAACTGAAAGATGATGAAAGATAACGAAGATAAGATAAGATATAAGATAAGATAAGATAACATAACATAACATAACATAACATAACATAACATAACATAACATAACATAACATAACATAACATAACATAACATAAGATAGAAATTTAGATAATAAAAAAGTAGCATCGTAATCGAATATAGTGTTCATCTGTTTAAACTAGTTTGCATCCCTACAAACTGTGTAGAACGGTTTTTTATTTTGGTGACCAGATAACCGGAAGTCCTTTCAAACAGGGGCTACTATAAAAGTTTTTCTTTTAGGAAGTTTGTTACGTATTATAACACAAATCACACTGATGCAACGTCCAGCGAAACGATATTTAAAATATCACCATTGGTTTGAATTTGCAACAGCACAGAATTGATATTAGGACAATTTTTTCGAAATAGAACAAGTTGTACGTGCTTATCCCCCCAAAAATGAACGGTCACCAATAGTATGGGCATGACTTAATCATAGCATGGCAGGTTTGAACCATGAGTGCATTTCCTTTCTTAATACGCATATCTCGTTTTCAGAATGAAATCGCTATGGAAGACGTGACGCCAACTCATGTTCATCCAAGTAATTCTACCCAGCAATTAACCCTGGCTAGCAGTGCCACATACATGCACCTACAAGACGCAACTCCATCTGCAAACGATTGCACAGATCAATCGAGGCCAAACAATCCACAGCCGCAAAGTCCATCTGAAGGAGCTGAATATGCGCCTCTTAATCCAAGGACACGTTCTTGGGAGGTAGCGAGAGATCACGTGACAATAGAAAAAATCATTGGTAAAGGTGCTTTTGGTCAGGTTGCCAAGGGAACAGCAATAGACCTTCTGGGAAGGCCTGGAAAGACCACAGTTGCTATTAAAATGCTCAAAAGTAAGACATCTTTTGTTTTGTTTTGTCTCGGGACAACTGCAGTCTATAGGGAATTGTTATTTCTGTTGTCCAGAGGCTGGTTTTATCTCTACTTTACAATAAATCCTCCTTTCATGCATTGTTAGCAAGCCTAGTAATGCCACATATATCCCGCATCAACCCATTCCAAAATTAGATTAACTCACTTAAATTAAAAGTACGTTGCTAAGGTATTTAAATATTTTTCTTGTTCAAGTTAGGAACAATGACAAAACTGACAGACTGGATACAGGGCTTGTAGACCAAAATTATTTCTTCTTTTTTCTTGACAGTAGAGCACAAGATTTAGTGATAAACCTAGACAATAAAAACAAAATGTTTTCCGATCGCCGGACTGCATAAAAGAAAAACCTAGGAAATCGTTGTTATGATGTTCCTGTTTATTAATTTTTAGCCAACGCTCCTGAATCAGACAAGAAAGACTTGTTATCAGAACTTGAAGTGATGAAGACGCTCAAACCTCATCCACACGTCATTAAGCTACTGGGCTGCGCCACGGAGTCTGGTAAGACATCAACAGAAATTACTGCATAGATATTTCAGGTTTACAATTTCTTAATTTTGCATGATAAGCTTCATTGTATTGGAATTGATTTACCTTGCAGCGACAATAAGTCGCTAGAATATCAGAAACCTCTTTTAGGATAATCTCAAACGCTGTTTAGCTTGAAAGCAACTTCTTAAGTCTCTTTATATCTATCAGAGCCACTGTTGGTGCTGATCGAGTATGTGCCTTATGGGGATCTCCTGGGTTATCTGAGGAAGAGCCGTGGATTAAATGACACTTATTACAAAGACCCGGATATAAAACCACAGACCAGTCTGACGTCACAGCAGCTGATGAAGTTTGCTTGGCAAATCGCTGATGGAATGAGTTACCTCTCCTCAAGATCTGTGAGTGCATTCATTGTGTTTGCCTTTTACCTGTTATAAATCTTGTTACATTTTGCAAAAAGCAGCACAGGGACAGGTTAATTGAAAATTTTTGTGATAACGTTTACATTAGAGAATCCGAATTCACACAAATTTCTGAGAATGCATGCAATACCGCTGTTTCTTTATTGAACTAGTCTTTAAATTTGCCGGGTATGTGTTAATCTGTTCAGTTTAACCGGATTTTGTCAGGTGAAGTTACAATTCGATGGTTCCTACTCTCTTTTTAATTAATTTTAATGACAGAAACATATACATTTCATTTTTGTTATATTTGTAATGCGCATTTGATCATGTATGTATGTTAATTTGCGCAATATTAAGTAATAAATATTATTATTATTATTTTTGGTTGTCAATAAACACTAATCCATACACCACTGTTACCAGCACCTACATCATCAGCAAAAATAACAATAGCGCCGACAAGAAAAACAATTACAAACAACAAGGCAAAACATCAACGTCACCAATAAGTAGAACAACAACGAGAACAAAATGAAATATGGGAAACTTTACCATTTTTTATGATAGCGGAGCCTGCGGGCAAAGCCCGCCAGCGGAGCTCCATTGCTAAGCAAATTTGGTAACCTATCGATCCGAAAAATTTTGGTTGTGACGTAATACGGGAGGGGGAGGGGAGTCCCAAGACAACCCGACGGGGGGTAGAGAATGCCATCTTTTCTTGGCGGGAAATCGCATGACCATCGTCGCTTTTGAAAAAGAGGTTTCTTTAAAGGGTTAAGCTTCTTTAGCAAAACGATTGAACGAGAGTACTGAAGTACTTGGCAAATAAAACACATCTAATATCTATAAATGGAAAGAAAAAGTTCAAAAGAATACTGGTAGAAGGCGAAAAGTTCAAGTTACAAAAGGTGCCTTCAAAGGACTTCATCGCTTTGTTTTCTTCACGGCGGGGAGCTTGCCCTGTTCTGAAACATAACCGAGTAAGTGAAGTTTTTAAAGGGTCTAAGGTAAATGATCTTGAGTATTACGGTCAAAGAAATTACCTTTTGAAATTGGGATTTAGTTTGTCATTAGAAATGTGTCATTTACTTTTCACTTTAAAAAATTATTAGAAAACGCGCTCAGATTTGTGACAGATGTAGTCTTAAATATTTTGCCATGCACAAAAATGATTTCTCTGTCCATTATTTTGTGTTTGTTTTTTCATAACAGTAGGTCTAAGTACAGTCGCAAGGCAACTAGCTGCACAAGCATCACTTCAATGGGATTACGACGAACAATTGCTTTCAATTTTCACTTTCGGGTACATCTCATTGTGCAATTGTCGATTTTCTTGTCCTACAAGTTTTCAATAGTAATAACCTTTTAAGCGAAACAGAGTTCGGTTTAAAGCTATTTTATCCCAAAAGCTTCCGAAAACAGTTTTGCGCGTTCCTCAAAGTGGGTAACTTTATATAGGCTTACTTCGCATCCGCAAAACTTTAATATGCCGGCATATTTTAAAGCGTGTTTGGTGTTTGTTTGTTTCGAATCTTGATGGTCTCTACTGATTTAGAGAACGAAATATAACAGTTATTTAAAAACTATAAGCGAAGCAGTTGTCGGTTTAAACCTATTACATCCGAAAAGCTTCCAAAAACAATTCTGTGCATTTCTAAAAGCGCTTAAATTTCAAATAATTTGCAGCCGCAAAACTTATGCCATAGAGTTAAGCATGTTTGGTAATTGTTTGTTTGTTTTCAACCGCGATGGTCTCAAGTTAGAGAACGAAATATAAGGGTTACTGAAGTAACTATAAGCTACGCAGTTTTTTATTTAAAGCTATTTTATCCGGTAAGTGATGAGTTTTCTTCAAAGCGCTCGATTTTTTTTCTCGGCTGCTATAAAAGCCTACGCGACATTTCTTCGATAAGTTTATTACAAGTGCTTCGAAGCTCCCCAGTAAAATGCCGGTGAAATGCCTGTATAAATTTTTGACTACACTAATAGTGGCAGTTCATGTTATTTGTTAGCATCCGAACGCGATGAAGATAACCCATTTAAATTTTGTTGTTGTAAATGAGCGCCGTTTGAAGTTCATTCAAGCGAACAGCCAATAATCCAAGGAGATTTGACAAGCCTTGACAGTTAATGACAGGATATGGAAACATTGCAAAAACCAAGCAAGACGGCCTCGTGAGTAAAATATGTGTTCAGTTTGATGCCCGAAAAAAAAAATCAAGCTGTACTCAGCCTCTAGAATGACGTTTCGAGCTTGGTTTTACAGAACAGATCCCCAAAGTATTAGAGGACAATTCGGAACACTTTCGGCCTTTTTGAGAAACACTTTCCGGAAGCGAACGAGCCAAAAAATGCCCCGAAATATATTTCACACCGAAAAGTTTCAGGACTATTTTTGAGAAACGAACACCAATTTATTCCTTGGCGGCTCCGCTTTTAGGCTTGGCTAAATCAACATATTATCTTGTCTTAAGCAATATGAGTTGAATACTTGCTGACCGCAACTGTCATATACTACATTCGGATCGGCTCCAAGCAAGGCCGGAAGTGTAGATTTTTGTACAACATAACTCCAGTAAGGTGTAACATGTGAGTTAGCCCATAAAACACCGTAAAAGTATTAAAAACAAAAGGTAGTGAAGTGCCAAAAAAGTTCTTTTTAAAGCCAAAAGTTTCGGGTTTAGCCCTTGATCAGTTTATCGTTCATTTGCCACTGATGAAAGGCTAAGCCTGAAACGTTTGGCTTTGAAAAGAACTTTTTTGGCATTTCACTACCTTTTGTTTTTAATATTTTCCTCTAAATTAGTGCCACGCAGTACTGTGAACTTTTGTTCATCATTTATCTATGTTCCATAAAACACCGTTGTTATTTTACATCAAGGAATGTTAACGCTGAATTGTTTCAGATAATCCACCGAGATCTTGCTGCTCGTAATGTGTTGGTTGGAGAAAGAGAAACGTGCAAAGTGACGGATTTTGGAATGGCCAGAGATGTGCAACAGGAAAACATTTATGAGAAAAAGACAAGGGTAAAGAAAACAACAAAAGTCATTCAAAAATAGAAAGTTTTCTCTTTGTAGTTCAAATCTTAACTGACATATGTTTTGAAAGTACTGCTCAAATTGTTAGAAGAAGCTTTCATTAAAACAAACAGCTTTCATTTAAAATAGTTCTTTTCCAGCCTATGTTTTTCTGGCTAAATGACAATTATCAACATCTACAAGTTTGTAGTAGTGCATGGAGTCCAGAAATATTTTATCTAAATTTACCTGAAAGACGGCGAGTTTGCTTCTTTCGTACCCAGTTCTACAAGACTTAAATCTCAACAGCGAAGTATCACTTTACCGTCGAATACTATTTTCTTTGATCTTGAGCCGTATAAGTAGATCTTAACAGTTTCATGCAATCTTCTATCTACCATGTAGGGTCGTTTGCCAGTTAAATGGACTGCATATGAAGCGCTGACGTATGGAATGTACACGACCAAAAGTGATGTGTAAGTTTATTAATTGATGGATTGATGGATTGTGTATCAGAATTTCATACCAAAAGTTAATTTATAGAATGCTGGTATTTTTCTGGTTTGAAACGTGCCCTTTGACTAACAAAATATAAGTAAACGGTATTACTGTTACTCTCAATATTCTGTAAAAACTAATAAATTACTAAAAAAGTAATAGCCTGAGAAGAACAGCCGACGTTTCGCGAGGTCGCCACTTGAGCCCTCGCAAAACGACGTCAGAGTAACGAGCGAAGAAATTTTATACTGATTACGTGTCACTACCCAGTTCTTGGCAGTGCTTCTGATTGGTTGAAAGAAAATTCCCTCGCACCACAACCAATCAGAAGCACTACTAAGATCTGGGTAGTGCACGTCATCAGTATGGAATTTCTGCGCTCGTTACTCAGACGTCTGTTTGCGAGGGCTCAAGTAGCGACCTCGCGAAACGTCGGCTGTTTTCTCAGGCTAAATAAGTAATAAATAAATGAATTTTGTACCTACTTCAATTCTGTTTAAATATTCTTTATTTTCAATTTCTGACAGATGGAGTTACGGCGTTGTCCTGTATGAAATCTTCACTATAGGTAAGATTAATCTAAACACTAGGTCGACATTCATGCGTTCACAGATATGGGAGAAATGCAAAATACCTGAAGGATCGCTTAATGGAAGCAGGGGAAGAAACCTTGTCAGTGTGTGATGTATATCTCGTAAACGTGAAAAGGAACCGAAACAGACCAAAACCAAACCAAGACGGCTTTTTTATGAATAGACATTCACTATGTTTTATTGCAAATGCGCAAATGATGAGCTTAATCGTCATTGTCTACTACCTGATAACCAACGATTGCACGCTGAGGCTTGGGACAACTTATTGTTACTTTTTTGTAAATACCACCAGCTGAGTCTCGCTATTTTCACTTAAAAGTATTTGCAGCCTACTAAAACAATCAGACTATTCCTAGTTTTCTATAAGTAAAAGGCAAGTCGGCGGAGCCTTTTTGACCAATATTGACTCAGGGAAAAAAAATCGGTTGCGTAATCTAATCATTGATTAATACATTCAGAGTGATAGGGCATTCTTGCGACCGAACAGGTTCAGGGTATCTCTGCGGCCTTGTAAGCTACATCAGTTTAGTTCCAAAGCTTTTGTCTTGTTCAGGTGGCTCACCGTATCCAAGGGTAGAGGGCAGGAAAATTGCAAACTTGCTTCAGGAAGGGTACAGGATGCCTAAGCCACAACACGTGGATGATAAATTGTAAGTTATGCAACGGAAACCTGTCTATTTTAATCAAGTTAGAAAATATCATCTGTCTTGGGGAATTTGGGTTAGACTAAGTGATTACCGTTGGTTACATGGCCTGGGCATTGTCAGCATTTTGCTCCTGTTGATATTTTATAAAACACAAACGTCTTTAATTCGCGTGGTGGGCTCCCTTGCTCTTCAGCAGAGAATTGGTACTGGGACAAGGATACTTCGGGGATTTCAGTTTACTCTTTCTAGTGACTTGGTGACTCCTCCTTGTGGGTCCCAGAAGGTAGAGTAATTCTTTATCTCAAGACTCACAGTGCAAATTCAGCCTGACTTACAAACGTTGGGAGGATTACATGAGCCGTGGCGGACCCAGTTAACCAGGCTGGCTAGGTTTTACGAAAGCTTCAAACTTTAGCTCATCTCGGCAAGCCCGTCTACCTCACGACTTAGCTTAGAGAAAATCAGGTATAAGTGTAATTTGACATCCACTTCACAGGAAAAATGCAGGGATGTAGAATTAAAATACGTAAAACAAAAAATGTCGGTACGACTGTCGTGATCTGTTAACTAAATTCTTCATAGGTATCAAATCATGATGAACTGTTGGCAAAATCAAGCAGAAGCAAGACCTTCATTTGCCGCCTTAACGAAACAGCTAATAGATATGGAAAACCAACACACGGTAAGATCAACAAAACAACAGCAACAAACATTTATTTATTTATTGAAAAAAAAAACATCTTTTGAACTTTGAAATGATGCCGGCCCCCGAATCGAGGTGAAGATTATTACAACAAACTTAACATTTGAACCACTTTGTCAACACTTTGTAAGTTAAATTAACAGCTGGACTTTTTGAGCGTTGGCTAGCGACTTGTCTGCTTGTAGCGGGTTATCTTTTGAATAGTGGAGGATATTTATGGAGGCTGCGCATAATTGAGTATAATAACTCCTTATATCTCCAGCCTAAACCACGTCAAACACACGCACCACAAACACATACAAGAACGAACACACACAAACCTAACAATCGTAGGGGGTAATAAAAACATTGTCATTGGCGGCAAATCAAGTCGTCAATTTATTGCTTGTCAAAACATAAGAATGTTGCATTTAATTTTGTTTTCTGTTGTTTTCTTTTTTCAGAGTCTGATCAACATGCACATTTATGACAACCAGTTGTACGCAAAAGTTGAGGATCTGAATGTCTAAGCTGTCTTTCGAATGAAAGTAGACTTTATTAATTCTGGTGTAGATTTATTGGTTTTCTGTAGCATATAGCATATTGGTGTTATTGATGGTAGTTTCAAAGGACATGCATACTTTCACTATTTTTCTTAAGTCACGGAGCATTGTAAATAAGCGTTAAATAAACTTTCTCAAATTGACGAAATCAAATTGGCAAATAGTAGTTCATGAGGGCAACCTTGAAATTCCCAACATAACGTCATGAGCGAGCTTATATAAAATGTTAGTTTTTTGACATACCAAAGAATACATACAGACGTATTGCAGAGTTCTGCCGATGTTTGCTCTTCGCTCTTGTGAAATTTCGCCGAATATATTTATTTCACAACATTTAGCGGAATGTGTCGCGGACATTCCACAATTTCTCGCACGTGAATTGTTCACGCTTTTGTCTTACATAGCTTTTCAAGGAATATAGCTAAGCTTCTATAAAAAAAAGGAGTTTTAAAAATTTTTGTCTACATACCAAGTTAACTTCCTTTAGCAGGTCCTTGCAATGTGGACCTTAAATTGTAGCAGGAATAATAAACATAGTAGGTACCATTTCTAAGAGAAGCAGTATTTTTATCCTGTACTGCAGACGACTCTTAGCAGCTGGTTCTTACCAAAATGGTTCAACATTAAGATAGAAATACGTAAAACACAATAGTTTGTTTCTTTACTCCGGTTGTTTCTGCTTTAAGTTCTAAACTTCAGTGATTAAAGTAGCTCTTTTCATTTTATACCAAGACAATGTTGTAATCAAAAATTACTCGTTATTTCTCGCACCCCTACCCCACTCGACTTGGTGCGAAATGTGACGTCACCGACACATTCGGTGACGCCATGACATTTCGCGCCGAGTCGAATGAGCGGGAAGTGAACACCTGGGCAAAGATCGATGAAAGTTTGATGCAAACAAACCTCCAACAGTTCTTCCCTGCTTAAACTGCGATCAGGTGTTTTTATTCTGCCATACACAATTGCGTTCGTCACCGATACCCTACAATCCTCAGACATCTTCTGAGCAATCCGTCAAGCTAGTCTCTCTGATTTAGTACCATCCTTTTCCATTCCATTTGAGGCCTGTCGTCCATTGACACCTGCCTCTAAAAATGCGTTATTTCAGAGTAATCAGTCTTGAGGTATGGTGTTGGTTTTTTTATTGGCGGCAGTGGATGTGGAGAGGTGGTCATTGTAGGCATCTCTGGTCTGCTGAAATTATCCAGGTCAGCATAAAGCACCTCACCTGGTTTGCGTTTCTTTGAGGAAAAGACACAAAGAAGAGATTATTTTCATCTCTTCAGTTACTATTTTTGCAGTTTTGTTGTTGTTGGAAAACTACTAAAATTGCAGCCAAGAAATGGTTTTGTTCTTGTTGTTGTTGTTGTTGTACCCATAATGACCACGACTTTCTCATCTCAAGAGGTTAGGGATTGAATGTTACATTCTCGTCGTGGACGGTGGTTGGAAATTTGGAACTTGTATGTGTGGATGAAATTCTAGCTTGTTACTTTTCGGTTGTCTGTGAGATTGCTGTAGTAATAAAAAGCATAAACAGTTTCAGTCTGTGGCTGAGGTAACGAAATTCACATGAAATCTAGTTTACATTGTCAGTGTTGCACTGCTTTTATAGGCACATACAAGGGTGTTCCACTTGTACCTTTTTGCTGTCCTGATACCCTTCAACGACCGTATAGTGAGGAGTGTTTTGGCATCCAACTTCTTCGTGATCTTGGACATCTTCTCTAGAAGTAAAGTATTTGTGCGTTAAGGGGGCATTTTATTGCTACGATGCAGTAACGGTGATCCGGCCGTGGAGCAATGCTGATCTCCAGTATTGTACTACTCCCATTGCATGTAAAGCTAATATATAGATTTAGCCAAGCCTAAAAGCAGAGCCCCCCCCTTTTTTTTGTTTTTTTGTTTTGTTTTTTGTTTTGTTTTTTTTTTTGCTGGCAGTTATTTATTTGTGAAAATACGCTCATTCAAGTCGTTAAATTAAAAAAAAGGAAAGAAAAAAATTTCCTACCCCGCTAAGAGCCGACCCGGCTCCTCGGCGTCAGAAGCCGGAGATTAGTCCACTGGGCCATGAGCGTTTATTGTCATCTTTCGAAGTTAATTTTAATACTTATTTCTTTCTTCGTAACAAGCTGCCTAATCAGCATGAAAATGCTGGTGTTTTTCCTGGCAAAATGTGTTTAGAACACAGTAAAAACCATGGTCGTGGACAGAAAAAAACAAAAAGCACTAGCTGTGCTATATTTGACGTCGAAATCGCTGCGAAAAACTGCGAACTCAAGTGGTGTGCCGACCGAGTTCGAACAGAACCGACGAGGCAAATTTGAACTTTTCGCCTGAACTTTATCGCCTAATTTTTTTCGCCTAAATTGAACTTTTCCTCTTCCACCAAAAAGACAACTGAGTATTCTTTTGAACTTTTTTTCCATTAACAGATTTGTTTTAGACTTTTGTTGCTGCAACGCGGGTCAACATACGATTTGGCGCCAAAAACACACGGGATTTATTTTTTTTTAGGACAAGGTTATATCCAGTGTATGAAGTGCATTGGTAACCCTGTGGTGCGGACGGACGGACGTACGGTCACGTGACTATTACGTCACTACCAAAATTTCTTGGCTTGATAGGTTACCAATTTACCTTAGCAATGGTGCTCCGCTGACGCGCTACCGCGCTGGCTCCGCTATTATTCGTAAGGCTACTCCCAGAATTCAGTTAGGTTGCCCCAACAGTTGGCTGGTAATGTGAAATAAAGTCTGTTCCCTAAACAAGAAACCCGAAGCGATTGACGACTGGTGTGACGTATTAGTTATTGAACAAGTGTCTCCATAATGGAAACAGTTAATAAAATCAAATCTAAAAAATATTTTCCAGTTCATACACTTTAGGTTCCATTTCTGGAAGTGAAGTGGCTTAAATTGGGTGAGATCGTGAAAAAAAAAAAGAAAAGGGTCAGATACTTTTAAAGTAACATAAGGTTAAGTTACACATAGAAAAACGAGAATTATAAATTAAATAAATGTTTGCTAAGCAAGTGTCACGTCTTGAGAAACAAGAAACACATTTTAATGGCACTATTTTTCTGTCCACTCTACTGGGTATAAGTGCTCGAGAGCGCGTTCACTTTCATACTGAAAACAAGGATTGATTTCCGAAACAGTTTTTTGAGTTCTCTAGTTTTTCTTCTTAAGAGTATTGATGGTACTGCATACTAAAGAGATACATTTTTTTCTCTGTACGGTGTATAAATTAAAGGAAGAAGGGCTTACTTAGAAGGGCAATATAATAGTGACATCACTTATGGCAGGACTTCCAAATCCATTATCAGCGGTACATCTGTAGACTCCTTTATCCTGTTTTCCAATAAAGGTCAAAGGGAAGGTGACAACATTGTTATCAGAGAGTCTTGTCCAGGTGATGTTTGGAGCTGGATAACCACCAGCTGTACATCGGAGTAACACCATATCTCACTTCTTCACTGTCCTGTCCTCGGATATGTAAGTAATCTTTGGCGGAACTACAAGTCAAAGCAACAAAAACTATAAACAAAAATAAATACGTAACGTAGCCACAGTGGTAGGGTTCGTTTGCGAGGGCTCGTTCCTCGATGTTTTGCATAACGGTTTCTGCAACAACAACAGAAACTGGTCAGCCCACAGCTGTTCCATGCAACTGTTTGTACTATTCTTGCCGTTGTACTGAAAGTAAGCAGAAGTACGACAGAGGTTCAGTGAGTCCAATAAGTCGTCCGTAGGGAGCGGTAGTCTGATAGTGGAGCTGTTGATGGCGGTCTCAGTGCATTCTGGAGCCAGTTGATGTGAAATACTGGTGAACAGTGGACACTAGTTTGTAGTCGTCAGGTACTTGTACTGTCTTGATTGCGTCAATAAGGTTCACAGTCGACTGTAGTTTGTGTCGCGATTCGTCGGTCAAAGGTTCCAGTACGGTAATCGAGAATTTGGACATTTGGTAATTTGGGAATCCACTAAACGAGACAATGGGTCTCTCACACCTTACAGTTTCCCAAGATATTGTTTAATACAAGACGGAAGAAGAAGCAACGGACAGAAGAAGCAAAATGTGAATTAAATGTTCCAACACAAAATTTCACTATCCGTCACATCAGCAAAATCGAACATTGCATCGTACAAGAGTATTATGTAATAAAAACCAGAAATCGACTGTTCTCGTCGACTGTGTATGCTTCACAATCCACTCAAGTATAGGTGGAATGTAAGAAGCCATTGTCAAGAGAGGACATACCCTTTATCCTCTTTAACCAGTGTTAACAGGATGTCAGCAAGAAAGTGCTTCAACACAGTGTATTGTATACTGTGCACTATGGGAATACTCATCCGGGTACTCATTTTTAGTTGGTCAAAAATGTACATTTGGCAGTCATCAATCAATACTCTTATTCAGAGTGATTTCATGAAAAAGTTGTCCTTCTTCAGCATGAAATTAGGGATTCGGAAGATAGTTGAAGATCTAAAAAGATGTAAGCCATCTCACAACGGAAAGAAACTCACAAATTAGAGTATTGCATTGCACCTAAATGAAATAATGAAAAGATTATGAATTTACTGCTTACCGAAAACCTTCACTTGAACTTTGCTAGTCCACGTTTTGCTGGCAAAATTTGCATTGTCAAATGCAGTCACTACGCAGGAAAATGTGCCATTTTCGACAGTAGTTACATTGAAGATATTCAAAGTGGCTCTTTCGGAGGGAATCCAGATGAATTTGAATCTTTCAGTGAAAGCGCTTGCTAACCCAGGTTGCCCTTGTGGCGACACTCCACCAATGACACCATCGTTAAAATTAAATTCAATGAAGTAAAGCTTAAATCTGGCGTCAGACTGAAGTTCCAGCTGAGTGATGCACTGATGGATGGATCGATCGAGATAATGTTGATGACGTAATTCCATCACCTACCGATTTACTTTAGCTAAACTAAAGCTGAACAATAAAACCTACCGATAAGTGGAGGTTTGTTCAATGAAACGAACAAAACAACAAACCACCAGATAGCCAATCTTCGCAAAGGCACCATCATTTAAGCTGCTAACAAAAGGCCTACTTGAGAAAGCTACCGTCCTGCAGTCGTTTTCCAACTATCTACCGCACTCCGAAGCTTCTAGCCGCACACTACAAAACGCCTTTAATTTTCACATTTCTTTAAGCTCAAATGCGTTTTAGATCGACGATTCATTAAAATTAATGACAGGATAGAAAGCCATACAAGCGACATACCTTAGCGACACTTCCTGATTGTCCAGAACAATCCTCTGCAATCACTATTTTTCAACCGTGCAAAAACACAGCAGTCGCAAACAATCCAACGATCCCCAAAGACATGCCAATGAAACTCATCCTGTTAGATACTGAATGACCTTTAGAGTGTAGAAAACCGTTTCGCAATACCAGAGCGATTTCATAAACCCTGATTCTTATATGCTTATAAGAATCGTTAAATGCTAATGCGAAGAAGAATAAAGAACGCAAGCACCAAAGTTAAACTATTCTTTCAATTTTTAAATTGGGTACATGTTGCTTGATATAAGAATGGTTTGCAAGGACAACAGACAATGGTAACAAAGGAATGTGATTAACTCTTTTTTCAAGAAAATGATCGTTCTTAACAGTTCCGATGTCGTGTAAAACATTGCACAATGCTCACGAGATCTAAACTTAGAGCCGGCTTCCTTTCAAAACAAATCACGTTCTCTGTTGCTTCATTTGCTGTTGTCCATTAGTTGAGCAAGCCACTCAAATTCTATACACCAACATGTATGCAGATACGATTAACAATTTGAAAGAACTGTTTCAACTTTGGTACGTTCTTTATTCTTCTTCGCTTTAGCATTTAACGATTCTTATTAGCATATAAGAATCGAGGTTTGTGAAAACACTTTACCGCAACGAAGAAATCTAATAAAGATTCTGTGCTGTAATATACCCTGTCGCTTTCACCTTTTTCTCAACTTCGCACTTTTGCGCCTTCCACATTCGTTATAGTGCGTAGTCTTCCCGCGGTTCAATTGTTGTACAGGATACCCAGGCTCACGAGGAGACCACTGAACTTTAGTGTCAAAATATAAGGATTTGTATGGAACTTGATCTCTAGTTTAGTCAGGAAACTAAAACTGACAATAAATATCCAATTAAGTGTACATACCAGATCATATAATTATTGTCATTGTGTTTCTTGACCATCTCAAAGCCGTTCAACGACAGATTCAGCCAGTCTTTAGGTTTCCGACTGCCGTGAAGCTCCCATTAGCACATTCCGGCAAGCGTCTCCGTATCACATCGAAATAGAATAACAAATTTTCCCTTTTCATCTCTTCTTAAAAGAACAAATTATTCCATTCGTGTTTCCTGTTTGGTGTTGTTAAAACTATCCTTTCTATGATAAATTAAAAAAAAAACACGAGGCAACCTTTGAAAGACATGTTTCGGCATAACTTATGCCATCTTCAGTTTAATGAGAATAATCAAAATAGCGCTACATTTATAGGTAACATTGATAACGTGCTGAGCTTATGACAACAATAGATTATACGAAAACCGTTACAACGTATCTGGTACAGAATGATTCCAATACCGTTACAAAACAAGGTGCCATGGTCTGCCTGGTACTGTCTGATACAAATACCGTTACTAAGTGTCTGGCACTGTATGACACCGCAAAGAACAAAGACTAAAACAAAAAGGTGTTAAAATGTTGAATTTGCGTGTTTTAATCGGGTTGCAGAAAAATGCTTCCTTTAGTTTTAAACTATAAACGGTCTTAGCAGAATCTAAAATTTTGAAACAATCAGATGTGTACAGGTTTTTACAATTGGCCCGATTTATACTAGAGACGGATCATCCGTCTGGGACGAACTTGGGCAAAGAACGGTAGTTCGTCTTATAATTCGTCTGTGTATAAATACGGGCTTTCAGACGGATCATCCTTCCAGACGAACTATCACGGTAGTTCGTCTTGACAGACGAACTACCGTGGATAATTCGTCTGGACGGATGATCCGTCTGTCTGTATAAATACGGGCAAAAGACGAACTACTCAAAAATCAGGATCTCGTTACCTAAAGCCAGCGGTCGTCTTGCAGTGAAATACAATGATTTGACTTGTACCCATGCCTTTTCGTCACGCTTAGACGAATTATCCGCCTAGTGTAAATACGGGACGAACTACGAAACGCAACGATAGTTCGTATCATAGTTCGTCCCGTGTTTATACTAAATAGATGATTCGTCTTGACGGATGATCCGTCTGGACGGATGATCCGTCTCTAGTATAAATCGGGCCATTAGGAGAACTGATTAGGTGTTTAAAAATATGAGAATTTTTATCAATTTAAGTGTGCTCTTTAATCCTTGTTGAGAAATGGCGAGAGGTCTCACCAATATAACGGGAGTTACATCCCGCGCAAGAAAATTGATTAAAAACGAAGGACTTAAGAGCGGTAGGAACAGGATCCTTAAAACTGAAAAAATTCTTAATTTTATACGAGGAGAAAACGAATTTTTAAAATGCTTATTGTTTATTCTCCCCTACCGCGAGACATTCAATGTGAAATAGGTATCTCATTTGTTTGGGACCGGTCAGGGTGTCATTTGGATGGCAGTGAGTCCTGATAAAACGTTATATTCAGAGGGGCTACGTCACGGACATTTTCATGTTTTTGTTTGTGTGAAACTGTGCTTAAATTCAAATTAAATACATTTTTCGTACACAAAATGCTCCTAAAACATTAAGGGAAAGAAATCGAACAATTTTTCCTACTTTCTGGCGAAAACATTAGCCTATTTTTTAAAGTTGCAATTCATTTCCATCTGCAGCCAGGCACTGTTGATTATAAAAGTGATGGTGAATTTTAACCCTCGGACGTACAAGCAAAGTCACACCCCCACCGTGGTACCAGGGAGGGGGGGGTTGGTGGAACCCCCCCCTTGGGTTTTCGTTATATTAAATATTTTGAAAAGATTTCACCTTTAGTAGAAAGCCTATGATGTGCTCTACAAGATGAGGTAGAAATCGTTAAAAAACGTTAAAAATTGGAAATTTTTGATGCTAGTCATTGAGAATATCAGATAATTAAATATTTTGCTGCTTTTTGTTGACATTTTTTGCATTTTTCACCTAAAAACAGTAAAAAACAACTTTTTAAAGTTGCAATCCATTTCCATCCGCAGCCAAACAAATAATAATAATAATAAACTTTATTAACGTGTCTTAAAATATCTAGCTTACACTAAAGTAAGCTAATTGGGGACACCTATCTATACCTATCTAAAGTAGTAAAAATATATAAAATATTACAATATATACAATATAAAATATAAAAATATAAAATATAAAACCGAATCTTGATTATAAGAGAGAAGGTGAATTTTAAGCCAGCTGGTGAATGTTTTTGTTCTGTTAGTGACACAGGCTTTGTTTACACCAGGCTTAAAATTCACCATCACATTTGTATCATTGCGAACATGCAACCTATCGACATTTCAGTCCTAGCAGTAAGCAGGACGTTTGCCACATGTACCTAGTTTAGTGGCCTTAGCTCCCACAAGTCTCCTGTAGCTCAGTGGTAGAGTATCTGGACTAGTAACCAGAAGGTCATAGATTCGACTCCTGTTGGGAGAACTCGGATTTTTTCTGAGACGCCTGTGTCACTAACAGAATAAAAATCGTTCTCATTCTTGATTATAGTTTCAAAAAAAAGGTATAGTAATTTTATACAAAACTGAACAATTATTTTTGGCGTTCCTTTGATTGCAATATCTTTTAGCCTTTCAAAGTAATTCCAAAATAGGTAACAGAGCCCACTGAACTAGATACTGTACAAGGAAATTACGCGCAGGATGCAAACAAAATAACCATGAAAATCTGCAGTGTTGTACTGACCACACCAGCTACAAAAACTCACCAAAAATACACTCTTGAGGTGTGCCCCCCCCCCCTCCAAAAAAAAAAATCATTGTGGAAGCGTACTCCCCATCCGATGCAGTCGCACAGGTTCTTGGAAAAGAGTCTCATTGGTAACCATGACCAATCGTTCCACGCTAACAAACTAAAGCGTGAAAGGAAGTGAACAGAAAGAGTGACCGACGTAGAATGACAAATATTTCCCGCTCAAATCTTAAATAATGACGAAATGTCCAATGACAATACCCAAGCCGCTCTATAGTGCAGTCAGGATACTAATTTCTCCTTTCAGTTTGTTCCTTCGTCACTCAGCTGTCAGAAATACATTTTCTGGTATTTTTTTTAATGAAAAATTATTACTATGCGAATCAAAATACCGTGAACCAGACAGAGGCGAACATCAGCCCGAAAAGTTTCGGGACTTTCGAAAACGTACGCCAGCTAAGCAAACATCGCCCATAAAATTGCTTTATACAACAAAGAAAAACTTCTAGCAGCAAATGTGCTGTATCAACATGTATATATATTTTTATTTTTGTTTGTTTGTTTTGTTCA
Organism: Siderastrea siderea; assembly: GCA_964030785.1. Classification (NCBI taxonomy): domain Eukaryota; kingdom Metazoa; phylum Cnidaria; class Anthozoa; order Scleractinia; family Rhizangiidae; genus Siderastrea; species Siderastrea siderea. The sequence goes on from OZ034975.1 coordinate 39,765,146, forward strand.
ACATTGTTCTTTCCAAATACAAAATATACCACTGCAAATTTTATAATTGAGGTCACTTTCGTTTCATTGCGACAATAATTTAAATTATGACTATTGTTCTGGTTACTCTTCACGTTATCTACAAAATATTGTCTAATTTAATGAGCGTCCTTAATATGGCGAAGCTTAGGACAAGTCTTGCGTCCCTTACAATAGGCAACTATAATTATTACTCTCCACCCCACCCCCCCCCCCCAAAAAAAAGAAATTAACAGGTTTTTCCGCTATTTTCGTAGGTTTGCCTGTTTCCTTTTATACACCTTACTGGACTGAAGAAAAAACGTAGAGTTATGTGTCTTGCCCCAACGTAGAGCTGTGTCAGAGACTTGGAACATTAAATACCTTCAAAGCGTTTTTGAGGAGGGACCACCCTGATAGCTAAATTAGATTACATCGTTTTTCTTAATAATTAATATAAAAAAGTTTTCAAGCATTGGTATCTAAGTAAGAATAGTTAAAGTCGTTATAATATAGTTATTATTTATGAGCACTTTAGTTTCTTTTTGATATTAGGTCAATTAGGAACACGGATAACTTGAAAACCAATTTATTGAAATTACCACCGGGTATAAATAAAGTTATTTTATTTTATTTATTTAAAACACAAAACGCGGGAGGATGGGGGGGGGGGGGGGTGGCTTTACCCTTAACCAAAGCAACAACAACAACAACAACAACAACATGCTTTGCCCTTGTCTACACCGAGGTGGGTAAAGGTAAGCGTGGTAGAAAAAAACTTCAGAGCAATTTTTAACTTCAAGAAGTCGACTTTTCAATTTTTGGTAAGAAAGATACTACCCTCCCTTCTTGTCTGACAAATTGTACCCATATATTATTTTTATACTTAGTGACAATTGACCAGCTCCCAGTTGGCTTGAAAGCTCAGTTGGTTAGAGCGCTGCTCCGGGTTCGATTCCCGTTCAAGCCTGAATTTTTTCAGGTTTCTTCTTTTCAACTGCTTAAGTTGAAACACGTTCACTGCGATGATCTTCATATAATTCTATCTTTATCCGCAGTTCAAATATATGATTATTTCATATATTCATATCCATTTCTCCATCTACGGGATAAATACGAACTCACAACTAACCAGCTCCCAGTTGGCTTGATAGCTCAGTTGGTTAGAACGCTGCACCGGTATCGCAGAGGTCATGGGTTCGATTCCCGTTCAAGCCTGAATTTTTGCAGGTTTCTTCTTTTCAACTGCTTAAGTTGAAACACGTTCACTGCGATGATCTTCATATAATTCTATCTTTATCCGCAGTTCAAATATATGATTATTTCATATATTCATATCCAAAAAATATTTCATTGATATTTACAAATTGGCTCATTTTTCAATTCCCGAAATTCAGAAACTGTTCGTCAACAATATAGATTTTAGTCCTTCGAAATACAAGAGCGGCAAACAAAAATTTGAAATTTTGCTATCAACAAATTTCGACGCCACTTTTACAAAATAAAGATATGGAAATATTTACAAGAAATGAAAATTCAACTAGATTCCCTCAAGATTACAAGGTCACATAAGGCACTCTTAGATATACATTTCTTGAAAATTAACGTCGCTAATGCAACAATTTTTACAATAGTTGAAAAATATTTTAAATACGTTGTTATTGATCTATTCTAAATAACCAGGTACTCTATAAGCATATTTTACACATATACAAAAATAAAGAAGCCACAGAGACGGGCAATCTGACAAAACAACCACCTACATAAAGTTATTCGATTTAAGTTGTCGAATTATAGTATCTACGCGAAGAGACTCACGGTGTCAAAATTAAGAATCCCCCAGCTTGAAAATAACATAAAACACGAAGGGAAGCATTTATGGTATTTTCTTAATGGAGCCTATCGTTCTGACAACTGCGCCTTCAGTACAACGTAGAGTGGATTTCCAATTAGGCATGGAGTTTACGTGTATACGGGCATAAAGGTAACTGGCTTTACTTGCGTAAAAAAGAAATTAGACACGATGTTTCAACGCCTTAAGTAAACATAAAAGTTTAGCTCTTTTTAACGGTTTACGTTTACGTGAGCTGCTTGCACATCGTCTCCAATTTTGTTTTTGCAGGTAAGATAAGTTAAATTTATGCCAGTACGCACGTAATAATTACGGGACGTTGGAAATCCACCTTTACATGGATTACAACCACTCACTGAGTCACCTTTCTTTCATAAAACCAAGAGAGGACGATAAATAAAACTGACTGAGGCGTTTCACCCAACAACGTTAATTCAATTTGTTTTGTGGACCTTACTAAAAAATGACCGCCATAATTTTCACTGCCTGGCTCTCCTTGCCAAGAAATTATTCATAACATGTGAAAAGGCATCAAAAATTGTGCTGCCGCTAAAAGTCGTCAAAAACGAATCAAAAGCTTTGCGGAAAGGGCAACGGGAGGCGTACAGCAGCTAGTAAATATTAAAGAGATTTCTATGGAAACGCGACTCTGTAAACCATAACCCTTATTTGACGAAAGTTAAACTTGTATTACCAAGAAGTCAATCATTGGAAAAGTATCACAAAATATAGTACCCTGGAAAGGTTCGGGTGTTTTAGTTTTCAAGGTGCAAAAGCCAAATAATTTAGTCATGGATCGTACAGATTTGTATGGGCAAAATGACTCTCACCCTTTCTACCGTTTTTGACGAAAACAGGTTACTGTATCTTTTCACCTTAACCACCATTGGCCCCTAAAACTCAACATGATCCCTTTCTGTGGCTTCACCTTTTCTTCGAGTTAACTACTTCCCGTTAACAAATTATTCTTTTCGACAAGGAACATCAATGGTGGCCAGTTTTGAGGAAGGCCTATAGCTAGCAATAGTTAAGCACACACTTAGCCACAACGTAAAATGCAGTTTCGTTGTTGCTTTCTCCAATCCCGTATTTGTTTGCACCTTGGGCCTGAATCTCAGGATCTGCGCTATCAGTCTTAGGCGAGGCATCCCCCTTACGAAACTCCGTGATATCAGCATACTCCGTGCCTTCATAAGGTGATAGCCTCTTGAGAGGAGGCAGAGGTTGAGGAGGCGTGGATACTTGTGGCATCCGTGGCGTACTTGTACTCTCGAAGTGCGCATAAATCACACCTTCAGGATTGGGTTTCTGTGGCAGGTAGACATTAGAAGATTATAGTACTACGCTAAATTTTGGCGTGCTCTCATTAGTCGAATCGATCACGTGACACAATAGTGTCTCTCCTCTTGCCCCAACGTAGAGCTGTGTCAGAGACTTGGAACATTAAATACCTTCAAAGCGTTTTTGAGGAGGGACCACCCTGATAGCTAAATTAGATTACATCGTTTTTCTTTATAATTAATATAAAAAAGTTTTCAAGCATTGGTATCTAAGTAAGAATAGTTAAAGTCGTTATAATATAGTTATTATTTAAGAGCACTTTAGTTTCTTTTTGATATTAGGTCAATTAGGAACACGGATAACTTGAAAACCAATTTATTGAAATTACCACCGGGTATAAATAAAGTTATTTTATTTTATTTATTTAAAACACAAAACGCGGGAGGATGGGGGGGGGGGGGGTGGCTTTACCCTTAACCAAAGCAACAACAACAACAACAACAACAACAACATGCTTTGCCCTTGTCTACACCGAGGTGGGTAAAGGTAAGCGTGGCAGAAAAAAACTTCAGAGCAATTTTTAACTTCAAGAAGTCGACTTTTCAATTTTTGGTAAGAAAGATACTACCCTCCCTTCTTGTCTGACAAATTGTACCCATATATTATTTTTATACTTAGTGACAATTGACCAGCTCCCAGTTGGCTTGAAAGCTCAGTTGGTTAGAGCGCTGCTCCGGGTTCGATTCCCGTTCAAGCCTGAATTTTTTCAGGTTTCTTCTTTTCAACTGCTTAAGTTGAAACACGTTCACTGCGATGATCTTCATATAATTCTATCTTTATCCGCAGTTCAAATATATGATTATTTCATATATTCATATCCATTTCTCCATCTACGGGATAAATACGAACTCACAACTAACCAGCTCCCAGTTGGCTTGATAGCTCAGTTGGTTAGAACGCTGCACCGGTATCGCAGAGGTCATGGGTTCGATTCCCGTTCAAGCCTGAATTTTTGCAGGTTTCTTCTTTTCAACTGCTTAAGTTGAAACACGTTCACTGCGATGATCTTCATATAATTCTATCTTTATCCGCAGTTCAAATATATGATTATTTCATATATTCATATCCATTTCTCCATCTACGGGATAAATACGAACTCACAACTAACCAGCTCCCAGTTGGCTTGATAGCTCAGTTGGTTAGAACGCTGCACCGGTATCGCAGAGGTCATGGGTTCGATTCCCGTTCAAGCCTGAATTTTTGCAGGTTTCTTCTTTTCAACTGCTTAAGTTGAAACACGTTCACAGCGATGATCTTCATATAATTCTATCTTTATCCGCAGTTCAAATATATGATTATTTCATATATTCGTATCCAAAAAATATTTCATTGATATTTACAAATTGGCTCATTTTTCAATTCCCGAAATTCAGAAACTGTTCGTCAACAATATAGATTTTAGTCCTTCGAAATACAAGAGCGGCAAACAAAAATTTGAAATTTTGCTATCAACAAATTTCGACGCCACTTTTACAAAATAAAGATATGGAAATATTTACAAGAAATGAAAATTCAACTAGATTCCCTCAAGATTACAAGGTCACATAAGGCACTCTTAGATATACATTTCTTGAAAATTAACGTCGCTAATGCAACAATTTTTACAATAGTTGAAAAATATTTTAAATACGTTGTTATTGATCTATTCTAAATAACCAGGTACTCTATAAGCATATTTTACACATATACAAAAATAAAGAAGCCACAGAGACGGGCAATCTGACAAAACAACCACCTACATAAAGTTATTCGATTTAAGTTGTCGAATTTATAGTATCTACGCGAAGAGACCCACGGTGTCAAAATTAAGAATCCCCCAGCTTGAAAATAACATAAAACACGACGGGAAGCATTTATGGTATTTTCTTAATGGAGCCTATCGTTCTGACAACTGCGCCTTCAGTACAACGTAGAGTGGATTTCCAATTAGGCATGGAGTTTACGTGTATACGGGCATAAAGGTAACTGGCTTTACTTGCGTAAAAAAGAAATTAGACACGATGTTTCAACGCCTTAAGTAAACAAATGTTTAGCTCTTTTTAACGGTTTACGTTTACGTGAGCTGCTTGCACATCGTCTCCAATTTTGTTTTTGCAGGTAAGATAAGTTAAATTTATGCCAGTACGCACGTAATAATTACGGGACGTTGGAAATCCACCTTTACGTGGATTACAACCACTCACTGAGTCACCTTTCTTTCATAAAACCAAGAGAGGACGATAAATAAAACTGACTGAGGCGTTTCACCCAACAACGTTAATTCAATTTGTTTTGTGGACCTTACTAAAAAATGACCGCCATAATTTTCACTGCCTGACTCTCCTTGCCAAGAAATTATTCATAACATGTGAAAAGGCATCAAAAATTGTGCTGCCGCTAAAAGTCGTCAAAAACGAATCAAAAGCTTTGCGGAAGGGGCAACGGGAGGCGTACAGCAGCTAGTAAATATTAAAGAGATTTCTATGGAAACGCGACTCTGTAAACCATAACCCTTATTTGGCGAAAGTTAAACTTGTATTACCAAGAAGTCAATCATTGGAAAAGTATCACAAAATATAGTACCCTTGAAAGGTTCGGGTGTTTTAGTTTTCAAGGTGCAAAAGCCAAATAATTTAGTCATGGATCGTACAGATTTGTATGGGCAAAATGACTCTCACCCTTTCTACCGTTTTTGACGAAAACAGGTTACTGTATCTTTTCACCTTAACCACCATTGGCCCCTAAAACTCAACATGATCCCTTTCTGTGGCTTCACCTTTTCTTCGAGTTAACTACTTCCCGTTAACAAATTATTCTTTTCGACAAGGAACATCAATGGTGGCCAGTTTTGAGGAAGGCCTATAGCTAGCAATAGTTAAGCACACACTTAGCCACAACGTAAAATGCAGTTTCGTTGTTGCTTTCTCCAATCCCGTATTTGTTTGCACCTTGGGCCTGAATCTCAGGATCTGCGCTATCAGTCTTAGGCGAGGCATCCCCCTTACGAAACTCCGTGATATCAGCATACTCCGTGCCTTCATAAGGTGATAGCCTCTTGAGAGGAGGCAGAGGTTGAGGAGGCGTGGATACTTGTGGCATCCGTGGCGTACTTGTACTCTCGAAGTCCGCATAAATCACACCTTCAGGATTGGGTTTCTGTGGCAGGTAGACATTAGAAGATTATAGTACTACGCTAAATTTTGGTGTGCTCTCATTAGTCGAATCGATCACGTGACACAATAGTGTCTCTCCTCAGCGGGCGCCTATCAGCGCATTGTGCCAGTTTTTGGCAATTTCCCTCATAAATTTAACGTTGCGCAATTAAAACAATAGAGTCCTTCTATCTCAGGCCCTAAGTGTGATAGGTTCCCTCGGAAATTTGATATTCAAACTTCATATACGCTCTTGACAAGTATTGTTGTGAACATCAATTTCCTCGGACAATCTCTCACACGATAATGCCTTCGACACAAGAACTCCATTGTTTAGTTAGTTATCGTCTCTTATTAATGTGAATGTGATAACCACAGATCTACCAGACGTTGAATTAAAGGGTTCTTTTGTCTTAAGGCCCGGCTAAACGGAATGAACTTCATTAACTGCTTAAGACAAGTTTGTGTTCAGCAACTCGATATAACATTGTTCAAGATTGTTAAATCAGGCGTGTTGATTGCGTTTGCCACCCTTTTGAGTGATTTTGAACGTTGAACGAGCATTTGTTCAACACTGTTCCACACCCCGGCCAAACGAACAAACACTGTTTTTTAAACATTGTTTTCCACACCTGAGAACAAAAGAAAAGTTGAATAGTCTTCAATCGAAAGATGGCAACATCATTCAACAGGGTGACTGAACGCGTTCAACATTTAAACAAGTGCAGTATTCTCCTTAGTGATGTTTCGTTTATCCCCGCACATGCTGGTTCTTCCAGTTCAAAAGTTGCAGAGTCTAAAGTTATTCCGAAAAACATGGTTCTTAATTTTTGTACAGCTTAAGCAACCATACAAATGCTGGAGAAGTGAGTACCGTTAATTATGCCGTACTATAGTGCTCATTCAGACAAAAAAATAAATCAACTTTGTTTAACGAGGGTGACACCTAACAGTCTGGGACACCTAACAGTCTGGGACTGACAAACCTACCCTCGGGTTCCGGGTCGAATTGGAATTTGGATATGTTGGTTTTTGAGGAGGGGAAAACCGGAGTACCCGGAGAAAAACCTCTCGGAGCAAGGACGAGAACCAACAACAAACTCAACCCACATATGACACCGGGACCGAGAGTCGAACCTGGGCCAACTGGTGAGAGGCAAGCGCTCTGATCACTGCGCCATCCCTGCTCCCCTAAATAACAAGATTCTCGTGACACTCGTGTTCTACTTTGCTCTTGAACCCTGAACATTTACTATTGAAATGGACCCTGAATGTAGAACGTTCCTGTGATACTGTTTGTTACTCAAGAGAAATAGGAATGGCATTTATAAACCGTCTATTTTCTCCAGTTAACCTCAGGAGCTAATGCCTGGGTGTGAAAGAGAAAACAATAAATATTTCATTCTGGAGGATTACGATTAGACTCTATGGATAGATGCTTCGCTCAGGGATAGTTTCACAAGAACACACGAGTGCAATCCACACGATTGAGTGATCATACCCAGCTGATACCCCTCTCGTGCTTCCGCATTTTAGGTGACGTTCACTCCTTCTTGCAGACTCGCTTCTTGCTTAACTTCACCTGAGCGAAAAGACGCATTTAAGTCTAGAAAGACGTGAACCAATCCACGACCATACCTTCTTAACAGATTTCTTCGACTTGTCGACTTGTGCGTAAGTATCGTCTGACTGCTTCCTCGTCCGAGATTTGTCCACGACAGAACTCCCAGGAGACTTCTCCTCTTCTTTCTTCCTCTTGCTCTTCTTCTTAGACTTGTCTACAGCAGCATAAGTCGGAGGGGCTGCCGCTGTCTGCTGATTTGCTGCTGCTTCATGTCTGTTTGCGTCTGGCCTCTGCTGTCGACCAGCATGCATCATCTGTTACGTTTGCAGGTGCCGGTCCTGATTCTGGGCATCAGTGTTATCCTCAATGTCAAACCGGACATCTTGTCTGGAACTGAAATATTCAATCAATAAGCGCCTGTTACACTCGGCAGTTGGAATTGTACGCTACTGATATGGAGAAGAAACAAGTTGGATGAAATTTTCGATGGAGTTTTTAAAAACAAAAAGTCAGCCAGAAAAAAGATTCTATTGAGTTTTAAAAACAAAACGTCAGCCAAAAAAATAAGAATAAAAAGATAGGGCTTCCTTCCTTTCACATTTGCATATCGATATGCAAATGTGAGATTTTATGGCAAGTCGTTGACTCAGGCGTCCTGTGAAATAAACAAGCTTCACTATATCATAAAGAAGAGAAAAGATAAATACTGCCATAGCAAAATAAAATGCAAGTTTCCAATTCTTTAACAGGTTTCCAGGCCGAGAACTATCAAACACCCTCAGGAATGGTCGAAGAACAGGCACATGTTGTTTGTAAGTTGTTTACGCATTGGGCCTCGCCCACATTAATGCGCTTTCAGGGAACTCTGTTTTCAGAGTTTTACCCATACAAACGTTGGCTTTTTTTGGCTGTCCAAACTATCTTGTTTTTAAAATGCGTTTGCGCTTGTTAAAACAACCAAAAACGCTGCTAGCGTTTTCGAAAGTTCCCTTTTTCACCATTCCACACACTACAGCGTTTTCAAAACAATGCAGTTTTGCCCATTCACATTGAAAACGATAAATTGACTTGCGAAACATAGCATGAGCATAGTCATGGTCGTGAACATAGGCATAAGCATGAGCATGAACACAGGCATGAGCACATGCATAGTCATGAGCTTAAGCGTAGGTATGACCACGTGCCTAGGTGTTTCACAGCGGTTAATGCACGACACATGTGCAGTTCCCGCCATAATTTTACAAAAGAAAATACAGACAAATGTCGAAAGGTTCACTTTAACTGCAAAACTTGACGCCATTTCTGAAAACTTACGCTCTTTACTTTCAGCATGTGTTCAGAATGAAGTAGCTGGCATCCACAAGTTTTATCGGCGCGAAAATTAGTTTATCGGGACATTTTATGCGTCGTTTTCATACGAACTTCGCGCTCGTAAAAGCCTGAGCTGCTTCAAACTTTAAGGCTCTGCAAAACCGGAAGTGAAGTTGTTTTTTGCGTGTGACGGCCGTGAGCCTAGACGTAGGCATGAGCATAGACATAAGCACGGGCCTAGGCATAGGCGTGAAAATGAGCATAGGTATAAGCATGAGCATGAGTATAAGTAAAATCACAAGGAGAACGCACAGACTGCTTCTTATTATTAATAAGAGAAGAAAAACAAAAACTTTGTTTGCTTATGTTTATGCCGCGTTGATTCCTAGCGAAGAACACCTAGAAACAGTTTGAACGCTTTCAATATGCTTCTGCTCAGATCACCAGTAAAGACCTGTGAGGCAATCTAAAAATTGATCAAGATTCATGCTGGAATAATGACGGCACAGTTACAGTGCAGCATTGTCTCTGGGCGTAAGGCATAGAGCATGCACGAACGCTGACCCACACCTCTTCGTTTGCGACAGAACGGTGTTACAGTAACCATATCACCTATGCTTCAGTATATGCTTCAACACGGTTTGCTAAACGACGCTGCTAAACATCACAGAATTAGTTATTTTACAGAGTTCAAGTGTAAACATCATTCAACGTTTGAATACGACTTTGGTGTATGACGGTGAACTATGTGGCCAACGAATTCAACACTATTGTTCATAGCTGGGAAGAAATTGAATCAACATCATTCATCAGGGAAGACAAACGTGTTTAACATATAGACTATAATATATAGATTTAGCCAAGCCTAAAAGCGGAGCCGCGAAGGAATAAACTGGTGTTCGTTTCTCAAAAATAGTCCTGAAACTTTTCGGTCTGAAATACATTTCGGGGCTTTTTTTGGCTCGTTCGCTCCCCCTCCCAGAGTGTGCGGACGGACGGACGTACGGATGTACGGATGTACGGACGGACGGTCACGTGACTATTACGTCACAACCAAAATTTCTCGGATTGATAGGTTACCATATTTCCTTAGCAATGGAGCTCCGCTGGCGGGCTTTGCCCGCAGGCTCCGCTATTACAAGGCAGAGCGAAGATGTGAATTTTATTTTCGAATGGTTAAAACAATATTAAGAACGAGTGCAGCGAGTGAGTAAAATATTGTTTTACCACGAGAAAATAAAATTCATATCTTCAAGTTGCCTTGTAATTTTCTTTTTATTATATAGACAAGAGTGTTTTTGCACAAACAACAGTGTAAAAGAAGGAAATGACATCATCGATATCCTCACTAGAAAGGATATGGAAAATACATCACTCGAGTTCCGGATGTAGTTTTATCTGACCTTTTCGCATGCTCTATTTTACACCATAACACTCTTGTCTAAAAAATAAAATGAATTTAACAATGCTGAACAGTGTTCATAATATTGGGCCCGGTTGTCCGTGCAAATGTCAGCTTCCACGGCATGTACTTCACTTTCGATGCGATTGTGATGACAAAACAGCAACATCCTCGTCCCCAGTTTCATGTCCGCGCGGTACCGCCATTTTGGTAGCGAAGATGGAGGGTTCCTCTCAAACTTAATACTGTTCTCCTATCATCTTTTCAAACCGCCCTTCAATACTTTAATTCTTTCTTTTTTTTTTGGCCAAAAATTCCAAAATGGAAATGAAAAGACTATAAATTTGGATTACCCGAACAGAAAATTTCCAACAATTTCTTTGAAAGATATTCCAAACTTCCTACATGGAAATATGCGAACCATTTTCATTTTCTACCATTCCTTGTTCTTTTGCCAATTTTTGACCGTTTGGATGGGTCCCAGTTAAGTTCTTGGCTTCTCGAGTAAACGGAATAAGAAATCTCTCTCCAACGGGAATGTCAGTTGGGAGGTTTTGCGTTCCATAAACACAAACTATGAACCTACCGCTTTCTTTGAGTAAATGGTAAACCACCCAAACTTTTTTAACTGTAATAAGTTTCTTTCCCTTATATGCGCACTGGGTTAATACGTGCGTATGGTATCAATATAAATAACGGAACACGTACGCATTGAATGTGACACAAGGAAGTGGAGTTAATCAGCACTGATTTATTAGACATTAATTAATGTCGGTTAAATGATTAGACTACGAAAAAGCATTAAACAATAAGAAAAAAGTGTGGCAGAAGACCTTCACATCGCGAGAGAAACTACAGAACAACAAGCTGTTGGCACATTAAACTGGATCGTGTTCTCTAATGGCGACGTTAAGGGTGTTTAAAACTAAGTGATATGAAATAAAACACTTAAAAATATTGACAAAATGTCGTCCTCCCTTGCCGTTTTTGTTCGGGGTATTTGAGGGTTACGATAGCGGTTTCTCTAGCTAACATCGAGGAAACAACATTTCTCTTTAAAAAACCGCGCTCGCAACCCTCAAAACAACCCAACACAGAACAACAAAGGACGACCACGTGTTCATATTTTTTAGTGTTGTTATGTCACTTTGCACACCCCTACTTCGTCTTCAAAAAGGTTAATTTGATAACCGAAGCACAGGACACGAGTCAATCAAGACGGTGGGCCTGTGGTTTCATCTCAGCAACTTTCCAGGTTAGACACATCTTTGCTTCCAAAGGCGACTGGCACACATTTTACCCTGTTGTATGTTGATCTTCAATCTCAGAAATCAAGCAGTGTTACATGGTTAACTGATTAACACGATGGGTTACAATATTAAAATAGAAGATTAAATGACTGACGTAACATTGTTAAATTGTTAATATTAGTTACGACTGAAGTAACTGTTAGTTTCACAGGGCAGGAATAAAAGCAATGACTACTGTTTTCTTTACAACGATATTGTATTGGAATCCGATACTCTGTGATTTGCGTTCGACACGACTTTTTTCCCTTTATCCTTAGCATTTCATATCGTTACGTAACAAACAGTCGTTAGCTCAAAAATGAAATTTACTTTGTTGATAAATTGCCCTCAGGTTGTCTCGCCAAGTTCATTTAAAGCTTGACTAGCTTTTTGGACCCCAATGTACGATTCAAGATAGCGCAATCTTGACAAGGCGATTGACTCCAAATTGATTTAAAAAAGAATCAAACTCAAGGAATGAAATTGAGTCCGCAGAAGGAATTGTCTGTTCGGAGGCTAACCTGCCACGTGTTCTTCACCAAACAGTCTTATATATCACTGCTTTAACAATTCTCCTGCCTGCGAAACTAACACTGATACTACAACGCGTATGCATCAATCGACGTTAAACGTCTTGTCAACACCAAATCATATTTTATAGCCCCATTAAGCTACAAAACATTTTTATGTTTCTACCGAGATCTTACAACACTTGCGTCAACAGGTGCAAACCACAACCGAATCGTTCGGTATTTCTCCACAGTGGGGGTTTTTCTCTCTCTACAGAAACATTTAAAATGTTCTCTTTTGCTTAACTTAATACTACAAAACCCCTGATGTTTTGACATCATGTAAATTCCCATTGTATAACACACAAACACAACTCATACAAAACATTCTTCATGTTTCTTCATAGTTCTAGAAACACTCACGTTTCCAAGGGATAAAGCACGAATTCTTACGGAGTCATGCTTCTGTTACTCCAAAGAAACATCCAAAATGTTTTATATGGCTGCAATACTAAGGCTATCTTGATGTTTAGAACATCATGTGCAAATAAAATTTTAAATTTTGGATAATTGTTTTCCTTTTATCGTTAAGAACCCAACCAAGTGCACGTCCGAAAGGAAATGCCACAAAATAAATTCGAAAATACAAAAGCAAAGGTGAGCCATTTTTTCAGTTGTAAACGCAACCGTTAGAGTAAAAACTTCAATTTGTTCTTGTCAAAACATTCTCTTAGAATTTCACGAATGACTTAAAAGGAAAGTAAACAAATACAAACGGGAAGAATGCAGTGAACTGAAAAATGTATACAAACAACAGAACCAAAGAGTAAGATTAAAAACTGAATGTATAACACAAAACTAATGACGATGGTTATTTGGACAAGACCTCCTCTCTAGGGACCCCTGGAATTCCTCCCCTCTCCCCCTCGAATTTTTCTGCTTCACCAATCTCTATTCCCTAATAAAAGAGGGGTTTGAAAGGACACGAAAATAATTTTTTGGGAAACTTATAGACTTAAGAAAAGCTTTTTTTCAAAATGGACAAAAAACAAGACAAAAGACAAATGTTTTCAAATCTCAATAATTCTTGGGCACTTTGATGATGGTTCAAAAGGGATCAAGGAAAACGTTACAGGTAAAATTGCTATGTACACCCAACTACATTTTGGAAAGGCAAGTGTGCTGGACTTCTATTTTTTTGTTTCTTTTTTCTTCGTTTTGTTCTACTTTATACTTGCCAAATATTGCAAACAAATTTACTGAAAATTGTATAATTGAGGTCCATTTTGGTACATCTGGACCCTAAATTCACTCAAATTCTTATTCTCGTTTCTATTATCTACATTATATATCATGAAATTTAACCAATTAATGAGTAGTCTCCAAACCACGTGGCTTTCTAGACAGGCAGATATCTCTACCGTCCTTTGCATTTAGCTGATACAAGAATTGCTATAACCACTGGATGGAACGCAACTCCATCGTAGGTTTTCTCCGACACTTTCGTGGGCATGTTAGGACCCATTTACGCTGTTAAGTGAAGGTACAGTGTGAAGGCCCGTCTTGCCTAACACGCCTGGGAAACGACTCACCCACTAACTTAAACAAAGCACAAGTTATGCAGACAAACAGATTTTAAATATACTGGGATAGCTTAAATACTAACTAGTTCATGCGTTTCCAAACAAACAAGTTTTCTTTCAAAATCTAGTCCAAAAGAGGTACGGACGAACTACCGTTAAATAAAGTGGGACAGCTTAAATAACTGGTTCACGAGCGTCGAAACAAGCACGTTTTGTGTCTACATCTAATCCATGACTTGACTAAGAGAGGTACCACTACAAAAACTGCATATCTGAGCAGAGATCGCGAACTTGTCATCAATCAGTTCCTAGACCCTCATGAACAAGGCCAAAAACCCTGCTTTGCTTTGTTTCTTAAAATCACGAGCTGCGATTATATGATGGTTATATATGTGACCTAAGACGTTAAGAAGTGCACTGTTATCCCCTACAACGAAAAACCCCATTTAAGTGAATATAGACCAGCGGTAAGACAGAAAAACGTAAATCGTGAAGCATTACAATAAACAGTGAAATTTCGAAACTGAAAAACGTCCCTAGGCAACTTTTCATGACGACATAACCATGGAGAATTAGAGACATGGACTGTCTTTGCTTTTTATGCTTAGATAACCAAACGCTTTGTTCTAATAATGTCGACAATACGTTGTAGTGAGACACTGAAAAAGCCCCCCCCCCCCCCCCAAACTTGGACCTTTCTGACATTTCAGAATCATAGCAACTGAGCGACACGGACAGTTTGCCTTTTTGTTCAAAACAGATGGTATGAGATTAGACAATTTATCCCCCTGTATATTCTGCCGAATTCTTTGTTGGAGCTGATTTCGATAATGGTTGTTATGACACAATTACTGTCTACGACCCACTTTTGGACCTTTCTGGCTACGCATAATCAAAACGGCAACTTCTAAAACTTGACATTTTTCCGACTCGGCCTAGTCCTTTTCCACTTGCAGAAAGTCATGAAACGGGTGCGGTTAACAAAACAATTCAAAAATTATCAAATTTAGATGCCACTCTTAGAAAATGAGGACAGAAAAATGTACATTTCTACACAAAATAACAAGTCATCGAGATACACTCAAGAATACCTGGTGATATGAAGTATAATTAGATTTGAAGGGGTTAGAAACTAATTAGAAAAAAGCAATAATAATACCAGTGCTTATAAAAATATTTCACGCATAATCTATAATTCTTATTACTATTTACTAAATCTATAAAAATAAGCAAGCCATAAAAGACTGGTACTACTTATAGAAAAACCACTAGCGCACAACTATTTCAATTAACGTTTTCGAATTTCAAGCCTGTGCGACAAGATCCCCAGCAAGGTGATACGGGTTTTTGATGAAACCAGTAATGCCTCGCTCGAATAGAAAAGAAAGCACGACAGGAAACGTTTATAATGTTTTCTAAACCCTTTTGGCCCCAATATCAACATCCATATTCTCCTCAGTGTTCCCCATATATTTTTATGGTACTGGTTGGGAGAAAGACAACAAGACATTTCATCTTGGGTGATCATTTTCTTTATTCTTATGACCTGAATGTTTGATAAAGTAGTGATATTGTAAGGAGAAATTAAATGCTTGTCACTGTTGGGGCACCTTTTGAGATGTTTATCCGACAACATTAATTGAAATAGCTGTACGACTTTTAAAGTAAGAGCAAAGAGCAAACACTGGATCTCAACCTACATTGGAGTATTTCTGTCTTCTCCTTCAGCTCCACCTTCATCTTTGTTTGCACCTTGCGGCTGCAACTCGGTGCCTTGATTGCTATCGCTTTGAGGTAGGGTAGCGTCCCCCTTCAAAAACTGAGTGATGTCTGCATATTACGTGTTATCATACGGTTCTGGCCTCTTGATTGGAGGCAGAGGCTGGGGTGAAGTGGACACTGTTGGCATGGGACGAGGCACATTTATATCCTCCAAGTCGGCGTAAATCATTTCTCCAGGCTTGGGTTTCTATATAAATGAAAGTATTTTGAATCGTTTCACCGTACATGGGTGATGGAAATTTAGTGTGACCAACTACTAAGCTATTAGTGTAACAGCGATAGAAACAAACGTCTTAGTGTACTGTCCCCGAAAAATATTTGTGCCTTCCTACTTATTTTATTTTATTTACGATTTTGTCAAGTTTGAAATTTCAAACTGTTCCCTGTCCCGGAGGGTTTGAAAATTATTTTCAACAGTAAAATGTACAGTGTAACCCGTTACGTGTAAACGATCACCGAACGGTCAGAAAAAATGTGGTCGTAATAACCGAGTGGTAGGATAAACTGGGTTTTCAGATCAACAGACGACTACATAAACTACTTTCGACCAAAGGAAAAGTAGCCGTAATACCAGCGTGGTCGTAATGTGGGTTCGTCTTGATATGTTTTTATCAAGTAACAAGAAAAGCCCCAGGGGTATTAGACCCCGCCGTTGTTTTCCCTCCCCTCAGGATGGAAAATATATTACGGTCACTCAAGATACGAGCCCAAGTGGTGCAGCGGAAGTTTGCGACGAATATTTGTTTGGCCGAGCGAAAATCCGAAGTCTGGGGAAGTGACCGACAAAAAACTAAAGAAAAAGATCACAAAAGAAAAAAATGGGTATTACTAGACCCCGTCCTGACGGCGGGGTAATTAAAACTATTCCTTGCGGCTTACTGTACTCTATGAGACAAACATTAATACAGTGAAACATCATAATACAGCAATGTCGTATACATTTAAAAGATGCTGACAAAATTGCGTTTTTGTTTCACGTTATCTTTTGTTGTTATGGCATATCTGTCGAAGATAGGGTAAAAAAGCAAAGAGAAGAAAATAATTTTAATACTCACAGCCTTTCTTCAGAGTTGTGGACTTGATGTTATTAAGCACATGGACAAAATAAAGCGCAAGAAAACAAAAAAAAAAATCGAATTAGCCACTAGCAAGTCAATAACAGTCCTACTTAGGAATAAACAATGTAAGGGGTATCATTAAAGCACCATTGGACCACTGGGAAGCGGCGCTATAGAAATTTATTATTATTATTATTATTATTATTATTATTATTATTATTATTATTATTATCATTATTATTATTATTATTATTATTATTATTTACAAAAAACGTTTGTCTATATTTAGCATGGAGAAAGTTAATTCAGACCTGAAGCAGGAAAATCCGCCATCGGTCCACCCACCCCGCTCTCAAGTCTAACTTAGACCGCGGTTTAAGACAACGACTTGACCTCCAAATCTGGTTATAAATGGGTCATTTTACGCAGATAAACGTTGTTCTTGACTGTGCTTCATCCCTTCTTGACACTGTTTACAATAAACAATGTTTAAACGTGAGGGTTGGCCATCTCGAATTTGGTTTAGACCGCGGTTTTGTTAAACGCTGTGTGAACTTCGTTTAAATAATCGACCCTAAACGTTTGTTACTTTTTTAATTACCAAATAACAAAACGCTAATTGCAGTAAAAGTTATCAGAATTTGTAGCAAACAAATTAAGTCAAAGGCAACTGTCGTGACTAGTTTTCTTTCAGCTTCTGATTGGTTGAAAGACACAATGTTTACTCTAACTTGGTTAAAACGATTTTGAACGAGTTTCATTGGGTCTCCAAGTACCTTATGTAACAAATTGGAGATAAGCATTCTACATATAGCTTGCAAATGTACCTACAGAAAGCTGTATGCGACTTAGTGTAGCAATTGTGTTGTACATTTTTCACTATTTAGGTAATCATAATTAACTTAATTAAATACTTACTCCGGGAATCCTTTCTACATTTCCTCCCCTTGTGCACCCACCATGCGATAATGCCTGCCACAATAACAATTAGAACCACTCCAGCAACAGCAAGCACGACAATTTTCCACACAATTGCTGAAACAGGAACAGGTATAGGAGAATTGTTTCTTTTTCCGTTTTCTTTTTTTTTTCTCACTTTACTTTACATTATTATAATTACTACAACCCCAAATAACTATTAAATTAATATATATTGGAATCACCAAATCCTTATGAGCTGTCCAACAGGCTCCAGTTAATTAACAAGCATTTCATCTTTTTCTCCGTGCTAAAATTATGGTTTCTAGCAATAGGTTAGAGTGACTGACTATCTGTATACTATCAAGAACCGAAGTATCTCAGCTCACTAGATGCCGGGACTAGATGATGATGTGCAAACTCGAATTTCATTGCCTCTTTCAAGACAAAGCTCAAAACGTCAGCTTTTGAATCTCTTTGCAGTCACCAATTTAACTTACATCAATTGAGGTGATCGAACTGTGCTTCTATTTTCCTTTCTTTTGAACCTGGTTAATACGAACACCAAAGAGACACCAACAAAGCTCTCGGAATAAATGTATGGATTTTAAGGACACAAGTTTCATCGATACAAAGACTGAACCATACAAATTATAAGCAATAGAACCAACTTTCATTGCCTCTAACCAGAGCTCTCTTTAGGAGATTACACGTACGTACATAGCTTTAGATCAAACTAAACAGGCTACATGCTCGGTCAAATGGGCCTGAGCTTTGACTTGCACCGACCTTTTCAGTTGCCATCAGGGTGGTACAGTAATTTCTAATGAAAACATAACCTAATTCGGTAAATTGTGATCGTCCGTCCAGTCCTGAGAAGGACTGTTTGAGATGACATTGACGTTTCGACAAGAGCGGAAGTCATCATCAGAGTCAAGTGAATTGTGAATCGTCAGTAGATGTTATAAGTCTCTGGTCGTTGTCCTGATTGGTCGACGATCTCGTGATGTTATTGGTCGTCTGTCAGTTAAGCCGTGATGTTATTGGCTGTGAAGAATGTTAAACGTGATTGGTGCGTTTCGATCCGTCTTTTGTCAGTCAAATGTCCGTTGGTCTATTGTTAGTCAAATAAGTCGGTTTGTCTATTGTTTGTCTGTCTTGTCATTGTCGGCAATCAGTCGTTTGTAAGGTGCAGGTAGCTGCTGGCAACGGTCCAGTGGTGTTTGTTGTAAGTTAGTAAACCAGCTTTCCAGAGCGATTCGTTGATAGTAGTCCGTAGGTAACACATTCAGCAGAGTCCCAGTTGTTTCTGCGGCTTGTTTTTAAATGGTACTCAGCAACGTGATTGTTGATATCACCATTTCTAGTCGCTCGTTTGTGTTCAGTCAGTCGGACGTTTAAATTCCTGCCGGTCTCACCAATATAAGTGGCCTTGCAGTCGCAGCATTTGATCTTGCAAACTGCTCCCTGTCTGACACTCGGTTCGTCTTTGTCTTTAACGTTCGTCAGTAGCTGTCGTAAAGTAGTGATAGGTTTGTGCGCAACGCGATGTTGTAGGGTTGTAGGATTCGTGCGATAGTTTCAGAAGTCCCTTTGATGTGAGGTATGGTTGCAGTAGTGACAGGTGTCGCGTTAGTGTTCGTAGAGTTCGGTTCGGAGTTTCTGTAAGTGTTGTGTCTAATAAAGTCCCGGTTGTAATTGTTCTTGTTGAAAACGTTGTCGAAGTACTTGATTTCGTCCGTTAAGCTGTCGGGTGAGTCACAAACTAGTTGCACGAGTCTTGTCAGCGTCCGTATAGTCGCAGCTTTGTGAGAAGTTGGGTTGTAAGATGATCGGTGGAGTAGTCTGTCGGTATGTATCGGTTTTCTGTAAATTTTCGTCCGTAGTTCGTTATTGTCGCGGGTAACTAAGTTAGTCTAGAAAAGGTATTTTACCATTTTCCCCGATCTCCTTAGTAAACTGTATGTCGGCGTTTTGTCCGTTGAGGTGTTCGTGAAAATCGTCGATTTCGTCTGTGTACGGCTGTAAAGGTATCGTCAACGTAACGTAACCAGAGTGGTAGTGTTCGTTTGTAAGTTGCGAGGGCTCGTTCCTCGATGTTTTGCATGACGATTTCTGCAACAACAACGGAAACTGGTGAGCCCATAGCTGTTCCGTGCAACTGTTTGTAGTGCTTGCCGTTGTTCTGAAAAAATAAGTAGAAGTAAGACAAAGATTCAGTAAGTCCATTGAGTCGTCTGTAGGCAGCGGTAGTTCAATAGTAGAGTTGTTGATGGCGGTCTCAGTGCAGTCTAGAGCCAGTTGAAGTGGAATACTGGTGAACAGTGATTTCACATCAAAAGACACTAGTTTGTAGTCGTCAGGTATTTGTACTGTCTTGATCGCGTCAATAAAGTTCTCAATCGATTGTAGTTTGTGTCGTGATTCGTCGGTCAAAGGTTTCAGTACGGTAGTCAAGTATTTGGACAGTTGGTAAGTCGGGGACCCACAGAATGAGACTAGGGTCGCATGGGTATGTTAGGTTTGTGCAGTTTCGGTAGTCCGTAGAGGTAGTCCGTTTGGTGGTTGTGGTACACGGCACCTCAGTCTGTTGTAGCGTTGAATGGCGAGCGTCAGTTTTCTTGAGGTCAAGTAGTTTGCTGTTAAGTTTAAGTTGAAGTGCTGGCGTCGGGTCTTGTTTAAGTACTTCGTAGGTCTGTTTATCGTTAACAAGTGCGTCCATTTTGTCATAATAGTCTGTCTTGTCCATAACAAGTCACTTGTCCATTGTCACCGGGGAGTATGACAATGTCTTCGTCGGTTTTCAGTCGTTTCAGTACTTGTCGTTCGTCTTTAGTCAAGTTACTGTCAGGTAGAGAAGCTGATTGTCTAGTAGAAGCTACTCTACTTCTGATGTTATCCTGGGGGGATTCTGAAAGCTCCCTCTGACGGGACAGAACCGCCTCAACACTGGATACAATGGCCTCGGTCGGTATACGTTTAGGCGTCACTGAGCGTTTGAGTCCGTGAGAGAGTACCTGTGTTTCAGTCTTGTCTAAGGGACGGGAAGAAATATTCCTCACCCAGTTGTCGTCTGGCTTTTGTTGTTTTTTGTCTTTAGTACGTTGTAGTCGCGCTAGTTTCAGTTGAGTTCTAGTGCGGCGCTGTTCAGCTGTTTTGTTAGCTCGTCTGTCGGCAACAGTCAGTATAGTGTCGAGTAAGTCAGTCGGTATGAGTTGTCGAAGTTTGTCAAGTCGTTGTAGTAGTTTGTCTTTGTAGTAGTTAAGTCTTCTGTGACAGTCGTTAATCCGCGCTCGGACCAGTCGTCGGCAGGTGGCTTTGACGATCTGTATGGCCTTTTGTGTGTTCAACGGGAAAACATAACCGTCACACATGAACATTTACAGCGCATAGGTAAGTGTTGACCAAACGAGATTACCTTTCTATGGGAGCGTGCTCCTCGATTACGGGAAAAGTGTCCGCTCTCCGTATTAAGCTAATAAGCAGGTGTCTGTACTAAGCAAGTGCCCGTAATATGGGTTCCACGACCTGTGTAAACTCATTTCCTTCTTATATTTAGCCCTCCTTATTAACTTCAGAAGCCATTGATAGGACTTGCAAATAATTAATTAATGACATGTCAATTGCAACGACGATACCTAACATCATAATTACTGCATTTGCCTTCAGGCTTCTTTCGCACTTACTGTTGGACGATTCATGCTTTTTAAGGCGAATAAATAACCTACAGATACAAAATAATCAATTTACAAGCATTTCTTCACACCGTGCGCGTAATAACATTGATTTGAACGTGCTATTCGTATAAAGTCTCATCAGCCTTAATTATAGCAGCATAGAGACGCTGGCGTCAAGAAGTCAGGAGAAACATCAAGACACTTACTTGAGCAGTCTGCGTTTTTTATGAACGTTTCTTCGCAAACTGGCACTGAAAAAAGAGCACACACGATTAAACTCGCATACTAATTGAATAAAGAAAACGATTAACCGTTAAAACGGCAATCCAGATAAACTTTATGGATCACATATCCATAAAACTGGCAATTTCCAGTGTTGTTCAATTGTGTTGTATAATCTTTTTCAAAACAACAGATTGATTATTGTAAAAGCTGGAATAGTACTAAAGTGAGAGAAGACAAGAAGGACAAAATGAAAATAACATATTAAGTTAAATGCCTCGAGAGGGTTTTCTTGTTTCTCTTCGTTTTCGTTGCCAAGTTTCAAACGACAACTGTAATTTGCTTGTGTGCGCGACGAAATGTGGCAAATTTGTCTTCTTGTTGGGAAATTGGTGACTTTTTGTGAAAAAAGGAGATTCCATTAGGATAAACTTGACAAGTAGCAAACTTTGCTCTTACGTATGGCTTGACAAGTAAAACTTGTTATTCACTTACACAAGCTAAAAGATCTTTCGTTAAGGAAAACTTGTTCACCTTACACGCAAGCAAAGAAAACATGTCAACAGCAATTTACTTATGTGTAATAAGCCCTTGAATTTATCGCCTAACTTACTATACCTTGTGTGCTTCCTGTACCAGTACCAGTTGGTGATGGTGATGGTGATGGTGATGGTGACGCAGTGGACGATCGTGAAGTAAGCTTTATGGATTCGGGATCAACGACAAAATCCCCAAATTTGCCTTCCTCTGCGGCTTTCTTCAGAACAGCAATCACATAGGTTTCATTCACGGTTTGATTGAACCGCAGCACAAGACCAATGATAGCACTGCCATTTGTACTGAAAAAAAAGACCAACAGATTGCAAAAAATCAAGACCACAGCGAAAAATGCCAGAATGTTACGAATATTTCTACATTTGTAAGGTTTTAGCTTGACAAACTAAGTGCACTATCTTAAATTAGCCCTGCGAAAGTGAAGAAGTCCTGAACTTTCCACAATTCTAGATTTCAAACGTTTCCTGTACGTATTTGAGAAAAAGCCAGCTAGTACAAGCTGTTAAAGCAGAATTCAAGAGCAATGGCACTTGATTCAGTATTTGTTAGTCAACAAGTGTTGCAACACATCTTACATAGTGTATCATGCCATGTTCCAGGGCCACCCAACGAGAACAGTTTGGCAAAATACTTGAAATATCATTTTCTGCTTTCTTAGATTATTTCAGACCCTTTTAAAGGCATATTTGTGCAAGCTAATACAGATTGATCTGTTCGGCGTTTTTAGCTGAAAATTTAGGCCGCAGAAAATTTTAGGAAACAGAATCCTATCCGCCAAACTTCGGAGCTGCTGAAGGCTCTCCGAAAATGCTAGCTGACCTTATTTTGCACTCTAAACGACATATTTGACCTTACGAAAACAGTAGAAACTAATCAGTCCTCTTGTTACGAAAGTCCGAGGTAGTGTTTCGCCAAAGAAATCTCTAGCTTTCACTGCTCAGGCGATTTTAGGCCTTCCGAACAGACATTCCCCGAAACGAACCATTGGGTGTCCCTGATGTTCAATGTCGTTAAACAGAATATACACATGTATATCCAGGTTCTAGTTGAATGACAAAAGAAGACTTGTCCAAGGATTATGATAACCTAAAAGAACAAAAAAAAAATTAGTAACAATCAAACAAAACCTCCATTTCGTGGCAGAAGCCGAGTTGAAAAGCGATTTCTTTCATTTTTTGCTTATAATTAGGTATTGATGAAACAAAAAACCTGATGTGGTTCGTGTCCGCCAGAAGCGATTTAGTTTACAGAAGAACGAGGAAATTGATTCTAGCGTTCGGGAGGACAAACTCGCACACATCTAACTCTGAAAACCAGTACTATTCACTTGCATAGAGCTTATAAACTAAAGTGCACAGAAAACGATAGACACTATCTACCAACAGACCAGTCTCTTTTCAGTAACTAGAGATCTATTAAACAGCAGTAGCGACATTCATCGAACACAAACAGTCTAAAATAAAAGGCAGGTTTTAATGATTGGATAACCACTGCTTTGGAAGCCAACTTCGATGAAATAATTAAACATGTGCCATAACCCCAAATGGTCTCAATCCTCATTCAATAGACACCTTAAGAATCGTTCTACAACATACATTGGAACTAGCTAGGGTTAGTCGTGCTATAGCTTGTTCGAGACCTTATCGAGCTCACTACATATAATGAAAAACTAATCTACTTAGCAGCGAAAACGAAGAGCGTTCAGAGACTATAACAGTATCCCCCAGAATGTGCAATCCCCAGTAAGCTGAGTTACGAATCGAGTGAAGAGTGGCAAGTAAAAATTAACTGCATACCTTCTCAATGAAGTTTCCTTTTGAAAAGATAGCACACGTTTGGTTCTTGATGGTGAGTGTTATGTTTATGGTCCCATTTACAGCAGCTGCAGAAAATTGTTAGTATAAATTATATCGGATGGGAGTGAATATGTGAAATAATCATATACGTGAACTGCAAATGGAATAAGAAAGGATGATGACCTTCGCGATTTCGCAGGATAATTGTTAATTATCTGTTTAGATTCTGATAGCCCTTGCTAAGATCTGCTTTTTCCACAGCCATAAAGCGCGCAAAAAATATTTTTGTATTAGGGGGCAAATTCCTTATAAGAAACCCGAATATCCCGAGATGCGCAGAGCGTATGCGCAGAAAAAAAAAGGCGGCACCGTCCTTAAGCAGTTGATAACACAAAAGCCTGAAAAAAAATGAGACTTGAACAGGATTCGAACCCATGACCGCAGTAATATAGTAGGGATATTTTACTCCGTTTTCGTGCTCTGGTTTCTAATTAAGGTGGCCTGGGGTATTTATCGGGTCGACAGTGTCCTTTTTAAATCGTGCTTTTGAAAGGGAAAACGTTAAGCGATTTTTAGAAATTTCAGAGCACAATTAAGGAGTCGCTCGTTTGGAGAACCTTTGGTCCAGATTCTCATGCAACTTGCTGTAAACCTTAACTGATGCCAACTAAAAATGTTTGAGGTCATTGTAACAGAATTCATTTTGGCTTACGAAAAATAAGTGCATTTTATTTCAAAAGAAGGCTTTGTAAAAACCTCTTATAGCTTACACAAATCGAGTTCGATCGCCATAAAATTTAAAGCATTAGTTTTTCCAGGTTATTTCTGTTTCCTCCTAAAATTTATAACATATTGGGTAACGCTTTCCTTTTCATAAAAATGATTTAATCAAAGGCCCCGGTGACCTAACTCGCAAAGACGAAATGCTCTTAATGATTAGTTTCAATGGATAAACGAGGTTGCTAGAATTAAACCTCTGGATTCTCTTACAGCGCTCACATTTAGAGAAATGGCACGTGTTTTATAAAATTGCGTTACCTGTACCAGTTTCCGTGACTACTTGTTGAAAGGCGATTCCCAGGGGTTAAAGATGGAACTTAACCTTTAAAATTATAAGAAAGCCTTTTTTCACCGCTAAATGTTTGGATTTGACAAAATTAAGGTGGCTCGCCGCTATTTCTTAGCGCGGAGGCTCCATTTTATAAATCGAATTTTCGGCAAGTAAGCGTTAACCAATTTCAGTGATTTTTGGTATTCTAAACAAAGAATCTTCGAATTTGCCAAAACTTTTATTTTCAGGGCCAACGAATTCAATGTTAAAGAGATACAAGCGCTATTTGAAGACCAGCCTTTTCAGGAAATTTTTTCTAATTACGCTCAATAACTTCTAAGACTTCAAGGTTTACTGTGAGCACTTTTCTACAAAATCGGCTGGCTTTTATCCATTTTTTAAAATAGAAGACGCGAAGTAGCCAACTTGACGAGCCAAATTCGTTGGATTTCGTCGAGGTTACATACCTGAAACTAGGTGCTATATATGCTGGATTTTATCATACTCAGAAATAAGGGAAAACAAATCCGTAGTTTTTTCACACGTCGAATAAACTTTCATATCTCAGATTCACAATTTTCGCGCTAAAAACACACTGTTCTTCATTTGCTTGTACATTTTACAGGGATTTTACGATTTTTTCCGATTTTTCAGCAGTGTTTTAGATGGTATCAAGCTGTCAAAAAATATTTGCTATCCCAGCATGACATTAGCGTTCTTTCAACAGCTGAGGCAATTACACAAACGCAACATTTTGGAGCCAAATTTTAACAATCAACTGTGCAGTAATTTCTAGCCAGCCGATTTCGTAGAAACCTGCTCACAGTAACCTTAAAGTCTAAGAGCTTATTGAGCTTAATTAGGAAAAAATCTATCTTTGTGTAAACTCTAAGCCAATTGAAGTATGGAGGGTAGGTGTCGTATAGGTAGCAAGCGAGGAGGGCAGCAATCTCATCAGCAGATAAGAGGTTTCCATGGCAACCTGGCCACCTCCAGGCACCCATCAACACAACACTAAATGTGCCATGCCTATGATACTTACTTGGAATGGGGGGGGGGGGAGAGGGAAAGCAAAATGTGCTAGCGAAGCAAACCTCAGCAAAGCAGAAAGCACATGTGAGCGCCCCTGGAACTCCCCACATATTAGTGAAACCGCTGACCAGCATTGGATAGATTTTAACTTTGCCTAAATTCCATTTAGCCACATTTAAGGTGCCTGAACACAGTTTGCGCGCGCTCTACGAATTATACTGCTTACGTAAATAAGCGCGCGCACAAGGCTTTGAGAAAAACAAACATGGCGCCTGTACAGCGATTTTTTCCGTCTTAACAATCAAACAGTTTGTTGTGTATCAAAAACGTTTGTTTTGCAATGCATTAAAGGTAATACTATTGGAAAATACCCTGCCTTTCTGGGATTGTTTGTATGAATCGAGAAAGATCGAGAATCCTGTCAAATGCAGCGCATGCGCAGTTAACCAGAAAATTGTGACTGCACGATTTAGTGGAAATGCAATGATTTCTACGGAACCACTCATTAGAATTTCATGAAATTTGGTAGAATAATAGTTCAGAACACGCTTAACTCGCCTACAAACAAAAATTGAGGTCTGACAGAGGACATGTTCAGAAAACGTTAAAATGCAAAACACAAAATAACAGAAGATCTCTCTGTCAAAATTTCACGAGACCAGTGTCAATAGGCCAATATCTTTCTGAGTTTTCTAGACACAAATGATGCAAAAAATCTAACGACTGGATTTTCTGAAAATAAATCAAACCCGTTAATTAATGCTGGTTTACTACCAGCTGTGTTGCCATGGTAACGGTACCCAGTCCAATGAAACATATCAAAATACAATCTTTTTTAGTTGAACTTGCCCCTTGCCAATTTTGGCTGCCCAAATGCCAGTGGTTTGAAAATAACGATGAATAACGTATAGGTACAAGAAAACTGTGTTTGGCCACCTTAAACTCTAAGCCAATTGAAGTATGGAGGGTAGGTGCCGTATAGGTAGCAAGCGAGGAGAGCAGCAATCGCCTCAGCAGTTAAGAGGTCTCCATGGCAACCTGGCCACAGACTACCTCCCAAAGCCGGTCTCCAACACGCGGGTGCTTGGAGAAAGGAGAGCCTGTGGCCAGAATGGACATTGGACCTCTTCATCCCAGGTTACCCCAAGCACAATACCAGGCAGGCAAGGCAAGGGCAGCTGAAAATCAGTGGCTAACAAGTGGCAAAGACAAAAACTTACCAAGGTTAGTGAGAGAGAAGGGGAGTCATTTGTGCCAAAGCTTCTGCTGGGGTGCGGATGTAAAACTGGTAGGCATAGCTTGTCCACCTCCCCATCGCTTCAATAAGATGGTCTGGAATACCAGCACGAGCGGGCAACAGTTGCAGCACCGATTCTGAAGCCGTGACTGGATATTGGTCCATCGATGCTGGCTGCTGCAAAAGTATCCTTAAGACACTGAGAAAGGAAAACACGAGAAAGAGGCTGACCATTGGAGCGTATAGAGAGAGGACCAGGAGAACTTCCACGCAGTTCCAGGTAAGGCAAAAGAGCTGACAAGGCACAAAGAGGAGGATTACCTCGGCCAATGTAGATGTGGCAGCCTTTGCGAAATGGGTCAGTCTTGGAAGTCTTGATGGTGAGACGTAAGCAGGTAGGTGCTTCCTGTGAGTCAACTGCAATGTCGGCAACGGTCAAGTGAAGGAGTGGATTGAAATCAGATAATGAGGGGACTGTGAATTCAGAAGCTCGGAGAAA
Source organism: Siderastrea siderea (assembly GCA_964030785.1). Taxonomy (NCBI): domain Eukaryota; kingdom Metazoa; phylum Cnidaria; class Anthozoa; order Scleractinia; family Rhizangiidae; genus Siderastrea; species Siderastrea siderea. The sequence goes on from OZ034975.1 coordinate 39,792,952, forward strand.
CCCAAAATAGGCCAGGGTGGAAGCGGCCCAAAGCATAACATGGTCCTGGACATCAAAGCATAAGGACCTATGGATGATGAGCATGTGGTGATCTGTGATTGGTAAACGGGTGAAGCTAGATAAACCTTGTGTCCTTTTGACGCCCAGAAGGACTCGTTGAAGCTGGAGGCAACCCACTAGAGGGTTAGGGAGTCCCTGAAATAAACTGTCCAGTAATTTCTAGCCAGCCGATTTCGTAGAAAGTCGAATCAAAACGACCCAGCTGCTCGGGGCAATCATATGAACAGTACAAAATAAGGTAAAAGTTATACTCCTAAATATAACACAATGGTAGAACACCAGATAAGTTCAAGTCGATAAGCAGCCAATTTAGCGATGTTTACTACGCTTGGAAGGCTCTGGAGTTTGAGAACGTTTGGGAAGGCAAGAGGTCTTCTTCTGACGGCAGTCCAAGGTCCGGTGGTTGGCAGAGCAAACGGAGCAGTGGTGGGCAAAGCGACACATGCTTGTGGGAGCTACACAATGGCCACTGTTCCAGGATTTGCAAATACTGGAGGAGTTGCTTCCAGTAGGCTCAGTGATAGGGCCGACTGAGGCTGGAGCCAGCGGCATGGAAATTAAAGAGTTGGACGTTAATATTCGACCAGTCGGTGAGGCGAGAAGCGGCCGCATATTCGTGGAGAGCACGATCATAAGCATACCAAACATTGCCCTGAAACTGGCGGTAGGTGCTGAGGATCAGGAGCTTGTAGAGAGTTAGGTCATGCCATCGGGCCAGAAAATGAGCCGTTAGAATTAGGGAAAAGATGGTGAAGGCCTCAATCCAGGCAGAGATATCATCTATGCATCGTTTAGGCTTTCGGGATGATGAGGTCAATACAACGCGGCCGTCAAACAGAAGCTGTGGTTCAAAATTTGATCGCGGAGATTGTCCAACAAAAGTTCAGCCAGATCAATGTACTTCCCAGAAGTGATTTGGGACACCAGCTTAAATGGTGCGGGCGAAAACCCGGGTCCAACAGTAAACGGCTGTTGAGAACAAGTCGGCATGACGGAAGAAATAACAGGCGGCGTAGAACTTGCTGATGTAAACGTGGTCGGAAACGATGCGGACAAAGCAGGCATTGAAAAAGTATGAATTAAAGAAAGGAACTGGCCTACCCGAGGCAGCTGGTTGGGCACACAACGCCTGGGAAACTGCAGTTGTGACAAGCGAAGTCGACTAAGTCACTGGGAAGGGATGCCACCGGAACGGCTGCTTGAGATACTGAACTAGCCGTGTTCCAAGCGGGAATTGCGAGCCGAATGGCCTCCGTGATTGAAGCTGTGAGCATCTCCAGCGAGGTGACCGCCGCTGCAACAGGAACCGAGAAAGAACCAGGTGGGGGAATGGCGGGAACAGACGAAGAAACCGGCGCTGGAATTAAGCAGCCATGACTGGAAATCGCTGTTGACTGCGAGGCCGTGTATGACGATGGTGGGAGCGACGAAGGATCAAACAGCGAGTTCAAGCTGTTTCTGGTGTGGCAAGGCATATTGAGGGAGGTCCAAACGAAGAAACAACGATAAAAGTCGCCAAAAAACCGGGGTGAAGACAGAAAGCAAACTGCGCTAGCGAAGCAAACCACAGCAAAGCAGAAAGCACACGTAAGCGCCCCCGGAACCCTCCCCACATATTAGTGAAACCGCTGACCAGCATTGGCTAGATTTTAACTTTTCCTAAATTCCATTTAGCCACATTTAATGGAAATATTCGCGTTTCCCTGAAAAGGCTGGTCTTCGAATAGTGCTTGTATCTCTTAATCGTTGAACATGTTTGCCCTAAAAATAAAAGATTTGTAAAAATCTAACATTCTTGTTCAGAACGCCAAAAATCACTGAAGTCGGTTAACCCTTAGTTGCCGAAAATTCGATTTATAAAATGGAGCCTCCGCGCTAATAAGTAGCCGCGAGCCACCTTAACGCACTATAGATTCTGGCGGTTTTGTTCCCTCTTCACATGAGCTATATAAGTTAAATTGAAATAATTTGTCTTAGTTAGACAGACTTTTCATAACCCCTAAATTAATTATCACGCACGTAATCTCCTCAGGAAATGTAAACCTCTCATGGCATTGTAATAACCTAGCTTTGTCCCCAAGAAATCCAAAAGCAAAAGATAAGTCCTCTTCATCCCCACCCCCACAGGATATCACTAACAATAAAGGTTTACGGTGGATCGACCGACCGAATTTCTCGCCCCCTTCCTATACCACGTTTCAACGTTACGCATCTTCACGAGCTAAAAAGGACACCGTTGACCTGATAAATACCCGCGGGCCACCTTACATTGCTGTGGAATCGCCGTGGAACACATTAATGTGCTGTCATATACATTAGCCGTGGTTACACGAGGCAACTTTACCTAGGCAAGCAAATATGAGGTTTCCCTGGGGAAAGTGGCATTTTCCTGTGTAACAGATTTTACCTAGGGAAAGTTTACCCAGGTAAATTTTCGTAGTCAATTGACCAAGATCAGAACAATGGAAAATGCCCCAGGCAAACCTTTTGTGGATCATGAAGAGTTGTTTGGTTTCCCCAGGTAAGTCTGCCAATGAAAAGCCCAGTTTTGGATACTGCACATGCAGTGCGTGATCAGGTACATGATGTATACATGATCTTGCAAGTGGCGTGTAGAAGATTGAAAGTGGCTCCTTTTCGAGCAATGTTGAAAATGCTGAATTTTAAGGGAATACTGCGACTTACAGGGCGTTTAAATTACTTCATGTACATCGGACATTTTTGCTCCTCAGGAAGTGCAACAGACCAAGGATTCAGCAGCGTATGACGGCAAAGTTGGAGCCGTTTTCTCATTTTCTCACTTAGTCCATAAAAACATGTCTCAATCGTCCATGTTTTGTTTCGCAAAAGTTACACAGCCTGAAAATTTACCCCCCCCCCCCCCACCCCTAAATTACCTGGGTACATGTGACCTTAACTAGCCAAGTAAATGAAACCCCCAACTATTTTACCGAGGGAAAATTATATTGGGGAAATCATGTTTTCTTGGGGTGGTGTAACCACGGCTATTTTCCTGATGTAAAATTGCTGTGGAATACCGGTACTAACGAGTGTTACTTACAGAAAATGACACAATACATTATTGCTGCGGATTCTCATCAACGTGCTGTGGAATACTGATGAGCGTCATTCTTGAACAATAGGAAGTATAGGATTGCTCATAGTGAACACTGATTGGTTCTCTAGCTTTTGAACCCGCAGCTGATATTTCCGACTACCTGGAAGATGTTCCAGATGGAAGCCCACAGACAAAGCCAAAAAGTTCAATGTCAATGATGCAAAAGAAACGTATAAGTCGAGTTCAAGTACAGCACTTGTAATTTTATAGCATGGAGAAACAAGTCTGTCGTTCAGTTTGAACCATTCTGATCCTTTTTTTTGGCTTAAGAGCATTTCTGTTTAATCCAGTTAGTGCGTGTTGCCAAATTACAAACTTATTTATTTGTTTATTTAAAAGAAATAGCTTAATTTTGATAATACCGAACACGAAGAGAATGATTGAATGAAGTTAAGTAAAAGCTTCTCTTTCGATTGATTTATTGCTAAGACACTATAAGGTTGCAGTTATTAAAGGAAAATATTGCAGAACGAATTGGCTCAACATCGATATCGTCGTTGTTGGTTTTATTGATTTAATTACTAATATTCACAGAGAATTTGTGCATTTATTAGTAGGTTCTACTTAGTCACTATTAATAGTGTGCTGTGTATAGAGCATACAAATGAGGCTTTCAAACAAAGGAAAACAAAGCCCCATTAGTATGCTCTATGCCGAATGTTTGAAAGAAGGGAAAACCCATGCTTTCTTTTTCTAAGTACTCATCTTTTCAGTCACTCACTTCTATTCTACGTGAATTCCTACAACAGACGTGACTGGATGGCGATTCTATACACGTGAGTAATCCTTTAAGATCGTAACGAGCTTGCAGTTGTTAACGAGAAAGGAAAAGTATTGGAAACTTGTATATGCATGGTCGCAAATTCAATCAATAGTCAAGAAACTCCAAGCGTTGTGGCTACAAAAGAGCACGGGATCACAAAAGAAGGATTTCTGTTGTAAACTACAGGATACAGGGCCATGAAGGCATTTAGATTTGGTGGCTCGCTCGTCAGTGGATAGAAAGAACGAGGAATGAAATGTTCTAGTGTTAAGTGTTGGGTGAATATATGTGGTGGCTCGTTTGGCTCGTCAGTGGATAAAAAGAACGACGAATGAACTATTTGAGCGGTAAGTGTTGGGTGTATATATATGTGGTGCTTCGTCTGGCTCGTCAGTGGGTAAGAGGAAGTATCACCGTGGGCATAGAGTAGAGGGCCAATGGGTATTCGGAGGAATAGAAGAAGATACGAGAAAGTGATTTCTGGTACCGGTGGAAGACAGGAATGAAGCGACTCTGCTGCTCATCATTAAGCAGTGGATAGAACCTGGAACTCTGATTATATCCGACTGTTGGAATTCGTATTCCAATAATAATTATCATCAGCGCAAACGAGCCAAATGAGCCAATACTTCATATATCGACCAAGGGAGCGACCATAGAGCACCAAACGAGCCAGCTTGGTGTATGTTGCCGAGGAGCAAACGAGCCAGCTCGTTTGAAGACGAGTGTAAGTGGTCCTGCATTTTATAGTTTAGCCTCTTTAGCAAAGACAAACGACCTCTCAAAGGGCAACGCTGTTGCTGTCAAACGAAAACTTGAATTCAACATCAAGGGTCAACACAAATTGAAGCGAAAAAGGATGTCAATATTGACGACCAAGGTTTCCGAGGCCGATCGATCAGTGACAACACCGCGGAGCTGTGAAAAACAGTTGCGAGAAAGATGTCAAAGATTATACTTTCCAATGAAACTTGGACTCGCCGAAACAAGGAACTTAAATTGTGTTGTCAAAAGCTCAACCGTTGTGCAATTACAAAGGGGATCTCTATAAATCTTGTTGCAATAATATAATTGCGATGATCTTCATATAATTCTATCTTTATCCGCAGTTCAATTATATGATTATTTCATATATTCATATTCATTTCTTTATCTACGGGATAAATACGAACTCTCAACTGACCAGCTCCCAGTTGGCTTGATAGCTCAGTTGGTTAGAGTGCTGCACCGGTATTGCAGAGGTCATAGGTTCAATTCCCGCTCAAGCCTGAATTTTTTCAGGTTTCTTCTTTTCAACTGCTTAAGTTGAAAAACCTTTACTGCGATGATCTTCATATAATTCTAATTATCTATTGTGGCATGCATTATTAGATCTCTTTTGTCTGATGAGCACTGAGCGAGTTTATGTCTCAAACTTAAAAGGGCTGTGTGCTACTTATTAAAGATATCATTCATTTGATCGGAACCTTTCTCTAACGCAAAATGTTACTAAAATTATAGGGCATATCGGACGTAAGGGGTATAAGGGGCACCAAATGAGGCTGTGTTTTCGCCTTCGTTATGCGCAAACAGCACGAATCGAGAAGCGTGTATGTTATCCAACTGTATAAGTTACTGTACAGAAAGCGCGCGAAACGAGCGCAAATATCCCAAGATATTGTACAGTTGGTTATTGTACAGTACCGTGCGCGCGCTCATCCTGTTACACTTGTAGTTTTCCTTCAAGTTACCGTTTCTTTCGTGTGGTGCTCGCGAGGGAAAAACCATCGCGTGTAACACACGCGAATGTTAAACCAAGCTTTGAGACGTTAATAATTAATGACAGCCTTGTGGACAAACCGTGTTGCCATAGAAAAGGTTGGCATAAATAAATTCAAGTTGGAAATCTACATATGTGTTTCGTCGTTATTCGCCTCCTCAAAGTTATGCTTCTTGATTCGTTCTGGTTACGCGTAACGCATTCTCCACGCGCGCTCCAGAGGCGAAAACACAACCTCATTTGGTGCCCTTATATGCCCCTTATGCCCGTCATGGCCTACAAATTTAGCGACGAAAACATTTTGCACCAGAGAAAGCTTCCAGCTGAAATAGGTGAAATGCGCAAAACATGTTTGTAGTAAGTAGCACACAGCCCTCAGTTTACGTATGACGCAATAAACAATTCCCTCAGCGCTCATCAGACAAAAGAGACGTAACAATATACAACAAGAGTTTAGCCCCATGTACACGAGCAAAGTTTCTTTGCCAAATTTCCTACGACAAATGATATTTACTCATGTAGATGAGACTATCTGTCAAATTTTCATATGACAATTCAAAAATGACACAGCACTTTTCAAAGAAAATTTGTCAAAAGTGAAATTTGCCCGTGTGGATGGATCGTCAAAGGAAATTTTTCAAAGATTTGGAGAAAATTTTTACCCAGATCCTTCGCGCACAGGTTTTTTAGCTTTCATCGGGCCTAACCACGAGTTTCTACTATCCATGTTCGCTGTGAACTCACTTCCTTTCTTTTTCTGCACCGCATTTTCAGCTGCATGTTGCAATATAAGTACTGCTACCGAGCCGCGTGATATGATTTAATATTAAGTACTTGGAAAACAATCCAGTTATTGTTGGATAACATTTCACTTTGTGCTATTCCCCCCCCCCCCCCCATGGGCTGTTGTTGTTCCGCTGTCCAAAAGCCACTGCCAAAACACAGACAAAGATATCTCTCATAGAAAATTTGTTCACTCACATACACAATGAAATCATTTGTCCTGTAAAATTTGCTCATGTGCTTGGGGCTGCATAATTACCCAACAGTTACGCTTCAAACAACATACAATTGTAATTTAAGTTCCTCGTTTACAGAGGTTCGATCGGCCTTGGGAATCTCTGTCTTCAATGTTGACAGCCTTTTTCGCTTCAATTTGCGTTGACCCTTGATCCTGAATTCGGCTGCCGAGTTGAAGTCAAGTTTTCGTTTGACAGCAACAGCGTTTCGTTTGAGAGGCCATCTTTCTTTGTTCTACGACAGAAATATTTCTTTTGCGATCCCGTGCTCTTTTGTAGCCACAACGCTTGGAGTTTCTTGACTTAGAGATTGAATTTGCGATTAAATCCACGCATCCAATACTTTTCCTTCCTCAGGAACAATCACTTGCTCGAATTGATCCATACGTTCTTGAAAGGTTACTCACGCGGCTAGAATCGTCATCCAGTCACTTCTGTTGTAGGAATTCAGTTGAAACAGAAGTGAGGGCCTGAAAATATAAGTACTCAGAGAGGATACGTGGTATTCCCCTCCTTGAAATATTCGACCAGAGTTTCTAAATTTCGCGACGCAACTTTTGAAGAACACTTTCGACCTTGTTTCTGTATCTCCTCATCCCGACAGCATTATTTCAGTGGTATGGAGTTTCTACGTGCAATCCACAAAAGCTATCTCCCATGATCGACCTAATGCCTGAGAGCGATGAGAGGTGATTGCTATTGGCCGGGGTTACACCACCCTAGATAAACAAAATTTCCCCAGTATAATTGGTGCTTCGTAAAGTAGCTGGGGTAATAGGCTATTTTACAGTTGTGTCCTTAGTGATCGGCCTTTGAGTGGAAGTGAGGCCGGAGTTAACCTTGTTTTGATAAAGACCCTCCTGCTTTTCACATGTAAATCATGTTCTTCTCATGCTAACTAGTTTGTATTTACATACGAAAAGCACGAAAGTTCGTATCAAAGCAAGGTCAACTCCAGCCTCGCTTCCACTCAAAGCCAGGTCACTAAGCACACACTGTAAAATGGACTATTAAGGCTACATGTACCAGGGAATTAAAAGAGGTAAATTTTCTGACTTTGGCAGGAGAAAACATGGACAATGGAGACACGTTTTTCTTCATGGACTGAATAAGAAGATGAGGAATTCAAACCGCTCCAATGGATAACGTGCCAGATCTTTGATCTGTTGCATTCTAGACACGTAAAGAATTATTGATAGACCTAAAATAAAACGTGCAGTAAGCCTCAGCATTCCGTTAAAATTCAACACTCACAGCATTGCTCAATCTTCCACATGCGGACGCCACTTGCAAATTAGGTCATGTAACTGATCACGCACTGCACGTGCAGCGTCCAAAACTTGGCTTCTCGTTATTAGGTCTACCTGGGAAAACCGAACGACCCTTTAAACCACCAAGGGTTTTGCTTGAGGCATTTTTTATTGTTCTCAGTTAGTTTACCACGAAAATTTACTAGGATAAATTTTCCCGGTGGTAAAATCAGTTACACGGGAAAATGCCACTTTCCCAAGAAAACCTCATATTTACCTAGGAAAAGTTGCCTCGTGAAACCACGACTATTAACAAGGCAAGAGCTAGCCCTCTCTCAACTAAGGAAATAATTACGCAATACCAACGAACCATCCATAAAAGTAATAGTAAACAAGGTGAAACAAATTTGATGGAGTTAGACATAGCTGCAGTTTAAAAAGGAACATAAATACCATTAGACAATCACGACATTCTTTTTAGAATCCTAATATAAGCAGCACTTGAACTGTAACTATAAAAATGCTAAAGCAGTGCAGAAGGATTAGCTATGCAAGCTCACCTACACCAATCCCAAGAACATTATCACTTGTAGCAGTCCCTACAGAATTGCTAGCCTCGCATTTGTAGTTAAACTGGCCACTCGTGTTTAATGCCCTTGTCGTTACTCCTGATCCACCCAAATTCTCAATCACGCTACCATTCTCATACAGTCTGTAAGTGTGTACTGGTGGGTTGGCATCAGCTTTACAGGTAATAGTTATAGTGCTTCCATTGACCACACAGCTGCTTGGAGTACTGAAATTGACATTTCCTGGTTTATCTGCACAAAAAAAGCATAACATGAATGAATTTGTAAATGACAAATGAACATCTACAGCGTTCATGTTCTGTTCAAATTCACTTTCGTTTCTGTCCGGTGTAGCTGAGGCAGGCTACCTAATATGACACAACAAACTGAACCATTAAAAACAACAGGGTGCGGTACAAGAGGGGCAAAAATGATGGTTCTGGGGGAAAACACTTGCGCAAATTTGCACATTAGTAAATAAACAAATAAATAAGTTTTTGTCCTAAGATTAAATTTCTAAGAATTTTACCAAAGCAAAAGGCTAGTATAAAAACAAAGCCCATAATGCCAATAGCAGAACTATGCACAACTTAACCTTCAGTCGAGACTTTTTTAAACATTGATCTTTCTTGGTTACTTTTGAACTGTGAACTAAGCCTTTCACAAGTGATTGGCTGCTTGTTAGGATTAAGAAACTGACGTCTTCTGTAAACACTTCCAAGACATTAATAAAATAGCATGTTCCAAACTCATTGAATCATTTCGTTTATTTCTTTGTCTTCCAAAAACGAAACAAGAAAGCCCTAAGGACATTTTAGCCGACCGTTCTGACCCACCCCACCTCCAGGTTGACAAATGTTAGTGCGACTCAACACATGAATATCGCATATTTACGTCGCTCAACGTACGAACGGGGGGGGGGGGAATGTGACTGCTGCAGCGTGACTGGATGTCGTAATGTTTAAACTCTGATGACTCAGCTTATCTGTCTTATCGTTTTTATTTATTCTATCGTTTTTTATTTATTCGACGAAATAATGCTGCGCCTAACCATGAATACAAACAGAAAGCATAACAGTAAAATCAAAATATAACGCTTGATAAAGACAAGCAGATTGTCAGAGTCTGAGGAAAGTGACATCGTCCCTCAGAGTCCCTTCACGCTTCAACACGTTAAAGCATACCTTATCACATGTTTAAATCCGGTTCGCTAACCCGGGAATCCCCTTGCAAAAGTACACAGGTTGACTCGGAATTCGCAACGATTTAGTCAAATTGAAAATCGAAACCATCTTTCATAAACACGAACAATTATGTTTGGAAACAAACTAAACATGCGCAGTAATTGGCGAAATGAGTGCAGCTCGTTTCTCTTCTTTGTGATAAGACGATTGCGCCTTTATAAAGAGGTAACATATTCATGGAAACAAATGAAATATGAAATACGCGTGAGGATTAGCGAAATCAGTTAAACTCGTTTCTCTTCAGGTCACGATGTGACGAGTCCATCTTTATCGCGCGGTGAAATAATTATTCATATTTTGCTTCAGGCAAATTTGAATGTATTAGGTAGCACTGAGACAAACTAAGTTACGCATGCATTGTATGTAAGAAACGTACCTCTACCACAAGTTTAACATCGATTTGTCTTATCAATTAAGTATGGAACATATTAGTAGTAATATCGGCTGTGTGATGTGAGATAATTTAATTTTGTTTATCCTGACGTCACGACTGCTGATGTCATAACCGAAAAAAAATGAAAGGTAACCATCAAGAGAAAACCGGAAGTTTACAGACTTTGTTCGCCGAGACAAAACCAGATGACTAAGAAAAGTGACGTAAACAAAAACGAAAACAAACAAGAAAAGCCCTGAGGGCAATTAACCTGGCCGTTGTGGCCCACCGTGTAACCCCCAGGGAAAAACCCTTCTCCAGCCCCATCAGACGAAGACCGTGACTTCATGACACAGTATTTTGGCCACAGCGTGACTCAGTAACAGAATCTTTTAAAATTAAAACATATTTTTAAATCAAGACAAACACTCGTTCTTAAATCTAACCAACAGATATTAAACAATTATTGGACGAGGTTGAGCAAAATATCGTGATTTGTCAGTGGCGAGCAGATCAATTATTTGCCGATGCCGAAGGCAGAGGCAAATAATTGATCTGCGAGACACTGGTAAATCACGATATTTTGCGAAATCGAGTTCAATAATTGTTTTATCATTCAACAAGACAATGTGTTTATGCATTTAACCAGCACGCTTGTTTCACAATTATTTATTCCTACACCAAGTGCGCGCTTTCATTTTGTTCAAAACTTTAACTCATTCTGCACACAAAATACAACATTAGTAAATTCCGCTTTCACCAATAATTAATTGCTTTAAAACCAAAACATCAACTGATTTGCCAAAAAGTACAACGTTCAAAAGGAAGATTCACACTTTTTTCTTCAAATTTTTTTAGTCAAAAATCGCAGAAGTTCCGCACTTTAACGGCTTACTTGTCCGCATTTGAGTTTGAGCTCTGAACAGGTGACTCAACTGCGCACGAGCAGAATTATTCGCAGCAAAACAACTTCGCACCGTAATGCGCATGAGCAGACAATTATTCGTAGGCAGTTATTTGCAGCGACGTAATGGTCTCTCGGCCAATTAAAACGCCGGATAAAACAACGTGAATAATAATTAGTTTTATCGGGCAGCTGGCGTAATAAATTATGAGCGTCTCTTTGTTAGGCCATTTCAATTACGTGATTTGGCGCGAGTATTAAAGGGACTTCCCCGACTTTATTTATTTAATATAATATTCTTGTAGATATTTCGATAAGGCAAATAAAGACATCAGATCAAAATAAATAAATAAATAAATATATATATATATATATTTATTTATTTATTTTGATCTGATGTCTTTATTTGCCTTATCGAAATATCTACAAGAAATATACAGCTTTGTTGTTTGGCGAGGAGACCTCAAGAAAACATCGGGCTTATGGGAAAGGCCACCTCGAATGTAACTATGTGTACAAATGGGTGCTGCGCATGTGCGGTTTGGCCAATTCAGGGTTATTTTAGTAAAAACTGTAACATCTTTTTCTTAAGGACATTCGCGCCAATTGCTTCTGCGCATCCTTACTGCGCACGCAAGTCACTTCGTGATGTCATCCCACGTCATGCATTAAGCGCGCGTGCAGTTGAAGAAATGTGGAGATATATAGCGCTAGTGGGCACTTTAATACCTATGCACGGGTTTAACTCTCTTAAATGTTCGGTGACCCCATATTTTTCTTTTGATAGATCACTTTCTTTGTCGATAATCTACGTTTTGTGAAAAATTAAAGAAAATCTGTATTGTAGAAGTTTGATTTTTTTCACCTTTTCTGCCCTCACATCATCGAATTCTACTATTATTGAAGCTGCACGGTGTTCGTTAAAGTCAATCTTAGAGGTTGAATTTAACTAAAAGGATGACACCGGTTCAAATTATTTACTTAACAGACCCACTTAAGTAAAAAATTTGACTAAGAAAGTGGGTCTACAGCGAATCATTTTTAATATTTTTCAACTAACAAGCACTGAGGCCATGTCGAGTTACGAGGGCCGATTTGTCAAAATTGGGGTAGTTTTTGACGCGCTTTATTTCGAAAACGAAGTCGGTGACCCCTCAATTTTTTTCCATTTCTGACATAGGTAACTCATTATCTGACTGTAGCCAGAATATGAAAAAAATCTGTATTGTAAAAGTTTTTCGCGCGAACGTCCTTAAGGCTAGGAAAGCTTGATAAAAAGGTAATTGATACTGGGAGAGAATTCGAAATGTTTGGACCTTGGTAGAAAACTGTAAATTGCTTAGGATCTGTACGACAAGAATGCCATCGAAATAAGGTAATTTTGAAATACCACGTATTTACGCAAACAAATCTCAAAGTAACTTTCAAATCTCGCTAGCGTCTTCGTCCTTGCTCTCTTTGAGGAGAGTTTTACGCTGTTGAATTCCTAGTAATTATCCACACCGATTGTTATAAACATCTTGGCGAAACATCGCAAACGGCCGGGAAAAAGATCCCATTAACCGGAAAATTGCCGAGCGAAGACCTGAGGTCTGGGGCAAGTTACCTACAAAAACAAGAAAAGCCCTCAACCTTACTGTTGTTCTCCCTCCCCTTAGGGTGCAAAATTTATTACGGTCACTGAAGATACGAAACCAAGGGGTCTAAATTTTTGAAACTGAGTCCAAGTGAGGAGCTTAACTTTGTTGCACAGGCGTTTTGTGTAAGACACGTTTGATTACCACAATGTTAAGTGCGGTTAGTCTATAACGAATAAATAAGTTGTAACAAGAGTGTTATAGCAACGCGACTAGGGAATGACGTTACAATCTTGATTTGGTTATTTTAAATTTTCTGATGTCACCGGAATCGGAAGTATTTGGTTCGGAAGTTATCTTAACTATTTGCTGGCTGAGCGAAAACTGAAAGTCTGGGGTAAGTAGCGTACAAAAAAACGACAGACACCAAAAAATGGGTATTACTAGAGCCACTCGGCGCCATGGTGGCTACGGCAGGTTAAAAATCCAGCCCAACAAATCAACCGGCTGAAGGCGACGGCCAGTAAACATTACTCGTACATGAGGTAACATAACACAGCTAGCTACACACACGAAACATAAATATATTCGTTAAGATCGAACATGTTCATGTACACGTGTTAAAAGAACTACAACATTAGCTGGTGAAAGGAAACAGATTTAAAGGGGCAGTCTCACCAATTTTCAGTATCACTGTGACAACCCAAAAGACACAATTTTATCTATGGAAGCCTAAAAATAGCAGTAGTATTAAAATGGGTATTCCAGTACATGAAAACTATAAGACGTATGTCTGGATAGGGATGGCCAGGATGGAAATGGCCTCCGACTTGAAAACTTCTGGCAGAATTTTTCAAGTTTCCGCCCTTGTGTCTCAGATAAAATCTCTAAAAACTAATTTTGGTTTGTTTTTGTTTTGTAAACTCATTTAATATTGTCCTCTTGGTGGTCTAAAAGCAATTCATGTGTGAGCAAGGTACTTTGATATAAATTAATCAAAACTGTGACAAAGAAGATAGGAAAATCGCCATGAGACTGGCCCTTTAAAAAGTGATGAATACTGGTCATAGTAACTGAAGATTAACATTGATGATACAAACTGTTTTTTAAAAAAGGCAGTGTTCTTACACAAAACGTTGATTCTTCTCACTGAAGACAAACTTTTCCCACAAGTGTTGTTTGCATTGCAAATGTAACTTCCATTGTCACTCCTGTTGATGTCAGTGAAGTTTAACCATGGAGTTATCCCAACAGGAACACCACTAGCGTTTGTCCAAGTAATGTTGCGATCAGGAGACCCACTTGCATTGCAGTACAAATACACACTATCACCTTCCTGGAGAGTCTCATTGCCATATACTAGATTTACAGATATTTGTACCGGAGCTGAAAAATAAAGCCAAGAAAATGGTTTTTCCATTTGCAATGACGAACTTTCAAAATTTCACAGATACATCCTAACTGCTGGTGCAATAACTGAGTGGGTAACATAAGGCATGTGAAACAAAAAAAACCCAGTTTTGATTTGAAAAGGCAGCAGATGTAAATTCCCATTGTTTAACAACAAATATAGCTTGAATCTTAGTGGCAGTCCTCTTCATCAAAAAATTAGGTGAAGCCGGTGAAACACTGAGGAAAACTAAAAGACAACAAGGTGTAACAGGTTTTATGGACTCATACATGACTCCCTGTATAAGAAACTTAAATACCACTGATCAGTGATGATCATGATGTTCTTTTGCAACCTTAAGATAAGCACCTCTTCATGTGCAAAAAATCTACAAATGTATGTAAGTCAGTAGCTACAAAAATGCTAAAGCGGCATTGCACAAGCAGTAGTTATGAAAGCTCACCTCCAACAATCAAAACAGTAATACTGCTTGTAACAGCCCCTACAGAATTGCTAGCATCGCAGCTGTATTTCAACTGGCCACTCGTGTTTAATGCCCTCGTCGTTACTCCTGATCCACTCAAATTCGCAATAATGACACCATTTTCATACAGTCTGTAAGTGTGTACTGGTGGGTTGGCATCAGCTGTGCAGGTAAACGTCACCGCGCTTCCTTTGCACACACTGATGCGTGATGTACTTAAATTAACATTTTCCGGTTGATCTGCACAAAAGAAAGCATGAAATGACTGAACTCAATTGTGGTCGGAGAACATCAACAGCACTTTCATTCTGTTAAAACTTATTTTCGTTTTCGTCCATGGATATTCAGATTAGTAGCTAATCAACAGTACTCGTACATGTGGTAACAAAACACAGCTACACACTAGATACCCAAACAATGTTCGCTAGGATCCTACCGCATGTACATATACACACTGTTCAACTGTGACTATAATAACTGGTAATGAAAAGAAACAGACTCCAACAGTGTTTAATAATACTGGTCGCAGTACAGTGTAGCTGGATATTAACATTGATGATACCAGCTTTTGGTTAATATTTAGTAAAAAAAAGTGTTCTTACACAACACGTTAATTCTTCTCTCTGAAGACGAACTTTTCCCGCAAGTGTTGTTTGCATGGCAAGTGTAATTCCCACTTTTACGTCTAGTGATGTTAGTGAAGGTTAACCACGGAGTTCTTTCAACAACAACCCCATCTTCTGTCCAAGTAACGGTAGACCCAGTTGCATTACAGTACAAAGACACATTACCACCTTCCCTGAGAGTCTCACTGCCATACACCAGGTTTACAAATATTTGTACCGGAACTGGAAAATAAAGCCAAGAAAATGGTTATTTCATTTGGAATGACGAACTTTCTAAACTTAACTACTGTGGTTATAAACAACTGGATAAAATAACTTATGTGAAACAACAAAAGGTAGTTTTTAGTCGAAAAGGTTGCAGATGCAACTTTTTTATGTTTAACAATAAAGACAGCTTGAATCTTGGTGACAGTCCTCTGTATCAAGGGTAAAAATTAGGTGGTACCGGTGAAACACTGAGGACAACTAAGAGAAAACAAGGTGAAACAGGTTTGATGGACTAATAATTCATGAGCCCTTTAAAAGGAACGTCAACATCACTGATCAATGACGATCACGACATTGTTATGGAAACCTAAGATGAGACGCCTCTTTATGTGCAAAAACTACGTAAGTCAGTAGCTAGAGAGTTGTTAAGGCATAATTGCAGAAGGGTTAGCTAACTCAAACTCACCTTCAACAATCAAAACAGTAATACTGCTTGTACCAGTCCCTACAGAATTGCTAGCATCGCAGTTGTATTTTAACTGGCCACTCGTGTTTAATGCCCTCGTCGTTACTCCTGATCCACTCAAATTCGCAATAATGACACCATTTTCATACAGTCTGTAAGTGTGTACTGGTGGGTTGGCATCAGCTGTGCAGGTAAACGTCACTGTGCTTCCTTTGCACACACGGATGCGTGATGTACTTAAATTAACATTTTTCGGTTGATCTGCACAAAAGAAAGCATGAAATGACTGAACTCGATTGTGGTAGAAGAACAACAACAGCACTTTCATTCTGTTAAAACTTATTTTCGTTTTCGTCCATGTATATTCAGATTAGTAGCTAATCAACAGTACTCGTACATGTGGTAACAAGAACACAGCTACACACCAGAAACCCAAAAAATGTTCGCTAGGATCCTCCTGCATGTACATATACACACTGTTCAAATGTGACTATAATAACTGGTGAAGAAAAGAAACAGACTCCAACAGTGTTGAATAATACTGGCCGCAGTACAGTGTAGCTGGATATTAACATTGATGATACCAGCTTTTGGTTAATATTTAGAAAAAAGTGTTCTTACACAACACGTTTATTCTTCTCTCTGAAGACAAGCTTTTCCCGCAAGTGTTGTTTGCATGGCAAGTGTAATTCCCACTTTTATGTCTACTGATGTTAGTGAAGGTTAACCACGGAGTTCTTTCAACAACAACCCCATCTTTTGTCCAAGTAACGGTAGACCCAGTTGCATTACAGTACAAAGACACATTACCACCTTCCCAGAGAGTCTCACTGCCATACACCAGGTTCACAAGTATTTGTACCGGAACTGGAAAATAAAGCCAAGAAAATGATTATTTCATTTTGGAATGACGAACTTTCTAAACTTAACTACTGTGGTTATAAACAACTGGATAAAATAACTTATTTGAAACAACAAAAGGTAGTTTTTACTCGAAAAGGTAGCACATGCAACCTTTTCTGATTTCATGTTTAACAATAAAGACAGCTTGAATCTTGGTGGCAGTCCTCTCCATCAAGGGTAAAAATAAGGTGGTACCGGTGAAACACTGCGGAAAACTAACAGAAAACAAGGTGAAACAGGTTTGATGGACTTATTCATGACCCCTTTAAAACGAACGTAAATATCACTGATCAATGACGATCACGACATTCTTATGGAAACCTAAGATGAGCGCCTCTTTACGTGTATAATTGCAGAAGGGTTAGCTAATTCAAACTCACCTTCAATAATCAAAACAGTAATACCGCTTGTACCAGTCCCTACAGAATTACTAGCGACGCATCTGTACTTAAACTGGCCACTCGTGTTTAATGCCCTCGTCGTTACTCCTGATCCACCCAAATTCTCAATCATGACACCATTTTCATACAGTCTGTAAGAGTGTACTAGTGGGTTGGCATCAGCTGTGCAGGTAAACGTCACCACGCTTCCTTTGCACACACTGCTGTTTGAAGGAGTTAACATAATATTTCCTGGTTCATCTGCACAAAAGAAAGCGTAATGTGAATGAATTCATAAATGGAAAATGTATATAGCCAAATTATTAATATTCGTTGTTCAATGCATACGAAAACAACTCACAGTTCTGTACAGTTTGGGTTGGCATCGTTTAATTGTTGATATGTATTTAACTGACATTAGTATTAGATTATTGCTATTATTTATATTTCTTTATTTTAGCAGGGCCTGGATGAAAATTACTCTGTGTAATTCTAGTTTACCTTGTCTAAATAAGGTGTTGTTGTTGTAGTGTAGTTTGTCTCCAAAAACCGAAACACACAAGGAAGTCAGACTGGGGTCACTCAACAGTACACCAGAAACATTTTCGTTCAGATCAAGCACGGTAAATGTACATATTTGTTTAAATAATTATAATAATCGTTGTTGAAAGGAGACAAAGAGTGCTTTCGATTGGGAAATCTGGATTTCGATTTTAAAATCCAGATTTCGGATTTCCCAATAGAACGCAAAATCCAAGAACGGATGGATTTCGACGACCCGAAATCCTTTTCCAAGATGGATTTCAATTAAGGCCCCTTATTAATTGAAATCCAACCTGGAAAAGGATTTCGGTTCGTCGAAATCCATTTTTGGATTTCACGTTTTATTGGAAAATCCTAAATCCGCAATCGAAATCCAGACTTCCCAATCGAAAGCACCCAAAACAACAGTGATGAATAATACCATCAAGCTAAGTGTTTTAACACTGTTGATACCAGCTTCAAGTAAACGTTTGAAAAAAAGAAAGTGTTCTTACGTGTCACGTTAATTGTTTTCTCTAATGACGACTTTTTACCACAAGTGTTGTTCGCATGGCACGCGTAAGTTCCATTCTTATCTCTGTTGATGTTAGTGAAGTTTAACCATGGATTTCTCCCAGCAAAAACAGCACCATCTTTTGTCCAGGTAACGTTAGGATGAGGAAAGCCAGTTGCATTACAGTACAAATATACATCGCCACCTTCCTCGAGAGTTTCATTGCCATACGCAACGTTCAAAGATATTTGTACCGGAGCTGGAAAATAAAGCCAAGAATTTCAATTATTTCATTTGCAATGACAAAGTTCTACATGCTGTGATTCAAATTTGCATTGGGTTGGAAAATTTTCAAAAAAAAATTCATAATTATTTCCCTTCCAGTTTATGGTAATGAAACGGAGACAAAAGAAAATGAAAATAAACGTATGTTTAAATTTGTAAACCAAAATCACATTTAAACCACATCATACACAGTTGTATCTCCCCCATTCTGCACACGTACTTGCGGGAGAAAGGATGGTGCAACGGTGAGATCCCTCAACCGTTTCACTATTGTGGCATGGGTTAGAATCCCAGCAATCTAAGGGTCGCGGGTTTGCCAGTCATAAGACTGTTAACTGCTTCTCTTGTAAAATAAAGCCAATTTATTCACTTTAATTAGTTCGTTACGCAAACGTTGTTCCATTGCCATTTAACAAAACTCACCGTTTAAAGTCAGGGTAACGGTATTTGCACTTGTTACATTTCCCACAGGGTGCTCTGCTAGGCAGATGTAAACATGTTTTCCTCCTTTTGATATTTCCTTAATCCATGTTCCAATATTGCTTACACTGGTATCACCTCCGCTCTCAAGAAGCTGATAGTTTACTACTTCTGGGTTCGCATCAGAAGCATTGCAAGTGAAATTCACCCACATTGGCTTAGAACAATCTTCATTCTCAGTTGTATTTCTTTCCCAAGTGACAGTATCAGGATTAACTGCAGAAAGGAATGAACATGTTAATGAAATTTATCTTCCAGTTTTATGTATTAATATAAAAAAAAGAATAAACTCGCTGAGCAGATAAATATGTTTTGCAATGGCTTAGCAACAGCAGTCACACCACAGCTCGAGTTAAATCCAACAACAAGGAAAGTGCATACTCAAAGTCTAGTTAGTGATGTAATTAGACCTTGAAGAAGTTAGTAGTTAGGGTGTGCAAAGTATTAATAAAATTAAGATATTACACATCTTCAGATAATAAAGTAATGGCTGGCTTGTGCTTGCAAAGAATGCTGCCCGAGTAATGGAGAAATGTTGAACCAACTTTTCAGACAAGGGTATTTGTGCATTTTACAACAAGAACTGTGTTAAATAGCATTGCAATTACTGTCATGATTGAATTATCTGATGAGCTGGTTAATAATTTTAATTAGCTCTGAAAATTAGTAACTAAGCTTAAAGGTAAGAGTCTGAAATGCAAGTGCCACCTTAATGTTCACAAAAGAAAGTTAAACCAGGTCTTTTCTGTAACCATTTTAACACCTTTTATGGTTGAGCAGAGGTTGCATGTACATCATAAAACGGAATCTAGTGCAGAGGGAATAAACCATGAACAAGACAAAACCATGCCTTTATCACACGGAAAGTCCAAGTATGACGGTAATTGGACTCCACATTTTAAAGAAGAACAATTCACCCCAAGCAGGAAATTTTAGTTTCGTATCTTACTTTGTTGAATTTCAAGAGGAGTAGAAATGGCGCCAAAATATTTTCCTGGAAAGAAGTGTGATGTAACCTGATAGCTCCATGAATGTAGGAAGTCTGTTATGACAGATTGCTGAAAGACTATTAAGGCTGTCATACTCGTCTGAAGTCCATAATTGTATGATTGCCAACATATTCTGGCTATGGAAAAACACTGAGGCTCTTCGTCTTTGGACGTAACGTTATGTAAATCCATAGTTTTTTATATTTCCAACGAACAACAAAACACGTGTTTTGATATAACCACAACAAAAATATGATAACAATCGGTATTCTCCAGAGCCCACGGGCTGCAGGGTCAAGAACAAGAAGACAAAACAACAAAAATGAATTCTTGATAGTTCTCGGTGTTGGTGAGGTTCGTGGGACTTTTAAATCATCAGGCATGCAATTGTATCGAGGCATTTGTCCATGGATTGCGAAAATCACAGGTACGAGCAGACTGCCCAAAAGACAACTCTTCTCAATTGGAGTGGAGAACACAACATTATAATAATTTCCAATTTCATGTTAAGAATTACATGAAGCTTTTTTCTCCTTTTTTCTTGGATTCATGAAAAATAAACGATTCCGGGCAAGCAAGACCACTTTAGCGGATGCCTATAGAAGGTTTCATGATAACAATATTTTCACAATTGATGTTTTTACACCCTCCTCCTTTCCTAAAAGCTGTTAGTATTAACTATTTGTAATAGGGCCCGCAAAAAATTTTTGGCCCAAAGCATGGTAGGCAATAGCAGTCTGATAATGACTCAGAAAGAATTTTCTTAAGTGATGATATGTGAGACCGACTGAAGGGAAAATATTGTTGACTGTTCATTTGCTCAATACATGTATGTTACTGAAGCTTGAGTTGCAGTGACATTTAAAACAACTTCTTCAGGCAATGTTTAGCGTTGCCAGCAGATCACCAACAGGAAAGCGACACGTCACAGAGAGTTTACCAACTGTTGCCCAACAGTCGGTTCGCTGGTTGACAAAGGGCCTACAGTAGGCCAACTGTTGGCCATTTGTTGGCCAAGTTTTGGCAAACAGCTGACCGATTTAAATAACTCTGGTTTGCAAAAGTAGGTCGCTGGAACAGACAACTGGTCAAGGAGATGGAAAACTCTCACTGATATTTTTAGTCTGGGGTAGATGATACCTCATTAGCCTTACACATGTACACGGTTGTCACCTTAGAAGAGGAACAACTGTGTCACAAAATCAACTGGTCCTTCAAGTTGGGATATAACACAGTAGGGCAGAAAAGAAATGACCACTGCTGGCCATCAATGACCACTGTTGGCCATCAAACACCAGACAACGGATTGACAGTGAAGAAACCAAAAATAGAAAGATTGGAAGTCTCAACTGGAATCCCACAACAGAAAATGAAGTTCTTTGCTACCACAAAATACCTCTCCGGTAAGGAAATGTAATATCCACACTGTAAGATCTAGCATGTTTATGTGTATTATTTGTTTATTAGTGAAAGATTCTAAGTTATTTGTCATTTTTTCACACTCGCCCACGTTGGATTGCCATGTTTATGTTTCCGTGATTACAATGGTTTACACCTTTAACTTGTGTTCTCTCGTTTTTATTTTGTTGGTATTTTTCTGTGCATTTACTTATTAGGCTGTTCAGTTTTTTTTTCACAGATTAATTTTATTCAGCACCTTTGAGCATTAAAGTAGTGCCGTTGTCGCAGAGTTGCCTCGTTGGCTCATCACTCACACCTTATCTTATATGCAAAACTAAATTGAATTAAATCACTAATTGCCACTCCCCAGAAGAGGCTTCCCAGGAAAATGAAACAAGTAAAGAACATTAGACAAAACAATGTTAAGATACCCACCTGGCAAGAGGCGGACCAGTTGGACATTTTGGAGCTTGCCCAAGGAGTTGGACTCAGGTTTACTGAGAAACAACTCCAGCTAGATGTCAGAATTGGACTTAAATCTGGCACCTGAAGTATGCTACCCTATCCACTCTGACAGGCCTCCTCCCTAGTAAAAACAGACCCGGAATTCCGGTGGAATCCCGCCGGAATTGCAGCCCGGACTTTCCCGGAATTCCAGGTAGATTCCGGGCGGATTCCGCTGGAATCCGCCGGAATTATTGCCGGCATTCCACCGGTATTCCCCTGGAATTCCGGACATTTCCAGCTGGAATTCCGCCGGATTATTGCCGGCATTCCACTGGAATTCCAGCCGGAATTCCGCCGGAATTATTGCCGGCATTCCGCCAGTATTCCACTGGAATTCCAGCCAGAATTCCGCCGGAATTATTGCCGGCATTCCGCCGGTATTCCACTGGAATTCCAGCCAGAATTCCGCCGGAATTATTGCCGGCATTCCGCCGGTATTCCACTGAAATTCCAGCCGGAATTCCGCCGGAATTATTACCGGCATTCCGCTGGTATTCCACTGGAATTCCAGCTGGAATTCTGCCGGAATTATTGCCGGCATTCCACTGGAATTCCGCTGGAATTATTGCCGGCATACTGCTGGTATTCCGGACAACTCCAGCTGGAATTCCACCAGAATTCCTGACCCGAAAACCCCTGGAATTCCAGAATTAGGATATAATTCTGGCTTGCAAAACCTGGCAGAATTATTGTCAACATATCAGCGGAATTCTTGACTTCTTTACCCAGCATTGATTCAGAATTCATACATACAAACATACATACTTATAAGCTTTATTTATACACGGTATCAAGTCATTCAAATCAAATATTATGCTGACTTCCATCGATCGAGCTTGATAAGCCTCACTGTCAGTAAAATATCAACAGACCAAATGGTATAAAACATGGACTGCAGACTATGGACTGGGTATAAAACATAGGCACACAAACACAAAATATGGACTGAGGACTAAGTCTGGGTGAAAAAGAAGATTACCTAAAACAATTTGTACTTATGCAAACGTAGAGCATCCAAAAATTGAAACTATGGACTCCACAAAAATTTTAAACATTTGTCACGGTTTTCCCAGCAAATTGCGAACTTTATACAAAACATCTCTCATTGTAACTTTTGTATCAAAAGTTGCTTGCACCAAACACACTGTATGATATGTCTAGCATGTAAATATAAATATAATGCATTTCAAGCCAGTGTTTCACTGTTCAAGAGCATTTGCTCCATCGATCCATGTCATGAGTTCTTGGCTTTTGGTCTTTTTCCAAACTGTTAACTTTGACTCTTAGTTTATCCACGAGTTTTTAAATGAATGAAACCAAAAGAAATTTCCTGAATCAGTTTCTGTTGGTCTGTAAAAATTGCACTGATAACTCTGATAAAAGACAGTCAGTGAAACACAGTTTACAGGATTCATTTCAGTAACTGTACTGTGTGTACTTGAAAATACGAGGTTGATTAATAGCTTAACTGTACACAAAAATACTTCACATCCAACTGAACATTTGATCCCAATTTGAGGATTGGAAAGCGACACTACTGGTATTTTGAAGAAGGAAATTTAGCCACCATATCAATCTTGCACAAAACATCTTTGGTTTCTGATTAAATTTATTTGTTTGAATAGTACAGCAAACCCACGCGAAATAAACAATGGCGAGATGCCGACACCTACATGTCCTTGTTTCAGACACGCAAGAACAGATTCAATAGATTTCAAGTTTGTAATTTCTTATTTCTTCAGTTCAATTGCACTCCTACAAGTACTTTTTATTCTTTGTTCATTTCCATTACAAAAAATTAAGCTCAGTTATTTGAGCTAGTCCACGTTTTGAATCCTGTACTCTTTTTATACCCATTCCGTAGTCCGTAGTCCGTAGTCCGTTAGTTCACAGTCTCTCTTTTATACTGACCGATCAACAGACAGCTGGGGTCAGCTGAGAACTTAACATTATTACTGATTCCGCCAAAATGTCGTTCTAGTTCAACTGGAATAACAGACTAAGATTCTGTCACAAGCAAAAGTCAACTCAAGGATTAAGTCACTTCAAATTGTTAATTTTCGGCACAGTACAGCTTCCAGTTAAAATTAACTTCACTTAGACAAGTCCAAGTCTTAAGCTCCATTGAACAAGACGTATCGCTGTCATTTTAAGTTTGCCAAGTTTGTGGTGTAATACATACTATTTACATTTTATGGAAGCAATTTTAAAATAACAGCGAACACACGAATTTCTTCACGTCAAGAAAAAACGTATTTTCACGCACTTACCGCGGCGAATTCACTCGCAACTTATTATCTCCAGATGCAAACTTCGTTCTTGCAGTGACACGTATTTTGTTCGGCTTTTAAACTCCACCAAAGGGAAAATCCATAAGTTAACTTAATATTTAGTAGAGGAAGCTCGAAGCAATCCAAAACACACCATTTGTACAATTGTAATCAACTTGTCTAATCGAATCCATTTCACAACACACTTATTGTGACTATTGTCGTCGTAAACACGTCCGGTAGATATTTTTCGCTGCAGTTAATTTTAACCCCATTATAAGTTCGTGTCTTCAGTTTATATTCTCTTGAACGCCATCGGAAGCAAAGTGGAGATGATGTACATGTCCAAGAGCGACACATCAACTTCTGAACAGGTAGGAGATGAAATGGTCATGACCGCCAAAAAGATAAACGGCTCGTTTGAAACATAGGCCCGCAATGCGTGCAGAGTCGACGAAGTGTTGGTTCGTCTCGAAAAGAAAGCAAGCGAGCCGTGCGTGACTGCAGCTTCAATAACATTCAAGCATCTGTAACAGCAAGTTGCAGTAAAAGTGTGTAACTGTAACTAACGCTTAAATTTGACCAACTGAAAAGGCGACCAATACCCTGGAAAGGAGGTCAACTGAATTATTCACCCTCTCCTCACCAAACATAGCTCCACAGACTATGCATTCTTCACTCAAGATCATTTTTCGCTGTCTTTTGGTCGGTCTTCCTCAAAACCCGGAACAAAAATTCTCAAAACAGACGCATTTCAAAAAATGGGCGACAAATTTCCCAATTAAAAAGTAACCACATCTTCACGATTGATCAGTATGGGCACCGTAACAGCCCAAACGATTTGAACTTTTCCCCATACCTGGGAACCACGCTTTGTGCACAGTTTCCTTTAAATTAATCATGTCAAGGGCCCCTTAAGCCAAATTGTGAATGCAAATACGAAATAAATCATTGCTATGCTCTATCGTACAGGTTACAAGAAAGCGCATTATAGGCATTTACCAGTCGTTTTGACCCACTCCACCCTCGACAAATGTTTTTACTTGGTTCAACGTGCTAACTGGCGTAACGAAAATTGTGACAGTATTTTGCCCTTTGCGTTACCAAATGACGTTATGTTTAAAATCTGATGACTCAGATCATCTGTCTTATCGCTTTGAATATTTAAGTTTGTTGAATTAAACTAAAAAATTAAATGTTCATATACATTTGTCCACAACTGAACATGCTTTTACCAAGAGTTGTGAGCAATGTATTTATATACTGCTGTGAATAGGGCACTATAAAAACATGATTATCGATAAAGACAAACACATCGTCAGAATCTCAACGTGCTAACCGGCGTGACGAAAATTGGGCCAGTATTTTGTCTTTTGCGTTACCGAATGACGTAATGTTTAAAATCGGATGACTCAGCTCATCTGTCTTATCGCTTTGAATATTTTGTTGAATTAAAATTAAAATTTAAAGATAAATTTTGTCCACAACTGAACATGCCGTTATCAAGAGTTGTAAGCGAAGCACTTATATATACTGTTGTGAATATGGCACTATACAAACATGTTTATCGATCTGGAGAAATTAGTAAAAAGCGAAGTCGTCGCTTTATCTCAAACACGTTAAAGCATGTCTTATGACGTAATCGTTAAATCTGGTTTCCTCTTCCGCAGTCAGCAAGTCAGTGTCTCGAACTCTAAAATCGCACAAATCGGTTCAAAATCAAAAGTAAAGCAGAAAAATTAAAAAGACTAACTGGTATATCCTTCTGTGCCGCTTATAGTATACTATCCAAGAAGATCCAGCCTCGTGTCGTAATTCATTTCCCACCTGCCAATAACCTTTCTTAACGTTGGCAGCTAGACATTTTCAAGTAATAAACATAACCACAACAACATACACCAGAAGTTTCCTTTCATAACCTTTACTGAGAACGATTCTATCCTTACAATGTCTCAGCAACACTTTGGTCCTACCAGCATCAACAGTGCCACTGGACTTCACCTCCTGTTATTATCAGTCCTCCTTGCTTTCTTTCACTAGTATTGCACAGATATTTCAGTCCGGTCAAAACCAACACTGCTCGGCGGAAGTGTCCTTCTATACCTATGATACTTTTTATGTGGACCCTTGTCCTATCGTGCGTGCGTGTGTGTACTAATCGATGGGCTTTAACTGCAGAATACGTCATCCCATCCCGTGGGCCATAGCGAAATACACACCTTGTGAGTCTTACACGACGTATTTTGACCGACCAAACCAGTCGACCCTCTTGACACGACTGCTCTAACTCGACTTCGTGTGTTCACCAAAAACGTCACATTGTCGCCTCCTTTTTTTAATATTTTAACTTTAAGAGTGTTTGAAAAACCAAATATTTGTCTTTGAGGATTTTTTTAACTCGATTGAACCATATTAACTTAGACTGAACTGTTGCGTGTTCAAGTAGTAAAGACAGTAAAGTAATATTACGTATCTCGGTTATCTGTCACGCACTCTCTCAACCCAGTGATGGATTTGTCCCTTCCCTGTTAAGGTTACCGTGTACGTTAAAAATGGTAAATTTACGATTTTTATTTTTTTCCATAAAAACAAACGTTTCCTTGGAATCTTTTAATTTCGAAAAAGAAATTTGAAAAAAGAGCAAATATTCGCCAAGAAAATGGGATGACCGTTTTCCACCGGAAGTGAAAGTTTATTTTGGATTGACAGCTAATTGATGCGAGTGCAGCCATCCAGAACGATTTTCGGGGGAAAGGTTTATGGGAGAGCCTCCATATTTATTGTTTCCCGAAACGTTCTATGTCCGTTTATGTTATGTTTTTGTCGTTAGAGCCCGGTTTTCTAAGTTATGACTTTGCTATGGAAACCCACAGGCCGCGGAAATGTCCGTGGGCTAACTCCAAAAAGCGAAAAAAGAGGAAAACTCAGAAGACAAGAAAAGCATGACAGAGGAAACACGTTGTAGCCTCGCTGCATCAGACAAAGGTTCATATCATCGGGAATGGCCGTCAGAACCTTCCAATTACGAGGAAAGTATCGGAGCGAGCAGGCAAAATATCCTTAGAACGGAAGAAAGAGGGTTATTGAATGTTTGGACTGATTTTAATCGCAATAGTGACAGTGAATCGCCAGACGATTTAATACCAAATAATATTTTGCGAGCGCAAACTACGCGGAAACCTACAGCATCTGTTATTACTGCAATTTGATGGAATACACTGTAGTACCTCCGTTTGATCTCTCTGGGATAGTAGAGCAGCCCTGAACAAGCGACCTAACCTGAATACAGTTTACAACACACAATCATTTAAGTAACCTGATCACTGTTACCGTTTACCAGCTCCCGCATAGCGTAAACAAAGAACCGACAATAAAGAGATAGTGAATTTAAATTCATCTCGTTTTACCCGTGTTCTCTTTTGATTTTCTTCAATGTTTTGATTTTAATGCAAAAAGAAGAATTTTATTATTTTAGATTTGTTAATACAGTGTACATGTAGCCCGTGGTATATAGCCAACGCAGGGAGACGACCTTTTGATCTCTTCGCAGGGAACCTCGCTTGCTGTCACAGCTAATAGTTTCACTCATTTGTACATGGGCCTATCAGATCCCGATGAAACCGCTCTTTTGTTGTTACTTTATTACACTCTTTTGGAAAGATACGAATATGTCTAAACAATATTGAAATCTTTTGGATACCAACAATTGCCTTTAAAAATTCCCTATTTGCCGGCGAGAAACGGACAAAACAATTGTGTGTCGAACACGTGCTATGCGATTGCTTGATAACGCAAGTAAAAATAAGCCCTTTGAGCATTATTCAATTATCAGCTTTCCTAAGCTTGACACTACAATAAGTACCCATTCAACCAATATAAGAAGCGCAGTTCAAAAGAGCTGCTGCAGTTGTACTGATTCAATCACAGCGCTCAGTTTCACTTCGCTTCGCTTTTTTGCCTGCCTTGGCCGCTTAATTCAGTTTAGGCCCAGCTGGTTGGCTTGAGGTTTTCGCTCTTTTGGTTCTCCCCATCACGATAATATCAGTTAAGCGACGTCCAACATTGAGAGAAATTCGACGAAATGGTAAGACGGTTGAATGTTAGGAACACTAGGATTTGCATGGAGAATATTGCGCGAAATTTCCACGGGAGGTGACCGGAAGATAAAATAGCACCCACTGATTGGTCTACTGTCGGCAAAGGTGTTTGGAGGCGGTGTTTGTTTGCGTAGCGAAGATTTATTTTGAGCGCTATTTCTCGACATTCATTTTTCGCTTGAAGGTGACACTTTAAAGAGTTCCAACTCAAAGGCGATTTGTTCGATTTTAATCAAATTTGGAGAGTCGCTAGCTTGACGCTTCTTCAACAAGAACTTGTCGGGGAATTCGATAATTCTAAATATTTTTTCGTTAAGAACTATTTCTGTGCCGTTACTCCGTATGTTTTTCTTGCGATTTAGAAAATGTTTGAAAGCTTTTGAACGCGGCTGAATAAAGGAAAACCCCAACACGGTTTTTTAGCCCTTATGTGCCGGACTTTCACCAAGCAAAAAAAATTGCAAACTTTAAAATTCCCTTTGAGCTGGAGCTTTCAAAAGGCGATCTAGACCTTCATATTCAGACTTCGCGGAAAACTTAAAAATTCGTTTTCGTGAAAAGTTACTGGCATATTCAAATAGCCAGTTTTATAAGCTTTAATTTGATATAGGGTTTGGGGTATCTGCGGCGAAACTGAGAAGCGCTACATGCGTAAGACTGAAGACACCTCTGAAGGTACACGGTAACCTTAAGTCTGTTAGGATAGCGATCTTTTCTAGATCGAAGCGTCTCTGCAAGCAGGGTAATTTGCCTCTGGTAGAAAAAAACAATGCGGGAAAACGTGAACGTTTGGATCCTACGAGCGTTGAAATTAGCTGGTGAGTCATTCGCTGTCTATCTACGGTCTAATTGCATGCATATCAAAACAAAATATACACTGAGCTTATATTCTCCCCTTTGTTTCTTTACAATTTTTGTGGAACGTAGTGAACACAATAAAACATTTTTGTGCTGTAAGCACTTTGCATTTGATTAGTCCGGATGAACAGAAAATCGCCCGCTTGTCCCGCTCCTTTTTTTGTGGTTCCAAGTCCGACTGCAGTCGTTATTTTACCGCAATGGAGATAAGTGTATGAACTTTCACAGATCACTGCCACTTTGTGTACAAAAAAGTACTCTACAACTAGTTTTTGCTAAGTTTTGTAATATGTCTGAAGAATTAATGGAAAACTTTCAGGGCATCCATGCATCTGTAATAACTGCACTGAGATGCAGCAAGACTAGAGTCTGGAATTCCGCCGGCCCCCAGATTTTCAGCCTGACTCCAGAGCTCCATACCCGGAATTCCGCCGGACTCCGGACTCTGGACTGGAATGCCACCACATGTCAAAATTCCAGACCTGGAATTCCACCGGACTCCAGAACTCTAATCCCGGAATCCGCCGGACTCCAGAACTCCGAACCCAGAATCCACCGGAATCCGGAATTCCGCGTCTCAGCTACCCGGAATTCCAGTGGACTCCGGCCGGAATCCAAACCGGACCTGGAATTCCACTGGAATTCCACCGGAATTCCGGGCCTATTTTTACTAGGGCTTTTACACGTAATTTTAGCCTTACCCTGTAATCTAAATGCACATAGGCAATGCAAAAGGCAGCTATTATCCACTGTAATATTATTAGTAGTTAAGCATTTTTATATTTTATCCATTGTTATTTAAGACTAGACTCTTAAACTTATTTTTTAACCAAAATTGTAAACGCATCAAGGCTTTGCAAAATGTCTTCTATTACTGTTATTATTATTAAGGTTCGATGAGGAAAAACAATTAACAACAGCAAGCAGCTTGCACTGTTAGCACAATATGATGTCCCAGAAAATAACCATACCCCGCACCATTTCCCCGGGGATGGTTTTATAGGTTTTCGCTTTTCCAGATTTACACCTTTGTTTTGCACCAAGGACCACTCGCACAAACAGCAGCGAGGTGAGGCCGGATCTTGGAGTAGATCAGGGTCAGCAATTAATATTGAATAAAACATAAACCAACTGTAAGGCTGACCGGACAGCTAAAAAGGGTAATTTTATTGCCCACAAAGATTTTTGCAGCCCCTGATGAAGGTGAGTTTTGTCTCACCAAAATATTGGGCAATGCAATTACCTGTCCGGTCAAAATGTTCTAATTGTCTACTTTTGTTAGGGTTTTTTGGCTTTTTGGGCTTCTTTGGGAAGGGTATGGATTTTATTTTTCTCGAAACATTCAATATTAAATATTATGCGACAAACCTAGTCCATTCATGCCCATTTATTACAAGCAAGGAAATATTCTACACCTGTATTTGGCTACTTTTTGTTAGGGGTTTACATTATTCCTCAGATGCCTGCTACTCAGTTGCCCAAATAAGAATGGAACACAAGGCCATTTAAAGGCCGTGAAAGTTGACGACATTTTTCTCAGATGTAGGAACCTAATAGGCTTTTACCGTTTAACCTGCACAATGGGCATCTGAGTAACTGACACCCATTCATTTTTCAGTCTAAGCTCCAGCTATTTGGTTTCCTCTTCTGTTATATTCGTACTACTTAAGGATGTTGGCCTTTTTCGAAACAACACTAATCAGTGCTTCTCTGTTCAAAAATACACCTGCACTACAGTACCTATCTTGTTTCTAGGGGAAAAAAAGCACCTTTGTCTGGAATTGAAAGGAACTGCAGGAATTGTTGACACCATACAAGGGGATTAAGTGTACCGATTTGAAAAATGAACTTTGCTCTCGATCTATATTTCTGCGGCTTTCCGTGCTGCCATGAGGCAGCAAAGCCACAGAGCGTCATGTGTTGGCTAGAATGATCAGGGAGATTGAAAAGTTGGGCGACTGGTTTAGATGAATCCTTGTCATTTCTTTCATCATCTCATGGGAGTTTGCAGAAGCGGCCACCTAGTCTCCTCCCTATTTTGCCAATGTATACCTTTTTGCACAAAGTGCATGTTTATGGTTGCCCACACGTAATGCACAACCATTTGACCAAACCCAAGGCTTGTTTATTTTGACCTTAAATTATAAACATGAGAGTAATCTCCCAAAAAAGCATGAACAGGCTACATTCAAGTTTGTTCTACAGACTTTAAATTAACTGCTGATGATCTGATTCATTACTTAAACTTACTGCACACTACAATTGTTCCAAAATGAGGCTCCATATACATTTAATGTCTCAAGACAGCAACAATGTTGAACAATTTTTGGCTACGCATGTATCATCAAGTTTATGTCAGCTAGTGGAATCAATGTGCCCTAGGCCAGGCCTACATCTAGGATATGTCCATTGCCTTATAAATCAATCTGGGTAGAGGTGATGGTGGGGCAGAAGGCAATCAAATGCCGTGATTACGTGTATATACACATTGTATTGACAGGTAATATTGGTCTTCAATGAAAGGGCTACAGTATATGGGTCATTGAATATTCTAAACAAGAAGTAACCATCTATTATTTAGCACAACAACTACATTGTAGAGCCAGGCCTGTCAAAACTAAAAAGTACTGGACAATTTTCAGTTCTTATCTGAGAAACTAAACAGTACATGTATGGTACAGGTTACATATAGATATGACCAATCTTTCACACAGCATATGGTGCCTTCAAAAAGGCAAAAAATAATTATTACTAATACAAGAGATGAGCATCACAAAAGGATATACTTACAGTGTACTGTCACAGTGATTGTTTGTGAAGGTCCTTCACCATAATCATTGAATGGAGTGCAGCCGTAAGTCACCTGCTTTATTCTCTCATTGACTGAGGTTGTGTTCACTGCTAAATTACTACCAACAGTGGTAGTAAACAAACTCTCCTGTTCTTTGTAGAATCGATACTTTGCAGGTGGGTTGCCCTGTGCACTACAGGTAAGGTTGAAGCTTGTATTTATGACAACAGTGTTGTCACTCAAACCGGGTGTAGCTAGATTTGTTTTTATGGGAGGATAGTCTGCAAAAATAAGGCCAATCGTGTGAACCATTCATGAGTGTTTACTAGCTCTGCAAACATCATAATATGCTCAACAATTGTATCAACGTCCACTACTCGCAGTCCAAGGTACTGCAACAATTATGTACTGATTTTTGCTACTGTGCAGGGCATGAATTTACAAAATAGTGAAGATTTGAAATTATAAGCACTATAGTCCGCATCTCAACTCAGGCAAACCTCATGAACAGTTTTGTTTGAACAAGAAATGGCATGATTGTGTGGCAGTTTTTCTAAGAATTCACAGCTTTATTGCATATAATTAGGTACAGTTTCTGTGAATGCAAGCAAAATCTACTGGAACATAATATTAGACAAATAGAACTGAAATTTTGGCTTTTTGTTTTCCAATTACTTCCATCCAAGATGCAGAAGATTCCACTTTATTCACTCATTTCTTTACAAGTCTATTTCACTTTACTGAAATTCTTTGAGGCTTTTGTACAAACCAGGCTTTAAGCCTTAGGGCGAGAAAAAACACTAACTTTTCATGTGATCCTTTGAAATGGCAAAACGAGCATTTTTCATAAAAATGAGTTTGGTTGCTTGTTGCATTGTATGAAATGCTGTTAAAAGGGAAGACCCAGTTTCAATGTTCAATAAAAACTGCAGGCTTGTTTAATTATTTCCCTAGTTTAACCTATACTTGTCTATAAATTAGTGTTACAAGCCACAATAATATTTATAGTAATTAAATAAATACAGACAATCAAATTAAATAGTAAAATGAAATGAAAATTAAATGAAATGGTTTTTAGAACAGTAATTATAATATGTAATTAAAACAAATTATAGTTTAGGACTTCTCTTTCTCTACATGTAACTGATTTAATTGTAAGAAATGGTAAATAAATTTTTGAACTGTTAATTAAACAATAATTAATATGTACATGTGTACTAAAGTATATCAGTGCAAGCATAATTCTATCAAGAATTTTGCCAAGATTGATTGCACAGAGCTTTAAGCACACTAAAAGACAATCTTGGCTTACTTTGAACAGCAATGAAGACATCCCTGCTGGCTGGATTACCAATGCCATTGTCAGCAGTACATCTGTAGTATCCTTCATCATGTATACCAGTGATATGCAAAGGCACATTTATATCATTGTTACCAGTAACATTTATCCAGGTGATGCTTGATGCAGGAAACCCATCAGCTGAGCAGTTGAGAGGCACTGTATCCGTGGCATTTACTGTTTGTTTGGGAGATATGTGAGTGATGTTTGGTGGAACTGTTAATAGAACAATGCAAAGAGTGTATCATAAATTTTTTTCATACAAACTCTTATATTTTGCTGAGGTCATAACATGTGCAAAATGGAACATATTAATATATGCGCTCCTCTCATAGTGAGCTTGGGCTACCTGTGCTTCGAGCAGATTTATGGCTTTATTAACAGGAAACGTCTGCTCTTTATTTCAAAATTGTGCCAGAGTACCTAGTATCTACAACATTCAGGTTTATACTAAGCAGATAAATCTTAATGCATTTCAACTTCAACTGCTGACATTTTAAGACACAAGTTGCTAAACAAAAGGACATCATAACCTGTACTGTCATTTATTAGATGTTTGTTAACAAGTAAGGACAATTGTTATGCTAATTGTGAAGAAGTAATTTAACTGGTGCTTGGCTCTCAATTTTTGACCCATGTATAAGTCGAGGGCGATTTTTTGGACCAATTTTTAGGTCGTGAAAGGTCGACGTGTACACGGGTAAATACTGTAAGTGCCATTTGCTCACGAGGATGTTCTTAAAATTAGGCTGAATTTGACGGCTTTTTCTCTCAAGGCTGATTTTTAGCCGGCTGTCAACAAGAAAAAACAAGCACCTATCCTAAGTACGCAATAATATGTTGACAGGCCAAACACGGCTCACAGGCTAGTGCTAATGTGTTTGTATATTTCTCTTAGCAAATAGTTGATTTTTAATTAAGTGCCATTTGCTCATGAGGATGTTCTTAAAGGATCCTTGTCAGGCACGCCTTTGTTATTGTTTTGATCTGAAATTTGCGATCAAATTACTTGTCGAACGCGACAAAACGTCAACAGTTCAAGTGGTAAAAATATAAATTGTAGCCTGAAGCTGAAATTTCTTCGCCTGTTTTTGATTTTAGTGCCAGTAAAAGGGCCTTCGATTATTTTCAGCGCATTTTGGCGGTTGTCCAAAAACCTACAACTCAAAGAATGTTTGTGTTCGTAAGCCGGCCAGCCTCGCAGTCCGCCTACCAAAAAGCAAACTATATTCAGCGAGTGCTCGTGGAATATGATTTACAAGCGAATCTAGAATCATAAAGGTTTGGAATCTTGTTTAATTGGGTATTCTTGACTCTCCCATAACCATAAAACACAAAAGGCG
Organism: Siderastrea siderea; assembly: GCA_964030785.1. Lineage (NCBI taxonomy): Eukaryota > Metazoa > Cnidaria > Anthozoa > Scleractinia > Rhizangiidae > Siderastrea > Siderastrea siderea. Next base: position 39,827,440 of record OZ034975.1, read on the forward strand.
AATGCACGGAGGACAGAAATGTTTCCAAAACTCACTCGATCACGCCGCTCTTACCACCGCTCCGAACCGCATTATATTTAGGGTGACCCGAAAACACTGACCCCCGGTCCGTGGACCAGTCCAACGGACCGAGTCCACGGACCACCTCACGGACCGGTCCTGGACCACCTATACGGACCACCCCTACTGACCCCCTCAAAAAATTCAATAGAAAAATAAAGAAATAAAAATATATATAAATGAAAATATAAATTCTTACCCATAGTCGATCCTTGATCGTGGTGCTCGCGGTGAGATCACGAACTGCCAAGAGTCCACTCTATATTGTACATTGTCAGTATTGCACCAATTTAGCAGGCTTAAGCAAATCCAAACTGTCAGTTCATCTGTAGTACGAAATACGAACAGGAAGAAAATAAAGACAAATGGAGAAGCTTTGCTGTTTTGTCAGTGTTTCTTGCCTCCGCCATTTTGTTCGGCCCATTCTCCCACGGGTCCACGATCCACATAAGCCCCAGGCTTCAGAAAGGAAATTCCCATTGTGAAAATTGTCATTGCATTTTTTTTTTTTTGAAAAATTACTGCCGGGTTGTATGGTTGGCCAACAGTTTTGTTTTCCACCATATTCCCTTATTGTCGCCCTTGGCTACAGGCCATTTATTTACCGGTCAAATTGAAGCTTCAACATCCCCCCCCGGGCAAACCCCGGGCATTTGACTGTGCATCGTGCCCGGGAAGGGGGGAATTTGAACGTTGCCTTGGAAGGGTGAGAAATTTGAACCAGATTTATCTCTAGTTCTAGCGTAATATGGCCGTGAGTTTTTTCGGTTTTTGCAGGGTTTGACGGATTTGTTGAAGCTTCAATTTGACTGGTACATCATATTTTAACAACAGACGTCCTGTCTGAGATGAGTAGGGCAAAGGTTGGTGGTAGAATTAGGCAATTTCTTTTTGCCCCCACCCCCCCCCCCCCTCCCGGTCCCCACCATATCCCAATTAAGGTAAACAGTAATAAAAACCGAATCAACTCGACAAGCGTGTGAAGTTCATGGCCTGGGGCTAATGTGGATCTTGGACCCGTTGGAGAATGGGCCGAACAAAATGGCGGTGGCAAGAAACACCGACAAAACGAGACAAAACAGCAAAACTTCTCCATTTGTCTTTATTTTCCTCCTGTTCGCATTTCGTACAACAAATGAACGACAGTTTGGATTTGCTTAAGCCTGCTAAATTGGTGCAATACCGACAATGAACAATTATATAGAGTGGACTTGTGGCAGTTCGCGATCTCACCGCACGAAACGCGATTGAGGGTCGACTATGGGTAAGAATTTATATTTCCATTTTTATTTATTTTTTATTCACTTTTTTTTCTATTGAATTTTTTGAGGGGGTCAGTAAGGGTGGTCCGTATAGGTGGTCCATGGACCGGTCCGTGAGGTGGTCCGTGGACCCGGTCCGTTGGACTGGTCCACGGACTGGGGGTCAGTGTTTTCGGGTCACCCTTATATTTAGTTTTAATTAGCGCTAGATAAAGCGAGAACATTTCACATTCCTTTCAAATAGAAGAAACTCTTTGTTAATAGCTTTCATTTTCTTTGTTATCATCGCACAGGATGGATATTCATTTCAATTTTCAAAATACATGAATTGCCATGACAACAAAACGTACTGCAGCTAGCTAAGGTGTCGACTGTGGCTAACAGATCTGATTTACAAAGATTCTGTTCGCAAACCATTCTTTCTCCTCCTTTTCTGCAATTCCAGGGATTAGTTTATCGAAAAGATCGAAGTGTTGTCCTTATAGGCATCGAAGGCCTTGAGGCTGTCGCTTTAGCGTCGCTACCGGCACTACAGAGCGAGTCCCGTCGTCACATTTAGAAGACCAAAACATTTCAGCACGTGAAGAACGCGTACCGTAATGAAGTAAAAATGTCGGCGAATAAGCTTGACCAGCATTTCAATCTATTGGATATCTTTTGCTTGACTAGTGCAATAACCAAGAAGGTCCTTGAATAATGATTTCTTTCACAAGCTTGACTGTTTTGGTACTGCCACGCGAAGGAGAGCATAAACCGGTTAGAGTCCTGGCATTGTCTCGCACATTTCACGAGAAAAATAGCAAACAACACCAAAATAACTAGCCAGATGTAACCGCTAATATATAGATTTAGCCAAGCCTAAAAGCGGAGCCGCGAAGGAGTAAACTGGTGGTCGTTTCTCAAAAACAGTCCTGAAACTTTTCGGTCTGAAATACATTTCGGGGCTTTTTTTGGCTCGTTCGCTTTCGAAAAGTGTTTCTCAAAAAGCCTGAAAGTGTTCCGAATTGTCCTTCAATATTTTGGGAATCTGTTCTGTAAAACCAAGCTCGAAAGGTCGTTCTAGAGGCTGAGCACAGCTTGATTATTTTACTCACGAGCCGTCTAGCTTGGTGTTTGCAATGTTTCCATATCCTGTCATTAACTGTGAAGGCTTGTCAAATCTCCTTGGTTTATTGGCTGTTCGCTTGAATGAACTTGAAACAGTGCTCATTTACAAAAACAAAATAAAAATTATTCGACTGTTTAAATGGGTTATCTTCATCGCGTTCGGATGTTAACAAATAACATGAACTGCCACTAAATAAAAATATTAGTCTGGTCAAAAATTTATACTGACATTTCACCGGCATTTTACTGGGATTACCCGAAATAAAGGATCTGGGGAGCTTCGAAACACTTGTAATAAACTTATCGAAGAAATGTCGCGTAGGTTTTAGCAGCCGCGGAAAAATTCAAGCACTTTGAGGAACACACATTACTTACCGGATAAAATAGCTTTAAACTCCAAACTGCTTCGCTTATAGTTACTTAAGTATCCTTATATTTCGTTCTCTAACTTGAGACCATCGAGATTGAAAACAAACAAACAAACACCGCCCAAACATTCTTAACTCTGTTGCATAAGTTTTGCGGCTGCAAATTGTCTGAAATTCGAGCGCTTTAAAAAATGCATCGAACTGTTTTTGGAAGCTTTTCGGGCATAATAGGTTTAAACCGACAACTGCTTCGCTTATAGTTTTTCAATTAACTGTTATATTTCGTTCGCTAACTAGAGACAACCAAGATTCAAAACAAAGAAATGCCAAACACGCTTTATTTAAATTGTTATTATGCCGGCATAAGTTTTGCGGATGCGAAGTAAGCCTACATGTATATAAAGTTAGGCGTTTTGAGGAATGCACAAAACTGTTTTCGGAAGCTTTTGGATAAAATAGCTTTAAACCGACAACTGCTCCGCTTAAAAGATTATTACTATTGAAAACTTCTAGGACAAGAAAATCGACAGTTGCACAAAGAGATGGACCGGACGGTGAAAATTGAAAGCAAAGCTTGTGCAGTTGTCTTGCGGCTGTGCTTAGACCTACTGTTATGAATAAACAAACACAAAATAATGGACAGAGAAATCATTTTTGAAAAACATTTATTCGAAAACCCCTAAGTTTATACTTAAATGCAATTCACGTTACACTTCCAAAATCGTAGGTCGGTCCACGCGAGTGAAATCCGCTCAGCATGGCAAAACATTCAAGAATCTGTCACAAATCTGAGCGCGTTTTCTAATAATTATTTGAAGTCAAAAGTAAATAACACATTTCTAATGGCATAAATCAAATTTACATTTCAAAACGTAATTTCTTTCATCGTAAATATACTCGAAATCATGTACCTTAGACTTTTTAAAAACCTCACTTACTCGGTTGTGTTTCAGAACAGGGCAAACTCTCCGCCGTGAAGAAAACAAAGCGATGAAGTCCTTTGAATGCAGCTTTCGTAACTTGAACTTTTCGCCTTCTACCAGTATTCTTTTGAACTTTTTCTTTCCATTTATATATATTAGATGGTTTTTTGTCAAGTATAAAACTTCAGTACTCTCGCACAATCGTTAAATGCTAAAGAAGCTTAAGCTTTTAAAGAAACCTCTTTTTCAAAAGCGACGATGGTCATGCGATTTCCCGCCAAGAAAAATGCCGGTTGCCCTAAAGCACCGTGCGATTTCCCGCCAAGAAAAGATGGCATTCTCTGCCCCCGTCGGGTTGTCTTGGGACTCCCCTCCCCCTCCCACAGAGTGTGCGGACGGACGGAGGTACGGATGTACGGACGGACGGATGGACGGATGGACGGTCACGTGACTATTACGTCACAACCAAAATTTTTCGGATTGATAGGTTACCATATTTCCTTAGCAATGGAGCTCCGCTGGCGGGCTTTGCCCGCAGGCTCCGCTATTAGTTTTTTAAGGCCAAAAAAGTGAATGAAGGCCCAAACTGGCCGTATTGGCGCGGATGTAGCCGGATTTCAATTCACTGTGAAAAAATCCTGATTTTAGATGGCATAGAAAATGGCGGATTTCTCACTCGATGCGCGCCAAGCACTGTGGGTGACTAGGATCCTTTAAAATTAGGCAGAGCTGCGTGGTACGTTGTTACGAAAGGCAGAATTTTTTCCACACTTTCTCTCCTTGTTGAAGTGCCTTTGTTTCATTTGACTTCGGATGTTATTCTTTTCTCTTTCTGAAAGCTCTGATTCTATTTTGAACCCTGGCCAAAGTGCCAGCTGTCACTGGCAGCTGACTGCTATTTTGAACCCTGAGTGTGTTAGAAGTGCAAACAAATTCACTCATCCACTCATTTGAGACAAGACATTAGCCTCTAGGTACAGCTGTAGAGCAAGATTTACCCTTGTACATGTCTGATTGCATAGGTAAACTTCATTTTACCTCACAACAGAGTAAATTTCGCATCTGGATGACCACAAAATTATCTGCAAAGTACTCATCTAGTGGACAAGAGGAATACAATCTTCCATGGAAGAAGACTTTTTCCCTAACTGCTCAATTCCTAGAAAACTGGTAGAGATTACTAAATTACTAGGAATATGAGGCACCTGTTAGAAGTCTTCTGGAAAACCACAGTGGTTCACAAAGTTAATAGCCAAATGTTTTCAAGTTAAATGATAATTAGATGTAGCGAGACGTATCTTTTAGGAAACAAGAGTTATGTCAATGAGTGGTGATCCATGGATTGACAGATTTTTGAGAATAATCCCATGAACTTCCATGTGAGCAGCTTTTCAACATTACAGTAACCTGGTACTAATTAATAGATAAAACTTGTTTCCTGCATAATACAGATAATTTTATCATTTTTGATAATTCTAAAGCAAAATTACACACATATTTTAGCAACCAACCTAGAAATTTAACACAAATTTCTTGGGTTTAAGGCACAAAAATGGCTGGTTCATAGCACATCATACAGTACTAGCGTACAATTGTACACGTAGCTGGGAAATACAGTACACCAACAACAACAACAACTACAACAACAAGAAGGAAAAAGACTTGAGAGTCTTAAGAAATGACAGAGAGCCAAAATTTTTTCTGCCCGGCCTGACTTAACTCAGTCAATAACTATTTTTTAATTACCATGCCACCTTTATAATGCCTAATTTCATTGGAAGATTTTTAAAAGGAAAGTTAAAGTGCACTTGTGCGCTAAATGCATGAACCAATGACATGTGTAGGGCAGGACAGCTTTTTCTGGACCAGCTTACGTCAACCCGTCCGGCCCTACGCACATCAATTCACCAATGCATTTTCAATATACAGGACTGCACAAGTGGGACCATACCGTGGTTCAATAATTGAAATATTTTTTTCTGTCCTGTTTTAATACGGTTTGTCCTGAGGGAAAATTAATGTACATAAGTAAGACCTTTGTTTTATTTCACGCGAGTTTTCAATTAGTTTACAATGTGGGTTGCAAGAATATACACATAAATTTTATGCATCTTTAAGAAACGCCATTTTATGGCTCAATTTGGGCATCAAGCAGACAACGGAACTTCATGACTCAATATTTCTTTTAAAAAAGTGAACACAAACCAGACAATTAAACATTTTTAAATAATACAATGTCGGTTCTTAGCTGCAGGCCCTAGCTCTAATTAATGAGCTTTGTAATTAGGAAACTAAATTACTGTATTAAGTGTGGGTGTACCAGCATTTCTTGCTCAAACATATAAATTATTTTTAACTTGCTCAAATCAAAACCTCATACCACTCACATTGCACAGTAATGAAGGTCTCTTTAGTTGCGGGACTTCCAACACATTATCAGCTGTACATCTGTAGCCTCCTTTGTCCTGTCTACTGATTTTTAAAGGAAAGGTGACATTACTGTTATCAGAGAGTCTTGTCCAGGTGATGGTTGGTGTCGGATTACCACTTGCACTACAGAACAGAATAACACTATCTGTCTCATTTACTGTTTGGTTTCCAGAGATGTGATCAATGTGAGGCGGAACTGGAAAATGAAGCAAAAGAATAAAAAGAGATGTTGAAAGTTGGTTTAGTTGGTTTACAGTACAGCCCAAAAATAATGCACGTTCAAGAACTTCTTTTTGCGTCCGCAAGCAGACAACTTCTTGCGGCTACTTGCGCTTGAATACTGCAAGCTGCAAGAACTTCTTTGCGGTCAGAAGTTAAAACCGCAAGAACTTTTTTGTGGTAAAATGTCCAGACCGCAAGAACTTCTTTGCGCTTCTTTGCACTAACTTCATACAATGTGGAGATGGTAAAAAAAAGGCCCACAGCAAGACGCAATACGCTGCTTTTTAGCGCAAGGTATGGTCGAGTTTCGTTAACTTACGGTAAATAAATATTACAGCAACAAATACTTAAGTTTGGAGGAATAAAATTAGAGTGGATGTTGAAGTTTTCCTCTTTACCTCATTGAAAACGAAAGGTCTTCTTCAAGACTTTCGATTTTGAATTCGGTTGCGGCCATCTCATTAGGGAACTCAAGCAAACACGACGGCGACGGCTGAAGAGAACGTCACAAAACAAAAGGTTTAATTAGCAAAACAATGACTCTGCATGTTCGATACAGATTTTTGTACATTTCTTTGCTGTCCTCTGCAAAACAACAATGTGAAATGACCAAATTCAAAGTTTTATGTAGAACGTGAATACACGACAGTGAGTGAGTCAGCTCCCGGATTGAACGAGTTGAAACTATCGCGAAAAAGTTTCAAATATTTGGAAGTCATTTTTAAAGTGACGTTTTCCTTGGCGTTGCCGTCCTGGTTGCTTAAGTTCCCTATTGATTAATGATAAGCGGCGAGCGACTCAAAATCTATTGCAATCAGCGCGGGAATCGTTTGTTTATTTAGTCACTCCGTAAAATTCTTTCGATTTACAATTGTTTTTATTCGATAAAGAGTTCACTGAGTTTGACATTGGGTCGAATTCAATGTTATTTTATTGTCTTTAATTTTTAATGGCCATGAAGAAACGAAACACGTGTGTCCCGGAGTCCCAGACATGCGGCACGCTTAAGCGCTTAAGCGGAACGAAAGTAACTTGATGAATGAAATAATTTTGGTTTGGCTTCTTCTTTATTCATCTTTTTTGGCAAAGCTGAGAGAAAGACAAATATTTGCTGAGTAACACCACCTTTCAAAATTCTCAGTCTGCAAAAGCGACACGTACACATCATGGAAATGCATCACAAAAGCGTGACCTTTGCGTGTCGAGTTTTTTGACACTTTATGCAAATTCAAGGTGACACGATGACACGGTTTTTCTTTTACTGTTTATCGTCGCCACTGCATGTTGTCTTTTAAAAAGATTTCACTCGATATATATATCTTATTAGACGGTTTAGTGTGTAGTATCGTGGGATATTTTTACGAGTCGCGCCGTATTTTGGCGAGCCCGTAGGGCGAGTCAAAATACAAGAGACGAGTAAAAATATCCCACGATACTACACACCAAACCATCTAATAAGGGATTTATTATTCAACTTAGCTACAAAATGGAAAAGTGGTTTATAAACTGTCTGAGTTGCGTGACAAACTGACGTGACTTCTGAGCAGCGAGTAAGCGCGCCAGCGGAGTCAGGTTTCGCACGCTTAACGTGAGGTTGTTGTTGATTGGTCAAAAACGAAAACTTGTCAAACCTGTCAATCGAGGCTGTCAATCGAGCGAAGCGTCGGGATTTTATTTCAAACTTGCAAGGAAAACAAAGATGGAACAAGGCAAAACTGAATTATTTTCGGGTTTACAGTTAGATGAACAACAATGTTCTTGGCCACCGAGTAAAACTACGAAAAGAAAGAACTTGACAGAACAAACAGAACTCGAAAGTCAAGTCAAACAAAGTTAAACAGCACTTTAAGCTCAGTCATCTTCGTCCGAATCACTAACCACGGGTCATTTTGGAGGAGATAGCGGTGGAGATTACTGACCGACAACAATTGTGCATTTGCTGAAGACAGCTCCTGAGAAAAGATGGGTTCCGTTTCCTGACTTTGACAAACAAATGACATAAAAGATTGTTAAGTTCCTCGGTGGGAATTTCTTCAATGGCCCTTGTTTCTTTAACGGACTTGAGGTCAGTTTTTGTCTTTTCTGTTGTATTTTTTAAAATACGTTTCGATTTTCTTCAATAAATAAAGAAATTTCACTGTCGTCTAGGTCATTGCTTGTCTCTAGGATCTCGTTTTCGTTAAAAACCTCAAATTTGGTAAGCATTCATTGTTTTCTTCCGGAAAAACGAGCGTTTCGGCCATTTTTTCATCTCTCACCTGTAAGCCTAAAGCCTGACGTGGCATTTGTAGAAAACCTGTCAAACCGGTCTTCTGGAGTACAAATACCGTGGGATATTTGTACTCGTTTTGGGTGTTATTTGTACTCTACTGAATGCAGTTGAATAATAAATATTGGTATTTTCCATGAAATAACAGGAATGCACGAGGCAAATTCAAAAGATTCCATTGTTGATCAACTTTTTGCATGCATGTTCGTATCACAGGTGTTATTATTCTCGGCGACTGTCAATGAACTTCAATCCAAACAGAGTAGATTGAAGGGTCCAGAAAAAGCCGTTCGCTCTCGCAGACAACATCCTAGTTTCCTTGATTAGCGTCTCTTTGAATATATTTAAGATATTTTGCTGCAAAAGCTTTTTGTATGTTAGTTATAATTATTATTATTATTGTTCAATACGTATTCGAAGAGTGCTAGAGCAAACGAATTCGAAAAACATCACGCATCATCTGCTTAACAACGGGAGTCTTCGTAGATTTCCTTTAAGATATGAAAACAAATCGCTACATTCGCGTTGGATCATTACACATAGACAGCGGTACTTCTTGCGGCTTCTTGCGGTTTGCGGTAAGATTCGTAGCTTCTTGCGTCTTCTTGCGGCTAGATTTTCAACTTCTTGCGTTTCGAATGTTCTTGCGGATAAACCGCAAAAACATAGCATTTTCATTTCTTGCGCCGGCTTGCGAGTTCTTGCGGCGCAAGAACTTCTTGCGCCACTTCTTGTGCATACATTAGTTTTGGGCTGTACTGTAGGTCAAGTTTGAGCTTTTCTTTTTTTTTTTTAATTACTTTTTCTTCTATTCACTTTTTCCTTCCTTTTCTTTTTTCACAGGAGCACTTCTCTATACTTACATGTACAAAACAAGAAAGCCCTGGGCACATTACAGCCAACTGTTGTGCCCCACATGATCCCAAGGGTAAAAAAGTTAATTAGCCTCACTCAAAATATCAGCCTCTACGGTGTCATACAGTGTTCTCAGTTGAACCCATCACGGGTGTCACTAGTAATTGTTATGGCTGTAAGAGCACTTCAGTAGATCAGTTTGTTCACCACATACAAATAAAAAAGAATGATTTTTGGAGCAAATGCACTGCACCTTTCTCCAATTTTAGTTGTTGAGTTAGCCCGCCCATAGAACAACCAAATAACCAATTTGTTTGAACGGTTTCACTCGCAACGTTCCAACATAATAGCCGCCATATTGAATTCGCAATAACTGCGCCCAGATCTCTTGCAAACGTCGTCCTTCCACGTGTTTCAAAACATGGCAGCCAGCGTCGCAGACAGTCCACGCTGCCAGTGTGATTCCAGGTTAATATTTCAGTTAAGATAACTGAATTTTTTTTGTTTGGTGAGCAACATGGATTTTTAACCATTTTCCTGGTTCAAAGCCACGTGAACAGATTAGAAAATGTGCCAAAAAAAATATGACAAACAGTGGTCCTGTTGAGTGACACACAGAAATAGTGTTCTGTGGACTTGCTATGCACAATGTTTAAAGTTTGGTTTGCAAACTAGTACCCATGTTGGGGCAGCCTTTAATACGTAGAAAGATGTGACGTTAATACCCCACGTACTGAGATCAATTGTCGTGTGCTTAGAGAGATGTTGGCTCGGTTAATTTTCAAGTTATTTTTCGTTTGCTTCTTTATATTAAGGTTTAACATCGACTCAAATGTGCTTCAGAAAATAAGTAAATAAATATATAATTGTATGTGCATGCATATGGGTACACTCACCCGCCCGGACAATCATACTTCACTAACTTATTGCTGGCAGGCTTCGCAGCAGACTGATTCAGGCTGCGTCCGTGACCAGCCTGGGTTGCCTGTGCCCGAAGCCAGAATCGTTTGAGATCTTTTGGATGCACAGTGTAAATATGCATGCGGATATGTCAGTACATTTGTTTTTCACCAAATTTGCGTCAATTTGTAGCCCTTAAATCGAGGCTGTTGTCGAGCACTCGACCGTCTTGAAATAAAGTGGGATGTGTTAAACTTATACTGGTCAGAGAAATCCTGTTTCGCCTGTTGGCGACGGGGAGTTTGAAAGCAAGTGAAGGTAAATTCCCTTGAATTGCAGCCGATACGTACATTTCTCACAATATTTCAAGCAATTCCTGGAACTCTGCAGTATTATTAAGATTGCTGTTTTATCGAGGATTCATTTTGTTGTATTTACAGGGACCATGCGAGGGGTGGGCTCAGGGGGCTTTAGCCCCCCACTTTTTGGTGCCAAAAAAATAAATAAAAATAAAATAAATAAAATTAACAAAGTTGGAAAATTCATTAGCCAGTGATTAGTTTCAGGGTAAAGCAATACTTGGTTCTCCCCAGTTAGATGTAATTTTCATATGGACCAAACAGTAACGGAATAGAAACGGAATACTCCGCCCACAAAAGTTCAAATCGCCTTGCTCCCATTCAGCTTGTTTAGTTGAAACTCACGTGCGCTTTAAGGAACTGTACCTTGAAGAAATGAAATAAAGACGTGATATCGCAGTAATGGTAGTTTCATTTGTATTTCCGCAGTTCGCATCATTTTCATTTTTGGTATCTTGAAGAGTTTGAACCTGCTCAGATTTTAATTGCAATCAACTGAAGTTGACATTCTCGCTATCTTTTGGCCTCTAACTCTCATTCACTCCCTTCTGCTCTTAAAGAATATGAATTTTTGTCGACTCTCGTATTTGTCTGGCCCGGCATCATGAACTGCAGTCTGTCTCCAGATAGGATTATCGGCAACAGCGTGCTTTGATCTTTGCTGATTATCAACGTCACTTCTTCAAGCTTCTCTATACGCATGTAAACTTTGCAACTAGGATAGTAGGAAAAAGTTTTGCCGAATGATCTCTGTCGCTCCTAACGATGAGAAATAAGGCATTCATGCAGCAGTCAGGACATACCGACACACTGGTGAAATATATAGTTCATGATACTCAGCTCAGCTTTCTCAGATGGCCTTATTCTGTAATATGACGACAGGTTTGCTTGTACAAGTCTCAGTCTCCCCTTGTTTTTTTTCCCGCTCTTTCGCTCGCTTTATTTTTCGCTCGCGCTCCACTATCTGAACGCTTGGAACAGGCTATAAGAAAAATGCTTTTGAGTTTGAGATCTAAAATGCGAATACGTCAAGATTTGCACCTTGCTGGATATGACTTAAAATGTGGGTAGAGATGAAAGAACAGGCTCAGGCGCATTTATTTCGGAACTATCCTGGCTACTCCTGTTCCGGTTTAGGAATAACAGATATTTCCTGAGAACACTGAATCCCTAAAAGAACGCGATTTTTTTCTATTCTGATAAACCAAAACATTCCGACAGCATTCCGTTCATTTTGTTATCGTTAATACATTACTGAGGGAAGGGAATAGTGTCCATACTGAGAAAACACTAACTTTATATTGTCTTCTATTCTGGATTAGACCACCAAAACGTACCCTAAGTATCAACATTATTAATCGCTGGTTAGTTCGAAGAGTTTGATACCCTTAGTTTAGCTTTGATCCTTTACTAATGGGTGTATATACTTCAATTAATTTAATATAGTACACAGTCCATGTGTTTCCATGTTCCAATTTAAACTGCGCATCTTCTATATGATGGGTATAAAGTGACAACTTAAACACACTTGGCCGCCCTAGATGCATTGATAGTCACTAAAAAGAAAAAATTCGCGTGACACTGTCACCCCCCCCCCCCCCCCATACCCCGACCGAGTTAGCGCCCCACTTTAAAATAGGCTGCGCGGTCCCTGATTTATTTCATTGAGTCAATCAATTCAGAAAGAAAACAAGCAATTTTAACATTGGAACCCTAAAGAACACTCAACTGTCGATAAAATGGAATGTAGAAAACTTATAGCAAAGAAATTCTGTTTTGTGTAGAAAGCCACATTTTTGTGAAGGGGGTGAAAAGTTTGAAGCAAAGTGAAGAAAACGTTTGCACGATAAAGCGAGGATTGATCATGAGGTAACGTAGTTCTTATATGAGTTGATGCTTTTTTAAGCGAAGCAGTTCTCATCTGAGTAAAATATTTGCCTAAAAATAACTGTTGTACTTTTTTCTCCATTCTTCCATTCCAGATTTTGGGGAAACACGTACTCGTCACATACATTGTGTATGTGTCACGGATGCATCACTGACGTCCGTCACGGGTACTTGACCATCAGGCGTTTCACCAGCGATCAAGATTTTTGTTTTTGAGGCCATCTGATGTCTTTATAAAAAAATTACTTTTGGCCGTTAAACCACTTTTCTTATGCATGCGCTTTACCCATGCAGCACTTCACTTTCCAATGGAAACCACCAGTGATAGTCTTATTCATAGTGACTTAACGAATATATTGTTCCGTAACAGTATGAAGTTAGAAAATGGAAAATCTCAACATGTGAAAACCATCTTGCACCGGAGTGAAATCACACCATTAGAATATCATGACACCTACAAACGAATAATGATGTTGACAAGGTTATCGATCATATTAATAAAAAAGCTTACCAACAACATTCACTTGGATTTTGCTTCTCCACACTTTGCCCGCAGATCCCTCAGTTGTAGCCAGTACACAGACGTATCTGCCATTTTCATTAGCAGTCACATTCAAGATAACCAAAGTGACTCTTTGGTTGGGAATCCAGCTGATGTCGAATCTTTCTTTAAAACCGTCAAGTACCCCATGTTGTCCTGATGGTAGAGCTTCAGCGATGGCGACATGGTTTAATTTTAAAGTCAAGGTTGTTAAGCTTAAATCTGGCGTCAGACTGAAGTTCCAGCTCAGTGTTGCATTGATCTTTCCTTCCAGGAACTGTGTGCTGTTTGTGTGATGCACGTTCACATCTACTATTGTCTCAACCGGAAGAGGTTCATACCAAGTGATGCTTCCACCATCTGAAAGTCAAACATTTATAATTACCATTAAAACAAGATAGAACACTTTCATCAATTGCAAAATGTAGTGTATTGAACTAAACCTGACAGAGAATTCAGAAATCAATAAAGAAAACCATGAAAAGTAAGATTAGGCTTATGAGGCTGACATCAACTTCAAGAAATGAAGACGAGGGAATTGTCACCCACTTGTGGTTCGGGCAATAGACCATAAACATACAAGGATGACTCTCAAACGACAAAGTTTGGAAGAACAGCGCATAACGCCGAAAAAATAACAACTACATGAAGGGCACAACGATCGACTCGCTTGGCAAGAAACACGGAATGGGGTGTGGGGGCGGGCAACCCACGGAAATTTGACTTCGTGAATCTCTACCAGGGTGGGGATTTTGACATCCACAACGGTCCCCTGGCCGGGTGGAAAATTTGACTCGGTTGCCATCTTGGAAGGTGGAGAGGGTCTGGAAATGAGTGGTCCGCCATCTTGGAAGTACCCAGAAGTCATTTGGATGAGCTTCCCACATTCTTTGCTTGGCCTTTCTTTTCATGAGCGATGGCAGAACAAATGTTAAGGAGCATTTTGATGTTTTTAAACCAAAAAAATGTTGTTTTTAACACCCATCAGTTATCTATCTTTGAAGTTTTATAACACACAGTTATATAGAGAGGGGCAGCAAAGGCAGCTCAGACAAGGAAGAAGAAAATAAAACAATTCACTGGTATTGTCAGGAGTGTAATTCACAAGGACAGAATGCCAAACTAAAAATCCAAGTAAATCACATGGGGTAGAGCAGTGCGTGATATAAACGAACTCGACAAGAAATTCTGATTACGACGATAACAGAGTTTAATTGACAGAGTTCAATGTTCCATACAAGCTCAATTGAGAGCGATACTAAGATGCGGATTGATTCAAACCGCGTGCTAGTGCTGTTGAAACGTTTGCCGTAAACCGTATGCCGGTTCGAACTGAAATACAATAGCGAAAATAGAACTAACGTGACTAATACATCTAAGCATACAAGCTAAACAATATATGAAGAAATTATAGCTAACATTCGCAAGAATGTCCGAATGTAGAAACGTAACATAATCTGCGCATATTCTAATCTTATAGAAAGCTAACAAGCTCTGGATAGTAGTTTATGACGAATTAACCCTATAATAAGATAAAACCTAGCCTAGCGAGATAGTTTCTTAATGTCTCGAGCATGATATGCCAACTAACCAACTCGATATAAACGATATAGAGGCTATCCTGATAGTCGAGAAAAACAAAACTTAACAAAAACGAATAACAAAGAAAAACTAAGAATTAAGCCTAAAAATAAGGAATAGATTACTCACTTTGGTTTGCACACGCACTGCACTAGACTTGATAGAGTAGATGAATACCAGTGTAGAGAGAAACTATGGCCCAATGCCGAGTAGAAGTTAACGCGATGAAGTCTACACTAGAACTGATCTAACTCAGAAATCCTTACGGATACATCTAACCCAAAAACACGTGCGCAAAACCTGCGGTTATGACGATTTTTCTATATCGGACATAGCAGCCGAGAGCTGGTCTACCACAGTAAATGAAATAAGCAACACGCGGTATGATAGAAAAGATTATTTGATAATATCTAATTAAAAGTAAGTTCCTGTGGTAAGAAGTGGGGTAAACATCACGTTTCAAAACCAACAAGGAGTACAAAATGTGTTAAATTGCCAGCAATGCTAAAATATCTCATGACAACAATGCGCGCAGTACACACATAATATTAATGGCAGTGTACAATTTGAACAGCTAGAATCTGCCCTCTCCAGTTGGGGAAATGCACGAAGTTGGTGGTACCATTTGTCACCAGAATCTTCTGGAGTCACTGAATTCTGCAATAAAGTGTGTCTGTTGTGAGTGCCTGACTTCGTCAACATTACTATTCAAGGTCTGTGATCCCCAGGGGTAGGGATTTGACTCTTAATGAAGACCCAAGGGTGGGGAAATTGACACTTGAAAACCTGAAAATGTCAAATTCCCCTGGGGTTGCCCGCCCCCTCCCCACCCCATCCTGGGGCAAACCATTGATAGGTGCATAAGACGTCATGTATCATGAAGACTTTTGTTCCTGGGCCATCGTAGCTTGATCAAAAATAAAACACAAACAGCGGACGTAATAAACATTATAAACTTGCGCATTTTTATGAACGAAACGTCAAGTTTATATAAAAATGCGTAAGTTTATAATGTTTGTTACTGCTGTTTGTGTTTTATTTTTGATCAAGACGTCATGTAGTCAGCGTTCCTCTACAGGATTGCCATCCTGGGTTTGTGCAGTCTGCATATGCTATGCATTTGTGAGGAATTGTGCCGCTGGATCGGTTTATCCAACTAGCAAAACTGCACGTGAAATTTAGGACTTTTAAATCTAATAAGAATGAACTAAAACTAAAATGTAACTGTCATGATGTTTTTCTTTGTTTTTCTGAGTTTACTTTGGTGATTTGAAGCTCATGAAACTATCGCTTTCGCGAATTGCAACACAGGCCTACCATCCTCTGTCAGTGTATAGAAATACATCTATCTAGCTGTGTATCTAAAACTAAAGCTAAAATTTAGGCCTTTTAAAACTGACGAAAATGAAATGAAAACTCATAAAATTGCTGCCACGTTGTTTTTCTTTGTGTTTCTGTGTTTATTTTGGCGCCTGTTAAGGCTCACGGAGCGATGTTTTCAAAATAACGGTGGGACTCGCTCAAAAGTAGAGAAAGAGAATGACGATCACAAAACATGACGTTTGAGGTACTGGATTACGTCTATTTTGAAGTAAACTAAATATTCCTCGCAATGTTTCCAATTAATAGGAACGTTTCGGTATTCCCATACATTTCCTCATATTTTGAACTAACGGTCGCACAGGTTTTGTGGGTCCCATGATTTTTTCTAGTCATGAAACCTTATAATCTTTTGTTTTTTGGTGTTTTGAATTGAAACTTTTATTTTTCGAAGCTGTCGACTTCTTATTTCCAGAAGAAGCGTCAGGCCGTGCCTAACGAAATACTAGAAATGAAATACTTTGTTTTTCCCAGCCGTACTTCTTGCTTCTTTGGTTTTATTCATCCAAAACTGTTCATCAGGTCCACCATGATCCGGAGCCTTTGAATTATCCGCCGTTGGCCGTTGCAGACTTTTTCAAATTTTTCGTGTACGTTTCCGCTTTTATTTTTTCTAGTTTAATAGGTAGACGCATTCATTTTCTTTCTTTGCTCTCCTGACTACCGGTAGAGATGTTTTGTATTTCTCCTTTTAAATCAAATGTGCAAAAATAACACATTCTGTTCACTTCCGGTGTGAATGGGGTATAAAATTATACAACTCTTCAATCTGAGATGGGGAAGCAAATTAGGGACGGACCATTATTTTTTGGAGGGGGGAATGAAAAATCCTGAAAAAAATTGTTTGCAAAATCAAAAAAGCCCAAATAAATTGTTTGCAGACATGAAAAGGAGAAAATAAAAAGTTTGCAGACTAGATGATACATAGTTTGATTTATATAAGTAAATTTAGTCCTATTTGTTAAAATGCAAGATAACAATGCAACAAAATGGTTTGCAAAATCTGGATTCATCAACTGGTTTGACATGGTAAATTAGTATGTTAGCTATTCATTAGAGCAAATGAGACAAACAAACATCAGTTTTGTCATTTCTTTCCGGTGGCTGATTAACCAAATCGACTTGGTTCATAAACCCCAATTTCCGTTTTATACTTTTCCACCAACAAAGTACCACAGTTTCTTAAAATCAGTAATTAACCCCTTTATTAAAAAAAATCTCTTCTGAGGACCTTGAAAGCATTAAATGTTTAAGTTAGGTTATTGTATTAATCGTTTCTATAACAAGAATTTTGTGTAATTGGATAGCTGTAAACGGACAACTATGTTGTGCACGCGTCAATCAGGTGCACTGAAATGGGTTCTTTTTATAGCTGTTTCTCCAAAACTGATAATTAAAAATATATCCCTGAAGGGCACATAGATTTTCTAATCTCGCATTTTGTTATAGATAGGATTAACTGGACTTCCTGTTGTATAATTCAGGTATAATCGTGCTCGTAATTTCAAATCGTCCTCGCGCTACGCGCTCGGCTGATTTAAAGTAACTCGCCCAATTACTCCCTGAATTGTGCTCCACTGAGTCTAATTACCATTACTAATCAAGAACTCTTCGCAGTGCAGTGAAAATCTAAGAGAAATGATTAACTTAAAATCCTGGGTTGCATGTATTCACTAATAGTCACACTGGCTTTTTAACAGGGTCCTAGGCTGGTTTGATGATGACATTTATAAATCATCACTTAAACAGCAAGCAGTCTCCTGTTTTCCACTTGCATGAAGAAGGCAAATTGGATCCAGTCTTGTATAAAGTACAAAATAAAGCGCAAGTGTAAGCAAGCACTGTTTCATTTGGCTCCTCAGTCCTCTCTAGGGTCACGGGAGAAAAGGCCACTGTTGCAGTTCTATATTATTACTAACAATTAGTTCACGAATCTAAATTACTAATTGATAATAAAGTGAAGTCTGTTAAAAATCAAATCATCTGGAATAATCAAAACATCGCGGTGGATGGAAAGTCAATATTCTTTAGAAACTGGTTTAATAAGGGTATCGTCTACATCAGCGACCTGCTTGATGAGAACTCAAACTTTCACTCTCTAGCAGGTTTAAAAGAAAAATTTCAAATCAATCCTCCGTTTACCGTATATTACGGCCTCTTAAAAGCCATTCCAAAAGAATGGAAAACGGCCTTGCAGAACGAGCCCCATACCGGTAATTCAACACAAATAACCTTCTCAACAAAATCATCGTATTTAAAATTACTTAGTAAAAGTTACTTAGCTCCTACAGCTGAACAAAGAATTATAAACCACGGCTTCACCAAGGAAAACGTCTGCAATGTCTATTTGCTGCCCTTCCGAATTTTAAAAGAAGCAAAGCTCATCATATTTCAATACAAAATTATCCATAACATCTTACCTACGCAAGCCAGTTTATTTCGGCCAAATTTAGCAGAAAATGATGTATGTCCTTTATGCAACCTTGAAAGACAGACGCTGTCTCACATGCTGTTCTCATGTACTGTGTCCTCGTCTTTGTGGAATCTCTTCACACGCTGGTGGCAAAAAACCTTTGGCCATCACATAACTTTAACAGAAACTATTATTCTTTACGGCTGGTACCAGGAACGTGGCTCTAACACCTGGATAGCCCTCAACTACTCTCTAATAATCGCGAAATATCACATATTCTCCACAAGTGTACGCGGCGGCATTTTAGACTTTGAAAACTTCCTCTTTCGCCTTAAAGATAAAATTTCTACACTTCATGCTATCGCTACCAAAAATAATAAAATAGATAAATTCAAGGAAACGTGGTCCCCTCTGCTGTAATTTTTTTTTCTTGTTGTATTGTTTCTTTCTTTTTGTTTGTGTACTAATCCTGTCCATGCGTATCTGTCGACCTTATGACTAGTATGGTTCAATGAAATGTAAGATTAACTTGACTGTAAATTGTATAAATAATTGTAATTGTATGTAATTGTAATTGTAATTTATAAGTAACATCTGTATATAGTATAAGAAGGTAGATGAATACTGTATTGTAATTAGCGTACGTCTTGTTTTGTAACGGTAAATAAAGATAATTTTCATTAAAAAAAAAAAAAAAAAACAATTAGTTCACATTTTAATGTTTCAGGATACTTTGATATGGGATTTTCAATTTTTTTAGGAAACAAAACAAGCCATGGTGTAGTTATACTTTTATAAGTTAGAGACATAGAGACACGGCATTCATGGAAAGCAGTTTAAGGCAGTAATGTTTAGATTAGTATTTTTACTACATAAGATTACCTGATGAATTTTAACCGTATATAAATAAATGTAATAATAATAATAATAATAATAATAATGAGGCATCTTAGTAGTTAAGAGACTTTGAACATTTTAGCAGCTTTAGTGCTTTTTAATTCATTTTAGTAGAAGTTAGATCTTTTTTTCTTCCTCGAAAATTAGCTGCATAGGCTACGTTCGCGCCCTGTGCATGCTTTTTAGGATGGCAGCATATATACGTCTTGCACTGCTATAATAATAATAATAATAATAATAATAATAATAATAATAATAATAATAATAATAATAATAGTAATAATAATAATAATAATAATAATAATAACAATAATAATAATAACAAACACACAAAAAAATTGTTTGCAGGAAGATGCAGCCGGAAAAAAAATTGTTTGCACAGACAACAGCACAGAAAAAAAATTGTTTGTCTTCAAAACATTTTCATCCCCCCCCCTCCAAAAAAATAATGGTCCGTCCCTTAGAGCATTTCAACGTGGTAGCATAGGGTTTCCCATACTTCCAATACGAGAGGAACACCCCCCCCCCCTTCCCAACCTCCTGTATAAATGTTAGCCGATAACAAGAGAGGATCCTCTCTTGCCGATAATGTATAAAATAGATGTGAAGAATATACGTACAAGGACTCATAAGCGAGAATCTTTAACCTAAACCTGACGGACCCTTCGTCACGCAATCTCGTTCTTCACGGATGACTAAATAACACACAACGTAGATGAAATGACCACCATTTCAGATACTGCCGTCTTCATCTTATCACGACTGATACCGTTACTTACTTCGAACGGGTTTGGTATGAAGGCTTTCATAATTTTCAACATTCTTCAAGGTTTAATAGAATTATCAGGTTAGTATTTGTCCATGAAAGCCTTTGCTTCATTGTTTAGTGTACCATCGAATCCCCGGGACCGAACCTCAGTTGCTCTTCAATGCCGGGGAGACAGTGAAGAAGCTGCTGAAGACAGAATGAAACGTCCATATCATGACTTCTTTAGCAACCCGCCTGTAATAAACAGGTGCCAGCAACTCGATCTTTACATTCTCGGAAGCTCAAAACGGTTTAATCATGGCGTCTAACTTAGATAAACACGCCGTAATTCTGCTGAACATTGCATAATTCATCTATGACTTTGTAATGTAGACTGTGATGAAATAGGTTAACATTTTGTATTTATCACAAAGGTACAGGTAACCTCTCAATATTTCAAAGTGGCAAGTATATTAAGAATTAAATGTTTCTGCAACTAGCTATAAATGGTGAAATTCAATTTAAAACGTCATTTTTGATCGATTAGATAGGAGAGAAAGACGTCTGTGCCAACAAAAATTTAAACTTTAATTTTTTAATTTGAATTTTAAATTTTAGTTTATTTAAATTTTTAGGTGTAAGAGTCGTCTTTTTATATATTCTCTTGTGGTCTTACATTCATGGATTCAGAGAATACTGAAACTAAGTTGCGGATTGATGACGAAACACCGGAGATTGTTATTTAGCACATTGAGTTGTCTTGGAATATGACTCGTCAACAAGTAGAGCTGTTTTCTTCCGCCTCAATTGCTTCATGTAGCAACACAGGTAACCAAAGCTTGAGTTATGACTGAAAATTAATAAAATTTTATGAAATAAACAGTGTTTCTTTCATTCTTTGTTTATATCTTACGTACTTGCTATCTAGAGCAAAAATTCGCTCTCCGAGCGAGAATAAGCGTCTTTCTAATTCTTGCTCCCAATTAGTATTATAATATTATGCAAAGGTTGCACACTGATCACAGGACACCCAAGCATAATATTTGAATATTATTAAAAATGGCGTTTCAAAATAAAAGACTTTGTATGGGATTTCGAAGCGAACATTTTGAGCAATACATAACAGCAAACTAACTGAATAAAGTTCATGAAACATTACATGGTGTTGTTTGCTATCCGTACAACGCATTTTGAGCAATTTTAGGCCCATTTACTTAACTGTGTTAGTACGTGTATAATACATTGACAAGGAAGGAGTCATTTGGCCCGATTTAGCCACTATCACCCCTCGACACGTTTCGGAATTCGCTCGAATTTACCCACAAATCTAGTTCAGGCTCCCATTCTGACTTAGCGACTTGACAAAAGGAAGACATACAAGTGATTTTCTCAAAACCAATTGCACATACCTCGTGTACCAAAAGAATTATCCACTGCACAAAATCGTAATAGCATCTCAAAATAGGCCGCCATGGATGCGTGAGGATCCCGATAGCCCCGTTTGACCGCGGTCAGCACTGGACACCAGTCAAACCATGCCCTTATCAGGAGGGCCACGCTCGTTTTGGTCGTGTTACAATTGTAGTAACTATGACCCGGTGCGGACACAAATTGTCGCTCCAACGTTGTCTGGTTCGCGCGAGAAAGGTGGAATTGCTGCGTGGGACTCCGTGACCTTGGGGGCAATATGTTGTCCAAATTAAAACGGTCTTGGCCATTAGAAGATGAAGAGTCAAGAAAAAAGAAAAACCGTGTTTCTTCTTCCTTCTACGCTTCAATTCGTGCGTGGTAAGTTGAACATATTTGCATTCATATACAAAACGTTTACAGGCATCTTTAGTACGTACTGCGTGCAAAAATAATCCTGAGACTGAACGTCCGCCGGAAATTTGAATTGGTTTATTTATTTTTCCGTTAATGCACCTTGAATCGTACAATATCTATATTTTTTGGAACCGAATTTAGCCCATTCATTTGAAAATTATTATCGTAACGCACGTGAAAATGTTTTATTTTAAAATTGTTATTCTACAATTTCAAAAGCAAGAAAATATACATCATGAAATGGAGATAAATTAAGAAACGGAAATGATTTATTTAGTGCTATCCCAGTCTTGTAACACTCTTCAGTTTTAAATAGTGGATAGCATTCTAGTCGTTCGAATCAAAATTCAATACCAATTGCAAGAGGGGGCATTATTCTTTCAGGAAACTGCTAATTTTGATGGCCAAGAAACCACTTATAAAGGCTGGTTCACTCACATAATGAGTCAGCTGGCGCATAAAACTGATAGTGTGTTATCAGCAGCATTGCCAAAAGTAGCAGAAAGATAGCAACCAAAACATTTTACGTAAAATTATTGTGGAATTCTTATTTGAAAGTGAACATACAGTATAAAATGCTCATTTACCACCTACGGAATTTATACGAATTCACAAATGACCAGTTCCCAGTTGGCTTGATAGCTCAATTGGTTGGAGCACTGCACTATGCTATCGCAGAGGTCATGAGTTCTCGTTTCGTTCGAGCCTGGTCTTTTGGCAGTTTTTTTTTGGGTTAGTGGCTTAAAGTTGATATCATTAACTGCGAACGTCGTCATCATTCCATATAGAATTCTTATTTATCAAGCCTGGTAAGAGAGGGGCGACTTGTTGGATACTGTGGCGGTTTATTAAACAAACTTCGTAGATGTTGTTTTACTTTCAAAACTGTTCTCAAATTCCATGAAATCAAGAATAAAAGGACTAGCCTGTTCCAGGCGTTCAGATAGTGGAGCGCGAGCGAAAAATAAAGCGAACGAAAGAGCGCTTTTTCGCTCGCTTTCTTTTTCGCTCACGCTCCACTATCTGAACGCCTGGAACAGGCTATAAAAGGACTGATTAATAATGATTGAATGCTAACCATAAATTTTCTTTGCTGTAGGATTTTACTGAATTACGAAGTGAGCGAAAATTGTTTTACGACCTATGATGAAATCACATCACATGCGCATCTTCACGAAGGAAAACTCACAACAAGTAGGGATGATATCCTTACCTCCCACATTATATTAAGGGCTGTGCGCGATGTTTTTGGAGACGCCATAAGTGGCTCCAAAAGAAGAATTGAGAAGACAAGCAAAAGGGTCTTTCTCAATCTCAAGAAAAAAAGCGGACTTCACGCATTACGCACGGAATTTGAAGATGAATGGGAGACCTTACGATCTAACATTTCACGTGTTGTTAATGAAGCTGGGGACGGACAGTGGAAAGTGATGGTGAGCGACGAGTTTTCCCTAAGTTGTTCACGCCTAGAAAATATTTGTTGTGATGGCAGAGTGATGGTAAGCGAAGTACGATTTGTAAAGAACTGCACCGAAGAAACAATACAAACCGAGATTTTGTATGATAATCGCGCTATTAAATCAGAAGTGACAGCAACGATCGAAAAACAATTTTGTGCTACAGGGATATTAGACAGAGCCAAAAACTTACTAACACTTATGGATAACTCCTACATTTGTTGTGGATTTCGTGCATGTGAGGTTGACGAAGAATTACAACTTTACAATATAAAGGTGGAAAAGCATGTACTCACGCATCGCGATGGAGTCACCGAGGAAATGTACTTTGCATCTGACTGCGAAGTGTTTACCAATTCAGGAGGGTTGATCTGCTCACGATGCAAACAAACAAAAAGAAGTTACAAAGAAAAAGAAAAAAATGTGGAATCCCCAATTTGCATACAAACAAAGCATATGAGGTTTTCTTTCAAGTGTGACAAAAAAATAAAATGATATGTAATATGTCCTCTCCTAGGGTTATGAGACTATGCATAGAGCTGTATAGTAAAAATCCTCACGTGCTGGACCCGCTGAGGAATGTGATGTACCTTCCAAGCAACCGAACCATTCGGTAAGTGAAAAGTCATAAATAAAATGAAATAAAAACAGTCCTAAAATGTATGGAAACTTAAACATATAAAACTCATACGCATACCCGGCGGCTCACGTAAGCGACCAACCAAAATGTCAACATGGATGAGCTCCAACCCGACAGTTGTTAGTTAAGATACTTGAAAAAAAACGTGATGCAAAGCAATAATGGTTATTAATATAATTTAATAGAGAAGATTACATAAATTTTTTCAAACGCGGTTAACCTAGAAGTGGAGGAAAAACATAAAAGTTAAGCAACAATAATTCATGCACAAAATGTACAAGTACAGAAACATAAAATAAAAGATATAAGTTAAAATATTAAAAGAAATTCAATATCATTCTGGAACAAAAAAGAATGGTGCTATGATTATAACTGCTCTCTCGACGATAGGATGGTCAGTTGTTGATACATGACCTGTAGCTGATAAGAACACTAGAAGAGAAAAATTGTCCGCATGCAGTTAGAAAATGTAAATTAATTGAGCTACAGAGCATTTTTTTTTACGGTATTAAATGATGTTCAATGGCATATATGCTTTATAATTTATATACGACAACAACCCACTTAGGTACTACAAGAACAAAGTGGAACAGAAACCTGGCTGGGACAATGAGATGCTTAAGTGGTGCCTACAAGAGGCCAAGAACCACAATTTAAAACCACAGGATTACATGGGTGGCTTTGTTATTGATGAAATGAAAATCCAGGTACTCTCTGTTTGCTGAATATAATCCATTTGCGTTCCAAATCCCCAGCGTTGATTTGTTAGTGCACTTTAAATGAAAAGTGACTGACTTTAGCTAGATAACATCGAAGAACAACCTTTTCTTGCATTTTAATTGACGCCTTTAAGTATGAAAATATGACAACTTCTTAGGGAGCCTGTTCTAATTGGACAACCTGTATTAAACGGACACCTGAGGAATCCCCATTCATGTTAATCACGTTCTTTTCTAACAGGAGGATATGGAAATGATTGTTAAAAACGGAAAGTGCAGACTAGTAGGATTTGTCGACCTTGGAAAAATTCACGATGACATGGAAAAACTTTCAGGTACAACAATACCTTACATACGTCCAAGTAATAAGGACACCAAAGGGACCACAATTTAATACCAGGTTGAGGTTTAAGTGAAAGAGGTAGTTTAAGGACATATGCCGTATACATTAAAGTCATTAAAATGCTTTATTATTGATTACAACAGTCTTCTACTGGGCTCTGTTTACTTAGAGTCCAGATTAATTTTATTTAAAATGGATGTAAAGTTATGTTAGAAATGATGAGTTAAATTAAATGTAAAGTCCAGTTTCAACTGGTCAACAAAAGAAAATATCGATATTCAGAAAGTGTAGTAGCGTCAGCTCCGATAGCGGAGAGATCCGTGACTGAACGTCAAGAACGTTTACTCACGGTTACCACAAGCCTTAGGTTTAATGTGTAAACCGTCTTGCAGTGTTCCTGTTTAGTAGGAAGTGTTTGGGCGAAAGCTCTGGTTCTGCCTCAGTCTAGCTAAAGCAGTATAGCGGGTGGTTCTCGTCGAATTTCTGTGAACCTTATGGACATGGACGTTTGCGGTATTTATGATGAGACACGTGATGACTACTGGAAAACAATTGTGAATAAATTGCGGTAAATACTACTAAGGCACACGGGTGCTGTTACAGCAAGACTACTTTCCGTTCCTTACTACTGTATTATACTTGTATTGTTGGACATTCCTACAATTCACCAAAGAAAAACAAGTAATTGTTTTTATTTAGTGTTTTTAAGTAAACTATAATTCAGAGAAACTGCGTGGTAAGTTAATTGTTTTGCTTCTATTTTTTACATTTGTGTATTGCAGGCAAGGAGGACAACACAGAACTTGCATCTCATGTCCTCCAGTTTGTGTTCCTCGGTGACAGCGGTTTCCGATTTCCAATTGCACAGTTTCCCTCTGGCACCTGTACCGCCAGTAGCCTATTTTTCTGCTTCTGGGAAGGCGTTAAGAAAATGCTCCAAACAGGCTTCATGTAAGTTCAATTGGATTCAGTAACACACCAATAGTTGATTTAATATAATTTCATATGGTCTCTACAGCAAGTATTTCAATGAGGTAGAGACAGGCTCTAGCTTCGTTCTATCCAAACGTTATTAAGTTAAATGAAGTTTTATTGTCATATATATTACAAGCATATACTGTTTCACGTAGGATCTACTACTGTATCTTAGACGGAGCAGAAGTGAATAGGCAATTCATAAAATTGCACTTTGACGACGAGTGCGATGCCATAGAAAGGAAATTTGTGGCCCACAACATGTTCACTGGAAAGCCGATGGTATTTTTAATGGATCCCAAAGTAAGTTTGGTTCGCCTATACACTTTATTATGATATGTAACTGCATGGTACGCTGCTGTAAAAATAAAAACATTTTAAAAAGTTACTAACAAATTACTGAATTATTGAAATTAATAAAAAACATGAAACTGGAAATGAAAAAGTTAATGAAAGCAACTTGGAATAAACAATAAATTTTTAACTTACGTAGTTAGCCTTATCCTTCAGTCATAATAAATGTTTTGAAGGAAACTGTTTTGAGGAGTTCCACTTAAAATCAGTAATTGACCAAAATTGCGCATCAAACCAAGTGGCATGTTCAACTCAACTGGTAATCTTAATATGATGTAAAAACCCACGCTGTCCCTTTATCCAAAAAGAGCAGGGGAATACAGACGAGAGTGTCAATGCCCTTCGAAGAATTCAGAACCATTGGGAGGTTCTTTTCACCAAGACAATGCTTTATCCGAAGTTCACCTGCGTGATAATTTTTAAACTGAATACACACCCGTCCACATTCACAGTTATTCACAAACAAACCAATTCACAATAAATAAAATTGCTTTTATCAATTGTCAATCGACTTTTCATAAAACTCAAATCAATTTAATGATTACCCAACAGATTTAAAACTAAAAAAAATAGGGCTTGGGTATATCCTATTGTATAACAGTTATTCGATAAGGGATGTTATTTGTATATTTCCAATTATTACTTTTATCCATATAGCACAATTTCAAGAAAATCCGTAATAATATTCTGAAAAGCTGCGTGGATGGGAAGACCAGATGCCTTAAACCAGAGGAAGGCAAATTCATCCTCTGGGAACATTTTGTGAATGCCTTCCATTTTGACCAAGGAGAATTTTCTTTGCCCTCCCACGAAAAGCTGACGCTGGATCACTTTCACCTGGACCCAGCGTCAAAGATGAGAAATCATCTCGCTGAGGACGTGTTGGACAAGAACATGCTTAGACAGATGAAGGTACTATTATAATAATGATAGCAATCAATACGCAAGATAAATTTCATATATGTAAGAACCATTTAATACATATATAACTTATTCATATAAGATATCCCATCTGCATATACCAGCGGAAACAGTGTTTCACTGAAAACCAGGTTACTAAGATATTCCCCAAAGTCATGAGTTAAAACTGATATACGACTAATGAGAATACCTGTTCAAGCCGAAGGAGCACTCTATACTAAAGTAAGAACTCTTTGACGCTATGATACTATATTATACTAGAATATAATATCACTTTGTTGGGTACATTCATTCGAACCAAAATGCTAATCAAAAATTACTTTCAGGCTTACAAGGCACATCTGAGCAGTAAAGGACAAGGAAGTGGAAGCGATGGAGTTGATGCCACCCTAGAACTGCTCACTCACACGTCCAAGGCCATTGAATTATTCAACGATAAATGTCCAATATCATGTACCTCTGACTACAGGCTTAATGACCTGACACAGTTTTACTCGTTCCTAACTCAGTGGAAGTCAGGTAGAGGTGGCAAATCTGAAAATTTTTTTTCTGACTAACTATGGTTTGATTTACAATCAATGATTCTTGGTTTTCAAGCGATAGTCTCAATCAAACTTAAAGAACACCCTCAGGCAGTAATCAAACCAGCCATAATAAACCAAGATCTAGTCGAAAATCATTTTTGTCAAGTTAGAAGTTGCAATGGTCAGAACAATAATCCCACATGGAGACTGCAAGAACTTGCCCAAAATACTATCAGGTATGGCCAAACTACAATAAGTCGCAAAAGCAATGCTGGTTGCGGTGGCGAAAAACAATCCAGTTATTAAACTGTTATCTGCTGTAAATGTAATTATAACTCTATCATCTGTTTATTTTAACATTACAAATTTCAAAATTATCACATAATTAACTATAAATATAGGAAAGGGACTTACACTATACTGTCGGGAGGTTAGTAAGCAGGATTTGTGTGTTTTGAAAATTGCACCTTTCCCTCACATTTTACCTAAGTACTCTCCCCTGGGGGAGAAGAGAATGTAACTTATTTACGACATACCGTAAAATGCCTGTTATAAGCCCTGGGCTTATATAGCGTCGCAAGTTTTTTTAGATGGCAAACAAAAATTAGTTAATGTGATGTTACTAAAAGTATAGAATTGCCACTGAGAAGATTTGGTACGCTTATATGTAAGAGGGGGATAACCGGATTCTTGTTTTGTTTCTAAATGAGAGGGATCAAAATAGCACTATTTTATAGTTGATAACAACAACAATGGACAATACAAAAATCGTTACAAAATGGTAAGACTGAAAATAAGTGAGCTTATATATACGCGGGAGGGATTTTACGGTATGTTGACTTCTTTCTATTCTTTGGCTCGTATCCAAATACACATATGCATATTCTGACCAAACTCCATAGATAACTGATTTCAGCTAGTTTCGTCTAGAGATTCGTAGAACGACACGTTGTAGATTATCATCCGCTCTAGCAAGGGCTTGATATTCGTTGAGAAAGCACGGGTTCGGGACTCTGACGCAAGACTGAAGAACGGGAATTAAGCTAGTTGACAAAGTAGTCTTATTTGCCCTCGAACCGACTTCCACACCGTAAGCTAAACTCATCTTCGTCAGTTGCTCCTTCGTGTACATTCTGGTGAAGGTCGTTGCACCAAATTTCTTCACATAACTGACGAGGCGGTAATGGCTCACGGCTTTCCCCTCGCTGTCGTCTGCTACAATATCCCGAAACTGCACTGCAGATTGTTTTTCATGCAAAGCCTGTTGCTTCTGAAGGCCTTTTTTTCTGTGTTCTGCACTTCTCTTCAGTCTTGGAGAAACAAGAAGAATGATAAAAGATTAATATAGTACTAGTAGTAATATAGAATTTGTATAAGGGTTTCACGGCAGCAATGTGCCGGTACATCAACAACGTGCGGAGGTGCAAATGATTTTCTACCTTGATTCACGAAAACGTACCTTCTCTAAAATACTGGGCTTTGCCTTTTTGTCGAACTGTCTTCTTCTTTTCTTTTTCCTATTTTACTAGTCATTTAGAGACTCATTGAGTTATCTATGTCATGTTGAAGCGTAGTTTTAACAGCAAAGTTATGATAAAGAATTCACAGTACACACATAAGTTTTCAAATGGTTATTTTAACCTCAAAAGGGGGCGAAGACATTAGGATCACAATACGCCCTATAATGAGTCACTTAAAATCCTTTTTTAACTCCAACTCTGAGGTTGATTTCATTCTAGTCCTCAAATGGAGTTATTTTGAATCTGAGAATTACTGCGTATTCCATAATTACCTATGAGCTAGTCGAAAATCCCTTAGGTATTGTCCTGCTCCCATCATAACGTAGCGTTGTATGACCAACTCGAACATGGTAACTAGAACCTCCTAAAGGAAAAAAGAGGTGTAGATGAACGTTAGGCATGAGTAAATAAATAGATGGGTTTAAGTTTAAGTGTGTACAATATTTTCGAATAATTTCCAGTACTTGTACTTCACTGGAACAATACTGCCACTCTTAATCAGGTAATAATACTACAATTATGGTATCAAACAAACGCCCAGTCAATGGTGAAAATATAAGGTGGCTCTGAAACCCCTTCTGACATTTTTTTAAACTTTTCAAGAAGATGTATTTTAACAAGCTTATTACTATTCGATAATTAAAAAATGAAGGTAACCGCTGAGCTCGTTGTTTTAGTTATAAGTGCTTAAGGCTAAAATTGAGGGTGTCTTTGACAGTTATACTGTTACTTTGGTAACTAGTTACATCAAGAAAATGTCCATATCTTGTTAACCAATGACTGGGCATTTGGTTGATACCATCATTGTAGTATCAACTGTTAAATATTGGTAGTATCGATCCATCAAAGTATAAGTGCTGGAAACTACTGGAAACTATTGCGAGCCACCTTAAGTATGAACAATATTTAGCATTGCTAAAATTTATTTAAAGCATTAAACAGCATAAATTCGCTTTTTTTAATTCACGAATATGGTCAACCGTAGTTTTATACTGATAAATAGTTAGTAGTATCAGTCCGTGTCGTGACTTATTACGATTATTTTTAGGTATGTGATTAAGCTCAGATAAGTACGGTAATATTATTGCTTGTTTTTTGCTTTTAAACGACATTTCATGTGATAAAGATTGCACAAATCAATAATAATACTATTGCATAAAGCGTGCGATTTTTTTTGTTCATGCAGTACGTCCTTTTATTCTGTTTTGTTGCTCAATTTTGTGACGAGCTATGGTCCTATCAAATAAAATCAGTGACGTGAATATTGAAAGAACTTATATATTACCTGCTTGCCCTGTACTATCTGGGGTGGAAAACACAGCATCCACTTGGCCTTTAGTTCTGCACAGGATTGAAGGGACTTCAAACTGTTGTCAATTGTGTCCTCTTTGTGTAGCCTTAGCTTGCCCTCGTTCATCTCTTTTACCCTTTGTCCTTCCGTTTCCAAGAAAAATTCATATGCAGTATCACTGATGTTTAAAAGACCTCTGCATCTGAACTGTTTTTCTTCCGTTACAGAAAGTGTTTCGGGGTATCTTGAGATTTCCTCAACGCGGCTTTTGTTCTCAATTACGTACTCCTCAAACAGTTCACACATTTCATAACACTGCTTGGCGGTTTCAACTGTTGATTGATTTGCTGAGTACACGTGCTCCTTGGCATACTTCCGTTTATTATCGAGCACCTTTCTGACAGCCCAGGCCCCCACGTACCGTACTTTAGCCAAGCCTTCCACTTCCATTGCCTTAACATCAAACTCTACGGCGCCTGATGCTTCCTTGACGCGAATTTGGTTCGCAGCAGTTTCTACGACCTTCTTATATACCACTACCATCATCTCGGCTCCAATTGATGTTTGTACTTGCGACAAGGCCTGACTATTGAAAAACAGCTGTATATCCCGGTAAAAACTAGCTGATCTAGTGATAAGCATGTAAAGTTGATGTGTATCAGCAGTCCATTGCCTTTGGGTGATTTTTAATTCGACAGCCGGATGACTTATGCTATCCTCTATGATTATCTGTGCTGCTCGGCTCCACAGAATTCGTCCCATTACTTCCGTTGTCTCTTCATCGAGTTTCATTAGTTTGTCCAGCTCCTCGTTCTGCTTTTGAGCAAACTCCGACAGAGGCTGCTTAACTTTCATTTCGCCCAGGATACGTTTGAGATCAAAATCTGCAGGGGGGCTCCAAAGGATGGAATTATTACCATCTTCTAAAAGTAAGGCATACACTGTTTGAAGATCAATAACCTGTTCCTTGGGTTCTCCTCGCTCAAAAAAGCTCTTCGCCAACCACTCCGTCTCACGCCAAACATCGTCCCTACTAAGCGTCTCAGCGTCATCTACAACGTTGCCCTTGGCCTCTGTAACGGTCATTTCTTCTTCCGTGAGCAAGTTATTGCGGCAGCAGCTGTACTCTGCATCAACTGGCTTGCAGTGCCCCTCGCACACCTTTTGAAACTCTTCTCCAGGCGTCAACAACTGTTGACTTGAGAAGCCAACAACTTGCAGATTCTCTGAAGACTCTACCCGTGCAAAAGAAACGTAGGTCAACCCGGGAACAAATTCTCTACTGCAGTGTACTACTGCTGCCGGAAGGGTCAGTCCCTGTGATTTATGGCAAGTGATGGCGTACATGGGTGCCACAGGATACTGAGCACTTGTTCCGACAGCCATTCCGGTGGCTAAACGCTTATGCCACTTCTCTCGCTTCAGGCGTACCCTGCCAACATCAGGAAAGTCAACAGTTAGTTGGTTATCGGCCTCTTGAACGAAGACTCCTGAAGTGCCATTTCTAAGCTTTTCCGAAACATTCCACAATAGCATGACCTTACATCCTGGCTTTAGCATGACGATCTTTTCAGCCGGACATTGAATACCTTTAGTATCGCCTTCATCGATAGCTTCTAGCCGGACAAACTCACCAGGCATACTGCGAAGAACATCGCTGTTGTGGAATAGCACACTAAGTTTCCTAAAGAAAATGTGCGTTGCGTTGGAGCTAACATCATCCTTAAGATTCCTAGAGAGATACTGCACAAAACGCTTGCAGGTGTCACTGCATTTACCAAGCCGAATCTCCATCAGACATTCAAGAAACTGCCTTTCTCTAGGATTTTGTCGCATAATCGTTATTAGTTCATACCGATGAGGCAAAAGTTTACTGAATATAAGGGATTCAAACATGGGCCTTCCCTCGTCGAAAAAATTAGGAACTGGTTGTAGCTGTAGGAACTCACCAACTACAACGACCTGCTTGCCAGCAAAAGGTTTCAGGGCATCATTCTCCAGTGCCAACATGTGATGAATAAAGTTGGCAATCTCGAACACTCTGCGGCTGGACATCGATGCCTCGTCCCAAATGATACATTGCACCTCTTTTAATCTTTCTCGTACTAGGTTATTAGACGTGGCCCTCTCTATCACTTGTTTGCAGGGGAGATCCGCAGTCTCTAACCCATAGAAAGCATGGACTGTGGAAATCGGCGCACCTAGATCGTTATATACTGTACCCGCAACGCCACTGGAACATACAATTTCGCAGCTGATTGCCCGTTGAATAAAATTTCGAAATATGTTCTTGACAAGGAAAGATTTTCCCGTCCCAGCTTGCCCGGTAATGAACACATTATGGCCACTATTTACCACTTTAAAAACCTCTTCTTGATCATCCGTTAACCTGCACAAAATATATTTCAAAAGTAACGTTAGGAGAGAAGATGACAGTGAATGCCATGTTTGGACTGTTTAGATAAATTTTAAACTTTGTTAGTGTTTTAATATCAGATGCTTTCAATTTTGAATCTTTTTCGCCAGCCCTTTCCCCGATTAGTTTTCTGGTCTCGGTTAAAAAACGAACGACAAGTATCCGTTAAGTAGGTCAATTTTTCGATTTCTCTGAGAGCTGAGCCAACAAACTGTAAAGATGGTAAGAGCAACTGAACGTCTTTTTTCCCTCGAAATTAAAAGCCAAGGATACGTATGTCATGTTCTTACATGGTAAAAAGCGTCAATGAAGCGTATCGAAGCATGGTGGAGCTTCTCGCTCCACGACGTGCTTATTTCAAACATAAATTTGCCTTTCTAATTCAATCACGACTTGATACCTTAACTGGTCTGTGGTTATTAATTTTGACTCAAATGTGAAATATTGCGTCTTAGGGGCACTGAAATTAAATATATATAGTATATATTTATATATTATATACCGTTTTTATTATATAATATACGTGTAACACATATGTTTTGTAACAAAAAAATTAGATGTGCAACGTGGTTTTATTAAACTTAGTTTCGTTAACGTAAAATAAAGTTGCAAACATTTATAGACCGCCCGGTGGTTCTTTGAAGCCGCTACACATATAATAAATTCTGCAATCATAGATAATTTTTTTTCTAAAAAATGTACTCACCTGGCCATTAAAAGTAGGTCTTCATAAGGCCACAAAATCCCACGCAGCAATTCCACCTTTCTCGCGCGAACCAGACAACGTTGGAGCGACAATTTGTGTCCGCACCGGGTCATAGTTACTACAATTGTAACACGACCAAAACGAGCGTGGCCCTCCCGATAAGGGCATGGTTTGACTGGTGTCCAAAGCCGACCGCGGTCAAACGGGGCTATCGGGATCCTCACGCATCCATGGCGGCCCATTTTGAGATGCTATTACGATTTTGTGCAGTGGATAATTCTTTTGGTACACGAGGTATGTGCAATTGGTTTTGAGAAAATCACTTGTATGTCTTCCTTTTGTCAAGTCGCTAAGTCAGAATGGGAGCCTGAACTAGATTTGTGGGTAAATTCGAGCGAATTCCGAAACGTGTCGAGGGGTGATAGTGGCTAAATCGGGCCAAGTGACTCCTTCCTTGTCAATGTATTATACACGTACTAACACAGTTAAGTAAATGGACCTAAAATTGCTCAAAATGCTATGTAAGGATAGCAAACAACACCATGTAATATTTCATGAACTTTATTCAGTTAGTTCGTTGTTATGTATTGCTCAAAATGTTCGCTTCGAAATCCCATACAAAGACTTATATTTTGAAACGCCATTTTTAATGATATTCAAATATTATGCTTGGGCTTCCTATGCACTGATCTGCCATTTCACCTACACAAAAGCATACCTCTTTTCACTAAATGAGCTATATTTCTTGATATGCGCCATTTCCACTCACAATTTTCTCAAACCTGAATGAATCCATAGTCGAAAAACAACTATACGCCGGAAAAGTTCCATCTTTCCCAACATTTTGTCACCATAAACGGCAATATTTTGAGCTTCTTGTATAAGAAATCAAATGTCGGTATTCGACCGCCGACCTCTGCGCACAAATATATTTGCATATATTTGCATATATTTGCGTATAGTTGTTTTTCGACTATGGATTCATTCAGGTTTGAGGAAATTGTGAGTGGAAATGGCGCATTTCAAGAAATATAGCTCATTTAGTGAAAAGAAGTATGCTTTTGTGCGGGTGAAATGGCAGATCAGTGTGCAACCTTTGCATAATATTATAATACTAATTGGGAGCAAAAATCAGAAAGACGCTTATTCTCGCTCGGTCGGAGAGCGAATTTTTGCCCTAGATAGCGAGTACGTAAGATATAAACAAAGAAACACTGTTTGTTTCGTAAAATTTTATTAATTTTCAGTCATACCTCAAGCTTTGGCTACCTGTGGTAGCAATTTAAATAAATTACGGCAACTTTGAGGAAATCGCATGTTTCAGAAGCTCAGATGATGCTCTAACGATCGAAATAAGTGTCACTAGAGTGTTAATAAGCAGAATTAGCATTTGCAGCTGGTAGGCCATTCTTTAAATCATACTGAGAATGTAAAATACATGTTAAAATTAAAAATCTGGATCAGACGCGGTTTGTGTTTGGGTCAACAGTTTTATATTAACAGTTGGTTAAAAGGCAGGGTGAGGGCAGCAAGTGTACTACATGTCAGTGTCGAGATAAACTTTTTCAACCATCTTTGGAACTTGTCAATTAGCTAAGAAAAGAGCCCGGCAATCTAAGCCTTTTTTTTTTTACTAAAACGCCCTGTGGATGTCTTTCGATTTCTGTTGGGGTAGGTGGTTTTTCCCTTTCTTGTTGACCGGTAAATTCTGCTTCTTAAAGCGTTGTTATATCCGTTTTTCTCATCTTCCTGGAACGTACGTATTTTTGTATATTAAAATCTGTAATAATTTGCCAATGGAAATACCAGTAATTAACTTAGGCGTAGTTCAAACGTCGAAGTTTACCTAAGCCGAACCGAATGCAAATTAGCAAAAACAATAACTTTACTGTTTGCATTAGGTTAGACACATGAAAGTTCGACATTTGAACTAGGCCTCTTGTACACTTAGTAAATATATAATTGGTGTGGGTAAGGCAATGTCCAATGTATAGAAATAATGTGTGATGCTGTATAGCACTTTCGTTAGTAATCGTAATAATTAACTGTTTTGAGAAAAGTGCTTTTGAGTAATTGCTTCCAGACGTTTCGGGTATGACCCCTTCATCGGTAGATTAAGTTTTTGGTTGCACAAAAAACGTTGAAGTCCAACGCGCCCCATTCTTCTCGGCGGCTCGCTTCGCTCGCCGACTTCCACCGCCAAGAAACTCGGGCGAATAACACACTAAGTGAGCCTGCTCGCAGGCTATATCTATCCTTCTATCTATCTATCTATCTATCTATCTATCTATCTATCTATCTATCTATCTATCTATCTATCTATCTATCTATCTATCTATCTATCTATCTATCTATCTAAGATAAGATTTCGTGTATAAATAAAAGATTCCATCCATCCATCCATCCATCCATCCATCCATCCATCCATCCATCCATCCATCCATCCATCCATCCATCCATCCATCCATCCATCCATCCATCCATCCATCCATCCATCCATCCATCTATCTATCTATCTATCTATCTATCTATCTATCTATCTATCTATCTATCTATCTATCTTTCTTTCTTAATTGTTTGCTTTTTCTTTTTATGTTTCTCTCTGTTTGTTCTTTGTTTTTTTTTCTTCTTGAAAAGTGTTGATGTGACAAGTAAACAAGTGGTTAATGTCAAATGGCTAAAGGTGGGAGCTGGAGGTTGACGTTGGTTTGTGACCTATTTTCAGATGGTGGAAGCATCACTTGGTATGAGCCTCTTCCGGTTGAGACAATAGTAGATGTGAACGTGCATCACACAAACAGCACACAGTTCCTGGAAGGAGCCATCAATTCAACACTGAGCTGGAACTTCAGTCTGACGCCAGATTTAAGCTTAACAACCTTGTCTTTAAAATTAAACGATGTCGCCATCGCAGGAGCTCTACCATCAGGACAACATGGGGTACTTGACGGTTTTAAAGAAAGATTCGACATCAGCTGGATTCCCAACCAAAGAGTCACTTTGGTCATCTTCAATGTGACTGCTAATGAAAATGGCACATACGCCTGTGTACTGGCTACAACTGAGGGATTTGTGGGCAAAGTGTGGAAAAGCAAAATGCAAGTGAATGTTGTTGGTAAGTTTTTAAATTAATCGATAATCTAGTCAACGCATTATTCAATTAGCTGTGATAAGATATTCTACTGACGTGGGTTTCATTCCGGTGCAAGATGGTTTTACTGACACATGTTGAGATTTTCCGATCTCTAAGGTCTGTATATGTAGACTATAATTAAGTTCAAGTGAATGTTGTTTGTAAGCCGACTATGAAACGAATAATCTTAGAGGTGTTTAAAATTTGGAGTCTCCTACCTCTATATGCTGTTGTCACTTCCACTGTGTAGTGCGATATTTGATAATAAATTTCACAAGAGAAAAATTTTGCTCATGCTCATTGTGCGTTTACCTTATCCAAATGTATATATTTAAATATTAAAACTGCCAAGTCTATAAATTGTAAGTGGGGCCTGATAAGCTATATCTAAGTGAATTTTGTTGGTAAGCCGGCTTGGAAATTACATTTCAACACACAACCCAGGCAATCGCTAATTTCAATTTAGTAATATAAAAAGTGTTTTGCCTTATCTTGTTACCTTTAGTTATGATCGTGTGTCTAACTAGCAAGCACATAAAATATTGCGCACCTATTCTTACTAAAAACAAAGTAAGTGATTCTTTTCAGCTGAATTATTCCCAAATGCGTGACGTGAAATTCATAAGACCAGTGTACAACGGCTAAAGCAGAGGTTTATTACTCTAACACGTCTAAGGCCTTATTGGAACAACTTTTGCTGCTGCTCGAGAGATTACTAGCGCCGGGTCATTTGCAAGAGGAAATTCTATTTGAACAACTTGAACCTCGGAACAGTTTCTGTATAGTAGTTCTAAGATTCGTGATAATATGGCTTAACTTAAAAAGGGAAACAACATTTTGCTTACAATCTTTTTCTACCCTGGGTTCCAGAGGTTTAGAGTCATATTTTCCTTTGAAGGCGGCGCGAGAAAAACCTCTGGAGACGTTCGAGAATTTCTTTGATAGCGACGAGCCAATGACAAATCTGCTTACAAGCGTCCTGTCCAGAATATGGACGAAAAAGCTGATTAGCTCTATTGCTATTACTTCTTAAGGGATTCATTATCTATGAACGCTGGGCTTGTGATTCGTGTTTCGGGATCACCAATTTCTTAAAAAAATACTTCAAGTGCATTATCTATACTGTATCACCAATTGGTGATAGGAGTCAGTGGTCAACTGTTACCGAGTGAAACAATGCAACAGTAGCCAAGTGGTATTCAGTATGCGTCAGTGCGTAGTACAGTGGAACAGTGGCCGAGTGTGTTGTATAGAACGGTGCAACGGAGGAACAGTGGTCAAGTGTATAGCATAGTACGGACGGTGGCCGAGTGGCACAGTATAATCCAGTGGAACAGCGGCTGAGTGGTACAGTTGTAGTAGGTTGGAACGGTAGAACAGTGGCCTGGGCGGGGGGGGGGGGGGCTACTTAACAAAGTTTATACGGGGAGGGACCACCCCGAGGTCCAACCCCTTACCTTTTTATTTACCATTTTTGACAGAAAAGGTATCCCTTTCGTAAACCTTCCACTGAAAAATGGTACCTTTTTCACATACCAACTTAAGAACACTGCATCCCTTTTCTAAACCCGGAAGAGATGTTAACCAGACAATATTATTATGTACTCGGAATATTTTAATCAAAGGCCTTTTAATATACATACCTAAATGACAGATTTCCCTACCCTTTCATATACTCCATCTCGTGAAATCCCTACCCTTTTATATACCTGAAGCCTGGAAAAGTTACCCCTTTCGGGCGGAGCCGCCCCGTATAGGCCATTATAGGGAGTAACCTCCCCCCCGGGAACAGTGGCTGCAGAGAATGGGGAGGAGACGCTTTGACGCGCCTTCGGCGCTCGTTTTCTCGCGCTTTGGAAGCTCGCTTCTCGCGGCTTCGCCGCCAAAAGTACGCGCGCAAATATACAATTCCGCCAGCTATTCAGGCTACGAGTGTGAAATTAAACGGATAGCAATTGGGACTGAAAACAAACCGACCCCAAGAAACGAAAGCATTGCTGTCACAAAAGGTAGCCGAAATTCGGATTTTCTCGTTGACGTACTTAACTTTGTTCCTTAACTACAGAGCTGGCGTTGTTGCTAAGGGATTTTTGTGAATGGATTTTCATGTCATAAGCTGGTTTGCAGCGTTTTGTGTCGCTAGATTGGTGTAATGTATGAGGATGAACATCTCTATTTTAAAAAAATCGACAGTGTGCGTGCGTACCTAGTGCTAGTCCCCAACATGGGTATTAAAAAGAAAAGAAACTCAGAGAAAAAAAGATAAAAGAAACTCAGAGGAAAGGAGGTAACGTTCCGACTTTTTTCGAGAATCGGAGATGACTCAGCCTTCTTTATAATCTGACTTAAGCAATTTCTTTTATTACCAGGAAGAGAAAAACGACAAAACAAAATGTGTAAATCTTCATACTTATGACGTCATAACCAGGAGCCATAATCGATTATAACTTGTATAATAATGCGAATTTTTAATAAATCGATACGTCACGTTTGGCATCTTGATGACTGTTATTTACTGACACTGTTTTCAGTAACCAAAACTTTATGCTGTTTGAGTTTTAGGCTTTTTTTCTGTTTAGGTCAAGTGACTTGCCAAACATGGTTGTGACTCGAAAATCTTGAACAGCTTTCCTATAAAACAAATTTGGCTAAGCAGCTTACCTGTGGAAGTTAGGGTTTCCAAAATATAATGATTAGGACTTTCCTATGGCAATAGTATGGTAGTTAAGAGTCTCCCCCCTTAACGTTTGCAGCTTGAGAAGCTGGCGTAAATCGCAGTAAACAGGGAAAACGCAAGAGTTTCAGTTGTGGAATGCGATTTGAAAAGGACAAAAGATATACGGAAATTTACGAGATAAGGGTCTGCGTTTGGTAATAACTGTCTTGGAAAAAGGCATCAAGAGACGCTATGCATGGTTTGCTTTAGCTTCAGGAATTAGTTAAATTTCTTGACAGAACGTGGGAATTCAGACAGTGAAAGCGATCGGGAGAATGCGGAAGAAGGATGCAGTTCCCAAAACGTTCAAGAGAATAAAAGGCTAAAGAGGAAGAGGAAATCACGGTCGTCGGCGTCCGAAATGATTGAGTTCCTGAAAGATTATTCCGATCGAGAAACGGGAGAAAGTAGAAGAGGAGAAGGTGAAAATTTTAAAGGCAATGCACGAGGAAAAGAAACAATTCTTCAGTCAGTTTTTTACTTACCTTAAAGATTCCAAGAAGTAGTGTGTCTCGTATTTCTATACTTTTACATACACTGTTGAAATATTGTTGGGTTTGTTGAAAATGTCAGTGGATGTAGGTTGCGTTTCGGTTTTGTATTCCACCGTTTTCGGTATAACTAACATCATAAATAACAGAAAAATGTATTGGTAGAAGCGGTGAAGGAAAAAAAACATTACAGATTTTCTGAGTTAAGTTTATTGGAAAATTAATGCAAGTAGTAATAGGTGGAGTAAACAAATACCACCTGATCCTCAGAGCATAATTTTCGTGTTTTAAACCTCCCACCGTAATAACCTCGCTCGCTCGCTCGCTCGCTCGCTCGCTCAGTTATTACGGTGGGAGGTTTAAAACACGAAAATAATACTCTGAGGATCTGATTGTATTTGTTTACTCCACCTATTACTACTGAACAAGGAGTAAATACCACCTCATTCTTACACAAATATTTTCCTGTTTTAAACCACCCTGCATTCAAAAAAAGAAGAAAATATTAAAACGAAACATCTCGTATTATTTTAAAAAATTCTTTCAATTAGATAATCACAAATCTTGCATTATATCAAAAGTTTCTCAATTAGAGTATTACATATCTTTCTTATATCCAAGTTGCAATGTCTGTACTTAACATTAACATTGAAGAACTTTTAAAAGAACTTGATCCAGCAACGTTACAAGCTTTAGAGCAATAACTTGCAGAGGACGTTCCTGCTGTTCGAAAAATTATTCAGAATATATTGGATGAACCTATTTCTGAGAAAGTGGAGAAGAGTTTAGATAAGCCTTTACTTCCTAAACCTTTTCAACCGACCGCTCCTCCTCGTAAAAGAAGGGGGAGAAAAATACAAGAAATTTTAAGGAAGTTTGATCCAATTTCTCGAGAGAATATCCGAAATGTTACAAACTATCAGAATGAGATTTTTGATTTATATGATAATACCGAACATGAGGGAGAAGAGGTAAGAGGGCGCCGTTTCATCCGCTGGCGCTTCATTCGAGGACTTGAAAGAGATCTGACACCCAATTTTATGGCAAAAATACGACAGAAAGTTCAAACATCTTTCTACGCCAGACATATTTTTTCATATCAGCTTCGCAACATTAAAGACGGTTCGTTAATGGTGATGTACACTAACATTGGCTCGCCTTGGTTTGAACGTTTTTCTGAGGCGGAGAAATGGTTGAATGAGCGGGAGAAGGTACGCCTGGACCCTGACAACATTAATAGACCGGACACGACATGGGTGTTTGAAAACCACTTCAATGTTGATATAAAAGTCGTGCTTGATCGTCAACCACTTTTAGGTACAGGACCATTGCCAGATTGGCTGCGTAACCTTGCGCATAACCGTTTTATGCTGGCTTTAGACACTTACAAGGACAACTTATGTTTATGGCGATGTATTGCGGTACACCGCGGAGCAAGACCAGATCGAAGCACAACGGCAGCACGGGAGCTTGCTAAGAGTTTCTTTAACCTCATAGTTACTCCAAACGATTGCCGAAAAACTTCGCTTGATGAACTTGAACAGGTTGAAAGACATCTTAATCAAAAATTAGATTTTTCAAATTGGTTGGGTATTCGTGTATATGAGCCTGAATGTGTGGATGGTGAAGTGGTATGGCATATTAGAAGGAATCCACCAGCCAAGCTAACGAACATTCTGACAATCGGAATTTATGAGAGGTACGCGTTTTTCATCAAGGATATTTCGAAGCTTGCAAAAACATATTCATGCGTTCATTGCCGTGCAAGATTCACTCAAGCTTGCCATCTTCAAAGACATACCCGAACGTGCGCGCAAGGAAAAACGGTGATTGAATGCCCGACCGGAAAAGTTGAAGCACCGCAGACAGCTTTTGAGAAGGCTTTTTATCCAAAACATTCAACTTCTCCAGAATCTCTTCGCTGGCTCGAACAAGAAGCGGCACGGTGGAAAATTCACATTCACCACGCTGCATGCGGGCACGGTGGTGAGAGATGGGTTGAGCGTGCTCCTGTCGACGGGTACAACCATGAAACGAGGACTGTTTTTCAATACCATGGCTGTCACTGGCATGGATGCCGAAAATGTTACCCTGATGATCGTAATAAAATTGTTGCACATAATAACCAAACACGAGAAGACCGGTTCAAAGCAACTGTAGAACGCACAGAAGTGCTTCGAGCTGCTGGTTATCAAGTAATCGAGGTATGGTCATGTGAAGTAGGAAAAAAGAATATTGAGTTCCACGTACCCAAATGCGAAGTTACCCACACGCGATATTGTATGATTTCGAAGCATACGGAGATAACAAGCAGAGGAAAGAGCAGACAGACATGCTCACGATCGAAAACACACATGTAGCAATTGGTACGGTTAGCATTAGTGACACCCTTGAAAGAGAACCAATCCGCATATGTGAAAGAGACCCCGCGGAGCTGGTTCGCAAGTTTATGGAAGAACTAGAGAGGCGTGGTAAAAACATCCGGACCAAAGTAAGATCAGCGTTTATACCTGAAGGTATGCAGATGCTTACAAAAGCGCAGCGCATCAAAATTGAAGAATGGTGTAATCAGATGCCAATTCTTGGGTTTAACTCCGGGCGATATGATCTTAACCTGATAAAAGAGCATTTCGCGGAACGTTTATCTGATACAACCGGTAAAGTAAGAGTTGCAAAAAATGGAAACAAGATTATGTTCATTTTGACTAAAAACTTTCGCTTTCTCGACATCATTAACTACTTAGCTCCGGGTACCAGCTATGAGAAATGGGTGAAAGCCTATGAATGTGAAACTGTAAAATCGTGGATTCCTTACGATTGGTTTGACACTCCAGGAAAACTTGATTTTCGCGGTCTTCCTAAATAGGGGGGATTGGTATTCGAAGCTGAAGGGCGAGTATGTTCTCACGAGGGAGGAATGGGAAGGGTGCCAGCGTCTGTTCAAAGAAAAAGGTATGTGTACCTTCGCAGACTGGCTGCGTTACTACAATAATCTCGATGTGGCTCCTGGCCTCGAGGCTCTGGAAAAGATGCGTGCTTTCTACACTGATAAGGGAATCGACATTCTGAAAGACGCTGTCAGCATCCCAGGTGTGAGTTTACATTACTTGCTCCGCGGATGTGTTGAGCGGGGCGCGGAGCTTTACAGCCCGTGCAAAGAAGCGTATGAGATGCTGGAAGAAGCTGTTGTCGGTGGTCCGAGCCTTGTTTTCACAAGATACCATGAAGTTGGAGTCACGAAGATAAGGTCTCATCGAAAAGTGGAACCCCGTCTTTGCAAAAATATCGTGGGTTACGACGCCAATGCTTTGTACTTATCAACCATGCTTAGAGACATGCCTTGCGGAAAGGGAAGGGTCGTGCATTATAATAACGAAGCCGCCTCTCCCATACTAACACAAAGGCTCAAAGAAGAAAAATGGTTCGGATTTGCAGAAGTCGATATAGAGATCCCTGAGCACTTGCGCCCAAAATTTGAGGAGATGTGCCCGTTCTTCTACAACAAAGAGGTGCCTGTTGAAGCTGTGCCGCAGCATATGCTTGATTACCTGAAGGGCACGGGGCGAAAGCGCGGAGACGGGAGAAAACTCACGGGAGCATTGTCCGCAAAGAAGATATTATTATACGCTCCTCTACTTAGATGGCATCTTGAGCATGGAGCAGTGATCACAAACGTTTATCGGACGATTGACTACCAACCAACT
The DNA here is from genome assembly GCA_964030785.1 of Siderastrea siderea. NCBI lineage: Eukaryota > Metazoa > Cnidaria > Anthozoa > Scleractinia > Rhizangiidae > Siderastrea > Siderastrea siderea. Next base: position 39,871,376 of record OZ034975.1, read on the forward strand.
AAGATATTCACTTGGTTCGTGGAGCAGGTGACGGAGGCGCGCCGGACTGGAGACGTGGAAAAAAGCAAGGCGCTGCTGGCCGAGGTGTTCAAGCTGTTAGGAAATAGCGTGTACGGGAAGCTCATCGAAGCCTTGGAGCGGCAAACAAACATCATTTACACCAGAGACGAGAAGGTAGTCGACAGAGCCTTGCGAAGCGCATATTTCAGTGAACTTGACGAGATCGGGCAGGCGTATGAGCCGGAAAGCCGAAAGCCTCGGATCACAATCAGAAGACCATTTCAGATAGGAATAGCTGTATATCAACTGGCAAAGCTTCGAATGCTTGAATTCTATTATGACTTTCTTGACAGGTATTTTGACAGAAAATTTCGAATCGATTCAGATGGACACAGACAGCAATTACATGGCAATCAGTGCAGAAAAGTTGGAAGACATCGTCAAACCAGAGCTGCAAAAAGAATTTGAGGCAAAAAAGCAAGAGTGGTTAGCTTGGGACAAGTGGAGCAGCCGGACCCCTGGGCTCTTTAAACTCGAGTGTGAAGGCAGCAGAATGATTGCACTATGCTCAAAATGTTATTTCGTTGATGGACCTGAGGGCCAAAAAAATAAGTTCAGCACGAAAGGGATGTCAAAGAAACAGAACGAGATTACGTGGCAGCGTTTCAAATCAGCTTTGGACGGCAACAAGGATATGGCAACAAACATTGGTTTTCGCATGAACAACGGGAGGATTGTTACGTACGAACAGCAGAAGCTGGGGCTGAGCGCTTACTACGACAAACGCTGGGTATTGCAAGACAGTATTCACACAGAACCGATCGAGTTTCATGGTTAGATTGCCGGTGGTAGCTGTGTATCTGGAGGGACAACCAAAAGCTCTTCACGGACAAACCCGCGTTTTGGTCCGTCAAACAAATAATAGAGAACCGGTGCATTTAGTTTTATCATAATCTTTTCAATCTCGTAAGCTTTCAGAGACCATATTGGGTCGGTAGCTCTTCGCCGGCCACCTTCAAGTTCACCGGGTTGATAGAGATAGCGAATACTTAAACCGGAGGGGAGCTTCTTTTCATTTACACCAACGGGTCTCAAATAAAGGGTGGAGGGTTTGGATGGAACAGTTTTCTCTTTGATGGTTTCAACGGGTTTCTGACCGGTCAGTCGAGTGACTTCTTTATTCAAAGCTGAAATAACAGCGGGCAGTCGGGCCACCCATTCAGTCGATCTTTTGTCGTCTGGGAGGACACATTTCAACCCCATATTGGTGTCCAAACAGTCGTTCAGCCAGGGTGCGGTTGAATCTTTCAACGATAGCTTGATCACGGTGAATATCCACACGGCCGCGTCTAACCTCGACATTATGTTTCGAAAGCAGTTGATTCACAGCGCCCATAAACTCACGACCAGGATCGACCTGAAGCTATTTCGGCCACTTCAAAGGACCACGACTATAAATCTGTTCCAGAGCAGCTGCGACTTCTTTGGCCTCTTTTGTGGTCAACGGTTCGGCCTCTTTGTATCGAGAGGCCACATCTACCACTGTGAGGGCATATTTAAAAGTTTTACGGGAGCGTGGTGGGCGATCGTGTGGGAGATACAGAAGATCGGCTTGGTGAACTTTGTTTGGAACAGGAACATCAAATTTCGGTCTTGGAATGTACCGTGGGGCTGGTAAATAAACCTGCCAAAGAGCTTGCTTCATCAACCAGTTTTGGGCCACATCTTCCGAGACTTTCGCTGCCTGGGCTAATTTCTTAATAGCTGCAAACCCTTTCCAATATCCTTGCGAACTGTAATAAATTTTTGACAACCTATTGAAAATGCACGCGCTCATTGTATACCATACACAATAAAAAAAATGGACGACCCATTTGGTTGTTTGCGAGGTGTGGAGTCGGTCGAGCACGACCTTTACAAATTGACCTCAGAAATGGTGGAAAAAAAGTTAAATGAACTGCCAAGGATTAATTATTGTCCTTCATGCGAGGTGCACCTTGTTAATGTGATGAATGAGTTCTGTCGTGAATGCCCAGAATGCCATAGAGTGTTTGAATATGATGATGATGATGATCAGTTCCAAGAGGTGAGTCCGGGCAGATCTGTTGCTCCCTCCGCTCATTTAAAAAATGTTCTTCGGAAATGGAAAATTTTTGAAATGTTTTCTTTTCACCAGATCTTTTTTCTGGGAAATGTTATTGCTCAATTTCAGGCGAAAACCGGCAAGGCAGTGAACTACTCCTGTTTTCTGCACAATTATTTTGAAATGGTACCCTCTGAAGTCTGGCCCCACAAAAAAGAAATTATGGAATCTATTTCTCATCACCTTCGTAAAACTTTTGAAAGCAGGCTGCGTGCAAAACAGGAGTTTGAAAAGTGGTGGTGGTCAAACAATTAAGGTTCTTCATACACGTTTTCATATTTGCCAGTTTTTGGATTTTTCACCAAACGCATGACAGTACCTTTTTTTGGATGAGTCCAAAATTTCTTGCTTGTGACACCAGTTGGTCCCGTGTAAGCATTTTTCGCAATATCACCTTTCCAATACCGATCGAATACAGGTTTTGTGGAAGGAATCATTTTTTTTGTCAAAGTTTCAGCAAATTTTGTTGCATCCAACGGTTTATCAAAAACACCAGTCCCTTTTTGTTGTTTCAAACCTAAGCCTAACTTTTGTTTAGCATTGATTGTATGTCTTGCAGCCGCATGTCCCCATTGTCGTTGTTTGTAAGGAACAGCGTCAAGATTTTTCACCATTTTTTTGTCCGCTTTATGTTTACATTTTTTGATATTTTCACCATATTTTTTTTCACGGTTGGAACAAACATCATAATCAATATCATGTTGCATAGCAATCGCATCTGTTGCACCTGTCAGTTTCTGATATATTTCCAAGATTTCTCCAGTTTCTGGATTAAATGAAACTTGTTTTTCAAGAGGATTGTATGGTCCTGTGTAATTATGCCCCGGTAATGTCCAACCCTTTTTCGGTTTCGGAAATTTTCCGATTGCTGCATGTATATCAATACCAGCCCCATCCAAATCAGGTCTGTCAGTTTTGTAATGTTGGTTTGGTCGAACTTTAGTTGAAAGTTGATCTAACATTTCACTACCAACTTTTTCAATGACTGGGCGGGCTTTGTTCAGAGTGTAATTTATTGCTTTCTTTTGCAGTTTGGGGTCTCTCATTGCTTCAGAAGCGTAATATCTTCCAGCTTCAACCCTTTTTTTCGCAAGATATGGGATTCCTTTTGTAATAGCTAGATCACCCACCGCCATAGCAACGTCGCCAAATATACCACTGCCCTCCGCGCGGGAGGGCTCACCTAGTTTCCCGGCATAAAACGTGTTTTCGTTATTCCGCAACTAGCGCATTTTACCTTTAAGAGTTTTCGATTGTTCTTTGTGATTACAACTTTTTCACTTCCCTGTACATTGGGCGTGTGCCGCTTTTCTTTCACACAGTACACTTCCATTGTATACATCTTATGAAAAATAATTTTTCACTATTTCCTCGTTTTGAAGTGAATCGTTGGAGAACATTTTCAAAATATCGACGAAACTGGTGCCTTTGTTTCTTTCGTTTAAAAAGAGAAGGCAGTAGTAACCACATCTCACACTTTGTTCCCATTGAATTTGGTTATCATTTCTGAAAAAATGTGTCATTCCTTGCATTGACATTTCTTTTTCCCATTCCAAAGGTGGTGGAAAACCAAATGAATCGAAATCCTCGTAAGTACCTTTGTCTTTGGCAGGCCAACAACATACCCAATGAGTTCCCAAACTTCCAAAATCATCTAAATATATAATGCATGGGGAATGAAACAAGGGTTTCACTTCGTTTCTGCTGAAAATATCTTTTATTGGGATTCGTAAAAAGTTGCACCATTTTCTAAAGTCAATGTTGGAAAGAGGTTTATCTTCAAATTTCAGTTTTTTTTCAAATAATAATCATCCCAAGTTCCAAAAAAAGGTGGAGGTCGAATTTGCATTCCTTTACCTTTAGGAGGTGGTGGTAAAGGTGGTGCTCGTCGTGATCGTGAGCGTGGTGGTTGAGTTTGCAAACCTTTTCCTATTATTTTTCGGACTAAATCAAGGGCCAAAGGTACTCCGATAGACGGCAACATACCAAGGAAGCCGCCGTATTGTGCGCCGCCTCCCTTTACTAAACCTTGTCCAACAAGATATTGTTCTGCCGCCTTTTTCTGAGTAGGAGTCATTTGCTGGACAAGTTTATAAAGCTCAATTTCCTTCGGCCCAAAACCCTTTCCGAATATCTTTTTCAACACCTTTTCAGCGCCAAAACTCAAACCTGCACTTGCTAATGCCCCAAGGGCTGGCTTTATCAAAGGTCGTGCCAAACCTAACATAGCAGAAAACAAACTTCCACCACGCTGCGCAGTATTTTGAATCTGGGTCTGGCTTAATTTTATTTCCATTCCTTTACCTGCCGCTGAGGTTTTCTTCAGTCGCGAGATTTGTGTTGCAGTGAGAAGAAGTTCGTCACCGTGACCAATTTGGCCCGGTTTAACTCTCAGAGTAACAGCTGTCTTCGAAACATAAGTTTTTTGAAGTTTCTCTTTCTGACCATCAGTCAGTGCGATTTTATATGGAAGATAAGTTGTGCTCATCGTGCGTGTATATTATATTCAGAATTTTTTTATTTGTCTAGACGGCGACAAGCTCATTACCAATTTGCTTCAGCACGAATTCTTTTTCATTCAAAACCAAGGCGAAGATCATATAATCTTGAGCGTTAGCGGCTTCATTTAGTCTGTAATGGAATTCGAGCTTTTTCGAGTCGCCTGTCACACTTTCTTTGGTGTTTCGTAGGTCAAAGTAGATAATTGGGTACAACTTCTCAAAATTGGCAAGCTGCAGCTGAACACCGGTGTTGTAGTCGTTCTTTCTGTATCTGAAATTGATCAAATCATTCAAAATTCTTATTTTAAAGTCATGGTCGTAATCAAGCTCAGGGTAAAATTTTGTGCCGTACTGAAGGCGGCAAGTGTCCAATCTTGCTGTGTCATCACCATCGATATCAAATGTGTCAAAGAGGTAAGGGTTTTGTGTATAAGAATTTTGTTTCTGAGTTTGTTGAAAAAATACAAAGACATGCTTGGGGTCTTTTACCCCAGGTGTAATCAACCACGTACCATTCGCATCCCTTCGGGAGCTGCTGCTATGCAAATTTTCATTCAGGTATTTCCATTGGGTTGGTTTCAAGAAATTTTCATTGGCCAGGGTCTGTCCTTTACCAGTTAAATGTAATTGTGGGACCCACAGCTCAAATTTACGGACAACAATTCTTCGAGCTGTTCCATCGTTTTGGAAAATTATTTCTTCGTCGTTTTGCAGAATAATTTCAAACTCAAGTTGTAACGGTAGCACCAGCTTGTCGGAAAGACCTTCGAAGAATGAGTATCTGTTCAAAGGGATAATCGTCTTAACTATCTCACCTTCATGTGATAGAAGCGCCCTTGCTCGCATTCCAAGGTTCGTCGCATTGTTATCAGTCACTGTGGGGGCTTCAGAGTAAGTGTCAAGATACCAAAACTGGTTTTTTGCCACGCTTCTCGAAAAATCGTCCGAAAAATCAAGCAGATTTTTGATGAAAATACCTTTGTGAATATTGTCCGCCTCGTACAGTTTTTTTCCCGCTGAATTCAGGTTGAAACTATTGATCAATGAGAAAGAACCGTTGATCGGAGCCGATTGGGTGTCAGCACCAATGTTGGCTCCGTTTGCTTCAGCTTCAAATTTAAAATCGACACGTAAATAAGCGTTGTACTAGTCATAAAAATTGTCCCGGTCTCTTACAGTGAATTTGTAGCCCGTCTTTGTTTGAAATTGGTTATTCCCAGGGAAGGTGAGCGGGGTGTCTAAATTAATTTGAACGTATGAAGTATTCTCGAGGTATGGTTGACTTCTGAACATGTTAACAAGAGTTTATATTAAGAGAAAAAAATTTTTTGATTAAATTTCGTTTGCCAAAATTCGATTTAATTTCACAAGGGCGTCTGATTTTTTTGGTATTTGGTTTTGCAAAATATTTGTAAGTTTCTTTTTTGCATCCTGAGACAACGGTTTTTGGTTTTGCAAAATATTTGTAAGTTTCTTTTTTGCATCCTGCGATACCATTTTTTGTTTTCGTAGCTTTTGCATTTGTTTTCCTATTTGTTTTGAACCTTTTCCAACAGCAAGTTCACCAACTTTCTGACCCGCCTTTTCAGCGATTGTTTTTGTGGCTTTTTCTGCTGTTTTCTTTGCCACGTTCTTTACAGTGTCTTTGAATACTTTACCGATGGTCATGAGGGTGTCACGGATCACACCCGACCCTTTGTGTTTACATCGATAACGTCCGGTGTTTTCGTCAAAAATCTTGCCCACTCGCTCGGATGATTCATAATTGTATATTTATACCAACAAAATCCTTACTCTTTTTCAAGCTGATTGCAATGTCTGTCCCGTTGAGATCCAGGATATTGTTTCTTCCGTCTGTCACCCAAACCCTTATTTCATTAATATAACTTTTATTCACAGGTTGCCACTCAAGCCGACGCGGCTCTTTTTGAAATGGATAGCTAACCTGAAGCCCTGTTGTTGAGAAACTGTATAACACATCGCTTGGAACACTGTTTGATCGGCGTGTGATAAGATCGCAGTGCAAATACACCCAATCAACACCTCTTGTGATATTTGGAACGAATTTTCCGACATGGCTTGTTTTTCCTGTCAAGATTTTTTTCTCATAACCAAGCAATTCAGCGAAAGCTCCTTGAGAAAAGTCAAGCTCATAATTTTCGTGCATCGAAATTACAACCCGGTAAATTGACCTGTCGAAATACATTGTGAAAATGTAATCACAATCTTTATCTGCCGGGTCTACTTTACCGATGTGTTTCTGAAGAAAAGTGTTGATTCTTTTCTAATCATACATTCCGTTCGGAAAAGTTAAGGTCTGCCACGCTTCAGTTTTCTTTCTCCAGCGAATTTGGTTGTTATTGTAAAAGGCATCGATGTTGTACCATGAGTAACTCATTGTGATAAGTCTGTTTAGCGCGGCTTTATAGTTTCCTGAACCCAATTCGATCGGAGGATGAAACTTCACTGTAAAATCATGTGAAACATTCCGTTCTTCGCCCCTTTCTTGTTTCGCGAGGCTCGAGTCAAGTAGAAGATCAAAGCTCATTATTGGAATATATAATTAGTAACAATTTTATTCTTTTGCTTTTTATTGATTGTGCCGAGTTCAACTAGTGAATCAAGCAGAGACAATACCTGATTTTTTAGTTTTATTGAGCTGTTTCCTGCTTTTATCGATCCTAAGCTCAAATGAAGTTGGTTGATCAATATTTCAGCTTCATCAGCGATGCCACTTCCTTCGGTTTCCCCCCAATCCTGTTCAGAATAGTCATCTTCATTGTCAGAAGGCTCAAGATAAGGTCTTCGGCTCATGACAGCTTTTTCAATAGGGGTTTTGGTGATTTCTCTTTTTTCCGGTTTTTCAGGTGGTTTTAATTTCTTCCTCCCTTCTTGTAATTGTTCAGATAAAGATTGTGTCCTTTTAAGTAACCTTTCTGCTTGTTCTTGGCTTGTTTTAATTGTTTCGAGATTAAATTCCTCAGCTTTTAGTTTTTCCACATCACATCCATAGTATATAGATTTTTTACTTTTTATTTTGTAAGTTGGATCGTCTTTATGTTTGGTAATAAGACTTTTTACATTTTTAAGTCGTTTCTTTGTTTCTTCCCTTGTTTCTTCATCTTTGGAAGTTCCCGGCATAACAGTTTCTTCCATCAAAGGTAGAGGTGGTAAATCATCGAATTCTTGATATGCGGGTGGTGGTGGTGCATCCGATCTGAATTCATCAGGAACTTCCTGCTCTTCTTCTTCTTCTTCTTCTTCTTCTTCTTCTTCTTCTTCTTCTTCTTCTTCTTCTTCTTCTTCTCCTTCTTTTTCTTCTTCTTTTTCTTCTTCTGCAGTGGTGCTGCTCTTTTCATCAAGCCTTTTTGTGATTGGTTTAAAAAGCTCCTCCCCTGAAAGCTGACCAAACTCTTTGTTTATTTCGTTCATTCTAAATTTTTGGTGAATTTCTTCTGTTTGCTGATCGATCGCCGACTTTTCTTCAGCCAACTGATGCCACTTTTTTATTGACATATTTTTTCCAGCGTGAATATATAGAAGCGAAAAAAAAAAGAAGTTTATAAATTTTGACCAAGGTTTTTCCAAGAGTAGCTACAAGCAAGGTCACCCTTGCATGCCAGATGATTTTTTTCCAGATGCTAATTTGTGGACCCAGTAATTCTGGCAAAACAAACATATTAATGAATATGATTTATTTTTTGTTGGAGTTTGATAAAATCTACCTATTTTCAAAAAACCTGCACCAGAACAAATACCAGGGTCTTTTGCAGGACTTTGCTGAACAAATCAACCCAAAAGTTGGTTATGAGGTTATCGAGGCTCCCGGTGATGAAATCATTCCACTCGAAGAGCTTCCGGTGGACAACCAAAAAATTGTTGTTTTCGATGATCTTGTTTGTGAAAGCAACCAAAACAGCATCATTAATTATTTTATCAACGGGCGGCACAGAAACTGCTGCGTTATTTACCTCACTCAAACCTTCTACAAGGTGCCGAAAAACATCCGTGATAACTGCAGCCATTTTTGTATTTTCAAATTTCTTCCAAGAGAAAACAAACGGATTGCAGGCGAGATAGGTGTGGATCATGACGCTTTAGATCGCGCCACCGATAAAAAATATTCTTTCTTTTACTATGACAAGCCCCTAAAATTAATGAAAAAAAATTTTGATGAAGATATATAATGGGATATATTAACAGCCAAATAGGTGGAACTAGCCAAACGATGAGTGAAAGTGAAAAAGTGGGCCTTCCTGGCCCAGGGGGTCCTCCTGGTCCCGAGGGTCCTCCTCGGCCAAAGGGTGACTAAGGCCCAGCGGGTCCACAAGGTCCTTATGGACCGAGGGGTGAAAAAGGTCCTGCGGGACCACAAGGTCCGATTGGTCCCCAAGGCCAGAAAGGGCCACAAGGACCCCAGGGTCTAAAAGGCGACAAAGGTGATCCTGGATCTCAGGGTAGTTCCAGCGGTTCTGCTGATATTGACATGCAAAATAAGTACGATATTTTGCGTTTAAAAAGCAACCCTTATCCTGTCCACGGTGATCTGACAAAGGTACTGAACTATCAAGACATGAGAAATATCTTTCTTTCAAAAAAGGAAGGCGGGAAAATGGAAGCAAGCATTGATATGAATAATTATACAATCTACAACGTAAAAGACCCAGAACAAGCAGATCAAGTCACAAACAAAAAGTATGTCGATAATCAACTTGTAAAAAAACTGGATAAAGAAGTTGATATTGATATGAAAAATCATTCAATTACTAATCTTAATCTTCCATCTAACCCAAGAGACGCCGCATGTGCCGAGTTTGTTAACTATAGAATTGATGACGTAACACACAAAAAGTTTCTCAAACTTGATGGCACTAACAGTATGACTGGAGACTTAAATTTAAATAACAATAAAATTGTTAACTTACAAACCGATGACAAAGATTCGAAATCCGCAGTTAATGTTGATTTTATGCAAAGCGAAATAACATCTATGAGAGCTTTTGTCAGTCTATCAATTCATGAATCCCATATCACTAGCTCGGCACAAAAAAGGGACGCCTTCAGATACTTGATGGAAGACACTGATGAATCTTCGAGTGAAAACAACATCGAGGTTTTGGGTATCAACGATTTTCCCGAGTCTCCACATCAAATAAATAAAAAAGCTTACTCTCTCAAACTCCTGTTTGAAAAAGGCTCACCCAACCAGTACCGGTCACGCCTCGGTTTTAACCTATATAAACTTCCGGTCGGTTACTATACTATGGTTGTTGAATGGTTTCCACCAGAAATGAATGAGGTAAGTGTAACACCACAAGCAACGACGATTTCAATTTCTAATCATACAACCAAAACATTCGAAAAGTACACCAAAACAGTTATCCACTTTCACAGATGGGGTAGCTCACCCCCGCAATATATATATCTCGATCTGCACGGTACGGTCCGTAATCCATCATTAATAACAATTGGTCATCTAATTGTTTATGGTGTTAAAGAAACAATTTCAAACGTTGATCCAAGTGTCTATGACACCGCTTTTGTTATTGAAAATGGGCAAATGGTAATGCAAACAGATTTGTCTTTAAACGGACATAATTTGAGTGGTTCCATTCATTATATACATGGGTATTTAAATACAAAAAATGGATACGCATTTTTATTAAATGGTTTGGATAAATTATTCTTTTTAGATGATGTTCAAATAGTGAATATAACAGTTTTCTATCTCAAACACCAAAATACATATCCACCTGTTCATTTAAGAATTAAAAAACATACTCAAAATTTAAATAATTCAATACAATCATTCATTTCAAATAATACAGCTCGAACACAAAAAATAAATATCAATTTAGATGTGTCGTTTAGTTATATAATTGTGGAAATGACTACCTTGTTTCCACTAGGAGAAGAATTCTTACTATTAATGGAATATAGAATACTATAAAATTTTTCATATATATATATATACACCAAAACAGTTATCCACTTTCACAGATGGGGTAGCTCACCCCCGCAATATATATATCTCGATCTGCACGGTACGGTCCGTAATCCATCATTAATAACAATTGGTCATCTAATTGTTTATGGTGTTAAAGAAATAATTTCAAACGTTGATCCAAGTGTCTATGACACCGCTTTTGTTATTGAAAATGGGCAAATGGTAATGCAAACAGATTTGTCTTTAAACGGACATAATTTGAGTGGTTCCATTCATTATATACATGGGTATTTAAATACAAAAAATGGATACGCATTTTTATTAAATGGTTTGGATAAATTATTCTTTTTAGATGATGTTCAAATAGTGAATATAACAGTTTTCTATCTCAAACACCAAAATACATATCCACCTGTTCATTTAAGAATTAAAAAACATACTCAAAATTTAAATAATTCAATACAATCATTCATTTCAAATAATACAGCTCGAACACAAAAAATAAATATCAATTTAGATGTGTCGTTTAGTTATATAATTGTGGAAATGACTAACTTGTTTCCACTAGGAGAAGAATTCTTACTATTAATGGAATATAGAATACTATAAAATTTTTCATATATATATATATATATATATATATATATATATATATTGAAAACAGTTAATGGTTGCCTCAGGCCAACAAAGAATGCCACTGCGTCAGGAGGATCAAAGATTCACAGTCCAAGCCTCACTGCATGGAATTAAAACTCGTTGAAGGAAAGCGAGGACGGACAACCTCTGACGATTAAAAAGTTAAAAAATTTAATAAAAAATAAAAACGTTTCGGTCTTAGACCTTCAGGGTTCAGGGTTATTACAGATGTAACTGATGACCTTTACCCACGGCCTTTACAGACCTTTACAGATGAAACTGCTGAAGGTCTAAGACCGAAACGTTTTTATTTTTTATTAAATTTTTTAACTTTTTAATCGTCAGAAGTTGTCCGTCCTCGCTTTCCTTCAACGAGTATATATATATATATATATATATATATATATATATATATATATATATATATATATATATATATATATATATATATATATATATCACATGATGCGGGATATTTTCGAATTCAATCATATCGACCAAGGACTTTCTGAAGAGAGAGTAAAAAAAATGAAAGATTTATATGGTTATTACCACAAGAAACATTATGGCTATGAAAAGTTGTACCGCAATTTTCGAAGAAAAAATTTTGTTTGTAATCTTTCTGCTGGCAAATTAATTATCAGCGCCGCAGTGGCCGGGGGAATAACCCTGAACCCTGTTGTCATTGCGACTTTAACTGGGGTAGGTCTTATTTTAAAAGCAGTGGCAAGCCTTAAGAAATATGATAAGAAAACAGAACAAGCAAATTTTGCCCGCATCGAATACCAAAAAATCCTTGATGAGATCCGCTTTTACCTCAGAGGCGAAGCTTTCGACGAAAAGGTCTTTCTTGATAGATTGAAAATGATAGATAATTTCGTCACTGATCATTGTATGGAGATTCCGCCATCTATTTCTGAAAAGTATGAAAAAACATTCGCTCTGTTGTAGATTTTCAAAGTAATTATATACGCTTACAAAATGATTGCAACTTTGCAAGCTATTTGTTATTTGGTTATTTTTGAACTTCTTGCACCGCCAGAAATTAAACAAATACGATTTATTACTCGTGATTGTGTTTCAAAAATATTGTTACCAACTCGTGACAAAGATGGCTACCCCATTTCAGGACTAGATGTGGTTCCATAATATGATTTTGCCTCACCATTTTGAAATGAAACACAAAAAAAAAGCGAAAAAAATTACGTTCATTTTAAAGCTTGAGTCACTTTTTTACCACCACATTAGATGCCATAAGATGTCAGCTTTTATTCTTTGTGCCTGTGTGTGTCCGTCCCACGCTGTGGGACTTATGCAAATCAACAACTTTTATTTTATTTTTTTTGTGTGTGTCCCACGCCGTGGGACACACACAATTGCACAATTGATTATGAATTAATGTAAACAACAGAGACCACCAATATAGTTAAACAATAGCGTCTGTATTCCTGAAGGCTTGAAAAAAATTAAGACCAAGATTTGTTTTTAAGAATGAGTGATTTTAAGAAATCGCACTGTATTTTTTCAAGTTTTGTGTTGCGAAGGGGGTTTCCCTTCAGTGCTTGCACAAGAATACAAATTACGTCATTGTCTGCGAAAACTTACAAAAATGTAATTAACATTTGTATCTCACTAAAGCGGAACGGTGAAGAAACGGCAAAAGTCTTAAGGAATTGGAAAATATGTGTTCTGTTTTTTTTTTGTGTGTGTTCTACAGACGCGACCGTGCGAAAGAATATTTAATCATCCTCTTCCCAAAAACGAATAAATTCTTCGTTGTATGGTAAGTTGATATGATGAATAACTCCATTTTCATAACAAATTGAACATACCCCGGTTGATTCAGCACCTATATCATAAAGATTACTAAAAGTCCTTACATTTACGATTCGTTGTCGCTCTTCACAAAACGGCGCATTGAGAATATCCTCATGAATTTCTTTCCATCCCCTTGCTAATTCGTTATATGCACTGTGCCAGTCGTAAGTATCAGAGCAAATTTTTACTAAAGGTATATTCTCGATCGGAGGAGTGAACAACAGTTTATGTTTGATTCCTTGTTTAAAACAGGGTAACAAAGCCCTTCCCAGCGGCAGTTATTATACTCAAAGCATATTATTATACGCACAAGTTGCTGCCTGTTATGACAGAAAGGTTGTTTTGATAACTCATTGTGTACCTCTTTCCAACCAAAGGCTGTTCGTTGCCTTATTTCCATGGTAAGATATGTAATGCTCTAATTGAGAAACTTTTGATATAATACAAGATTTGTGATTATCTAATTGAAAGAATTTTTTAAAATAATACGAGATGTTTCGTTTTAATATTTTATTCTTTTTTTGAATGTAGGGTGGTTTAAAACAGGAAAATATTTGTGTAAGAATGAGGTGGTATTTACTCCTTGTTCAGTAGTAATAGGTGGAGTAAACAAATACAATCTGATCCTCAGAGTATTATTTTCGTGTTTAAAACCTCCCACCGTAATAACTGAGCGAGCGAGCGAGCGAGGTTATTACGATGGGAGGTTTAAAACACGAAAATAATACTCTAAGGATCAGGTGGTATTTGTTTACTCCACCTATTACTACTATGCATATTAAATGCTGAGAAGTTTGAAAACAGAAACAGATTAAGCTGGATATTACATTATTTTATAATGGTTGTTTACATCCTTGTAACTACACTAAGAAATATTTAATGCATATGTGGAGGCTGTTGAGGAACTGTTTTGACAAAATAAGTTACTGCAAAGACTTCCCAAAGTAAGCCTCAATTTCCATGCTTAGACAAAAACTGTTAATCATGGTTAATATGTTATTGTTATTAATAATTAACATTAAAGTTCATATGAAATTGCCAATGTGGAGGTAATATCTTTACTCGAGAGAGGCAGATCAGTGGAAATGGGCGGAGGGGTTGGGAGTGCTAGGGCTATTATAGCAATCCCATGATGTGCACTCTCTTTTGTTCAGCCCTTCTACCAAGAGGATTTGGGGCACCATCACCTTCATCATCACTTTCATCATCACTGTCATCTCCAAAGTATCCTTCATCAAAATCGTCATGAATCAGACAAAAATTGTGTAGGATAAATGCTGAAATTATTAGCAACATCATCAGTACGATATCTAAGTGATCAAGGAACCGGAGTTTCCTCCACCTCCCTTTTAATAACCGGTTACATCTTTCCACTGTCTGTCTTACAGAGGAAAGTTTGTAATTAAAACGTCGCTGGTCTGCTGTCAAGTGTCCATTGTCTCTAAATGGAGTGAGAAGCCACCTAAAGTAAAAGAGACACCATTCATTAATAAACTCAAAGCACCAATTAAAATATGGGAAGGTGATAGTAAACAACAATGTACTTGTAAATGTTTCTTACGTGGACAGGTGATATCCTCCATCCCCTAATAAGTGAGTGTCATTAGAGAACCTGTTGTTCGCTTGAAGGGAAACAGAGGAGTTATGTAACACCCTAGGGTCGTGCACCGAGCCAGGCCACCCAGCCAAGACATCCAATAACACCATATTTTCGTCACATACAACCTGTGAATAATAATACTCGTATTGTGAAATGCAAGAACACATTAACTTAGTTTTCAACTGGCAATTAACAGTTGAGTATGCTTCAAATGATTGTAAAATCCCCCAAGTGACGGGGATGATCGAATGGGGGCAAAAATCAAGACCCAAAAAATTCCCTAGGGCTTCCAACATAACCCCAAAAAATCCCTACATCAAAAATTAACCCCTCAAAAATCAACAGCAAAACACATTTGTTTGTACTTTATTTCCAGAACTACGCAGCCAAGGCATGACCACAAATCTTCAAATTGTTTTTTTATACCCAAAAACATCCCTACTTAAATAAAAAATACTTGCCAAATTAAACTACCCAAACAAATCGCGGAATCGAAAATTTCAAACCGCCAAAAATCCGTTGATCATCCCTGTCACTTGAAATCCCTAGTACCCCGCTGGGAAAATCCCTCATAAGCTGCCGATCTGGAGAAATTTCACTTTTACTTCATATAGATAAAAGTGGACAGACAAGTCTTAAAACTCACCTGAACATTCAGTGAATGGAACTTTTTCCTGTTCACGTATACTTCTGGATTCTTTATTGGTGCTTTAATGGCAATGTGAGTACCATCTATAAAACCAATAACATTTGGAATTCCACTGTCTTCTTGTACTGCAGCTGATATCATTTGTCTGCGTTGTGCTTTGGATGTCGAGTGCAATAATAGCATGAAAACTACTAGCTGCACTATTATTATTATTATTATTATTATTACTTTTATTATTATTATTATTATTATTATTATTATTAAATCAAAGACAAGATTGGGGGTGTCTCTGTGGCAAAAAAAAATGCTATTTAATGCTCTTTATGCTGTTTAATTTCACATCCTACAGAGAAGACATCAAACAAGTGCTAAATTCAGGAGTATCTTTTTATTGCTCATGGCATTCAATGGAGATCATACAAATGCTTCATACTGCTGACTGGACTGTTAGGTCACTCAATCACAAAAGTGATATTTTTCTGAGTTCATTAGTATATCCATCATCCGTTTGTAAAATGTTACAAGCTTACCGTCGGGCCATTTGATGTAGGTAGCACATAGATCAGTAAAACCAAGAGGACTTCGTTTTACATGTAACACCCTATGCATGCTACTTAAAGTTATGTTGAATCGATTAGCTACTAGTCTCGACACCTCTTGGTTAGACATTGTCCAAATGAAGATGAGCGCTTGCTTCTCTGGAGGTATACACTCTCTGCCTCTGTTACTAAGTGGAATTCGCCCTGTATTTATAACTTCTCGACAGAGCTGTTCAAATGTGCCACGAGTAAGTCTAAAATGGCTTTGAAATTTGCTCAAGCTATACTGGGGTACTGTAGCCTCAAAATAGCCAAGTACGCGATTTAAATCTCTCCGCATAAAGCAGGAAGCAGCACCTAAAACTGACAAGTCGTCGCATTCCTCTAAAAGCTCATTGACGACTTCAGATTCCTCAGAACCTTCACAGAGCAGCATAACACACATGTCCTCCATGATGGTCTGAGAAAAGAACCGCGCGAGAGAATGGGTAACAGATCGCTTCGATCGGAAAATGTCGTCCCATTATTCAGCGGTCGGTCCGGCGGTCTCTGACCGGTCGGAATCATATAATGGAAAGCACCCATTCACTTTGGAGCAGTTTCATTGATCCATTCAGCTTTGCAAAGAAACGCTGCAACACTTCGCAAGGTTTTGGCGTCTTTTTCGTTCAGTCATGTGATCAATTATTGTTCCTTTTTTCTCTCTTTCTCGTTTTTTTTTCCCGGTCTTTCTTGATTTTTATGGTAACTAGTGATTGAGTTTTGAATCAACAGCGCACTGATTCGTATTGCTCGGTATAATTTCAAATTTCAACGAAAGCGAAATGGAACTGCAGGATCCTGCCGAAAAAATACTATTTTAGTAAGGTTATGATCGTTCAGTTTTCGCCGGCATATCAACTGGCTATGTTATAAAACAATTGGTTCATGCTTTTAGCTGTGCGTGCATCGAGTTACAGATGCACTTGGGAAGTTTGGAGAGCACTGAAGAAGCTAGAGTTGCTCTTGGCTGAGCCTCGAGCAACTCTTACGCTTCTCTCGTGCTCTCCAAACTTCCCGTGTGCATCCATAACTCGATGTACGCACGCTAAAGCATGAACCAATAGTTAAATGTTGCTCATGCACTATTCTGTGTTGTCGTATCATTCTGTTTGTAGTTGTCCCAAAGAGGGATGACGAAAAGATAAAGAAAGCAGTTGTGGATATTACCTCAAAGACACGACTCTCTATCTCTAAAATTGAAAAAAACGTAAATCATGAAAAGAATAGTGACCGCTAGAATGGTGATCGCTCCTGTCATTAGCGATCACGTGGGTAATATATCTAACGTGATTTATTAACCTGCGATCAGGAGGAATTGCAGGTTACTGGCTACAATGTCAGATTATTTACACAAAAAGGTATTTCACTATCTGGTGCATTTTCTAAAAAAGCTCACTTTACATTTCCTTCGTTTCATTCTCATCATCATCATCATCATCATCATCATCATCATCATCATCATCATCATCATCACCATCATCATCAATGTTAAAACCACTATTTACAAGGCTATAAACGTTAAAAAAGGAAAAAAACCCAAACGTTTTCGACTAATTAAGTCATGTTCCCTGAAGAGGACTTAATTAGTCGAAAACGTTTATTTTGTTTCCTTTTTTTAACGTTTTTTAGCCTTGTAAATAGTGTTTTTAATCATAAGCGAATATTATGGATATCACCAATGTTATTATTAATCATAACCTGCTTGTGGTTACGTTCCTCTTCTTTCCCAGTTCCGCCACACGTCACTTACATCTCTGGAAACCAAACAGCAAATGAGACAGATACTGTGATTCTGTTCTGTAGTGCAAGTGGTAATCCGACACCAACCATCACCTGGACAAGACTTTCTGATAACAGTTCTACCAGCATGCCACTGAACATCAGTAGACAGGACCAAGGAGGTTACAGATGTACTGCTGATAATGATGTCGGAAGTCCTGCTACTAAAGAGACTTTCATTACTGTACAATGTGAGTGGTATGAGGTATTGATTTGAGCAAGTTAAAAATTATTTTATACGTTTGAGCGAGAAATGCTGGTCGGTACATAAAAACCCACACATAATTGTGCATTGATATCACAAGGAGAAATTTGATGCCGATCACTACTGGGGCTTTAAGGGTTAACACATTGACCCCTAAAGCGCCCGTAACCGCCCTTGTTTAACAACGCCACTTGTACCAATTGTGACGTCATCAGTTTTAACGGTCCTAGACAACTTTGACGACTAACTTGCGCAGGGAGATGAGATCTTTCAATCCATACCCAGACGAGCGCGATTTAGCGAAACAGACCAGAGAAAGACGCAAAAAACCGTGTAACTTTGACGAGAAAATTCCAATGAAAATCTTGTCCCACTACCAACTCGTACTTCCTTCAAAAAAAATTCACAATCCTCGAACTTTTTGCAAAACCTTTTCCCATCGAAAGGAAGCCAAGTAAATGCCCAACAAAAGAAAAAAAAAACGGGGAAAGAAAAGCAAAAGAAGCGGAGAGGAGAGAACGCAAAAGGTAAAAGACGAGGGGGCAGCGAAACTTTCTCTCAAAATTTTGATTTCTGCGCATGCCCCAACTTGGAAAGCTGTAATTTGCCTTCAGGAACGAAAGCTAGTCTAGTGCTCGATTTGTAAACAAGGTTTTGCACGGTTTTGATTCTTTTTGGCTAGACAGCGACCTAAAAAAGGCTTGACTCGCTTCAAAAGGCATTTTTTGGCAAAATTTCCACGGTCAAAATTTACCTGTATAATCTTGCAACCAAACCTGATTGAAAACTCGCATGAAAATAACATAAAGGACTTATTTATACTTTTTAGCCGGACAATGTTCCAACTGTATTAAATGACGACGCAGAGAAAATATTTAAATTTATTTATTCCACCGTAAAGACCCGCTTGTGCAGTCCTATCGAAAACCCACTGGCGAGTTGACGTGGTTATAGACATGACGGATTGACGCGAATTGGTACGGAAAAAGCCAGATACCACGCAGCTCTTAACAACCTTTAATTTCAATGGACCTTGATATCACGCAGCTCAAAAGATCACATGAAAATTACTTTTCTCCTGAGGCTTATTGCCTGTTTTGTACAAAATCCTCAGAGAATTTCAAAACACTGGGGTAAACTTCAATGTGAAGAAACGATTGAATAAAGTGAAATAATCTTCATCTTGGATGGAAGTAATTAAAAAAAAGCCAAAATTTCAGATATTTTTGTTTAATATCACTTTCCAGTAGTTTTTGCTTGTATTCCCAGAAACTGTACCTGTATGCAGTATCAATACATTTATTGAATATAAAGCCTAGAGTACCCCATTTTGAAGGAGGGGGTGGAGCAACGGTGAAATGTGTGCCGACTTAGCGTAGTCCCCGTTTGAAAACATTAAACCCCGTTGGAACCTCTAATGGATGGTACATTGTCCTTCCCCTTCAGGGGATCTGGTACACATTCCAGCTTATTGCCCCCCCCCCCCCCCCCCCCTTACATAAAGCTGTGAATGCCTTGGAAATATTGTCACACATGTCATTTCTTTTTCAAAACAAAACTGATCTTCAGGTTTGCCTGAGTTTGGATGCAGAGTTCAATGCTTATAATTTCAAAGACCATTTTTAAATTCAAGCACTGTACAGCAGCAATTATTAACATCTTGAAATTTATGACTGTGGAAGTTGATACGTAACCTCTGGATAATTTTGGTTTTTGAGCATATTATGATGTTTGCAGGGCTAGTAAATACTCATTAATGGTTCACACGATTGGCGCTGGTTTTACAGACTATCCTCCCATAAACACAAATCTAGCTACACCCGGTTTGACCAACAACACTGTTGTCATAAATACACGCTTCAACCTCACCTGCAGTGCACATGCCAACCCACCTGCAAAGTATCAATTCCTCAGAGAGGAACAGAGTTTGTTTACTACCACAATTGGTAGTAATTTGGCAGTTTACCCAACCTCAGTCAATGACAATATAAAGAAGCTGATTTACAGCTGCACTCCATTCAATGATTATGGTGATGGTCCCACACAAACAGTCACTGTGACACTGCACTGTAAGTATACATTTTTATGCTGACCACTTTAACATCTGTAAACCTAGTTTTTTACTTCTACCTGTATGTTTGTTCTTCTTCTCTCGATAACACCTGATATCTTTTATATCCACTCATGATGTTCCGTGAACTATTTTTCGTTTTTTTAAATAGTTTCTCTGTTTTCCCGATACTGCATTGTATAAAATATTGATAATGGGTACTATAACTGCCGTTGAATGTAATATATTCAATAATCAGTTAAAGACGTAGTAAAAGTGGTCATGATCAAGACCAGTTTGACTTGATACACTTTTCAATAATACTTGAACTCTGAACTGCAGAACCTGAAGCAGTCTTCACATGTCAAAATAATATTGGCTAACTCGTGTGGGCAAACTAAAATTGGTGTCTGTGAACGACACAACAACATGTTGGCAAACTGTTGGCAACAACCCGAGGGCCACACAGGTGTTAGTCCCAGACTGTTTGGTGTCACCCACGTTGAACAAAGTTGATTGATTGATTGATTGATTGATTGACTAAACAAATAGAACTCGTGTCTATTCTCTCCAACAGTTTGCTAACATGTTGCTGTGTCGTTCACGTGCACCAATTTGAGTTTGCCAACACGAGTTGGCCAATATTAGTTTGACGTGTGAAGGCCGCTTAACTGATGAGTGACGAATGCGTTTTCTACTGCCGTCAATCACAATAACATGGACAACCAAGAAATCCTAATAATGAAAACCGACAAAGTGGATCAAATCCAGCATTGATCATGTATGTGGCTTGCGTAGCAGGTGTCGTCAAAATATAGGCTTGCTTGACGCCTGGTGCTAGCCTTTAAATGCTATCCTACTCCGACTAGCAATCGTAGAGTCGTATAGTCATCTTAGCGCTTTTTCACCCCGACCATTTGACGCTGTTTGGCTCAACTTCTAAAAGATGCTGCGATGATTGCTGGCAATCAGGTGAAAAACGTAAACTATTGTGAAGCATTGAACTTCAGCGTTTGCCTGGTACGTACGTTATCAACGAACGCTTTTCATTCAACTAATTTATTCTAGATCTTGTTTTTCACGTTACCATGTTCCCACCAATAGCGTAGCTCCACCACTCTCTATATAAACCAAGTGCAACCCTCAATTCCTTGATTCGCTCTGGCGAAGGGCTGACCCTCGAAACGTCAGCTTTCAATCTCTTTACGGTGGCCAATTTACCTTTAGTTATCAACTCAGTTAATAAATCCAAAATTGTGTGTTAATTATTTGGCTTTAAACGAACAACGAATTTGGATTGCCGCTGTTGTTTCACTGATATATTTTATTGGAAGTTGTTTATAGGAAGACGTTGGTTTTTAAAATCCCAATAAGCGGCTGATCACTATTAATTAAACGGATCAGAGGAAGAGAGCATAAGTGATTCTTTTGCCCAACAAGCGAAAGAAATATTCGCTAGACTTTCTAAGGGTGTGCGTGCAGTTTAAATTATGTGTACTTGTTATTTATTTAGTTGTAGTTAAGTTAACGTTTGATGATAATTCTGCCAAATCGTTAGGAGTACAGAAGGGTTAACATGAGATGCGCACACACCGCCGCGGGTCAGTTTTCAAAGACATTTTGTGATCACCTAGCATAGCGTGACCGGCAAAGGAAAAATATGCAGGGTGGGTACATATAAGGGTGCTACGGGCATGTTAACCCTTCTGTACTCCTAATGATTTGGCAGAATTATCATGAAACTTCAATTTACAGGTAGGTCTTGTTTAATTTTCAATTCTACCAAATCATTACGTACATCCGGGTTACCATGAGATTTTAAAGCAGTGAGCACAAAATGACAAGGCACCCAAAAAAACAAGCTGAAAATCAGCTAAGAACAAATATTCAATCCCACAGAGCAAAAAAATACAATAGCAAAGTATTCATCTACTCAAGAACTGACAAGCACATCTGGTTTGTTAAAGCAACTGGCGTGTTGTAAAACGTACGAAATGTGGACTCTTCAGTCCAACCAGCTGTTAGTAACATCAGTGGAAACAGATGCAACAGCTTTACTCGATGAAGCACATCTATTGCTATGGGCAGAAAACAGCTCTGTATCAATGCCTGCCTAGCCTAACATGGTTTTGATCCAGCGCCCAATAGTGGACGAAGTTACCGCCCTATATGGTTTGATGTATGACACAAGCAATCTAGTCGAATTTCTTAAATTCTCAGTAGCCTTAAGGTAGTCATCTAATGGTTCATACACAAACAGTTCCTTAACAGGATACTTGTACAGACGGACATTCCCAAATACTCTCCCATGTCCGTCCTACTTAAGATGATCTGTTAAGGCAAAATTAAAGCATTCTCCATTCCTATGCATGTACTTCTCTAACATATCCAAAAATGGCAAAGTCTGACACCATTTTCTTGTAGTCAACGCAATTAACATGACTAATTTCAAGGTGAGTTCCTTTAAAGTAATCTTATCCAAAGGCCAATATAAACTAAATTTAGGTAATCAAGGACAGTGTCCACGGACCAAATGTTATTGTACTTTGGCATCAGGCTTGAGTTTGTTAAACACCCCTTTAAGGTATCTGCACACAAGGAAATGCTTCCCTACTGGTGTGTGGTCCGGATCACCACTGCTATTCATGTCTATGTTGGAGACTGCTGAACGGGCTGCATTCAGTGCCGAATAGCGTAAGCGTCTCTCGCAGAGACTATGCAGGAACAATAATACGGGCCTCAAAGTGGGACGCAAGGGATCATGTGATCCTTCACTACAAAATTGTATCCACTTGTTGGTATAAACTCTGTATAGTTTGTGAGTACTATCTCTCCAGGAATGCATGATAATCTCGACAATGTCTGGCGAAAACTCTGACTTTTTGCAAGGATTGCCTGATAGTGATGTAGTGGATGAGGACCGGCCAGAGTTAGATGAACCAGATTCTGAGCAGAAGCCCTTACAACTCGTGGTGTGTCTGTCAGAAGGCCCAGCACAACTGTAAAGTATGGCTGAGTTGTCCACTTCGGGATTATCAAAATTCCTGTTGCCCGGTCTGGGATTATTCTTTGCACACATCTGGAAATAAGAAAAAAAGGGGGAAATGTATAAAAGAAAAACTGCGACCAGTCAACAGTTAGGCACCCAAAAACTTTGCCATTGGATGCGGTTTCCACGAGACGTAGGTCTCCACTTGTGCATTAAGTCGACTAGCAAAAAGATCTATGTCTGGTTGCCCAAACAAAGTAACAATTCTCTTAAATACATGAGCTGAAAGCATCCTTTCAAGGTCTAATTTTTAACCTCGAGATAGCTGATCGGCATCAACATTGGTAGATCCTGGAATATGGGCTGTTGATAACCAAATGTTTCTAACAGTGGCCTAATTCCAAATTTCCTGAGTAAGGAAACTGCATTCTAATGAATTGCATTGTACCCCCCCCCCCCCCATGGCATTGATATAAGAAACAGCAGTAGTATTATCAGACATGAACCTAACATGAATGTCACTTCTGTTGTTAAACAAAGATGACAATGCAAATTTAACAGCTAAAAGTTCGAAGTAATTAATGTGCCTGGTTGACTCTGACTTAGACCATATGCCACAGGTGTTAATACTATGTTCAATTTGTGCACCCCAGCCTGTTTTAGATGCATCAGTGTAAATTACTACGTCTGGGCTGGATTAGTGGAATTTCTTTAAAGCTGATTGGACATTAGAGAACCACCAACAAACCGCACCCAAACTATCACTAGACAGTGTCACAAGTGCATCAATATTCCCTTGATTCAGTTTTAAATTTCTCTCTTTATCGACCTCAATTTGGCGATAATGAAGAGGGCCCAACTGTACGCCAGGGAAGCTTGAGACTAGGGTCCCAAGAAAATATGCAACCTCACGAATAGTGAACTGCTTATTTGGGTGAGAAAACGTTTGAAACAACTGCAAGATTTTACCAACTTTCTTAGACATCAAAGTCACTATCATACGAATAGAGTTGCAAACGAATCCTAGAAACTCTAAAGTCTGTGTTGGTATGATAACTGATTTTTCTGGATGAACTTTAAAACCTAAGCTAATAATGAGCTGCACAGCACGTAAAGTGGCCAATTCACATTCCATATAACTGTCTTCAAGATAGAAAGAATCTTCAATATAGCCTAGACAAGTGTGACCAAACCGACTTCTTATGTAAGCAAAGACTGGTCTCTCCAAATAAATTTCAAATATTTCTGGTGTTCTTATGCAACAGGGATACAATAACATGCGTCCTTAAGATCAATAGATGTCATAAAGAAAGAAGGCCGTATAAGCTTGATGGCTATTTCTAATGTGTCCATCTTAAAATGGTGATAAGATACTGACTCATTCAATCTCTTAAGATTAAATATGACCCTCTGAGACCCATCGTTGATGGGCCGTGTAAAAATAGGTGATATCACCTGGCCATCTTCAAATGAAGAAAGCCTAAATATTCCTTTCTGAATGCATTTCTCTATCTCATTGTCACTCCAGTAAACGAGGAATGCGGTCTGGTGGCACTAAAATTAAAAGAGGCTCAGGTTCAAAGTCAAATTCAATATGACAGTGAGTGACTGCATCCAAGATAAATGTGATTTTCTCCCACATATGTAGATAAACTTGCACCCCTCCTTAAAGGGTGTCTGATTTGCAATAATGGAAGCAACAGAACTTTGACTTAGCTCCTCAGATGATCCCACTGGGTCTTGGTTGACGATGACTTGGGGCTTTGATGGGGCCGTCCTCGCACTTAAAAAGAACTAGTAGACTTGTAGTCTCTTCCCCTACCAGGATTATGGCTAAAACGGCCACGACCACGCATACCTCTACCACCTGGGACCTTGTACGGTTCCATACGCTGCTTGGGAGTCACCTCATTACTGAGCTTGTTTGATTTAGTCAGCTCTTCCACCTCCTTGTTAAGGTCATCACCAAACAGAAAGGTTGATATGGTAGTGGACGGATTGCACAGTGAAGCATCGTTTCAAGTTGAGATCTCTGTTTGCTGACAACAAAAGGACTGCTGTATGAGTCAGAGCATTTATGTTTCCCCACTTGAACTATTGCACATCTGGAGAACTGCATTAAGCAGGGACTGTGCCTTCCGGAATGCAGAATCAGTGATTCTTGTTTCATGACGAAACTGCTGGCAAATTTGCTTGTTAATTTTGGGAGCCACCAGGTTAGTGCAATTTTCTGGCCTCAGGTATTGGGCCTGTGCCTCACTTAACTTTTCCTTTGGAAGCTTTTCATGAAGCAGACTCTTGACTATCTCAGCCAGGTTTGCATCAATAACAGGAGATGTTTTCTCAGTAATACTGAATTCTTCTGCAAGCGACTTAAAGGAGTCACTGTTTATTTCCTCGTCACTGACAGGTTTCTTTGGTTGAATGAATTCATCAATATTTCCTGCAACTCTGTATCTGGGTTGTCTTCTGAGTTGGCCTCTGTACCAGGTTGAGCATCCTCAGACTCAACTTCAACACTTTCGAAATCCATATATACTTAGTCAATAGACTCTTTCACTTAGGCCAAAATATCTTGTTTCGCACCATCTAGAAGTTCGGCAAACATGGTCTTCAATTCTGCTGTTGACGAAGAATCAGATCGGCCTGGCTGGTCCATGATATCGGCCTTGGCCTTTTCATCCATCGACTGTATTACAGAACGAAGAGATGTAAGATAAGACTATCTGTAATTCTAAATGGCGGACACGTACAGCACGTGGTTTGAAGCCGGTTTAAATAATTTATTTTTAGCTAGTTCACCGATTTTTATATTTTGTCCATTGTATT
Organism: Siderastrea siderea; assembly: GCA_964030785.1. NCBI lineage: Eukaryota > Metazoa > Cnidaria > Anthozoa > Scleractinia > Rhizangiidae > Siderastrea > Siderastrea siderea. The sequence continues at coordinate 39,897,103 of OZ034975.1, forward strand.
TAGTAGTTAGCTTCTTTATATTTTATCCATTGTTATTAGTAGTCAAGTACTTTTTTTAACGATTTTTTTTAAGGTTGTAATTTTAGGTTTTAACATTTTTTATCTTGTAAACGCTTTGAGGCTACGCGAAATGCGTCTATAAAAACTGTTATTATTATCATTATTATTGTTATTATTATTATTAAATATACGGCTTTATCTCGCTTACAAACACGTTATAACGAAAATAAATAATAGGTTTATAAACCCAGTAACCTTTTAAAGAGTGAGTAGGTATAACCCCGTTATACCTTGGTGTTTCGACTGACGACACGTCCTGCAGTCTGATCGTTCGGCAAGTTTGTCGATTTAAACAATGTGACGCGTCACAAAACTCGAGAAAATTCAGGTCGTAAGACCCAAAGAAATTGTGGAACACGTCCACTGCTAACAAAATACAAAACAACAAAAAATAGGTAAACTTACCGAGTCAAATAGCGGCTGAGTAACCGATAAACGCGAGAGCAATCAACGACACGTCTGAACCCATGGCGATCGATCAGTGCACTGATCCGCGGCGGTTGCGTGCGCATCTCATGGTAACCTGGATGTACATAATGATTTGGTAGAACTATAGAATTAATAGTGACCGTTGACAAAACCAGGATCGGACCGGACCGGACCGGACCGAATCAGATCGGATCGGACTAACAAAACCTGGATCGAATCGGACCGGACTTACAAAACCTGGATCGGGTCGAATTCTATTAATTAAAAGAAACTCATATTCACTCATTGAAAGTAGGCACATTTCAAATTCCCATTAAAATTGGTCAAGTAATATCTTTGGAACAATATGGCGAAGACAGATAAAGGAAGTGATCTTGTCGTTGTACTGGTTTTGCTTTTTTCTTCTCCATTCTTTCGTGAAGCCTTTTTGCATATTGTTATGGGTTTACACTCTGCACTACTTCTTAAAAAGAATATTTTTCAGGAGGGAGACGTCTAAGCGGCATTATGTAGAGGTAAGGTACTGATAGCGTATGTCAAAGCAGGTACAATTAAGTCAGTACCGAATTGAACATAAAGTAACAATGATATCAAGATAACTCGCGTCTTTCTCATTCTCCACTTGGAAATTGAACCATGTATATGTAATTACAAGGTTTTTAGAATGTAACCTCAGCTACCTCACAGAAGGTAATAAAACGGAACTTAAAGCTCTTAGAATAGCCGTATAACAAGGATACCTGCTTTCGTTTTTTGTCCAGATTCTAGAATGGTGGAATATGAGATCTGCGCCGACAATTACGATAGCCTGATTCACAAGATGGTATAGTATTCGCGGTAAGCCAGCATGACAAAAATTGTGTTCAGTTTGAGCAAAAGGTTTGATTTCACCTTATCAAAACTGAAAAAAAAAGTGATCTACTAACTAAAGGTAATAAGTATAGAATAGTGGATAGTTTAGACCTAATTGAACAAGCAAGTTATCACTGTCTAAGAAAATAATCCGTTTGCTTTCTAACATTAATGTAGGTTTAATTATTGATTTTGTTTCAGCTTTTCTGAAAATCCTTTTCAAGTAATGACAGTATACTCGCGGTTTCTTTTCAAGCAACAGCCGTGTTCATTCAGGAGCATTATAATTGCATTTCGATTTTCAAAATTTGTGTCTAATCAAATTATATTACCTTTGTAACCTTTTACATGTAAAATGTTTTCAAGACGTAACAGTGAACACAAATATCCATCCACATTGTATGAAAGAACAATTCTGCCTTTTTCTGGTTCATTTCAACAATTTGATTTAGGGTAAACCAAAGAAAACGCAGTTCATATCAAAATTTCATTACTTGTTACATGAAAAAACTGGGTCTCAAACTAAAAAAAATTATATATATTTTTCCTACTAATCGTTTTTTTGTCACTGATTTTTGGAAAGGGGTAAATCGTTCAGTTATGTGACCAATTTCTGTAAATGTTATTGTGTATAAATCTAACATCTTCATGTATTTTCATGTTTGAGATGGAAAACCTCACCGACAGATAGTTTATCGGTCGATTCATTAATAGCTAAAATTTCAAGTGAAGGACGCAAAGATGCGAATAATCTTGAATGAAGTAGTTTAAATGCATAACCACAGAATGGAGAAGGAAAAAGCAAAACCAGTGCAAGACAAGATCACTTCCTTGATCTCTTTTCGTCCTGTTGATCCAGAGATACCACTTGACCATTTTTAATGAGAATTTGAAATGCGCCCACTTTCAATGAGTAGATATGGGTTTCTTTAATAGAATTCGACCCGATCCAGGTTTTGAGTCCGGTCCGACTCGATCCAGATTTTGTCAGTCCGATCCCCTCCGATCCGGTCCGGCCTGTCCGATCCTGGTTTTGTCAACGGCCATTAATAGTCGACGCAGACTACTTATACAACCGTAAACCTGAACAAGTTAGAGCTCCTTATCTTGTTTTTTCTTTCCTCGGAAAAGTATAGTTTTAAAATTAAGATTCAGCTTCAAAGACAATTGATGAATGGTATAATAACGTTTGGCTTACTTTAACAAACTAATGAAACGCAGTGAGCATCAAAACAACCAACAACGGTCCTCCTCAGGACTACTGTCACCTGAACGATTACTCGAGGCACCTACTAAGACGCAAGGACTCAAACTATTTACTAAACAAAATCCTTTTCAGGGCTACTAATACCCCTGTGTTATCTTAAAAATGCAACCTGTAATAAATTTTACTACGTAAACTCTAAGAGTTGAACGACAATTGTGCCTGTCAGTTTGTAATGAATGAACTCTCAACATTTGCAGATGTTGAATTACGTTGTCTTGTTGATGCCATGGTTATTGCGCATTTGTATTTAAGGTGTGGCAGTGTTATCGTTGATCTTGTGCTGCGATTTAATCAAAGCGTAAGTGCAAACGATGTGATAACTGATCTAAAGAATGCTGCACAACAAACCAATTTTGGCGGCTTTATCGTTGATCCCGAATCCATAAAGCAAACTTCGTCCACCGCGTCACCATCTTCCACCGCGTCACCATCACCATCACTAACCGGTACAAGCGGCACACAAGGTATAGTTGAGGTCTGGCTTTTTTATTTTGAACAGGTTCCTATTGCTGAAATTGTGTTAAAATAAAACTTGCGTGTATTGCCCATAAAAACTGTGTGTTTAATAACAGTGTAACTCTTACATACTCTCACTGAACGTAGTTCAGTGTTTTCCTTTTGTGAACAGCTATCACAGCAAAGCTAAAAGCTGTGAAATCAGTGAGTGATACAGACATACAAAAAAAAAAAGAATGAAATCCGAGTTTTCCTAACAAGAGAAAGAGAAGAAAATTCCGTGGCCAGTAGTCAAGGCTCCGTTGTGCTATGTTACATAAAGTGGTCATTCTCATTTTTCTTTGCAGGATGCCCATGCTCCTGTTATTTTGAGATATTCGGATCGATCATTGGAGTTCTTGTAGCTATCATTATTCTTCTCATTATATACATTATTTGGCTGCACAAGAAAGGTGAGTTAATTAATATATTTTGAATGTTTCTCATATCTTTATTCTTACTTTACTAATCGACAAATTGTATCTCCTTTACTAGGGACTACAGGGAACAAAAGGTACGATTTTTCCATCTAGGATGATATCAGTAACTTTTGTAATTCGTCAGCATAGTGAAATCTCATTTAAAGTTTTTACAGGTGCTTTTCAGCCCAACGCTAGACGTATTGTTGTAGCAATTCAGTTACTGCGATGCTTCAGCTCATGACTTCAACAGTATTGCATTCAAAGTTTCTTCTTAACTGGCTTTAACAATAATTCTTAGCAATATATATTAAATCGTTGATGTCTTGATTGTTGATTAAAACTGTTCAGTGAACTTTTATTTTGTCCTCAGACCTTATGAAGTTCCTCCAGACGATACAGGACCCTATGACGTAAGTCCATTTCCTTTTTGCTCAATTTGTTATCTTTCTGCATGATGTCGCTAGCCGGCTTCTGCAAAATGGCTTGGAAAGTTATAACTGAAAGATGATGAAAGATAACTAAAATTTAGATTTAAAAAAGTGGCATTGTAATCGAATATAGCTGTTCTTCTGCTTTAACTAGTTTGCATTCCTACAACTTGTGTTTAAAGGTTTACTTTTGTTCGCTGACAGCATGTAAATCCAGTGCGTTTCTGGTGACCAGATAATCAGAAGTTCTTTCAAACAGGGGCAACGTCAAGCGAAAAGATATTTGAATTTGTGACAGCAGAGGATTGATATTATGACAGTTTATTTCGAAATAGAAGAAGTTGTACGTGCTTATACCCAAAACAATGAACGGTCACCTATACCAGGTGTTAATGATAGGATGGCAGGTTTGCACCGTGAATGCATTTCCTTTCTTCATACTATGCATATCTCTTTTTCAGAATGAAGTTGCAATGAAAGACATGATACCAACTCATGTTCGTCCAAGTAGTTCTACCCAGCAATCAACCCTTGCTAGCGGCGCCAAATACATGCACCTACAGGAAGCAACTCGATATGGAAACGATTGCACAGATCAATCAAGGCCAAAGAATCCCCAGCTGCAAAGTTCATCTCAGGGAACTGATTACGCGGCACTTAATCCAAGGACACGTTGTTGGGAGGTAGCAAGAAATCAAGTGACAATAGAAAAGGTCATTGGCAAAGGTGCTTTTGGTAACGTTGCCAAGGGAACAGCAACAGACCTTCCAGGAAGGCCTGGAAAGACCACAGCTGCTATTAAAATGCTCAAAAGTAAGGCATCTTTTGTTTTGTTTTGTCTCGGGATATTACTGCAGTCTTAAGGGAATTGTTATCTCTGTTGTCCAGAGGCTGGTTTTATCTCTATCAGTACAGTAAATCGTCCTCTCATGCAGTATAAGCAAGCCTAGTAATGCCACATATATCCTGCATCAACCAATATATTCCAAATTAAAATTAAATTAACTCACTTAAATGAAAAGTGCTTTGCTGAGGTATTTAGATATTTTTCTTGTTCAAGTTAGGAAAAATGACGAAACTGACAGACTGAATACAAGGCTTGAAGACCAAAATTATTTCTTCTTTTTTCTTGACAGTAGAGCACAAGATTTATTGATAGAACTAGACAAGAAAAACAGTGTTTTCCGATCGCTAGACTGCATAAAAGAAAAACTTAGGAAATCGTTGTTGAGATGTTCCTATTTATTAATTTTTAGCCAACGCTCCTGAATCAGACAAGAAAGACTTGTTATCAGAACTTGAAGTGATGAAGACGCTTAAACCCCATCCACACGTCATTAAACTACTGGGCTGCAGCACAGAGTCTGGTAAGGTATCAACAGAAATTACGTTATAGATATTTGGTTTGCTATTTCTTAATTTTGCATAATAAACTTCGGTGCGTTGGAGTTGCTTTACCCTGCAGCGACAATAAGTCGCTAATATATCAGAAACTTCTTTTAGAATAACCTCAAATGCCTTTTAGCTTGAAAGCAACTTCTTTTAAGAAGTTGCTTTTTGTATCTATCAGAGCCGCTGCTGGTGTTGATCGAGTATGTGCCTTATGGGGATCTCCTGGGTTATCTGAGGAAGAGCCGTGGATTAAATGACACTTATTACAAAGACCCGGATATCAAACCACAAACCAGTTTGACGTCACAGCAGCTGATGAAGTTTGCTTGGCAAATCGCTGATGGGATGAGTTACCTCTCATCAAGATCTGTGAGTAAATTCATTATGTTTGTCTTTTAGTGTTATCAATCTTGTTACATTTTGCAAAAAGCAGCACAGAGACAGGTTAATTGGACTCACACTATTCACTAGCGTGACTTCACACTAATTTCTGAGAATGCATCGAGTACCGCTGTTTCTTAATTGCACTAGTCTTTAAAGTCGCCGGGTATGTGTTAATCTGATCACTTTAACCGGATTTTGTCAAGAGAAGTTACAATTCGATGGTTCCTTTTCGGTTGTTAATAAACACCAATCCATACACCACAGCTACCAGCACTTACATCGTCAACAAAAATAACACTAGCGCCAACAAGAAAAACAACTACAAAACAACAAGGCAAAACATCAACATCAACAATAAGTACAAGAACAACGACAACAAAATAAAATATGGGAAGTTTTACTATATTTTTTATCTTGTCTCAAGCAATATGAGTTGAATACTTGCTTACCGCAGTTGTTATATACTATATTTGGATTGGCTCCAAGCAAGGCCCGAAGTGTAGATTTTTTGTACAACATAGCTCCAGAAAGGTGTAACATGTGAGATAGCCCATGAAACACCTTTGTTACTTTACATCAAGAAGTATTAACGCTGAATTGTTTCAGATAATCCACCGAGATCTTGCTGCTCGTAATGTGTTGGTTGGTGAAAGAGAAACGTGCAAAGTGACGGATTTTGGAATGGCCAGAGATGTGCAACAGGAAAACATTTATGAAAAAAAGACAAGGGTAAAGAAACCAACAAAAGTCATTCAAAAATAGAAATTTTTCATGCAGTTCAAATCTTAACTGACATATATTTTGAAAGTACTTCTCCCATTGTTAGAAGAAGCTTTCATTAAAACAAACAGCTTTCATTTAAAATAGTTCTCTTTAAAACCAAATTTTATTGTCCAGCCTATGTTTTTCTGGCTAAATGACAATTATAAATATCTGCAAGTTTGTAGTAGTGCATGGAGTCTAGAAATATTTTATCTAAATTTACCTGAAAGACAGTGAGTTTGCTACTTTCGTACCCAGTTCTTGAACTATCTACAAGACTGAAATCTCAACAGCGAAGTATCACCTTAGCGTCGAATACTATATTCTTTGATCTTGAGCTGTATAAGTAGATCTTAACAGTTCCATGCCATCTTCTATCTAACATGCAGGGTCATTTGCCAGTTAAATGGACTTCATATGAAGCGCTGATGTATGGAACGTACACGACCAAAAGTGACGTGTAAGTTTACTAATTGATGGATTGTGTATCAGAATTTCCTAACAAAAGTTAATTTATAGAATGCTGGTATTTTTCTGGTTCGAAACGTGCCCTTTGACTAGTAAAGTGAAAGTAAATGGTATTACTGTTACTTTCATTATCCTTTAAAAATTAATAATTAATAAATAAGTAATAAATAAATGAATTTTGTACCTACTTCAATTCTGTTTAGATGGAGTTATGGTGTTGTCCTGTATGAAATCTTCACAATAGGTAAGATTAGTCTAAATACTGGGTCGACGTTCATGTGTTCACAAATATGGAAGAAATGCAAAATAGCTGAAAGATCGCTTAATGGAAGCAGGGGAAGAAACCATGTCATTGCGTGATGTATATCTCGTAAACGTGAAAAGGAACCGAAACAGACCAAAACTAAACCAAGGCGGCTTTTTTTTATGAATAGACATTCATTATGTTCTATTGCGAATGCGCAAATGATTAGCTTAATCGTGATTGTCTATTACCTGATAGCCAACGATTGCACGCTGAGGCTTGGGACAAGTTATTTTTACTTTTTTTTGCAAATACCACCGAGTCTCGCTCTTTTCACCTAAAAGTATTCGCAGCCTACTAAAACGATCAGACTATTCCTAGTTTTCTCTAAGCAAAAAGCAAGTCGACGGAGCCTTTTTGAGTAATATTCTCTCTCCTAATCTAATTATTGATTAATACATTCAGAGTGATGGGGTATTCTTGCGACCGACCAGGTTCAGGGTTTCTCTGCGGCCTAGTGTGCTACATCAATTTAGTTCCAAAGCTTTTTTCTCTTTCAGGTGGCTCACCATATCCACGGGTGGAGGGCAAGAAAATTGCAAACTTTCTTCAGGAAGGCTACAGGATGCCTAAACCACAACACGTGGATGACAAATTGTAAGTTATTCCAAGTTCTAATCAAGTTAGAAAATACCATCTGTCTTCGGAAACTTGGGTTAGACTAAAGGTCGCCACACACAAGGGAACAAGTAGCAGGGACTTGTTGCAGCAACTAGTCCCCTGTACTGTTTACACGATGGGACTAGCTGTGGGGACAAGTCGCTTGAACGGTTTACACATGGGGACCTGTTAATAGCAAAATAGACAAGAAAGCCCATTGGGCATTTTCACCGGCCATTCTGACCCTCCCAACCCCTAGGTTTCACAAATGTTAGCGCGATCCTCTTTTTTACGAACCGGCGTGACGAAAAGTGTGATTGTGTGACACAATATTTTGACTATAGCGGTACTGGATGACGTAATGTTTAAACTCTGATGACTCAGCTTATCTTTCTTATCGCTTTATTTGTGCTGAAAAACGCAAAATCACTAAAACGTTGAATGTCGATATGAATTCGTCCACAACTGAGAATGCTCACACAGGGACGACGAAGTATTTACTGTTGTGCCTAGACCTTAAATACAACAGTGAACATAGCAGTAGAATCAAAATATAACGCTTGATAAACACGAGCTCGAGCAGATCGTCAGAGTATGGGGCACGTCAAGATATCTCATGACGTGATGTTTAAATCCAGTTTGCTAACCAGGTAAACAAGCGAGCGGGGACGAAAGTCGCCCACGTCTTTGAAAGCTAACGCGCCTGTCGAGCCGCAATCGGTTTCGCGCTCACTCGCCTGTTTTTCTTTTCCTTCACTATCTATCTCTGAACGGAAAGTGAGACTGCTCGTAGCCTTTAGCGAACACCACACGCAAACCACACAAATCCGTCGATAATATTCAGATATTTTCGTTCTTTCAATGCAAAAAGACTCGTAACACCTGCCTTATTAATTAATCTCCTTATTAATGACGATTCCTTCGTATCAACTTCTCGCCTCAAATAAACACTCATTTCTCTCCGCTCACAAGAACTATCATGTACTGATGTGCAATCAACTAATATTGCATCATCATACTAGTACCAATTCCTTCTCTTCCTAGCCCACGCCGGCAAAACGCAACTGTCCTTTTTGTCTGCTGCGAAATACAAGTTAGCCAATCAGAAGCCTTACAATCCACTTCGTAAACCACCCCCCCCCCCCCCACAAAACGCCAAGGGAAACTGCCTCTCACGCAAAACGCAACTTTCAAAGCAAATCACATTCACAGAAGCGTGATATGCTCCTGACATTCACAAATCCTTCTGACTCCCACATTTTTACACCCCTGAAAATGTCAATCCCAATAAAAAAAACTCCTGCGCTAAAAAAATTTTCACCATAACCACTAACTAGATCAGACAACACAGTCAATTTCGCATTCAATCCTATTTTCGCATTCAATCCTATCAAAAATAATGCACGCGCAAGAAGTGGCGCAAGAAGTTCTTGCGCCGCAAGAACACGCAAGCCCGCGCAAGAAGTGAAAGTGCTAGGTTTTTGCAGTTTACCCGCAAGAACATTCGAAACGCAAGAAGTTGAAAATCTAGCCGCAAGAAGTTACTAATGCTACCGCAAGCCGCAAGAAGGCGCAAGAAGTACTGAGGGTCCAGCCGAAGAAACTTGTAGTGCTCGTGTTAGTGTGAGGTATTGCAAAAGTAATGAGAGCGAATCTCGCGCTCTATTCTCTTTGAAATATCACCGAGCTTTCGAGCGATTTTTCGCCGTGTTGGCGTGTTGGCGTGTTGGCGCGACAATTCGCCAAGTCAAGCGAAAGTTCACAAGGCTAATCAAAAAATCAAGGAAGCAAATGGTCAAACAACCGAAGTATCGAAGAAAATTCACATCACGAAATGGAATATCCGCCAGTTTTCCGACTGCAAGATAAACACCCGGTAAACATGATCTCCGGCACATGACAAAACATGAACAATTTTTTTAAGCGTGTCTCAGATACAGTGATACCGGTTCAACTCAGAACTGACTCAATTCAGTTTTTTATTCCATCCAAGAAATAGAAACAAAAAGGTCCAAAAGCTATAATTGTGGCAAACTGCGCGAACTCTTCTTTGACAGGCAAGACAAGACTTACACATGCAGGAGGTCATGCCATCGCGTGAGTGAAGTCATCAAGAATCCCTGCATCTTTACCAGTTTAATTTCCCAGCAAAAAAGGGATACTTGAAGAAATAGCATAGACATATGATTTCAACTACACATTCGCCTTTCGACACAGCTTGCTGCCCGGGGCTTGCTGTCTTGACGGCTTAGAGAACTGCTCATGCATTGCGTTACAAAATGTCATTCAAGCAAATCATACCAAATTTGCATACGGCAGATTTGTGTTTACTCAGGTTGGAATTGACGTGCCGAATTTCTTTCAGGTCGCGGAGTTTTAGTTTCCTTCAGACTTGTTTGGTTTACTTCGAAGATTTAAAATGTGATATCGACTTCAGCGTAATGAGTGGAACTATTTTTACAAACATAATGTGTTTTTCCAATTAAGTTCGGGTATTATTTCTTCTCATCTGAGTGACCATGTTCATTTCTCACACGTGTGAGCGCAACTAATTAAAAGTATTTGTCCGAGTTTAATATGTTGGTGGAAGTACAGCAACACTGAACAGGTGAATGTCGGTTCTTTAATAATGTGACTGATGGACTGTGCTTTGCCATTGTTCCTCATTTAAGTGAAATAAATCGAGCGAAATCTTTCGCGCCGCTAAGCGTACCGTATGTCTGGGACTCCAGGACACATAAACAATAACATACGCGTGCTTCGTTTGAGTCTCGTTTCTCCCTAGCCGTTAAAAAATAACATAGAAGGCCACCAGTGTCAAATTCAGAACCTAGTGAACTCTTTATCGGATAAAAAATTCAAAATCGAAGAAAAAAACTTACAAGGGACCAAATAAACAACTGATTGCAAGTTACAAAGGCAGCCAATTTCGAACGTGCGTTGCGCTACAAAGTGGTCTCTTTTTTACCTTCTTCGGGTTCCGGGTTTTTAAGATGTTAGCGCAAAGACGTTCTTGCGCTTACTTGCGGTCCAGATATCTTACCACAAAGAAGTTCTTGCGGTTTTAACTTCTAAACGCAAAGACGTTCTTGCGGCTTGCAGTATTCAAGTGCAGGCATCCTGCAAGTAGCCGCAAGAAGTTCTCGGCTTGCGGACGCAAAAAGAAGTTCTTGCGCGTGCATTATTTTTGGGCTGTACTGTACAAAAAACCCCAAACTTAAACAACCCTTCGCCGTTCATATCTTAAATACTGTAAATTAAAAGACAAAAACATAGGAAGGTAACATTCAGAAGACTAACATGCGCATGCGTCTTATATAAGACAGTACCGCTCTTGAGTACCCCTACCACAAGCCTTACAGCACTTTCTTCGTATGTTAAGCCAACTTGCTTTCACCAAAAACCGTGTCCATTTTATAAACCGGCGGTCGCCATCATGGCGACGGCCGGTTAAAAATGTTAGAGCGCTTTACTGAAATTCGCTGAAACGTGAAGACGAAAAATGGAGCTGTCCTCAACAGTTAAACCGAATTTAGTAAATTAACTGCAAAACATTATTAAAGTAAACTGGCTACTGTTCAGCCATAAGTCTATGAGAGTTTGTCAGTTGCAATTTCGATAAAGTTTTTTTCTCCAGTGTCCTATACTGCTGATACAGAAGCGTAAAAAGGGGACTGTTCGATCAAGACTCCCAATACAGACAAATACAAGATTTACTCTCCTGGCCAACAGGAGGAAAAGTAAAAGATCCGATGAAATATTGTCATTTGGTTGCAGTGACTTGTTCCATGAACAGTTCACACGAAGGGACTAGTACCCAGGACTGGTCCCACGAATTCAAACCAGTTTGGTCCCTCACTGGAAAAGTTGAAAATTTACATACTATGTAAATAACATGTAAATAACATGTAAAAGGGTAAAAAGATACTGAAAAAAGTAAATTTACATGATTTTTGGACTTTTACATGTTCTCAAAAGATACTGTAAATATCATGTAAATTTCGGCATTGAAACATGTAAATATAAAGAAAGATACTGTAAATGTTGTAAGGCAAAAGAACACAGATCATGTAAATAACATGTAAATTTATAAGAGGGAGCCTGCCGAGATCCTGTAAAGACCATGTAAATTGAAAAAGGGTGGCTGCCAAGATCCTGTAAATGACATTGTAAATACCATGTAAATTGAAAAAAGGGGGCTGTCGAGACCCTGTAAATACCACGTAAATTAAAAAAGGGGGGCTGTGGAGATCCTGTAAATAACATTGTAAATACCACGTAAATTGAAAAAAGGGGGCTGTCGAGATCCTGTAAATACCACGTAAATTGAAAAAGGGGGGCTGTCGAGACCCTGTAAATACCATGTAAATTGAAAAAGGGGGGCTGTTGATATCCTGTAAATATCATGTAAATCGAAAAAAGGGGGCTGTCGATATCCTGTAAATATCATGTAAATTAAAAAGAGGGGCTCTCGAGATCCTGTAAATATCATGTAAATCGAAAAAGGGGGGCTGTCGAGATCCTGTAAATACCGTGTAAACTAATAAAGGGAGGCTGCCCAGATCCTGTAAATACCACGTAAATTGGAAAAGGGGGCTGTCGATATCCTGTAAATATCATGTAAATTGAAAAAGAGGGGCTCTCGAGATCCTGTAAATGTCATGTAAATCGAAAAAGGGGGGCTGTCACGACCCTGTAAATATCATGTAAATTGAAAAAGGGGGGCTATTGATATCCTGTAAATATCATGTAAATCGAAAAAGGGGGGCTGTCGATATCCTGTAAATATCATGTAAATTGAAAAAGAGGGGCTCTCGAGATCCTGTAAATGTCATGTAAATCGAAAAGGGGGGGCTGTCAAGACCCTGTAAATATCATGTAAATTGAAAAAGAGGGGCTGTCGAGATCCTGTAAATACCACGTAAATTAAAAAAGGGGGCTGCCAAGATCCTGCAAATACCACGTAAATTGAAATTAAAAGGAGGGCTGTCAAGATCCTGTAAATAACTTATACAGTCCTCAGTAAATAAAAATGTGTAATAAAAATACATAAAAACTTTATTGTTTCATTCTGCCCAATTCAATAAAAATTATAATTTGAACTACGTGCTTTCAAAATATTTTCACATCAATATAATAGGTTTGTTAAATGTATAAATATCCTTTTGTTTCGATTCAAACGGTAATAATTGTTGTTTTTGACCAATTAAGTTATTTTAAAAGATACTACACATTTGCATTAATCATTCTTACAATTTGTTATATACACCCAATTGAAAAAACGTTGTCAGGTGAAAAGCATAAATCAGTGATGATGCAACCCAATGGTCCTCCAAGAATTATGACTGGTTTGAGAAGCCATATCAAAAACTCGAAAGAGTGTTTCATCAGGTATCCAAACACCTCGAAGTCGGTCAAAAAAACTCGGCTGCGCCTCGTTTTTTAAATCCACTTCTCGGGGTTTGGATATCCTGATGAAACACTCTCTCTCGCGTCGAATGCTCTAATGCTGAGCTGAATCCGTCTTAAAGTGTTAAGATACATGTATTTGACTCTGGTATATTTCTAAGATTTGTTATGTAGATGCCGACATCATATTCTACAGCATCAACTTTCACAAAACAAAGGAAAAATTCATTGAACTAGATTTGATCGAATTGTTGTCTTGTACCATATTTTCCTGGTTAAGTGGACCAGTGCTTACAACTTTGGGCTCACAGACACAGCATTCGTTTTAGTATTTGCAACTTTAGAATTTGGTACTCAGTACATTGTGGAGTGGTATTCGGTGATGGTTTATGCACACCCAAAGTAGTACACCCATCGGAGAAGAATCAGTCTCATCAACAGAAAATGTATGTGTACATTGTGTGAGGTCGACTTATGAATGCTGTTAAATTGTATCTTATTTGAACCCTGGATTTTATAACCAAGAAAATATGTTACGTGTAAGCAAAGTTCAATTGCACATGACAAATTAGTACCGGTAGGTAAATCAATAGTTACGAGGTTATCATAGGTGATAAGTTCTTCGTTGTTTTTACATTTTACTACATTTCTCAAACAGAACCTGTCCTAGGTGTCCCTGGCATGCAAGGAATCCAGTGATCCTTGCACAATGGTTTCAGTCTTTTTAATGTGACAGAGGAAACCTGTCTCTCTTTTGAAAAGTGGAGGGCAATCATAATTTCTTGGTCTCTTTGAACCTGGAAGAGAAATGTGATCAACAGTAACCATAAGCACAGACACTAGACTAATTAATAAATATAGTACCCGCTTAATACAGACACCCTGTCAAAACCTGCATTTTCTTGTACACTGAATTTACTACATGGTTATTAATTAGTACACACCAAACTGAATTACATTCACGATATTCAGCACATTCGCGTATTTATTTAGGAATGACTTTCACTAATAATAGATAGATTTTATTAATGGGATCAAAATTTCAATTTTGCTTAGCCTATTGTAATATTCCAATGATATCCTGAATCCAGTACCATAATTTCAAATAACTGTTGATTGGTTTATTACTAGTGTCAGGCAAATGGTCACATGCTGAGTATTTTGACTGTGATGAATTGTCTGCAGAGAAATGGTGTTGTGACATACATCCAACACACTAAAAGGCTGGCATTGAGCTTTTAAGGCAATGGTTAAAACTTTTTTTCATGTAATCCTAAAACTAATTTTCAGAAAACTTACTGTTACATAAATTAACGAGTAATAAATTAATACATGAATACTTACAAGCCCTGTTTGCAGCAACTTCAGGGAATCAGCTTTTATGGCATCCAGCCTTTCCTTTTTATAATCAGAAATCACCTAAAAGGTAAATTGAAGGATTCCCCTTGAATGAAATGTTTACATGCATGTACATGAAAAGAGCTGATAGACTATTTTACTCTTTGAGCCAAAGCAATGATAAGAAAGTATCTTCACTAAACTATGAAATGATAATGACCATCACAGTTAATGATATCAACTTATGCAGCTGATAAAACAACAACCTGAAAAAAACTTCAGGCGAGAAATTTTCTTCAGGTTGTTTTGTTATCAGCTGCTTAAGTTGATATTTTTTGTGGAATGAGGGTCCTCTGTGCATTTTTAAGCAAATCGGCCTTATATTGATCATTTTTCAAACACAGCATTCATGTCACAGAGATGCGGCTAACATATTATATGTCAGAATTATATGTAGATCATCACAGTGAAGGTGTTCCAACCTAAGCGGTTGAAAAGAAGAAACCTGAAAAAAAATTCAGGCTTGAACGGGAATCGAACCCATGACCTCTGCGATACTGGTGCAGCGCCCTAACCAACTGAGCTATCAAGCCAACTGGGAGCTGGTCAATTGAGAGTTCATATTATCCCGTAGATGGAGAATAAATGAACATGAATATATGAAATTCATATATTTGAACTGCGGATAAAGATAGAATTATATGTAGATCATCGCAGTGAAGGTGTTCCAACCTAAGCGGTTGAAAAGAAGAAACCTGAAAAAATTCAGGCTTGAACGGGAATCGAACCCATGACCTCTGCGATACCGGTGCAGTGCCCTAACCAACTGAGCTATCAAGCCAACTGGGAGCTGGTCAATTGAGAGTTCGTATTATCCCATAGATGGAGAATAAATGATCATGAATATATGAAATTCATATATTTGAACTGCAGATAAAGATAGAATTATATGTAGATCATTGCAGTGAAGGTGTTCCAACCTAAGCGGTTGAAAAAAAAACCTGAAAAAATTCAGGCTTGAACGGGAATCGAACCCATGACCTCTGCGATGCCGGTGCAGCGCCCTAACTAACTGAGCTGTCAAGCCAACTGGGAGCTGGTTAATTGAGAGTTCGTATTATCCCATAGATGGAGAATAAATGAACATGAATATATGAAATTCATATATTTGAACTGCGGATAAAGATAGAATTATATGTAGATCATCGCAGTGAAGGTGTTCCAACCTAAGCGGTTGAAAAGAAGAAACCTGAAAAAATTCAGGCTTGAATGGGAATCGAACCCATGACCTCTGCGATACCGGTGTAGCTCAGTTGGTTAGGGCACTGCACCGGTATTGCAGAGGTCATGGGTTCGATTCCCGTTCAAGCCTGAATTTTTTCAGGTTTCTTCTTTTCAACCGCTTAGGTTGAAACACCTTCACTGCGATGATCTACATATAATTCTATCTTTATCCGCAGTTCAAATATATAAATGTCATATATTCATGTTCATTATTTTATTCTCCATCTACAGCATAATACTAACTCTCAATTGACCAGCTCCCAGTTGGCTTGATAGCTCAGTTAGCTAGGGCGCTGCACCGGTATCGCAGAGGTCATGGGTTCGATTCCCGTTCAAGCCTGAATTTTTTTTCAGGTTTCTTCTTTTCAACCGCTTAGGCTGGAACACCTTCACTGCAATGATCTACATATAATTCTATCTTTATCCGCAGTTCAAATATATGAATTTCATATAATCATGTTCATTTATTCTCCATCTACGGGATAATACAAACTCTCAATTGACCAGCTCCCAGTTGGCTTGATAGTTGGCTTGACAGTTGGCTTGATACTTGGTTAGGGCGCAACACCGGTATTGCAGAGGTCATGGGTTCGATTCCCATTCAAGCCTGAATTTTTTCAGGTTTCTTCTTTTCAACCGCTTAGGTTGGAACACCTTCACTGCGATGACCTACATATAATTCTATCTTTATCTGCAGTTCAAATATATGAATTTCATATACTCATGTTCATATTATATGTCAGCAACCAAATTTTAAGCCATCAATAAAAGCCTGGTGTACACTATTTGCCTTGATTTCATTGTGCAATTAAAACAGTGATTTGAAGGTTAGTCACTGCTAAGGCATAAATTTATCTTGCACAAAGGCCTTATTTTGTTCTCAAACTAACCCAGTCATGTGTTCCTGTCAGTTACAAACAAATGAATTCATTAATGGATATTTTTTGTTGCAATAAGTGGCTCTTGAAATAAACAATTCAAAGTGAAACTTGATCTGATATTCCATAATAGTTAATGCATGACTTCCAGCCTCAGGTCAGGGTGAGAGTTTGACTGACTTCGATTTGCATAGTTGCACAACCTTTTAAGGACGGTGCCTCCCAATACAGATGTACTTTTGCAAAGGTTATGACTATGGGGAAAAAGTAGATATTAGCAAGGGCTATTGGAATCCACACAGAAAAATGTGGGTAACTGTGCTTTTTTCAGAGATAACTAAGCAACCATAATTCTAAAAAAGCATTAAAATACAAAGAATGTATGGCAATTTCTTTCCAAACTTGAGCTCTATTATCTCTGAAAAATGAATGGTTACCCCCAATTTTCTTTTTGGATTCTGATAGCCCTTGCTAAGATCTGCTTTTTCCACATAGTCATAAACCGTGCAAAAATATTGTTGTATTAGTGGGCAATTTCTTTAAGAAATCTGAATAAACACACTGTACATGTACCAAGATGCGCAGAACGTATGGGCAGTAACAAAAGGAGGCACCGTCCTTAAGAATACGTAAATACCAGGCCTGGTGTTTGAGTTCTCTCAACATTTATGCATTGAAAAAAAAATGGGCAGCGAAGAGAAAAGAGAATAAAAATAAAGAGATGTAAAAATAACGAAATGTAACTGACTGTTACAGCCAGATTATGCAAATTGTAAACCTGTCAAATTCCTACTCCAGCTGGGTGCCAGAAGCCATTCATTAGTTTGTTATTGACAGGAATGCATGACCAGGTTTGAGTAACCAATGATTCGGTATACAGGGCTGTCATTAAGCTTTGAGTCACCTGTTACCTTGAACTTCACACCCATAACAAACTTGTAAGTAAATTGCAAGGACAAGAAACCGAGTTCATCCATAACATTGAGGTCCCATCATGAATACTCAGCCATAACAGGTGTTAGGGTTTACGGCCCTTAATGACAGCCCTGGGTATACACTGATCACACTAATAGATGTTACCTGTCTGTCTGACAGAAACAGATGGAATATAAGGTGATGTGGTCACTCACAATGGTACAGCAGCTTGACGATCTGACAAAAAACTGTCACTAGCAAACCGTACCAAGCATAAAGATCTCACATTATGAAATTAAATGTATAAACATGATAAAACCCATATTCAATCAGAGTCAATGTGGTCACTTGCAAATAGTACAGCAGCTTGAAGATCTAACAACAAAGCCATCACTAGCAAACTGTACCAAGTACCTGATGTGACCAATCGAACGTTTCAGTAATGGAACTCAATCAAACCCAATCAAACTAAATCGAATGACTAGGTTTGATTGATTTGGAAATCGAACACAATCGAACTAAAGAAATTGTGTGAAAGTTTGATTGTGTTCCATTTTCAAACCCAATCGAACGAATCGAACAAAAAAAATCATTCAAAATATATAAGTTATTTGAACAGTATGGTTCACAATGTGAGAACAACTTACAAATTAAGTTCATCAGACAACAGAAGATTATATGAATTTCAATTCACCCCAGCTATTTTAAATTTTCATAGATGATTCATTTATTTCTTATCAGCATATGTAATCTTTACAATAACCCACGCAAAATTCAATGAACCAAGCCGATGATGTGGAAAGAGTTGGCATTGTAAGCTGCCGAGAAAAACTTGCATCTCCCCAGATTTGGCTCTGCTACCTCTATTTTCAATAAAATGTCATCCCACACTGATCATGTTTTGTGATTGCCTTGCCGTCGAACTGAATCAAACC
Source organism: Siderastrea siderea (assembly GCA_964030785.1). Classification (NCBI taxonomy): domain Eukaryota; kingdom Metazoa; phylum Cnidaria; class Anthozoa; order Scleractinia; family Rhizangiidae; genus Siderastrea; species Siderastrea siderea. The sequence continues at coordinate 39,915,725 of OZ034975.1, forward strand.
TTATCGAACACAATCGAACCTAATCAACGTTTGATTGCTCCATTTTTTTTTTGTGAGAGCTCGACTGAATTCGATTACCGAACCCAATCATATGATTGAGTTCGACTGGGTTCGATTTGGTTTATCGAATGTTCAATTTGGTTCGATTGGTCACTTCGGGCAAGCATAAAGATCTCAAACTATGAAATAAAATGTGTAAACACGATAATTTAAAACAAAGAAAATATAAGCTTATTCCAGTCTTGATTTTAAAAGGTGTGGGAGCTCAGAAATGAGCCACAATTGATGTTGAGTTTACATCATGTACTTTTGAAGTCCCAAAGAAAGTGTCATCAAGAACACTTAAAGTGCGGGGCAATTGGCTTAAACGTGGTAAATATCAAACAAGGTACGAATATTTGGACATACAAGAGCCTTAGCTCACGTTTTACAGTCTAAAACTTAGCTTACCTCGGCAATTACAGCAAGAACCATGCATGATCATGAGCCATCAAATATGGCGGCCAAAAGTTGACTCGATCCAGCTTGTTAAATGGCAGAAAAACATTCCCACTGATCGTTAATCCGCTGTAAGAAGATTGTTTGCAGCTATTCAGAGACCGTGGAGCAGGGAGAAGGAATAGTTCACAAGCCATCTCTCCAAAGCGACAGAAATTTTAGACCTCAAACGATGAATTCAACGATCGGCGCCAAAAATACGAACAGCACGTCGGGAAGGGAACCACTTTGCGCATGATCAATTCGTACCCAAGGTCACTCGGCCAAACCCACCCTGGTACGAGATTGGGCCAGAACCGGCAAATAAATGAAAATGCGAACCGCTTTTCGATTCATTTTCATTAGCTCTAATAATATCAGTACTCTAAATCTACAACAAATTTTTTTTTCAAATTACAACTGCGTTTTTTATTTTTTTCTTATCCGTTAAGTTGAGAAAATACCGCTGCGAAGGAGCAACGAGCCCGGTTGGTACATCAAATATGCATCGTTCGCCAATGAAATTAAACGGGGGTATTTTCAGATGAATATAATTAACGCCAGTGCTCTGTTTGAAACGTATCTAAATTGATAAACTAACGCAAATTTGTAACACCTATAAATTATGATGCCCTTTTTGCGACTTCATGGTTTACAGCAGGAGCCTGAGATTTTATGATGCCCCGTTTGCGTCAATTTACAGAGTTTTTGTGGTGCCCCGTTTACGTCAATTTACAGAGATTTTATGATGCCCCATTTCCTTCATTTTACAGACATTTTACAGAGCCCCGTTTATGCCCTATTACAGACATTTTAAAGAGTCCGGTATATGCCGTTTTAGAGACACTGGTAGGGTCTAGATTCCATAGGTCCAAAGGAGGTCATTTTCTTGACTTAACTTACATTGAGAAAAATTCAAGAAGGAAGAAAGAAAGAAAAGAAGAAGGAAAAAACCGGAACAGAATGGCACACCAACGACCGTTAATTGCCAGGAATAAAATTTTAAGAATATAAATACAGTGTTACCATAACAATTAATGAAACGTAACCACCCTAAGGCTCCAGCACACTCTTCTTTGATAAACCGGAACTCTATTCTCTCTGTTCAACCGAAGCTCGATCCTTGCCTACGTCAGTACTCGAACGATAACTGATTTACTAGATTAAATATACCTCACGTATCCTGGGAACGACCTCCTTTTGAGCTATGGAAGACCACAGACATTTAACAGAGCCTCGAACATGCCATTTTACAGACATTTTACTTGGCCCAGTATATGCCATTTTACGTCAAAGCCCCGTATATGCCATTTTGTTTTCACAAAGAAATCACCTTAATTTCTTATCAGATACAGGAGCCCATTACTCTGTCACTCTGTCTGTTCAAGCATCAACAGCAACCTTACTGTATCTGGTAAAACCTTACTGTATCAACAGCAACCTTACTGTATCTGGTAAAACCATTTACATGTTGAAAATCACTATTTACAGCTCATTTACATGACACATGGAAACGATATGCGGTTCAATCGCCCCATTTTCTAGTAACCATAAATTTACGTGTTATTTACATTATCCTCAAATCTGCATTAGAACATGACCATGTAAAGTACCATTTACAGGACATTTACATTGTCCATGGAAAGATATCAGTTCCTCGTAAATTCAATTTACAGAGTTCTAACACTGCAGTTTTCTGTTAAGACCATTTACATGTTATTTACATGATGTGTTCAAACAATTTACATATTTTTTACACTACAGATACTGTAAATTTGCCAAAAGGAATTTACACATTTTTTACATGTTTTTCGAATTATAAGACCAGAAAGTGAGCCTGTAAATTTTCATTTACACCACGTTTACATAATCTATTGAAACGTGTAAATTTCATGTAAATTTTGTTTTACAAAACCTTAAAATGTAAATTGCAATTTACAAATCCTGTAAATCCAGATTTACATGAAAATTACATGTTTCGTAAATTTTCAACTTTTCCAGTGCCTGTGACTACATTTTTTGACTAAAATGGGTAGTTCACACGAAGGCACTTGGTCCCCGGGACTAGTCGCAGGGACCAGTAGCAAGGACTAGTTCCATCGTGTGTGCTGACCTTAAGTTGTTTATCGTTGGTTACATGGCCTGGGTATTGTCACCATTTTGTTCCTGTTGATATTTTATAAAATAAAAATGTCTTTAACTCGTAGTGGGCTACCTTGCTCTTCAGCAGAGAAGGGATACTGGGAAAAGGATACTTACGGGGATTTCAGTTGACTCTTTCTAGTGACTTGGTGACTCTTGATTGAGGGGAATTTGTGGGTCCCAGAGAGTAGCGTAATTCTTTATCTCAAGACTTACAGTACAAATTCAGCCTGACTTACAAACATTGGGAGGATTATACGAGCTCTACCTCACGACTTTCCTTAGAGAAAATCAGTTACAAGTTTACTTTGACATCCACTTCACAGGAAAAATGCAGGGATGTAGTATTAAAATACGTAAGACAAAAAATGTCGGTACGACTGTCATGATCTGTTAGCTAAATTCTCCGTAGGTATCAAATCATGATAAACTGTTGGCAAAATCAAGCAGAAGCAAGTCCTTCATTTGTCGCCTTAACGAAACAGCTAAGAGATATGGAAAACCAACACATGGTAAGAACAACAACAATAACAACAATAGCAAGAGCAACAAACATTCTTTTATTTAAAAAAAATCTTTTGAACTTTGAAATAATGCCCCCGAATCGAGGTGATGAATATTACAACAAGCATAACATTTGATCCACTTTGTAAGTTAAATTCAACAGCTCGACTTTTCGAGTGTTGGCTAGCGACTTGTCTGCTCGTAGCGGGTCATTATTATTTTTTGGAATAGATATTTATGGAGCTGTGACGTGAAGAGGTTCATATCCACCGCTGTTCACCAACCCTGGGATAAGAAATGGTTGTAGTATATTCCACACTAGTGAAGAGCCGGTCCCCCAAGTTATTTTGTTTTTTGGTGAATAGAAAAAAAACTCAGCTGTGCGAAGTGACAACTGCTTCGCCCGAAGTTGAGTAGCAATGCAATCCCGAATGTGAGCAGCCAAGAAAACCCTATTTACTTGACATGTACGGTGTATGCTAACAGCGGATACCTTATTGATAGGGAACCAATCAAAGTGGACCAGGGGCTGCGTACAATTAAGTATAATGAATCGTTATAACTCCAGCGTAAAACCATGGCAAACACACGCACCTCAAACACACACAAAAAGAATAATTAAATACAAACACGCACACACACATAAACATAACAATCGTAGGGGGTAATGCATACATTATGGCGGCAAATCAAGTCGTCAATTTATTGCTTGTGAAACCATAAGAATCTTGTATTTAAATTTATTTTCCGTTGTTCCTTTTTTTCAGAGGCTGATCAACATGCATATTTATGACAACCAGTTGTACGCAAAAGTCGAGGATCTGAACGCCTAAGCTGACTTTCGAATGTAATGAAAGTAAACTTATTAAGTCTAGTGTACATTTGTTGTTTTTCTACAGTATGAAGTATATTGGTGTTGCTGATGGTAGTTTCAAAGGACATGTATACTTTTACTATTTTTTAAGTCACGAAGTATTGTAAAAAAGGCCGGATTAATTAAACTTTCTCAAATTGACGAAATCAAATTGGCAAAAAGCAGTTGATGAGCGCAACCTTGTAATTCCCAACATAACGTCACCAGCGAGCTTCCGTAAATTGTTAGTTGTTGACATACCAAGAGTACAAAAGTACTGCAGAGGTTTGCCAATGCTGTAAAATTTCGCCGAATATTTTTATTTCATAACATTTAGAGGAATGTGTCGCGGGCATTCCACAATTTCTTGCACGCGAATGGTTCACGCTTTAGACTTTACATGGCTTTTCAAGGAATATAGCTAAGCTTCTATAAAAAAGGAGTTTTAAAAATTTTTGTATACATACCAAATTAACTTCCTATAGCAGGTCCTTGCAATGTGGATCTTAAATTGTAGCATGAATAATAAACATAGTAGCTGCCATTTCTAAGAGAAGCAGTATTTTTATACTTTACTGCTGACGACTCTTTTAGTAGCCTGTTCTTACCAAAATGGTACAACAGTAAGATAGAGATACATGAAATACAATAGTTTGTTTCTTTAGCTCGGTTGTTTCTGGTTAGCTTGTTATTATTACAATGTTTTAAGTTCTAAACTTCAATAATTAAAGTAGCTCTTTTCACTTTATACCGAGACAATGTTGTATTTAAAAATTACTCGTCATTACTCATACCCCCTCCCCCACTTGATTTGGTGCGAAGTGTGACGTCACCGACACATTCAGTGACGTTATGACATTTCGCGACTTGGCGGCCAAGTCGAATGAGCGGAAAAGAGAACGCCTGGGCAAAGATTGATGAATATTTGATTCAAACACAACTCAATCAGTTGTTTTCCTGCCTGAACTACGATCAGGTGTTTTTTTCTGTCATACACAGTTACAGGCGTCCCCTCTTCTTTTTCTTTGCATTAACCTCGCGCGCGTCATCTACGACCTATAATTTCTCAAACACCTTTTAAGCAATCGGTCGGCCTACATTATGGACTTTCTGATTTTGTATCATCCTTTTCCATTACATTTAGGGCCTGCCGTTTATTGACCCCAGCCTTTAAAAATGGGTGATTTCAGCGTAATTAGTCTTGACGTATGGTGTGGGTTTTTTGATTGGAGGCAGTGGATTCTGAGAGGTAGTTACTGTAAGCGTCTCTTGTCTGCTGAAATTTTCCAAGTCAGCATAAAGCACCTCACCTGGTTTGCGTTTCTATGATAAAAAGACGTAAAGAAGAGATTATTTTTATCTCTTTAGTTTACTACATTTGCCGTTTTGTTGTTGTTTTTGGAAAAATAAAAAAATTCCAGCCAGGAATCATAATAAAAATTCTAAAAATGGTTTTGTTCTGCAGCGACGGTTACATTGTCAGTGTTGTAACTGCTAAAACTACAATCATCGATTTTCATCGATCTTTGCCCTGTACCTTTTTGCCATCCTGAGACCCTTCATCGACAGTGTAACGAGAATTGCTTTGGTATCCAACTCCATCGTGATCTTGGACATCTTCTCTGGAAGAAAAATGTTTGTTATTAATACTATTTTATTTATTTATTTATTTATTTATTTATTAATTTTTTTTTTCTTCGTCTTTTCTTTCTCGGAGAAAGTAGCTATACAGCTAACCTTGTAAACCCGAGGTGAAATAAAGGTGATGTTGTTGCTGTGAGGGGGCATTTTATTGGTATGATTCAGTAACGTTAACGTCGGCTGAGGAGCAGGAATCAGCCAGGAGTATTCACGCTACTCCCCTGCGATGACATGCTAAATGTTATTCGCAAGGCTTCTCACAGAATTCAGTTAGGTTGCCCCAAGAGCTGGCTGGTTATATGAAATAAAGCTTGTTCACTCAACAAACAACACAACGCGATGCTATAACGACCCCGTCTTCGGGGATAAAACAGACCTTCAAGTTCAAAATTGAAAACATCACTTGCATCATTGACTGGTGACGTATTATTTATTAAACAAATGTGTCTCCATAATAAAAACAAAGTTATAAAATAAAACTTGAAAAATAATGCCCAGTTTATACACTTAAGGTTCAATTTCTGGAACAACTCAGGTGGGTTGCATAGGGTGAGATCGTGAACAAGCTTTGAGAAAAAGGGCAGATATGACATACTTTGAAGTAAACATGTGAGTAAGTTCCACATCGAAAAATGACAATTATGAAATAAATGTTTGTTAGACAAGTGCAACATCCTGAGCAAAAGTACCGCAAAGAAACAAATTTCAATGGAGTTCTTCTTATCTCCACTCTACTAGGTATAAGTACAATAAAAGTATTACTTACTTTTCTTCTTTACCAACTTCACGTTGGAGAAAGCAGGGTTGCCATGAAAAAAATAGTAACAAGTAAGATTTGAGTTCACTTTGGTTTCAAATTAAACTTCTTTTTTCTTTGTCCCAGGTTAACAACCACAATCTTTCCCAAGCAAAAATAAGAATCAAAGTGGTCTGAAAATTTACATCACAACACCACGTCCTGCTTAGTGCTTAAATGCAACGTCAGAAGCGACAATTGTAGGGAATACAGAGAAACTAGAAAAAGGATAAGATCAGTAATTAAGTCGCGAAAGTCTATCAAGTGTGGTACGAATATGTGACTTTTTGTCGGGAACTCATAATTTATCATCATCATCATCATCATCATCATCATCATCATCATCGCTATTGTTATCGTCATCGTCATCGTCATCATCATAGGCCTTCAAGCCCAATGATGTATAGTACAAAAACTATCAAACGTTGCCAGAAAAGGCCATTAAAGTACTCATACAATACTCACTTCTTGTGTCCCTTCGCAACCACACTGCAAAGGCAACGATAATAACTACGACCAGAGTTCCTCCCGCTAAAGTTCCGATAATGATCCATGCAGAATCATCTAGGATACATTAAAAAAAGCTTACAATTTGTTTTTTAGCTCAGATCAAGGGGGTTCAAGATTAAAGCTATACACAAGCGATAATTCTCGACGCGGTTGATTTCCAATCGCTCACATGTAAAGAATGTCCTCTGAAGCCAGTGCAATGAGTCATTCAATGAAATGTTAGGGTCATCGTTGAAATGACACGCCTTTCACAGCAGTAATTTCGAACGTTGTTGTTTTTGAATGCTTTACTAGTCTAGTAAAAGCTAACAAGCAGTCTTCTGCGATGGTGCTGAAGCCTTTCTTGCCACAGCCTTCATGCTCTGTCTCTGGAGAAGACAGACCCTTTTACTATCCATCAATGACCAAATGACAATTTGTTAAAGAGACTTGACAAAATCCTGGCGGAGTATGTGGAAGGAAGGTACTTGGGCAAGCTAATTCTAAATCAGCATTAGCCTAATGAAGTAGCAAAGACCCTTTTTAAGTAGTATTTGCACGAGTCAGTGTCCTTTGTATAGACGACTTTAAACTTACCTAGTGGTGTTGTTCTAGCATCGTTTTCTGGCGTGACACGTCTAGCAGGAGTGGAAGAAATTGGTTTCCTAGGAGCTGTACAAAAACAGTTACATATGATGTTGTACATGTGTACACATGCAACTTGGAACAAACACGAATACTTATCAAGGTTTGGATACATTCTAACGAAAGAGACGCGATACATAAAATTACAGTATTCAAGAGTAGATAAATGAAACTTACATGTACTTGCAATTCGAATCAAAATAGTGAAGCTGGCAGAACCTTGGCTGTTTGTCGCAGTGCAAGTATAATTTCCTGCATGACTATCATTCACTTTATGCAAACGGAGATGTTTGTCAGTGGTAACAACTCTGCCAGCTGCATTCCTCCAAATATACTGTGGACTGGGATTTCCACTTGCATGGCATGCAATAGAGGCAGTCTCGCCGGCAGTTATTTTCCATTTAGCTTTTTTTGGTTTGATAATTTCTGGTGGACCTGGACAACAAAAGTAAATGTTCGACAGTTCGGTTGGTTTTCAAATGAATTTCAACCTCTTTAAGCCTAAAAGATTCCATACACACTTTTGAAACTAATCAATGAAACGTTACACACATATATTATGCAGTGTAAACTTAAGGACTGCACAGTGGGAAAGAAGGGACCTTGGTTAGCGTGAACATATTCAGGGATCGGTTGTCAAAGCCAACACCTTAAGCCAACCTAGGATGGGCGTCAATTTTGAATCCAGTTTTGTGGCACAGCAACATGGAATCCTAAAAGAAAACACTTTCCTTCTGCAATTGGGCATAGGTTACGTTCGCCCCGTTACTTAGAATTAGCAGTTGAAATGCTCTTTAACAAGAAAAACAGATAACTTGGTTTACTTTCACACCCTGGTCAACGATAGACGGCTTTTGAAAAAACGGACTAAGATGTGAAGGCAACGAGTATCATTACTATTGTGACGCATTTTTACTTGTAATTCAAGGAAGTTTCAATAATAATTTTGATAAGATAAACTTACCTGGAAGGACAATAAAGACGTCCCTGCTAGCAGGATTACCAAAGCCATTATCAGCAGTACATCGGTAGGTTCCTTCATCCTGTTTACCGGTGATGTTCAAAGGAAAGGTGACGACACCATTATCAGAGAGTCTTGTCCAGGTGATGTTTGGAGCTGGATACCCAGCTGCTGTACATTGTGGCGACACTACATCACCTTTATTTACTGTCTTGTCTTCAGATATGTAAGTGATCTTGGGCGGAACTGCAAAGTTAAAGCAGTAAAGTTAAAGTACATCTATGAAACTCGAGTCGGGCTTGAATTAAGAGGGTATTTGTATTACGACTTGCTTGGTTTACATATTGAAATTACAAATATTGTTGTTAGATCTAGATCAACGCAGTTGTTATAAACTAATTACAATGTTGAAACAACAACACTGAACGCTGTAAATGGTTAAACAAATTCTTCATCAGGAATGGTATTTACTTTGGACGTTTGTTTCCGTGAAGATTTTGCTGTACGCCCCTAGGGTCACACAGAGATCTTTTTTTTTTCAAAAAATTGCGTCGTTTACCGTTTTCCATCGTTTGCTTCCATAGAAAATATCCCAAACGTTCATTAAACTTTCTAAGATAAAAATCAGTGATAGGGACATGACCTTTCGACGACTTCATTTCGCCATTGTGAGGTGCGATTATGCAAAGTTTGTCAGTGGTATACACCTAATTGCAATAACGTTGTCATATAAAAATGAAAAAAAAGAAAAAAGTAAAAAGCCAAACAGGAATAAATTAGGCACGCGAACTACATTCAGGAAATTGCTCTGAAGAAGGGCTAAAGCTCAAAAGGTTGATACCTAATACGGTGACCAATTTACCTTGCATCAACTCATTTGATATCAAGTTGGGTTATTACAGCGTAGTCCATAAGTGCTTTAAGAATAGTTAAAATCTACGAATGTAATTTACATGGGCAATTTTTTCCACTTTTGTATGACAATGTTATCGCAACTAGGTGTATATACAAATATTTAGGTGTGAAAATGTGGGTAATACAATAAAAAACAATTGGGAAAAAAATAAAGCAGAAAAATATAAACACAATATAAACAAGAAAACTGTCTGCTTGAGTGATCAACGTAGGTCTCTTACTTTTTATGAGCATTTCATAGACTAGACATTTAAGATTTCCACGGCATTATTTTAGAATGGAAAATTGCTCATGGAGGGTATTTGGATATCATTTAAACAACTTTTAGCGAGAAAATCCGTTTTGAAATAAGAGACATAAAATCTCTGCAAAACAAAAATTTGATTACCCGCCTATATGCTCTTTACGTTCATATCAAAATCTGTAAAGATTTTGGGTTCCTTCTGTGAGTGCCGGAGAACGAATGACGTAAAACAAAAGAAACAAAAGACAGAAAACAATTAAACTCCAAAATATAATCAAATTACAATGTCTTACAAAACAAAAGAAGGACATGTGATCCGGTACCTGAAGAAAGACCCAGAATTTGCCCCAGATAAACTCATTGTCAGTAATGACAACGCATGTTAGAAGAAGAGCATGTAGAGAGGTTTTAAACGTTACACGACCAAAGGGTATGAAAATAATTCGTCATTTTAAAAAGGCTAAGTCACCAATTTTTATTTTTCAGCAATTTAAAAAAGTCAAAAGACAGAAATCCAAACTGAAGATAAGTGCCTTAGGCCACGGAAGACCAGAATGAAAACGGATTGCAACTTGCTGCTTATGTCTAGCAAAAATCATCATAAACTGATTAGTTCTCCTATCAAATATCCACGTCATTTCTTGGGGTTCTAAGACCATGCTCTTAGTTTTGATTAAGGACGTTCGAACTCATTTATGCACATTCATACTGCACACGCAATTACGTCGCAATGATGCGCTATTGTCATTCATCGAGCGTGTGCGCTAAAGAAGAAAAGCGCTGACGGGCATTGCAGTATCTATGCACGGATGTTACCCCAATTTTCTTTCCATGGGCTACCCTTTATGAAAAATTCAATAAGATCTGTGTTGTGGAAGTTTCCATGTTTTTCTGCCCACGAGCTATCAAAATGCTGCTATTTTTGCATCTCTGAAATGCGTTATTCGTTCAGTCTGACAGAGGTTAAGGTATGAAAAAATCTGTTTTGTATAAAATTTTTGAGCGAACGTCCTTAACCAGAATTTTAAGACATAAAAATACCAGTGACATAGCCCCCTTTTTTAAACACATTGTGCCTATACCTGCAACTTTAATCCGTACGTCGTATGCCCATTCTTGGTCAGCTGATATCTTGCACTGGAACGTAGCGTTCTCTCTTTCAGTTACCTTATTAATTGTCAAGGTAGAAAATTCACTCGTACTGTCAATGGTAAATCGAGTTTTAAAGTTTTTCGCGCCGTATATTTGGGCTGGGCGTCCCTTCATTACAGCTCCAATACCATCTGGCGGATTGTTGCCATAACGAATGCTAAAGTAGGTAAACTCTATGCTTTGATCAGGCAGCAGGGAGTAATTCCATCTAACAGGAAAGTTGGTGCTTCCATTTAGTACTTGAATAACAACGGTTTTAATATTAGCGGTACCAGAAACCGTTTGGTTCCAAGCTGGACGAGGGGCAGTCCACATAAATATAGCACCTGTTGGAAGTTGTTTGAGCGTTAGCAACATTCTGGTGAAAACATGCTTACGTTGCTTATTTCAAGTTTCTATAACTCGACGAACACTTGGCGTTGGACAAAATAATGGTAGTTCATGCAAACAGTGCAAGGTTTTTAAAAGTAAAAATTCAGCTCTGTTCAAATTTCATATTGCACACACTTACAGTTATACTAGAAAAGAATGGAACTTTCGCTGGAAGGGCTTCATATGAGAAACGCTTTTGTCATTTTTGACATTTTCACGGTCATTGTGACAAAATTATGGGCGAAATTTTTGTTGATTAGTCTCCACGTTTCGAAAGAAATGCTTAAACCAAACAAAATCGGGTGTTAGTTAATCTAAAAAGGTTCCAGAGACAGCAAAAGATTGTTTGGTTGAAAATCTTGAATATCTAGGCGCCTGGTGGGTTTTTGTGGCTGTAGGGTAAACTTGCATTGACACCGTTCAATTTTGCCTAGTTTTCGTCAATTGGCGTGGTAAACAGAAACAAAAATAGAAAGACTCACTTGTTATAGGACAGAATTGATGAATCCCAAGCAGCAAAAACGTAAAGTATTCGATCAATAACATGGTTTTATAGAACCACTAACAAAATATCTGTACAGTGGGAGACAATCTAGAGAGTGGTGGTAAAAAGAACTTGTACAGCAAAACCCATCGATAGGTGTAAGATATCAAATGGTGCGTGTATAAATAAGTTTTGCCATATATGCAGGAACAATTCTCTATGACCATCAAAGGACAGTCTTCACTTATTTAAAAATAGCACATTACTTTTGTCTTCTTGCGCAGGTGTTATAAATGTTGCCAAATGTTATCCTCATAGTATCAGTCGCAATAAAATTAGTAAAGAAAATTGGTCCCGTATGATAAGACCTAAATCTTTATATCTTTGTGGCTAAATACAAGGGATAAAAATAAAATATTACTCGTTTTGAAATTATAAACGTAAGTGTTATGTTGACAATCTCCTCTTTAATTCTTTAGCTTTGTACGGCAATACAACACTAAAAAGCAAAAATATTCGTGAGTCACAAACGTCACCAGAAGGGCCATTTATTTCCCTTTAGATGTAATTCTGACCTCGGATACTAAAAAAAGACTTGTACCTTCATTGACAAGGAGCCAAACCATACCTTATAAAGGAACTAGCACAATTCTACAAAAACAGGAAACTAGGAGAACAGGCAACTGTTGCGTAAACAGAAAAAAAAATTACGGGCGCGTTCAGGACAGGGATGAAAATGATATAATTAAAAAATTATTTAGGGAATAGCTAAATAGGACAAGGATATGTCTCCTTTCCCATCGTCGATTTGCTCGTCATTCTTCTTTACCGAGATCTTTTTTTCCCTAACGGTTTATTACTCATTATCAATCTGGAGCTTTCTTTGAATTGCAAAACAAAAAGAGTGTTACACTTCCTGTAATAAAAATCTGGTATTTTAATAAGTACAAAATAAGAAACGCCACGTAAGAAGACCGAAGTATCCCTGACATGTTAAACGAGCATTTCAAATACCGTTTTCCTGTGTTTAAAGTGAAGTGAAGGTAGAAATAACAAACGAGGTTTGTGTACATATGCGACGCTGACGCTGAGTTGGCTGTAAATTCCCTTTTTATCCCTAGATTTTCTGAGAATTTTTTTTTAGAGAATCAAATGCTTAAATAGGCTGTTAGTTTAATGTTAGATATAGATAACCATGCATTTCTTAAAAAGTAGAATGAGAGAAAATTTTATCTAGATCTCTCGACTTGATTTTCGGAACTTTTCTGTGTGGTTGTACCCTTAATGCCAAAGTATGCACTGGCACGCCATTTTCGGAGTAGAAGGTCTTTACGATTTACCAGAATTATTGCCAAAATCCTGATCCTTCTTCTTCGATAGTGCCATTCCCAGTTCTGAAGTAATCAGTCAGTATCATCACACACGATAAATTTATTCGATCTCCTTATAACCGTTCGCCATCTTCAAATTTCGATGTAAGGAAATTGGAAACTTGGCGTGGGCAGCTCCAAAAGACCCAAACGAAATATCGAAAATTTGCTTCAAATCGCCACCATTTATGTCGTTTACGGTCTTTTGTGAGGGGGCCTGGGAACAAATGGGGACTGGATTTTTTGTCACATTGGAAATAACTATTTTGGTTCGCGGGCTAAAACGCCGTGCATTCAACTGTAAGCAAGTCCAGCAGAAGAAGAAGAAGAAGAAGAAGAAGAAGAAAAGCTGATGCTAACGATGATGATGATGATGATGACGATGATGATGATGATGATGATGATGATCAAGAGGAGAAGAAGGATCGGAGGAGGCAAAGGGGGAAAGAGGGAAACAAGAAGAGAAACGGTAGCTCGACTTGTTTGCTAGTGTTTTATTGATTTTAACCTAAGCACCCGTCCTCAGAATTTCTGACTTCTCAGTGGGGTAGTGATGGCTATCTTGCAATTGTGTCCGTTACTGTAAATGAACACTGAGAACAGAACATAAGACATTCACTTTAGAACACCAACTTTATTGGATAGATAAAAAATACAATTCCTGTAAACCTGCAGTTTGGTAGCCTGCACTTCAGGCGTTTTCCGAGGACGCGTGTGTACCAAAATGACCAAAATCTCAGTTAATCGTAGCCGCCATGTTGGATTTGCAAACTCTTAGGGACCTTTAAAATCCAAGATGGCGGTTATAGCGTTCGCTCACCCATAAAAAACGCCTCCATTGCACGCTACCAGTTCGGTGACGTACATACAGTTCCCAATCAATAGAAGCCATCAAAAGTATGGGCTAGTGGAAGCCTTGCGAGCGCCGAGCGCGACGGAAGTGGAAAAGTGCCCCTCCCTCTACCCTCCTTCCTCTTGTGCTTCCTGTTTCCTCCTGGCGCTTCACTCCCGCTGACCTTCTTTTCCCTCCCTTCCCTGCCACACACTTGACTATTTCAAATTATAACAACAGTTTAAATCTTACAAGCAATCATATGATAGAGATTTTTACATTGTAATTGGGCTCACATATAATACTGATATACATAACGCTACATTTCCCAACTTAAAAATAAATAGGTAGATGTCTCTGCTCGTCAGACGCTCGAGGTGAGTCTAAAAACAATAAAAACAATACAATAGTGAAATTAGGGCCCTAATTGTACCATCAACATCAAGGAACATTTCAGCTGCCATTCCAGCAACTTAGTTTACTGCATCTCGTGCCGTCGTTGCCTGGCTCTCTAAATCGGGGAAACCGGTCGAACCCTCTGAGAACTTTTCGGAGAACACCTCAGAAGCATAGAGAAAAAATTCCCTGGTTTCTACGTTGCTGAGCACTTTAATGGCTTAGACCACACTTTGCCCGACGCCGAGATTCGTGGTATTAAGCTCTGCACCGGTAATAACATCCACCGGAAAAGACTGGAAATGCGGCTAATCGTCAGGCTTGGAACTGCGCGACCACGCGGGATGAACATTAACTTTTCTTTCATTTGAAACTAACACGCGCGCGCGTCTATCATTGCGCGTGCTCTTCTTCTTCAACAAGCGTTAGAAATTTTCTCTCACGCAACGGCTGTTGTCACGCGTAATTCATATGCCACTGATGAAGGGCTAAGCCCGAAACGTTTGGCTTTGAAAAGAACTTTTTTTGGCACTTCACTACCTTTTGTTTTTTATTATTTTCATCTTAGTTAGTGCCACGCAGTACCGTGAACTTTTGTTCATCATTTATCTATGTTGACGTTTTAGCCTGTAGCTCGTTGACTACATTACTGTTGTACTGTTTGTGTTAGGGTATATTAGTGTATTCTTCCTGTACCTTTTACCGTTTTGAGGCTTTTCAATGACGGCGTAATGAGGAATGTTTTGGTATCTAGCTTCTCCGTGAACATGGTCATCTCCTCTGAAAGTGAAATGCTTTGCATTAGAGAATATTTTCATTGCAACGAGTCGGTAACAGTAAAGTTGGCCCAGAAGCATGAACCAACTATAGGAGTATTACTACTCCCCCCTGGATGAGATGCTGACCTATTTGCAAGGCTAACCTGCAGAATTAAATACGATTTTCCCAAAGACTCACCAGATATTTGAAATAAAAGTTTTCTTAAGGAAACAACACGATATGGTCTACTACATGTGTATTTAAAAAAAACGCAATTTACAGTGAAAAGTATTCGGTGTAACGCCTTCTTTAATGAACACATCTCCCTAGTGCAAAAAAAGTCACGAAATCAAATCGCAAAAGTATTGTGCAGGTCATACAGTTACGGCTAGTTAAGAATGACAACAATAACAATTAAAAAGTATTACTTACTTTACTTCTTTGCAACTTCAAGTCGTAATAACCGCACGCATGAAAAGTAAAGTCAAAGAATTAAAAAATAGTGAGCAAGGAAATTGAACACTATTTTACAGGAAGTCAACTACAAGC
Source organism: Siderastrea siderea (assembly GCA_964030785.1). Lineage (NCBI taxonomy): Eukaryota > Metazoa > Cnidaria > Anthozoa > Scleractinia > Rhizangiidae > Siderastrea > Siderastrea siderea. The sequence continues at coordinate 39,931,306 of OZ034975.1, forward strand.
AAACTACAACTCGGGAGCAAGGGAAGGTCAAATAAGACCTTTGAGACTTCTTATATGTGAAGAGTGACAGTACGTGTTGTGATTTTAATATGAATTTGCTTGCAACTTGATCTCTTGCTTTTTTATCTCAGACTTATAACCATAACAATGAGCAAGGCAAAATAAAAATCAAACTAGTTGAAACCAAAAGAACAAAAACACATTTAGAGCACAGCACACATATCCCGAATATTGTAAACGTGAAGGCTTAATTGTGTCTATCATCATCATCATCATCATCATCATCATCATCATCATCATCATCTTCATCATCATTGTCATCGTCATCGTCATCGTCATCGTCATCGTCATCGTCATCTTCAAAGGCCTTCACGAACAATGACGCATAGAATGGGAAGAGCATCAGAATTTTCCAGAAAAGGCCGTTAAAGTAGTTATTACTCACTTGTGTTGTCCATTTGCATCTACCACATCGCTAAGGCAACAATAATGACTAAAACAAGAGCTCCTCCTACTGCAGCGCCTATAATGATCCATGAAGAATCGTCTAGAACACATTGAAACAAAAGAGCTTAGAATTTCTTTGTTAGCCCAGAATTTTCCTGATTTTATAAAATTACATTACATCTTAAGACGCTATTGTTTCTTATAACCCCTCCTTGAAGGATTGCAAATTAAAACTGCACAAACTTCAATTGTCGAAGCAGGTTGATTCTCCATTCCTTCTCATTAACACTGACGATGGGTGCCTAGAGCCAGGGTAATGACTCCGTTAATTTAATGTTCAAGTGTCATTGTTGAAAAATGATTTCTAACGGTGCTGTTTGGTATGTTTTACACGGTTCCAGTGAAAGCTACCCTGCAGAATTAACGTAAGGTGGCATAGAGCCTATATCCTTCCAGAGAAGCTATTAGAGTGTGATAGCCCTTACGTTGCGACGCTCAGCAAATCAGCTGTTATTGCCAAGCTAATTCTAAACTAGCACTAGGATAACGTAGTAGCGTTTACCCTTAGTAGTATATCTGCATGAGTCCCTGTTCTATGCATAGATGACTTTGACCCCCCCTGATAATGTTGTTCTCGCCTCGTTTTCTGGCGTACCACGTGTAGTTGGAGAGTAAGGGGTTGGTTCTCTAGAGGCTGGGTAAAGTCATTATCACTGATTTTAGGTTACAAGTGCATATAAAGTTATTTCAGCATGTTCCATTCAACATACACGAATACTGAGAACTATCAAGGTTTAGTTAAAGTCTTTCTTAAAGGCACGTAATACATTACATAAAATTAAATTCAAGAGTACAAAAATTTCGTGGGAGGGTTACTTGTAATTCAATTAAATGCTATTCCAACTTTGTTGGAATAGCAATAATGACCTCCCTGCTAGCAGGATTTCCAAATCCGTTATCAGCAGTACATCTGTAGGCTCCTTCATCTTGGTTGCCAGTGATGGTCAAAGGAAAGTTGACAACACTGTGATCAAAAACTCTTGTCCAGGTGATTCTTGGTGCAGGATAACCATCTGCCGAAAAACGGAGTGACACAACATCACCCGTTTTTACTGTCTCGTCATTAGAGATATAAGTAATTTGTGGTGCAACTGAAACATAAAAACTTATAGTGGAGCTCCTTTGCGGCCGAAGGCCGCAGAGCGGCGCCCCATACTCATACTAAGCGGCGTGCTGGCAATTTTTCATGGTTATGGCAAACGAAATGGCTCGCGGGCGCGTGCACTGTACGTCCGTACGTACGTCCGTCGCATTTCCTGACATTCTTACATGAGGCAAATTTTTGCCCAGTTTCTTGCCAATGGCGTGCAAGGAATCGAGTGAGTCTTTTGACGTGGTAACTGGACGTTAGCTATGCAGTTTTTCTTGACTTTTCATTTTAATAGGTCCATTTTTCTTTCATTAAAATTTAATTTAACCCTATTCTGCCTGGGCTTTTTTTGAGTTTCTGAGCCTATATATAGATCTCAAAAATAATTAAAGCTCTTGCGATGAAACCTGGCACGTTTGTAGCACGTCATTAGCTTAACAGGTTGGGCTTATGACGTGTCGATTATGACTTGTTGTGACGTCACAATAACGTCACAAACCCGCCATTTTGAATTTGAGGCCGCCATCTTGAATCCCAAACCTGACGTCATACAGCTGACAATGACGTCACCAAAAATATATGATTTTGTTCTAAGAAACATACTTAGTCAAAACAAGCGCACAAAAGTAAAAAATTATCTTCTTCTTACAAACGAAGGGGGAAAACCTGAAAAAAGACTGAAAAAAGACAGAAAATAGTCAAAATACACTTCTGAGAAGACGGTTGCTATGGAAACGTCAATCATCATAGACACGTCATTGACACAGGAAAATTTTCTCTGATAAATTTTAGGAAAAGGTACGAGATTTGGTGATTATTCGTCAAGCCGTTTAAAAGTTATAATTTGTTAAAGTCAGCGCGGACACAATGTGCCCTCCCCCCCCCCCCGCCAGGCAGAATAGCAGAAGAATAGCAGAAGAGCAGAGACAAAGGAAAACAGAAAGAGATAGAAAACAACAACGGTAAAAGAGTAGAAACGCCACTGAAGAACAGTGTCAAGCAGAGAGACACCGAGAGACACCCACCTGAGAGACACCGACCGAGAACTCTAAACATGTCAGGTACAGTTTTCTTGATTTTTATCTATTTGTGGTTGGAAATAATTTTGTACCATCGAATAATCTACGTCTATGTTTTTGTATTTTATTCTACACATGAACAAGGGGAAAGAAATCGTAATAGAGAGAGGACGGATAAGAAATTTACGCCAAGAACAGCATAAAGCTAGAAGGTGTTCAGGTAAAATCAAATTCCGTGCTTTAGCAAAGTTTTTTTAACAAAAAAAATGCACTGTAAAAAAGGAAACTTTTCGTCCAGACTTAAACCGCACCTTTTATGTCATTTAATACTACTGGTAAAAAGTGAAAAAAGAAAAAAAAGATTTAAAAAAATCACAATTTTAGGGGGTAGTATAAAGATGGTAATTTGTCGCGATGGTATCATAATACAATCTCAAAATGGTCGCGTGGTCGAGAACCATTTCAACGTTAGAAATGGAAAGATAGGCTAAAGAAACTCGACTGCCGGTCCCGACTGCCTATTAAGTGGAATATGAATGTCTTAGAGAGGAGAAATTTGGATTGCTTTGGCCCGATGCTTTGAACCAGCGTGAAGATTTGATTGCTGAGTTTCTCGGAATTTTTCAGTCATTTCATAGAATATTACGGTATGGTACATTCGCTTTTAAAAAGAAGGATCTCGCTATCTCAACTCGCTTATTTCCAATTCCCTGTTATCTCGAACAAAAAAATTGTCTTGTTTTGGTCATAAGTAAAATATCTTCAGTTATTTACTTTTACGACAATAACCCTCTCCAGGTTATCTCAAATTCCTGGCAATGCTTTGGAGGATATGTTTTATTTTCACGCAGCAAACTCTGTAGGCAAAGAAAAACAGCTTTAGTGAGGTAAAAGACAAAAACAAGTACCAACGCGAAGCGTCGAGATGTTAACTGGACCATTGGCATGATTGATATCCTCGGGAGTAATATAAATAAGCGAAAAGAATTAATCCAGACATTGTTTACAATATCATCGGCAAAAGCAGACCAATTCCAAGTAACGAATCGATGAAAAAGCACATCCTTATTTATAAATCTATCGAAGTAGGTCTTAAATATTCTTTAAACCTAATTCTGAATTCTGAATTGTTTGCTTGAATTTTTAATTATTTCGCTTCACTTAAGAGTAATGTGTGAATGTTTTGCTTATCACTTTAAAAAGCCTTTAAATATTGCTTTCTACAAGCTATAAGGCGACTGCGATTTTCCATTTTTTTTTCATCGCAGTACCTACACGTGTGAAATAAATGCATTGAATCATGGAAAGTGCTTTTTACTATTTTTGTCACTCATTGGAATGTTCTTGTTTTAGAAAGTTCATTTAATTACTGCATGTGCATTTTTCGTTTATCTCAAAAATCATCGTATTCCCGGGGAACGGGGAGGGTATCTACTCTGCAAGCATAGGTTTCTTGGCCATCCTATGTTTCGGCGGGCGGATAAGTAACCTCTGCACAAAACCATTCGATTTCCTGTCATGCAGGAGCAACATTCGTCATCACTCGCATTGTCACTTCCTGTCTTCAACATTTTGCACGCGCACTCATACGCCAGCCTCGCTAAAACTTGTCAAGTTCATGAAAACGTAACGCTAATTTATCAGGCCATTCAAGCCCCACAGGGCACGACGGCCATTTTTTAGCGCTGTGTTTTTCCTGAAAGGGGCGTGTGGCGAACAGTCGTCTCAAGACTCTCAACAGGGTGAAGAAATGGAACTTCCCAAGAAGAAGAGGAGCAAATAGATCCCTGGTCACGCAATTAAGATGAAGTTACCAGTCGCCACGAAGCCCAGCTCGAAGCTCAAATAAACGAGTATCAACAACATGGAGATTCGCCCGAAGTGGCCCGTGTTAAAGCTGAAAATGCTCTATTACCAGTGTACGGGAAGGAGCTGAGAAAAGTCCTTTTGGAGTATTTACAGCGGGTGCATGCCGTGAAGAAAGATTCGACCTTCCGTAAAGTGATGGAGACCAAAAATGAATTAAAGGAAACAGAAGGCTATGATTGACTCGAATCGACAGAACTCGCCATCGATAAGCGAAAATATTCCTACTCAATCGATTGTTTGTCAAACAACCTGTTCCGGCGAAGACTAAGCGAACTTTGTCTGTTAAACTATTCTTGTAACACATTAGCGGTTTTGTTATTAATAAACGTATTTGAAAAGGGATCAGCTGTTTACTCCTTCTCGTGTCTAGCAGCGGGTAACTTGTCTATAAAAGCACTCTGTTAAACAAAGAGGTGCTAATTTCTCAGGCAAATTCGGATGAGTTACCGTAGTTCGCTTCATTATGCGCATATACGCATTCTCTACTTTTAATGAAATGTAAAGACAAAAACAGACACATAAGAACGGTTTATTGGCACACGAAAATAAAATACAATGTATATTGAATTGTTTTCGTTTTCGACCGACAGTGCTACCCACGCTCTTTCGTAGCCACCTAATGTAAGGTATGCCAGTGACAGGTTTGATCCCTTCAAGGTCTTGCAGGCAGAGTCCACACTTTAAGATACTCATCTTGAAACTAGAGTAACAGTGCAAACGCAGATCCTTTGCACTGTCGTAAGTATTCTTTTGCTTGATGTCAAATAGTGAAATGAGGCGCTCAACAGAAAGTGCGCTTCTATTTTGAAAACATAATGGACTCTTAACTGACCAATCGGTGTTGACTACGAGCGGGCAAGTTTGAGCAAGCATATTGTTATCATGGTGCAAAAAAAAAGACGCTCATTAGTATTCTTTTGTGAAAAATGTCGAGTTTTCTGTAATGAGATGATTACAACTCGACTTACCTCGACCTAACTCGACACTTACCTTCGACTAAACTCGACTTACCTCGACAGTAACAAGGCTAAGTCCATACCTATATAACTACTAGAATGAATCAAACAATTATACCATGTTTACATGATACGAATTGGGTTTTCCATACCAGAATAAGAATTTTAGATCCATTACCACTACTGGGGTGAACTCACTCCGGTATGACTCACAGTGTTATAAGATTTTCCCTCTAGAGAAGCAAGAGGGAACTGGGATGAACTTGTATCAGAATGAAAACCATACATTATACAATGTACTGGTGTCCTGTAAACACCCCCTCAGAATAAAGCGGAGCAGCGCTCGAGAATGTTTAACAACATCCTCAGAGACTCAGGGGCAGTAAAACCCTGATTTCATTGAAGCAGTGCAAACTCAGACTGTCAGGATGGCATAAGTGTTTACATATGGCCAACCATCCCTAAAAATACAGTTTACCTGTTATCCACCAGCTTGGAATGCTTCAATGCCACAAACTAAATGCGCATGCTCAAAACAAATATCTTAAACCAATTTGAACTCATGTTTATGTGGTTGCCCAGTGTGATTTAGACCGTTCGGCATGAGTCATTTTAGCGGAGCCCGCGCGCTAGCGGAGCACCATTGCTAAGGAAATTTGGTAATCTATCGATCCGAGAAGTTTTGGTTGCGACGCCAGCGTACGTCCGTCCGCCCGTACAGACTCTGGGGAGGGGGAGAGGAGTCGCAAGACAACCCGACAATGCTTTTTTTTTCTTGGCGGGAAATCGCGCGGTGCTTTTGGGCAACCGGCGTTTTTCTTGGCCGGAAATTGCACGACCACCGTCGCTTTTGAAGAAGAGGTTTTTTTTTTAAGCTTAGCTTGTTTAGCAAAACGATTCAGTTCGACAGAAGTAAAGTTTAGAACTTGAGAAAAAATTTCAAATAACTATAAATGGAAAGAAAGAGTTCAGAGACCTCAGTTGTCCTTTTAAGGAAAGCAAAAAGTTCAAGTTACTTTTAAAGACTTCATCTTTGTTGTCGGTTCCGTGCTTCGAACTGGGTCGGCACAACGCTGGGTTCGCAGTATTTCGCAGCGATCCCGATACACTTCATACACTGGATATATCCCTGTGCTGATCCCGTGTGTTTTTGGCGCGAAATCGCATGTTGACCCGCGTTGTAGCAAAACTAGCAAAGACAACAAAAGTCAAAAGCAAATTTGTTAATGGCACAAAAAGTTCAAAAGAATACTCAGTTGTCTTTTTGGTGGAAGGGGAAAAGTTCAATTTAGACGAAAAAAATTAGGCGATAACGTTCAGGCCAAAAGTTCAAATTTGCCTCGTCGGTTGGAACTCGGTCGGCACACCGCTTGAGCTCGCAGCTTTTCGCAGCGGTTTCAACGCCAAATATAGCAGAGCTGGTGCCTTCTGCTTTTTTCTGTCCACAACCATGGTTTTTGCGGCAGTCCGAACACATTTTCCCAAGAAAAACACCCGTGTTTGTCGTAATTAACACCGTACCTTGCGTAACTCGCCTAACATCGAATCGAGTCGAAGTACATCGCTTGAATTCCCAGCATTTGGCAATGGTTCGGACATCACACTTGGCAGAGCTAGTGCTTTCCGGTATTTTCTGTCTACTGAACCATGGTTTTTGCAGCGGACCCAACACATTTCCCTAAGAAAAACACCCGTGCTTATGTCAATCCAGCTGTGATCAATAAACAGCTGTTTAAGTATTAAAATTATTCCTCGTTTGATCACTTACACAAGTTGTGCAGTGTTATCATTTTGGATTTTCCCTCAGGAGGAGCAGATTTTTTTCCTTTTTTTGGTGATTACTTGAAAAAAATGAGCAACTTCCAGCACTTAAAAAAAAGGTAGGGCTCCACTTTTAGGCTCAGCTAAATCTATATATTATCAGTTAAGCAACGGAAACTGATGAATCAAACCAGCCTGAGATAATAATTATTTTACACAGGCTTCATGTGATGACAGTCATTTGGTATAAAAGGACAAATTTTTAAGTTTGGCCCTTGGATTGTGTTTGTTGTGACGAGGAATAGATAACTTGTTTGCCCACGGACCATTGAATTCCGCTATTATGTTCGCTGCACAGTGCCGGCTAAAACCATCTTAAAGGTTGATTTTAACTGAAAGGATGACACCGGCTCCAATTATTTACTTAAGAGACCCACTTAAATAAAATTTGACTAAGAAAATGGGTCTATAGCAAATCATTTTTAATATTTTTCAACTAACAACCACTGAGGCAATGTCGAGTTACGAGGACTGATTTGTCAAACTTGTAAGCGTGCGTGCTCAGTGCATGACGTGGTATGACATTGCTTTGTGAACTGCGTGTGCAGTATGGATGCACAGCAACAATTTGCGCGAACGTCCTTAGAACCTCCAAAAAGCCATGGGCTTACTTTTGGCAATTGAGATAATTAAAATCTGCTTTGTTTTCCCTACATGTTCTTATTCCTTTAACCTGACGTCAGGAAAATATGGCAGTTTATTGTAAGGTTTTGGTTAAGAAATTTGTACTATTAGCTACATGTATGTTCCTAGGCAGACATTATCAATTGAAATAAAAAATTTGAAGAGCAGTTTTGAAATAAGGTTTTATATTTTTTATCTTTTTCGATTCTGCTAAATATTTTGATGTTAATGGTTAGTTTGACTGTATCCACATACAGTCAAATTTTTAATTGGCTGATTGACTGATTCATCAACTAACTGGTTGAGTGGTTGTTTGATGACTTATGGGTACTTTAAGAGATGATTTTAATTAAAAGTCGCTGGGCATCAATAAAAGTAGACAAGGTACATTATTATTTCACTATAGCATCAGTTTACCAGGAGAAAACACATACACGAGAGTATGAGAGTGCATTGCACTGTAGAAAGCGCATTACACTGTAGTATCCCGGTTTCAAATCACTCATTGAATAAATCATTTAAGACAGGCAAATATTATAGTGGAATAATAAACATCATTCAGTGGTTTTACAGATAATACTCGTGGACATTTTACTCATTGCTCGCATTTTTCCTCGCACCATACAACGCAACTTATCTGTAAAACCATCGAATAAGGTGGATGTATTCTTCATTTAGTACCTTGTCTATACAATTTCTCTCCTCTGACAAGAATATAAATGAATTAGACCGTAGACTTATGGCAGAGAAAAGACCGAGGCGAGGTGAACAAAAATAATTATGGCGCCCAATATTTAAGTTTACAACCTAAAACTGGGTCTTACTTAAAATTTTGAGAAACAGGTTCATACCTGCAAACCGAACCGATTTAATCGGAATTGTCCCGAGTCTTTGAGTTTCAAAACTGAAAAAGAAACTGGGACATTGCCACTTCCAAGAGGAAAAAAAGACAATTTGGAACTGGGTTGTTAAAGATTGGTCTTGACTCTTTTAAATCCTATTGTTTTGTGCAATACATGTAGTGCTTGAGACCATTAAACAACACCTGAGAATTCTAATGCTAAAACAGTACAGTACAGGCATTATTTTCAAAAATTAATGCAAAAACCCTGGAGCATCCTGAACCCTGCTCCGTGTTGGGGGGTGGCAGGGCAATGCCCCAGAACTGGAGTGAGAGGGCAGGGCACTACCCCAGGACTGGGATGAGGGGGTGGGGCATTACCCCAGGACTGGGGTGAGGGCGCAGGGCACTACCCCAGGACTGGGGTGAGAGGGCAGGGCACTACCCGAGGACTGGGGTGAGATGGCCGGGCACTACCCGAGGACTGGGGTGAGGGGCAGGGGGCAGGGCACTACCCCAGAATTGGGGTGAGAGGGCAGGGCACTACCCCAGGACTGGGGTGAGGGGGCAGGGCACTACCCCAGAACTGGGGTGAGAGGGCAGGACACTACCCCAGGACTGGGGTGAGGTGGCGGAGCACTACCCCAGGACTGGGGTGAGGGGCGGGGCACTACCCCAGGACTGGGGTGAGGTGGCAAGGCACTACCCCAGGACTGGGTTGAGGGGGCAAGGCACTACCCTAGGACTGGGGTGAGGGGGCAGGGCACTACCCCAGGACTGAGGTGAGGTGGCAGGGCACTACCCCAGGACTGGGGTGAGGGGCCTGGGCACTACCCCAAGACTGCGGTGAGGGGGCAGGGCACTACCCCAGGCCTGGGGTGAGGGGGCAGGGCACTACCGCAGGACTGGGATGAGGGGGCGGGGCACTACCCTAGGATAAGATAAGATAAGATAAGATAACTTTATTTATACACGGTTTTTCCATCAGTCAATTAAATTACTGGACTATCTACCTATCTAACTAACTACAAAAATTTGATAACAACAAATTCAAAATAACAAAAGAAAAGTCTGCTTTTCATGGAGGCCGTGTCTAAAATTCACTTACATGTAAGATTTAGATATTACTTTAAACTGTGCCGACTTAATTTAGATTTGAAATCGGCCAGTGAAGATGCTTGTCTTAGGTCTACAGGTAAGTTGTTCCACAACTGAGCTCCGCTGGGGAGAACTGGGGACTAGGGTGAGAATGCAGGGCACTACCCCAGGACTGGGGTGAGGGGCCTGGGCACTACCCCAGGACTGGGGTGAGGGGGCAGGGCACTACCCCAGGACTGGGGTGAGGGGGCAGGGCACTACCCCAGGACTGGGATGAGGGGGCGGGGCACTACCCCAGGACTGGGGTGAGAGGGCAGGGTGCCACGCCCGGACCGGGGTGAGGGGGCAGGGCACTACCCCAGGACTGGAGTGAGAGGGCAGGGCACTACCCCAGGACTGGGATGAGGGGGCGGGGCACTACCCCAGGACTAGGGTCAGGTTGCAGGGCACTATCCCAGGACTGGAGTGAGGTGGCAGGGCACTACCCCAGGACTGGGGTGAAGGGCCTGGGCACTACCCCATAACTGGGGTGAGGTGGCAGGGCACTACCCCAGGACTGGGGTGAGGGGGCAGGGCACTACCCCAGGACTGGGGTGAGTAGGCAGGGTACTACCCCAGGACTGGGGTGAGGGGGCAGGGTACTACCCCAGGATTGGGGTGAGAGGGCAGGGCACTACACCAGGACTGGGGTGAGGTGACATGGCACTACCCCAGGACTGGGGTGAGGGGGCAGGGCACTACCCCAGGACTGGAGCGAGAGGACAGGGCACTACCCCAGGACTGGGATGAGGGGGCGGGGCACTACCCCAGGACTGGGGTGAGGTGGCAGGGCACTACCCTAGGACTGGAGTGAGGTGGCAGGGCTCTACCCCAGGACTGGGGTGAGAGGCCTGGGCACTACCCCAGGACTGGGGTGAGGGGCCTGGGCACTACCCCAGGACTGGGATGAGGTGGCAGGGCACTACCCCAGGACTGGGGTGAGGGGCCTGGGCACTACCCCAGGACTGGAGTGAGGTGGCAGGGCTCTACCCCCGGACTGGGGTGAGGGGATTGGGCACTACCCCAGGACTGGGGTGAGGTGGCAGGGCACTACCCCAGGACTGGGATGAGGGAGCAGGGTACTACCCCAGGACTGGAGTTAGGGGGCAGGGCACTACCCCAGGATTGGGGTGAGAGGGCAGGGCACTACCCCAGGACTGGGGTGAGGTGACGTGGCACTACCCCAGGACTGGGGTGAGGGGGCAGGGCCATACCCCAGGACTGGGGTGAGGGGGCAGGGCACTACCCCAGGACTGGGGTGAGGGGGCAGGGCACTGCCCTAGGACTGGGGTGAGAGGGCAGGGCACTACCCCAGGACTGGGTTGAGATGACGTGGCACTACCCCAGCCTGGCATACGAAGCTTGCGCCCGCGGTGCTAGCGGCAGTGAAAACCGAGTTTTCCTACGTCATCATCCCTCATCGTAACATTGGGTGGACATTGGGTACATTGCGATATGGATTACATGATGTCACTTGCTAATTGTCCAGTTTTTCCAACTCGAGCCAGAGGGCAGGAAAGCAACGGGAGCGAGTTGCATAAAACTTAACGTACGGTGAAACTTATAACGCCAGCCGTTCACTCCAGTCAAAGTCACTATTTTAACGTCCGTAACTAGCTGTTACGTCCAGTGTTAGGTTTTTGCAATGATAGATAACTAACGAGGTGCATAGCGGCGAGCTGGTTATAATTATACGATAGCCAGCAAGTCCGAGTAGAATAATTGTTTTATTAAAACCTCGACCACTATAGCTGTTATAAAATCAAGACACAAAAAAAAAACCAGTAAGAGATAAAAAGGGACAAGAATTGGTCACATGACTGAACGAAAAAGGCGCCAAAAGCTTGCTAAGTGTGCAGCGTTTCTCTCCAAAGCTGAATGAATCAAAATGAAACTGCTCCGAACCAAAGTGAACGAAGTGGCACAAGTTTTGGGAAAAAATCTACTAATTTTTGGCTCTGTAAATGCGGTACGTGTTTGATTTTTCTTGAAACATTGTTATAATCATCGTTCAAAGTGGATTGAAGCTGTACGATTTCACCATATTAGCTGCGGGAGTTGAAACGGAGCAAGATTGTAATCCGTTCGCACAACGGCGTCATCATGTGCTTGTTTAATCGAACTGAAGACAGAATCTATGCAGCTCAGAAACAGGATTACTGTAGTGAGGAACGTCAGAATTCACCATCTTAGTTTGTTAAAGGCAAGACACAAAACGCTGTTGTTCTCAGTTTAGGGTTGTGGACGGAATGGTAAAAACAACACTCAAACAACTGGAAAGCGATTCAACTTCTTTTAGATAGCATCCGATTTGTATCAGAACATTTGGAGCTTTTGGAGCAGAGAGCTACAACGAGTGCAGGTAAACCAGAGTCAATTTTGTGTGGTATAGCCAAAAAATGTCGCCGTTCCTTCTTTCTTGGTAGTTTGTTCGGTTCTTGCTTAGATTACTTCTTGATTTTTGTACTGACTCGCCATGAATGTGTGACAGTTTTTATTAAATGCTTCTCTTTCATTTTACTGTGTTTTATTTTACGTCTTGTCTTGATACTTCAGAGTGGAAAGCCTTCCTGACTGATCGAACCCACCGCTCGTAATTTTTTTTATGATCGACGTGACGATGAAAGAAATTATTAACCTGAATTGTAAACACAACGCTAACTGCTTAAATTTCTATTTCTACACAGTTTCTTGTCGTATTAAGAAATTAGGCACTCCGGAACAATTTTGATTTGTGTCTCAGTGACGCCGTTGGAATTTCTGCTTAATTTAAATTCGTTGCAAAGTGGTTTTTCTCGTCCATTTTGTTCACTAGGTTGCTTGCTCATATTTAAAGATGAAAAACAACAAGGGAAAACATAAACGCAAAAGCACAATGCGGACCGCTGAGGAAACAGTCAAGTCGACTTATTTTCCTTCAAAAATAAGACTTCAGCGAGACATTCACCGACAATGCTTTTTGCAGCATTCTTTGGAAAGCTTATTAAGGTCAAGAAGAGTACTCGCGAAACTACAGTTGCTCTGTTAAGAAAACGAATGAACTCACTTCAGTTGCTCCCGGCAGCCGGGGATCGAGCGACTCGACAGACTTTGCAATCTAAATACCGGTACGCATTTTTCACTGATTCGCATGCCCACTGGCTGTTTAGTTCTGTCATTCATTAAACAACTTTGCTAAAATAAACAATATCGTTCAGGCATCAGCCTGTTTACTGGGAAAGACCCGAAAAATGTTTTCTGAAGCTTCCAAGCACAATTATGGAGGGAAAATGGCACAACTTTTTCGCCTGCGAAGTATTACTCGGGTGTTTTAAAGAACACACCCTAAACTATTTTTCGGAAGCCTTTAGAGTCTCTTTTTGGACAAAATAGCTTTAGACCGATCGAGAACTGTTTCACCTATAGTTACTTGAATAACTTTTTCATTTCGATCTACAGACACGCTACAAAACCATGTTACACTGAACTCACTCACTGAATCGGCGATTCTAATTTATTTCAGTCTCTAATTTAGGACAGAAATGGCATTCACTTCAAGTGAGGAAGCTGAAAATATAACATTACAGGGAGCTGATAAAATATTCCACAACTGAAAAAACATAGAGCTTTACACTAAGACTATAAACTTGACGACAGAGCGACTGACTCTTCAGTTTATTGGATAATTAAATTAGCAATCAGTCAAAACAACCCAATGTGCGGTGACGAATACTAAACTGGATTGAGAAAACAACACCGACCCACTCTAAAATAGTCACACTATCTAATTTTGGGATAAAATGTAAACCAGTTGCGAAATGAGAACCATAAAAAAAAATCATAAAAGACTACGCAATGAACTGCAATTTTTTAAGCTTACATCAGATCGCTTATTTACGAAATTCCTTTCGTATGATTAAACGTAGAAAATGGGACAACTGACTTTCACAAAACTAAAACTGCATTGAGATAAGCACTTCTTTGCCTGCATTCATACATATAAATGTAAATCTAACTAGAATCACTGGTGTGACATTGCTGGTAAACGAACACAAACACGATGCTCGACTGAACAGGCGCCAACCTCGTTCCCGGGGTCCTTTCTTAAGGTCCTTTCTCCTTATGACGTAGGAAAACTCAGTTTGCCCCGCGTACTGAGCTCTGATTGGTCAATTTCAATTTCAGTCGCGTGCACCGTATGCCAGGGAGTGGGGTGAGGGGGCGGGGCACTACCCCAGGACTAGGGTGAGGGGGCAGGGCACAACCCAGGACTGGAGTGAGGGGGCAGGGCACTACCCCAGGACTGGGGTGAGGTGGCAAGGCACTACCCCAGGACTGGGGTGAGGGGGGCAAGGCACTACCCCAGGACTGGGGTGAGGGGGCAGGGCACTACCCAAGGACTGAGGTGAGGTGGCAGGGCACTACCCCAGGACTGGGGTGAGGGGCCTGGGCACTACCCCAGGACTGTGGTGAGGGGGCAGGGCACTACCCCAGGACTGGGGTGCGGGGGCTGGGCACTTCCCCAGGACTGGGATGAGGGGGCGGGGTACTACCCCAGGACTGGGGTGAGAGGGCAGGGCACTACCCCAGGAGTGGGGTGAGGGGCCTGGGCACTACCCCAGGACTGTGGTGAGGGGGCAGGGCACTACCCCAGGACTGGGGTGAGGGGGCTGGGCACTTCCCCAGGACTGGGATGAGGGGGCGGGGTACTACCCCAGGACTGGGGTGAGAGGGCAGGGCACTACCCCAGGAGTGGGGTAAGGGGACTGGGCACTATCCCAAGACTGGGGTGTGGTGGCAGGGCACTACCCCAGGACTGGAGTGAGGGGGTAGCGCACTACCCCAGGAGTGGGATGAGGGGGCGGGGCACTACCCCAGGACTAGGGTCAGGTTGCAGGGCACTATTCCAGGACTGGAGTGAGGTGGCAGGGCACTACCCCAGGACTGGGGTAAGGGGCCTGGGCACTACCCTAAGACTGGGGTGAGGTGGCAGGGCACTACCCCAGGACTGGGGTGAGGGGGCAGGGTACTACCCCAGGACTGGGGTGAGGGGGCAATGCACAACCCAGGACTGGGGTGAGGGGGCGGGGCACTACCCCAGGAGTGGGGTGAGGGGGCAGGGTACTACCCCAGGACTGGGGTGAGGGGCAGGGCACAACCCAGGACTGGGGTGAGGGGGCAGGGCACAACCCAGGACTGGGGTGAGGGGGCGGGGCACTACCCCAGGACTGGGGTGAGGGGGCAAGGCACTACCTTTTAGATATTTAACATAAAAAAAATGGATAGGTTGCTTAATAGAAAACAAAACTTGTTACAGTATATATATATTGGGATGACAATATGGGGTTTAGAGTTAGATTTTAACGCAGCATCCGTCCAATCTCAAGAACGCGACTGAATTTAAACTGAAAATTTTCTAAATTGCTGCTTTTACTTAAGGTGTTTCGATACAGTTTTTTGGGACCATACCTAACTTTTTTAATCGGCTCTTAGGCAGTCTTCTCCTTGTCAGATCAACGTGAAATTTGTAATAGTTGTTGGTTTTGGATTGAACTTTAGTGTGGTTTGCATTTTGTGAAAATCGATATTTCCATGACAACGATAAACAAAAATCCTTAAAAACAGTAAAATTCAAATTTTGTGCGATCCAGATTTCACTTTGAAAAGCAAATACCAACATCTTAAACTATGGTGTATGGCAAACAAAATATACAAGAACAAAAAAATTCTGTATGTTTGTTTTGAAGTAAATCGCAAAAACATTTTCAACCTTAGTTTTTGCATAGTAATAGTAAGTGCACCGAAAAATAACCAATGCTTTGATGAAATGGCTAGAAAATATTCTTAAAATGTGTCTTTTACCTACTATTTTACGGCTACAAAGTCTTGTTGAAAGTGGTGTTCGCGATCTTGAGAACGAATTGTTTTTCTAAGATCATTCGCGTAATAATTTTGCGGTAATTTTTTAATTTGAGCGTTTTTGCGAAAATCTTAAGAACGGCTCGATAGATTTTTTTTAAAACATTAAACAGACGTGCTTCACGATGTGACCCATTTTAGTATAGAGTCTTATTAACATTGATTCACTGGAACACTTTTAGATTTAACGTTAAAGAGAACGTATGAACCGACGGAAAAGCTTGCGTTACAAATTCACCGTTGGCGAGTAAATGCCAATTTATTCAAAGTAATGCGTTAAATTCAAATTTAAATTCAAAGTATTGCTTCGTGATTTTTATCCTGTTTGTTCTTTGTTCTTTGTCCCTGTAGATTACAACGAAAAGTAAAAATCACGGAGGAATGCACGCGCATTGCACATTACTTTGAATATATTAGCATTTACTTGCCAACTGTGAATATGTAACGCAAGCTTTTCCGTCGGTTCATACTTCCTCTTTAACGTTAAATCTAAAAGTGTTCCAGTAAATCAATGTTAATAAGACTTGATACTAAAACTGGTCACATCTTCAAGCACGCGTATTTAATGTTTTAAAAAAATCTATCGAGCCGTTCTTAAGATTTTCGCAAAAGCGCTCAAATTCAAAAATTACCATAAAATTATTACGCGAATGATCTTAGAAAAACAATTCGTTCTCAAGATCGCGAACACCACTTTCAACAAGACTTTCTAGGCGTAAAATAGTAGGTAAAAGACACATTTTAAGAATATTTTCTAGCCATTTCATCAAAGCATTGGTTATTTTTCGGTGCACTTACTATTACTATGCAAAAACTAATGCATCAGTCAATTCCAGCTGCGCCCATCCCCCCCCGGGCAACTGCGGGGCGTTTGCGTGCCTTGCCAGTCCCGGGGGTGGGGCATTAGCAAATTTGGCACACATGTGGTTTCCGACTCGAAATCCAAACAGGAGGATTTTATCGCAAAGGACCAGCAGTTCGTCGCAGATTGGATCGTCCGTTAAGGACTGGACAAGCTTGTGGAGGTTTTCTTGATTTTATGCATTTCTTCATTGCTTGTCAAGGCACAACTATCACTTTATATAGCGAGATCGGGAACGATCAACGTGAATCGACGTACGTATGCTTCTTTGAACAAGGATTTAAGCAAAATTTGGTTGCGATGATTCTTAAACTATTACGATCGATTATTGAATTCTAAACATGTGTATAGGGATCGTCGTTTTATACTTTTGCATATTATTAAAATATTCACAACAGACTTTTATAATGTCAAGATTTTTGTTTACTAGCGAACTGTTTAAAACAAAACGGGAAAGTAACAATCAACTTCATGTAGTATTGGTGTCTGTGAAGTATTAAAATATCATCGCTTGGCATTTATACTAACTTTCTTATTACGTTAAACATCGGATAGTTCCATTACAAACAATAGAAGACTGAGAGGCAGGCCTACAGAAATGAAAAATCACACATAAAAAACGCTGAAAGTGGCATTTTTGTGCAATGAATGAAACTTGCTGCAGTGTTGATTGGGGACGTACGATCCCGAGGGCGGGGCATTTGCCCTCTTCCTTAGTCCCCACCACGGGGCATTTGGCAGCTTAAGTGTCCCCACCCCAGGGAATTTGCCATCCAAGAGAAAAAAAATGCTAATGCCCGGGGGTTAGCGCGGGGGGGGGGGGGATGGGCGCAGTTGGAATTGACTGATGCATAAGGTTGAAAATGTTTTTGCGATTTACTTCAAAACAAACATACAGGATTTTGTTTGTTCTTGTATATTTTGTTTGCCATACACCATAGTTTAAGATGTTGGTATTTGCTTTTCAAAGTGAAATCTGGATCGCACAAAATTTGAATTTTACTGTTTTTAAGGATTTTTGTTTATCGTTGTCATGGAAATATCGATTTTCACAAAATGTAAACCAAACTAAAGTTCAATCCAAAACCAACAAGTATTGCAAATTTCATGATGATCTGGCAAAGAGAAAACTGTCTAAGAGCCGATTCAAAAAGTTAGGTATGGTTCCCAAAAAACTGTATCGAAACACCTTAAATGTTTCCTTTTCGTTTTTTCCTTCCACACAGCATTTGTATGCTATGTGAGTCATACGTTACATGTTTATCGTGTAAAGTTTAATTCATTATTAAAAGTAGACATTGAAAGGCAAGCGACTGTGAAATTAATACACCTGTCAAAGGAAATGAAGGGGAAATATACTTTATTTACCTCTTATTAACCGAGCAGGAGGTCTGTATGGGAGAATCTTGACCGAGGTCGTGAGTACAGACCGAACGCAGTGAGGTCTGTACACACGACCGAGGTCAAGAAATTATATGGCCAAACAAGAAAACTTTAATTCGCTTAATGTAAATGGTTCGTGCTAGCTGACATTTTGCTTGCAAAAGTCGATGAGCTGAACTTAAATCTGCCAAAGTTTGCCGTCCTCTACCTTTTTTCTCGTCAGGCTTGTTGGCGCTTCATTTTAGTATTTTTAGAAAGAAATAGTCAATATTTTTGTAGTTTAGTTTACACCTTTGTCACCGCAAAGTGTAACCGGTCAAGATGCCGGTCTAGATGGGAAAATCTAGACCGCGGTCAATATCGATTTCAGCCAATCAAATTCGTGAATTCGGTAGTTCCCAGCCTTTGTGAGACACCGCCATATAATAATGTCACGTACTGTCCACTACTAGCCTTAACTTTGCGATTTTAATAAAAAGAGCCGCGGATATTAAGGCCATTCTTTTAAGCAAAAATTTTGAACCCTGGTAACCATTATTTTTCTTGAAATCGCAAAAATAAAGTCATGCGAAATACAGGTCCCTAATTTTGCGAAATTCTGATGTACGTGTGCAAATTTACGGGAATAAAGTGAAATATGTCACGATGTGCCTATGTTGCTGTCAAATAACACGTTTTGACTAATGTTATAGGACAATTAGCTTACTGACGCTTTAGGACGTTCAGGAAACAAAACGACGAACTGCTTGTGAGCGTAGTAGTCTAGTTTCAAGCGGTTTGTTGTTGGCTTACTACTGATGTAGGGCGTACTGAAAAGTAACTGAAAATAGTTTAGATGGGAATAATGAGTTTAACAGCTTTTTGAAATAAAATTGCACAAGTCTGGATGGGTGGGGTGTTTTCATAGAGAACGAAAGAACGTTTACGTACAAGGGTCGTTGATCTTACAGATCTTGTACTGGAGTCTTGCGAACATTCGAGTTGAAAGACAGATGCAATAAAGGGTAGGTCTTGAATCCAAGAGTGTTGCAATTCCAAAGTCCTAAATATTCTGTCCTTTATTTTACGTTCTTAAGACCTAATGCCATCAGGCTTTTGGTTACAAAATCTTACCAAAATAGTTCTTCTTTTATCAGCGTTATGATGTATACCTCATGGCGCGGTCTTCGAGCTAAAAGATTGCTACAGCTTTTTTACAACATTCAACTTAATTCATAGTTATTGCGACTTTTCTGCACGTTATTCTCCGTTCTGGTACTGGAGACTAAAACTCGCTCAGCTTTTCACAGCAAAATTTCACGTCACTAAAAGTTTCATGAACAGCTATTCTCAAGCGAAACGTCCGTAAAGCGACAAAAATGTTTTATTTCAATAAATTATTGAATGTTACTGAGTGTCAAAATGGCCTTTTTGCAATATCCTTCATTTGTTTATTTATTTACTCCCGAGACTAAAAATCATGAAGAAAAGATTAGGTCAGTCTTCTGATCTTATCTTGCTTAGGATAAAAACAAATCAGTCTGTAAATGTGGCAACAGCGCTAGGTGCGGTGTCATCCTCTTCAAACACCTCATTGTAATATGCCTTCGACTCGTCAACCAATTCAGGATCAAAATAAGGAGTGTCCTCCACCATCATCGTCTCCAAAGATTTTGTCGCTTGGTCAAATGTCGGTCGCTCACTAGGATCCTCCTTCCAACACTCCAGCACCAGCTGAAATCTATTAAAAAGGTTCCAGTACACCATGTTAACAGTGAGTGTTTGTCTGCCAGTAAGCAATATGTTATTCATTTTCTATCTACAGTAGTGAGACATAATAATAACCCATTAACAGCCGTGCCGGCTAAAACCGACCGTCATCGGGACCAGGGACTTTGTTTGGTTTCTGACCTCAACACTTTTATTGACATCAGACGTTTTAACAACCAACTGATGCACCAGGCAATGTACTAATTCAAAACTTTGAGATTTACATTTTGAGTTTTAGTGTTCCTTCCCGTTGTTTTTGGCGCTGAAGTCTTAAACGATTTGTTGGCCGTATATGGCATTTCGTTTTTGTGGAAAGGTTTTGGCCTCTATGTCGGGAAAGGATTTTTTTTTTCACAAGAAGCTGCAACCAAAATTAACTGATCGCTCTGGTTTAGATACCTTTTATTAAGCGTATGCACGAAGACAAATTCGCAAAAATGCCTTGAAAGCGAAATTTTTCGTCCTCTAATTAGCTGAATTTTCAATTCAGGATAAGAGGGAAAAAGGAAATTAGCTGCGGGCAAGCTCTCTACAAGGGCCCTGACCGCCTGCTCATGTGACAAAAGGACGGCCTTCAGATGTGGCTTTGACCGGTAAAGGCTAAATTTCCCAGGGTGCAGTCAATAATAAAATTTTTGTACGGGGAGGCTCCGCTCCGAGGTTTGAACCCTTGCCCTTTAATCTGCTAATCGTTATGGAAATAGTACGCCTTCCATATTCCCTAGGACGTCAAAAATTACACTGCTTTGTTATACCTCAAAGATAAGCCAAAAACAGGAGATCATCGTCGGTTTTTAGTCACTCGAATGATCAAGAATTTCCGAAGTTTTAATTGCCGGACTTAGCTACTATGTGTGTGCACTTCAGCAGACCTTTAAATACTGATTGAAGGCGATTTCCCACCCTTTCGTGCACTGCAACCGCAAAATTGCAGCCCTTTTCCGGAGGAGCCTCCCCGTATAGCCTAGTATAAGAAGTAACCAGCCCCCCCCACCCCCAAGGGCTATATTTTCAATGGTTGGGTTTTTGACAGTTAAGACATTTGTCAGTTGACCGTGAAACTGTCTTCAGTCGAGTCGAACCCAGAATCGCTATAAACCAAACCGGAGAATGGCGTTTCAAACAAAAACAAAAAAGAAAACCAAACAAACACAAAAAAACAAAAAACAAAACAAAACAAAACGAAACAAAAATGTCCCATTCCTTGGAATAACACCTTCGCTTACAGTTCGTCGGAACACGTGTCCGGTTTCTCCATACGATATCCTGTTTTCAGAAGATTGTACAACTCTTTGTTGTTGATTCCAGGGTACGGATTTCCTCCTGAAAACAGATATTTTGTAATGTGAAACTTCTCATGTGACGACTTTGAAGAAATAACTGTGTGAATATTTACCTTGCGCATTTTTGACCCTTTTAAGCCTGAAGTTTACCTTGACGGGTGACGTCTTAATATGAGTCTTGTTCTGACATCATAAATATCGGTAAATTTCGTACTCGTATCGGATCGATTCGAAAAACTGGTATTGGCCCTATGTTATCAGGTATGGTTCAAGCCTGGTTACATCCTCGTATTTAGTTGGGCAAAACAAGAATGGGGAGTCGCACGAACTGGCGTGCTCCCCGTTAACGAATTGACTGGTCCATGACCGGCTAAAATGACCGTCCGGGCAAAAGACAAATACTTTCTTATCTTCTTACCCATTGTGGAAAGTTCCCAGAGCAGAACTCCAAAGGACCATCTGTAAGAAAAAAAGAGAACGGTTCCAGTGGCATGATGTTTGCAATAAACTTAAAATTCATCGCTGTTAGCTTTCCACAGCGCCCAGTGGTTTGCCGTCATTTGTTGACAACTGGTCTAAAAGATCCAAGTAATTATTGGATTCTGTCTAGTAAATACACAGTTCATTTCACTTTCTTTAGTCAGCTGGGCAAAGGGTATGACAACCATATATTTTTTCCTTTCTTTAATGACCAGGCTGACAAAATACCGATGGCAATAGACAATCCTCTGTTTTTGGTTGATGGACAGTAAGTTGAGCATGATTTTGATTTTAAGTTAATTCAAGTGAGCGTCATGCATAACACTTACACGTCGCTTTTCGTGGTGTATTCACTGTTGTAAAGTGCCTCAGGCGCCATCCATTTAAATGGCAACTTCTTCCCTTTCTTGAGATGGTAAACATCTTCTTGAACGTGGCGCATCAATCCAAAATCAGAAATTTTCACTACTTTGCCATCGCCAAGAAGTATATTCCGCGCCGCTAAATCACGATGAACAAATCCTTTACCTGACAAGAAACTCTGCGATGGAAAACAAAATTAGGGTATCTCTATCTCGCCACCCAAAAATAAACTATGGAACTAAGACTCGATTTGAAAGCCCTACCTCATATGGGGCTCGCTTCAAACGTTGCCTAGCAGTGGTTCATCAGTCGGGACGGCGTCCGAATCAATTTGGTTCGGTAAATTAAGACTAGGCCAGGCAAAATTTGAGGATGTCACAGAGCGTGCCACAATGAAACGACGTCACATAGTCTCATCAGCCTCCTTCGCGCAAAGGTCGAAATCGATTACAGTAGGTACGCCTTTTGAATCAACTTGTAGCGCCAAAGATGGACTTAATTATATTGGGTACGGCACATGGCTAAAGTAAGGCGTCTGAACCAAGCCTACTATAGCGAGTGGCTGCGCGCGTGCGAAATTCCTCTGGCGCACAGGACATAAAAGGTTGGATTAAACTCCATAAACTGACAACAGACTGCGCAATTAACTCTGAAGAGTAGCAAATATGAGAAACTCGAACGCTGTGAGTTTGAGAATCTCCTGCGGCATCCAGGGTAGGTAGCATAGGAATCAGGCATCAATTCAGCGCCAGTTTAGACAGGCTCAAGGACAAATGCATTTTGACTTAACAAAAACCTGTTGTTTACAGCAGTCCTTTTTTGAATTAAAAAAAGCAAATTACGTACAGTGACGTAGTCCCTTGTTTTTCCTGCCGTCTTTTGTCAAACATGGTGTCCATAGTATAAAAACGGTTTATTTACGTCTCTGTAACCTTATGGCTCTCGTTAACCAAGCACACATTTTTATGCCTTGGATACAAAATGTGTAGCTATACTAATGCCGCGAGTAATTCTTTTCTAAATTCATTTCAATATGCTCATTCCTAGCTGGTGATCGATTGCCAATCGTTTTCCAGTGACTACTTACCATCCCCTTTGCTATTTGCCAAGCAAAAGAAAGAAGTTCCTTCGCTGAGACATCGTCATCACCTGGCTCGTCTCTATGGTAACCACCTTGAGGGACAGCACCTCTAAGACTAATGGGATCCTCATTGCGATTCCACACCCTCCCCTCCCTGTTGGATTGGTTTGCATCTTCAGCGTTTGCTCGAGTGGTTATATTATCTTGAATCTCTTTGTTTGCAGGCTGATCCATCTTTGTTTTTCCACCGTTGATCCACTCTTTTCTTTCTTTTTTAGTTTCAACCAAGTTATCACTACTGACAAATTTCCCTTTAATGGCATCTAGAGTCAAGAGCTCCCCGTCTATTTCAACACTCCTTTCCTGTCCACCGTTCATGTTTGTTTTCTCAAGGCTATCTGATTCTTCGACTTCTCTTCCGGTAATTTCAGGCACCGCTACTTTTGAGTCATCCCCGGTCGAAAGTTGTGTTTTCTCGACATCCAGTGCAAAGTGTTCACCATCGTTATCGTAAACCTTTCGATAGCTCTTCTACAGGAGGAAAATCGATCAAAAAACAGCAAGTTAGTCTCAGATACGTAATTTGCGGAGGAGACGGAGAGTGTAAGGGACTATTACGCATTTTTATGCAATGTTTCCGTATTTCTCCAGCTTCCAGCACCCTTTTTTCCCGCCTCCCGTATTTTTCTCCCGGGTTCCCGCCTCCAGTCCAAGTTTCAGAAATTTTAAAAACTAAAAATACCTGAAAAGTAGACGCCTCATGATATCTTAATATACCGAACCACCAATTTCATCTCAACATCCACTAATTGTCAACAATACAGACTTTTATAACAGTAATTAAGGGAATTGTTGTACCGGTTACCTGACAACACCTCATTTGAGGCTTTTTTTTTTGTTTTTTTTTTTGCATTTAAATTATTTTGAAATGCCTGTTAAACGATTAACAACCTAGCTTTTTTCCCATTAACGTTGAGATGATGATTGTATACGTAACCCTGACGAAATTGTTCTTGTATACTTACCTGCATTCTCTTCTTCCTAAGCCAGTGCTGTAGATCTCCATATGGCACATATTCTAGCAGGAGAAAGATGGGGTCTGATTTGACCCAACAGCCTAGCATGTTTACAACATTCCTATGCGAACCGATTGATTTCATAAGCTCTATTTCCTCCAAAAGCTGGTCCTTGGCCTCTTCATCTGTCGAATCTAAAGACAAAATTGCATGAACGGAAAAAACACTGGGCCGGCTATTTACACGAGGTCTAACTTAGACCGCGGTTTTAAGACAATGACTTGACCTTCAAATCTGGTTACTAATGAACCATTTTAAGCAGATAAATGTTGTTCTAGTCTGTACTTCATGCCTTCTTGACACTGTTTACAATAAACAGCGTTTAAACGTTAGGGTTGGCCATCTTCAAATTGGTTTAGACCGCGGTTTTGTTAAACGCAGTCTAAACTTCGTTTAAATAATTGACCCATTGTATTTTGTAAATTTTCTAGCATATGGCAAATTCCCATTCCCACGACATGCTGGCAATGAGGGTGGTCAAGAGGCGAAGGCTCCGCTACGTCTTCAGCACAGGGAGCCCACGTCAAATTAGTGACCATTTCATTTTTTCAAATATATGGGCCATGTATAGGAATACTCAAAGGTTGGTGTTATAGCAAAATGTTGCGAGGAATACTTATACTAAAAAGTTGGAAATTTAACTCGGTCACTGTATTTTGTCGTCCTTGTGACTCTAAACGGCGAATTTTGGCGTTTTGAAGGTTTTGCGTTAGCTATTTAAAACCTTCATATAATAAGAGAGAGGGAAAACGATAAACGCAAAACCGTTCACACACGAGGGTGAACGCAAAACGTTGATTTTCTTTCCCTCTCAGAACTTAAGACGATTTCCGCTCAACGTTCGAGCAGTAAGTGCAAAAATTAAGTTACCAAAAAAATACTTGCAGCACTGTCACATTTTGAGAACAGATAAGAAGAACTTATCGTTACTTTTACTCCCAAGCTGACCCCGCGAGAGAAAATTGGATTTGAAGTTATCCATATTTCAATTAAAAAGACGCTTCATGTCAGTTCAAAACAAAATGGCGCCCGTTTTTAGCGTACTTTTACGAAATTTGAAATTGATTTTCTTGAGAATGCTTGAGAATTTCATCGCGGGGTCACTTGTGCAAGTGAACTAGAGTGAGATGTTTCAAATAGCATTTAAAATGTTACCGTGCTATGAGTAGTTTTTTGGTAAATATTTTTTGCACTTATTGCTCGAACGTTGAGCGGAATCCGTCTTAAATGCCGTCCCTACAAATTCAGCTTCTGGATGCTTTGGCCACACTGCATGATTTAGACGGCAAAAATGCTGTTTTTCGGCCACTTGAGAAAAAGAACAGATCATGCACGGATTTCATTTCGTATGATCATCCCAGCGTTCTCCCGGCGAGCTTTGCCCCTGTTGCATAGCTTGTTATTCTGGGGTCTTTTCATACGAAAATAACTACACGAGCTTTCTCTTGAGCCGAAACAAAGTAATCGTAATAATGAGGTTTGCCGCATTAACTAAGTGGCCGTAAGACTGAGTTCTATTGTATTATATCAAGTTGCAGAGTGAAATCATTGTGTTGCATGAGTACTTCAGAATCAAGTCGCTTACCTTCCAACAATTTAACGGCAACTACCTGGCCATCTTTGAAGTCCGCAGTCTGAGCTTTGGACTCGTAAAACACCTCGATTCCAGGTGACTCTCTGAATACGCCTCTCAACACTTTGCCAAATGCGCCACGGCCAATCTCCTCCTTGAATTCGACCTGCTCCGGTAGAACTTCCCATTTCAAAAGAAGAATGATACTCGATTTGGATCTGAAGAAAAGGAAAAGAGCTCCCAGTAGTTGAACTTTTCAACACGTTTTAACAGTTCTTCCCACCCTCGATCCCCGGGTCTCTCTTGTTCCAGCCATGGGTCCGAGGTTTGGTGGAGCCAATGAATGAATAGGACACAAAAAATCAATTAACATAATAAGCATAACTACAGTCAACTCTCGTCATAACGGAAACCATAGGGACCAAGCTTTAGTCCCCGTAGTACAATAGAGAGAGTAAGTAGTGGCGGCAGTTGTTTTAAGTAACTCTGTTTTCGCCAGGACCTTAATTTCTGTCTCAGTGCAATAACGGAGTGCCGAAAAGTAGCGAAGGGTCCGCAAGGGGAGATTTGATTATACCTCATCTGTACACAAAATTCTTGAATCTCATTGAATATTAGCAGACCTGTTTTGAGACAGGTTACTCGTCATGTCTGACAAATTGACAGTACCCGCGCAGAAATAGGACAGTTTTGTTCTAAATTTTGTTTGATATTGGTAACAATGACGATTTGTAATTTTGTTTGAGGGTTGAGTTACTGCATGGGAAACACCATATTTTCTCAATTTCAAGTAACTACGAAAACGTTTCTAGACCATCTAAGCCAAAAATACTCCATTAAGAAATATAAATAACTCTATTTCACATTATTCTCAACACTTAAATTTTAAACCAATTTTTTTGTTCTTAAAATGTCTTAAAATAAAATGCAGTTACAAATATCTTGACAAATTACCTCCTTGGTCTTGAGTTACGGGCCAGGAACTTCTTTTTTAATGCTCTTCGTCGAAGCCAGAATATCAACAAAACAGAAATTATCAGAAGGGCAATAATTCCAACCGTTAAACCAGCAAACTGCTGCACAGAAAGAGATTTGCCACTTTGTCCGGCTGACGACGTTGCCAAGCTTGAGTATTCACCTGAAATTAAGAATGTGAAGGAGCAATGTCGCCGTCATTGTGTTGTGACATGTGTTGTGTTTGGTCAAACCAGAGCTACAATTAATTCAACCAAGTAGTAATAACAATAATAACTAAATTAGAAGGAACTCTTTCACAAATGGGGTTTTAAGGGCCCGTCCTTAACAAACTGTGGAGTAACAACAATGAGTAAAGAAGAAGGCCTATTCTTTACATTAAAATAAAGAAATATAAATTGATTACCTAAGTGACATTAAGATACCATGTGGCACTAAATTTTTGCGGGTTCTAATTTTTGCGATTTTTGCAGGTTTTTTGCGATCCGCCAAAATAATTTCCCGCAAAATAAAATTACCGCAAATTTTTTTTCCGCAAAAATTTACTCCACTGTAGAGATTCTATACAAAAATACTGGTTTGAAGGAGAAAATGCCGGCTATAAATAACTCGGTCGATAATACATCAAGTGGTACTCTTGCTATCATTTATCCGTCTTTCTTTTGCATTTACTGTAATAAAAACCGAAAATGTTATCAGTTCTACATATTTGAAGCGACTTCCAGAAAATCGCAAAAATTAATTCCCAGCAAGAAAAACCAGTCTTTTCCAATCGCAAAAATTAGTTCCCGCTAATCGCCAATCCGCAAAATTAAACTCCCGCAAACATTTAGTGCCACACGATAGTCGAACCTGTTACAGGACTGAACAGTTAACAAAACTAGACCTAAAAGTAGCGATGGTAGTACTGTTTCTTACGACTAATGGGAGATACTGTAAATGGTTTGAACCCAGGAGTCATATCATAGGTCGGTAAATTATGATCGTCTGGGTGAGTGTAGTCCTGAGAAGGACTGTTTGTGATGACACTGACTGACGTTTTGACAACCTGAGCGGAAGAGAGAGTTGCTTGTCCCAGTTGGTTCTAACGGGAGGCAAATGGAAGTCATGTACATTTCTGGTACTATAGCGGTGAACTTAATGTATTTAATTTCTGGTGTTACAGCGGTGTACTTAATGTCTGTGTGGTAAATAAATAAATATAAATTAATAACAATAAAAACGTAGCTTTACTCAGATGGATGCCTCTCGAACTTTAAGACGAAGAAATCAATTAAATTCTTAAGAGAAAACAACCCATGATCAGTAGAGTTAGTGGTGGGTCTTTGAATCGTCCTCCTTGATGTAAACAATAAATCTTATACGCAGTTTTCTTCACTGACTCGGTATGATTCGTTTTTGTCGTTACTTCATTTATTTTCTTTGCTATGGTTCTGATTCCTTTTGTATTTGATATGGGAAGGACTGGATTGTCTTGAAAGTTAACAATTCGGTGCGCAAGGCTGGCGTGTGCCGTGTTTGGATAGGGGAAGGACTGGATTGTCTTAAAAGCTAACAATTGGGAGCCGCAAAGCTTGCGTGTACTGTGTTTGGATTACAGCAGTTTGCTAATAGGGTACACAAGTTTATGTCCAGTTTGCTAATGGTGAGAATCACGCACACTCTTCGGACGAAAATTTTCCGAAACTAATTCGCAACTCAGAGACTCAAAACAGATGAAAACAGAGAAAATCATACAGTCTGTACTTGGTGTGAGGACTGCGTAAAAAGGAGAGTTCGCACAAAACAAAGCTATTGCAATACGCTATCAGTATGAAAGTGAACCAAACGATATGGCACTGAGACATTCGACTTTATACATTAAAAGAGTTAGTGCAGTTCAAATACACGTTTTGGACATACTAATCTAGTGTTATCGTAGAGCTGATACCTTCAATAGAACTGGCTTTCAGTTAAACTAACCTAATCGTTTTTTCTGCTCTCATTTATTGAGTCAACTGTCACTTGAATTGCAATGAGCCTTATGCATGATTGCGTCGCTTGCCCAAAATTCACCGCTAAACTTCGTTTGCACTAAATTATTTTCATCGCCTGGCACATTGCACATGGATATTCTTTTCAGTTTTGTTGCTTTGGGATTTTTTTCGTGGTAAAATATACAAGTATCTACTCTGACAGCTAGGCTTGGTGGCGAAATTATCTAGTCTGACATAAACATGCATAAAGGCTCTGGTCAGCATCTTCAGTTCCCAAGGCCTTCACTTCTTTCAAGACGAACATGGCTCTTATTTATGTAGCTAGAAGAGACACCATTTGGATTTCGGTTCTCAGAATTGCTATTAAGCAATGCTATTAAACAATATACTACATTTATATACTACATTACACTCCTTTTATTCCTCTTTGTTTGCAAGAAGTTATTTAATTTAGTTTGTTCTAGCTTGCATTTAGCAAGCTGCAAACAGGTCCTTTGTTTTACTCTACTCAACATGTCATACAATTACACGCTATTTTTATGTGCTAGTTTTTTCAAATACCTTTGAAAATGTTCTTTAAAATAAGTTGGAAAGCCTTTTTTTTTAATTGTTGCAATCTCTGCTATTTATCGAGACTTTTACCGCCCTTTATGTCGGTTCAAATGTTAGCACTTGCTAAAAATGAAAAGAACCTTTGAAGCATCGTATTACTGATTATAGACATTATAGTGGATATATAAAAAATAGGGGTACTTTTACAACGAACAAAGTCTGTTTAAATATGAAAAAAAAACCTTTGTAATGCTGAGAGTTTGTACCTGCTGACGTGATCCTACAGCATTTAAACGTTTCAATACAGTGCAACTCGTCGCAGTCACTTCTGTACACACCCGCCATGTATGACTTTTCTGGACATGCGCTCCAGCCTGTGTTATCGAGTGAAACGCTCACATCATGATCATAACAATCCGAGGGTTTGTTTGTAAAGTTTCTAGGCCTGCAGCACGTTGCTTGTTCAATGTTGGACAGCCAGACGTCATTTGAACGGTAAAATCCTTGAAGAAAATAACCGTCTGGACAGGTAGCCCAGCTGTTATGTCTAGAATGACAAAACGAAGCAAAATTTTAATGCTATTTAATTTCCATCTGGGAGCGTTAACTTATTATAAGTTACCATAAGAGTTTGGGCAATTTATCAATTGACTGTTTGTTGTTGGCTTGTGAAGACGCTGAAGACAAGTCTCGATACACAGTATACACAGAAACACTACGACACACAGTAATGGCAGCCATTTGTTGGTGCTCACTGTAGTACACCATAGAGATTGTAGAGGCGAAAGGGAATGTGCCTAAAGAGGGATTATCTAGTCCCGGTGAAGAGTTCTCTGTTGTGTGCAGACCTTAATTAATTAAGGTCTCCGAATTAAACGCAAGTAATAGCAAAAGAAGGTAACTAGAACATTAATTATAATTTCACTCCAGAATGTGTGATAATGAGTATTTTATAGCGTGCAGTGAAAACTGCTGACGCTGTAGGTTGTGTAACACTTAAATAGGGCTTGAGCTTCCACTGTCATTCTTTGCATTATCTTGTTTTCTTTTGTTTTTGTTTTTGCCTACAATCGATTAAATTCGAAGCCCTTCAAAACGCGAGAAGCGAAGATGAATTGGGAAATAGTTACCAAATGCTGTTTATGATAGAGCGGTTTTCAATTGAGTGTCGTAAAATCAAAAGCAAAGTACTTACTCTAACTAATCACAGATTATATAAAAAGGAGCAAAAAACAAATAAACCAATCAGAAACCTCAGCAAGTAATTACCGTCAAGCGCGGGAAAACGCGTGCGAGCAAGTCACAATTGGTTTTGGCTTTATATATCTGATTGGTTCAGAAAGCGGAGTGAGAAATTTTAACCAATAATATGCAATCCACCGTACCGAAAAAGATGGCGGCTGTACATTTTACCTCAATACCTTGCGAACCTAACACAGCCAATACGCACATAAAGAGCCATATTTTTTGAATACATTTGTCCCTGTGCTAGCAACATTTTGTATACTAAGTTTGAAGTTTTTAGAACTTTTCTTTGCGTTTTTATGAGCGTTTTTAGGGATCTTGTTCGCTAAGAACTATGGGTAAATGTACCAGTCGCCATCTTTTTCGGTGCATTACAGATTGTAGTAAAGCAAAACCAAAGCAAAACGCAAATCACTTTCGCCGCTCAATTCAAAACCACTCCATTCTACAAAGCTGACCTGCTCAATGACGTTTTCCAGTTTACTGTTTGGCAGACAGGAGTTTCATCTTGGTACTCTTGAAGAGGGATGCAGCATCTTGCTTTTTTAACACCGTCAATACCGCCCTGAATAGCAGGTGATTTTCTCCATAGTCCATTCAAGTACTTTCCTCGTGAGCAATTTGCCCATCCTGGCTGACGTAGAGCAATTTTCCAATCGACTTCCTCACAACTTTGGTATTCTGTAACCAACATACAAACAGATGAGGCAAATAACTGCGTGACCTACACAAACCAATTTTTCGATGTAAAAATTGCTTTGGGAAAATATGGAGAGTCAAACAGCATCAAAAGAAATCACTGCTGAAAATAGCTTAGAGGATTTCTTTACTAGACCTAAAAGTTGAAGCCACCTTGTACAACATAATAAACCGTACCACAAGGATGTACTGCTCGGCAGCTTTTACTATATAAGATTTCATCCACAGAATTAAGCAATAGAAACAACTTCTGTAGCGACTAACAAAGATCATTCTAGATTTTATCTACAGACTCAAACGATCAATGGAGAAACTTTTTATAGCATAACAAAAAGAATCACGGGTGTTACTTTTAAGGACAGTTCATCCACAGAGTTAAACGGTAGAAACAACTTATGCAGCAACTAATAAAAATCCCCACAGAAGAGTGCTGTCCATAGCATTCATTTCTGCTTTATGGGCATGATTTCATTAACTTGCTCAAAAGTTTAAGGCTGTTTATACAGAGCGCGACCACGACCACGAACGCGACCATTGAAACTTTCCGCCAGACTTTCCCCTTGAAAGTTTGCACGAACCACCTTTCATACAGAACGCGGTAATTCGGGCTGTGACAGTCGCGATCTGTGCTGCCATGCAACATCTCATGAAAATGGCAGCAAAAGCCTGAGACACAGATTCTGATGACATTTTGGTATTTTACCTCTTCACACGGAGGAGGAGAAGGAATAGGGAATACAGGCGTATATCTATACACCCGATTTTACAGAAGCGTCATATTTGTGGCGAACACCACCACCTAGTAAAGGAGCTTCATTTCCACCAAGACAAGTTTCATCGCTACTTCAGAATGACAAAGGAACAGTTTGACTACGTGCTGGAACTGATAGAAGATGATATTGGAAACAAGGAAAGACACCAACTGACGCAAGGCACTTACACCAAGAGAGCGACTTGCTATCTGTTTGAGGGGAGTTCCGGTACCGCGTGTCACCTTGGCCGAGTTACACGAAAGCAAAAGAACTGATTGGTTGACAAGAAATAGTTCGTGCAACCATCGCATAAAAATTCGCTCTGGAGGCAATCTCTGCAACTTTCCGCACGAACCAATTTCCAGTCGCGTTCATGGTCGCCTTTGGTATAAACGGATTCATATAAATTGCTTATACGCAATCTAATGGGAACGCGTTCGCGTTCGCCTTCGAGGTCATGCTCTGTATAAACAGGCCTACAGAGCCACATAATATAACACACGGTCTAGGTGTGAGAGTGAAAGAGCTACGACAAGATTGTATGGGCATAACATTGCGTCAATTGGTGTAAACAACTCCTCGCCTCAGAACTGAGCAAAAAAAAGTGAAAAAGCAGTTAAAACTGCGAATTGTCCCGGTAAAACAAAGCAATACTGTCAAGGTATGTTTCAGGATCAGAGGATCATTTTTTTCGTAGGAGATCAATTGTTAAAGCAATTTTACTTAAAATAGACAATTTCAGTTTCCAATTTCCAGAACTACTTTTGAGTAACCGACTTTGCCGGTTTCTAAGCCCCCTAATTAACTTTTAGGAAGATTAACTTACCAGATGCAAATACCATGGTTATACTTGCACAAGCCTGTCAACAGAGAAAAGGAACAACTCAAGACAGTATCAAGGCAATTCATCGCTCAGGAATGGTAGTCTGAAGTCGTTTTTAGAGGAGTCGTATTACCCTACTCCCCGTGTTCAAGCTTGTTCAAATCCCGCCAAAGCCTATTGTTGTAACTTCGGAAGTTGCTTAACGACTGCTATAATCTACTTCTCTTCAGCAAGCTCCAGGTCGGCAAGCTCGAGCTTTGTAACGATAAAGTTCCACAAAACTATTCTTCAACTATTTCTCCACAAAGGTATTTCTAAAAACAGTTTGCCAGAATGTGAACATCTCAAAAACAGTTTGCCAGTGTGAATGTCACAAAAACAGTTTGCCAGTGTAAATGTCGCAAAATTAGTTTGCCAGTGTAAATGTCACAAAAGCAGTTTGCCAGTGTGAACGTCGCAAAAACTGTTTAAGTGTGTGAACGTCGCAAAAACAAAAAGCATGTTGCCGGACTGGTGTGAACGTCTATTTTAATGCTAAACAAGATGTTCCTGTATAAATAAATAAACAAATAAATAAATAAATAAATAAATAAATAATAATAAAAAAAAAAGAAACAGTTTGCCATCTAGTCTTAGCATCACAACAACAGCTCGTTAACTCAGTGATAACTTTTGGCAAAGTTTTGTTGCTATTTCGACTCTCACCAACTTATTAATAATCGTGACAAAGAGAAAGAAAGAACTCGGAAAATAAAAATTAAAATCTTTAAACCTCCTCCACATGTGCCAAAAAATGATTTAAACCAGGTTTCTTTTAGTCTCCCACGCAGCCGTTTTTAGTGGCGTCACGCAACGCTTTCCCCACAGCGTTGCGTGACGTCACTAAAAACGACTGTGTAGGAGACTAGGCTTCTTTGCATACGGTGAAATTTAAATTAACCAATCAGCGTTCGTAGGCGGGAAAAACTGTGCTGTTTTGACCTTCACGCGTATTTAGTGCTCTCTGATTGGTTAGATGTTAGATAAGCAAATCATTGATTCGCTTAGCTTCGATTTCTGTATGATGAGCGAAATTTTTACTGTCGACATGTGGTTTTATTACAGTGTTTTCTTAAAATTAACCACTTTGCCTTCTTACGGGCTATTGTTAATACAGTGTTTGCAATAATATGGACTGGTTAAGCAACCTGAAACTTTTTTTCTGCGGTGGAAAACTTCGCTGACTGAAGTTGACTGCGAAGGAGGTTGTATAAGTTTTCCTGTGGCTAATAGTACAACTGAGTGTGTTTTCACTATCTGTGTAGCAGGCGTAAACGGGGAAGGGAAAAGGAAGCGAGAGTGCGGGAGAAAAATGGGGTCTGGGGGGTAGGGACAGTCCCCCCTTCTTCTCCCGCGTTCTGGCTCCCCTTCCCCTTCCCCGTTTACGCCTGCTACGCAGGTTATGTTTTCACAAGAAACTTTTCATCATTTTCATTCTCCTTGGTTTTGCTCATCACATGGATGTTCACTAACTGAGCAGCTCTTAGTAATGGCGGGTCAATAACAATCGGCCTTCTGTCCTGGTGAAGATCTTCGGTCACACTACTTGTTTTCCTCGTGTAATTCATGTCTGGTTTTAATTTATGCCAGCTTCGAAGGCCTGTGCTATCCTGCTGTCAAGATTGTTGTTACCTTTCGATGTCCAGAGTGGTCTTCTCAGGATGAAACTTTATCTTTTAGAGGAAAAATCTTCTGTTCATCAGATTTGAGACTCATCATGAATGTTTGACAAATTTGATCCATCATCATTGCATGGTTGCGCAGCTGATGCTTCTCTTTGGAAATAGGATAGTTTGTACAATATTCCACAACCGGAGACGAAAGAAAAGGCCTTTTTGGAATTTGGAGCTTCCTTGTGTCATCGTAACAGCAAAAGCTCGTAATCAAAAGCCGCAGAAAATTACTTTTCTTCTCAAAAGTCAAAACTCGTCTGAAATTCAGGCTAAGCAAAAACAACATGCAGACCGCAGAGTGAACGACACTTTCGCTTGCTTTATTCATAAAGGAAAGTAAAATAACTGTTACCTACCCTGTCTTCGAAAGTGGATAATTAACTTGAACTGGAATGGTAATTGCTGGAACAAACTCTCTTAACACTGATTTAGTTAAATATTGATATGTCTATGTCAACGCCAATCCACACTTGCAATCAATCGACAAAAAGCAAAGAGAAGAAAGTGTGTTATTTTTCACGAAATTCCAACAAGATTTAAATTGTTATAATTAAAAGGAACAAGGGCCACAACTACTCTAGAATTCAGGCAATAGGAGTTATTCAAAGTGGAAAAGTGAAGTAATTTTAAATGAGCAAAATGCAGATCAAAGCGGCCCTGCAACAGACCGCAGTACCGAAAGAGTTTTAGAAATATACAGCTTTGCATTAAGTCGGATTCGTTGCAAAAAGAAAGAGGCGATAATTACAAGTGACTGTAAGAGGTGAAGCTGTACTTCAAAAACCAATGAAAAAAATTTGTGATCCGGCTTGTTTAGAATATAAAGCTTATCCCTTGCGTGGTAGTTGCATTAAGCTTATATAAACGTGACTTTCCCGCCGCTTAAGTCATAAACAGGACGTGTAAAATATTTTTCTTCCTTAGCAAGCACACGTAATCGCCGTGTAACTTGTATTGATGTTAACGTCACCTCAACTTCTGTTTCCCAGAGCATGCCAAACAGCAAAAAGACTTGCTGGAATTAACTGTTTTTGTAGCGGTGGTGTGATGGTGTTTTTCTCTCCCCGAATTTGAACCCAGTGGGGCCGCTGCAAGTAGAGCACCTCAGTGAACTCTTCTGATATTGAGAATAACATTCTGGCGTCATATTACGATTTTAGTATCCATCTTGTCGCTCTTTAATCGACCTTTAATCTTTAATCGTACCCTTTAATCGACTCGCAGTGTTAATCCAACACATTAACCATGCAGCAAATCAGACGCTAGAGATTTCAGTTCAAACAGCCACTATGGTTTATAAATCTCTAAATGGTCTTGCCCCAGAGTATTTGCGATCAAAGTTCCCCGATCGTAGTGACATTTCGAGTTATACACTAAGGGACTGTGAGGGCAAGACAGCTATTCCTCTGCCCCGCACCAACTTTCTAAAAAAACAGCTTCAGCTACAGTGGTGCGGTGCTGTGGCATAGCCTACCTGTCAGGCTGCGGCAAGCACAAACTCCCTCTAGCTCCAAATCCGGCTGACGCGGTTTCTTCGATAATAATGGTTAATTGCATTCAATACATGGCATTAATGGAAAGCAGGCATCCTTTTGTACATATTTTTGTTATTACTTAATTAGGAACGAGTAATTCCAGTAGTTATATTTTTGTAGTTGGAATTTATACTTAGTTTGGAGTTGTTTTTTAATTTAGTTTCATTTGTAAATTTAAGGCCTGATGTCTTAAACCGTGTTTAAATAAAGCTAAATGTTAAATGTTTAAGTGGCTGTCTCCCTAAGATCCTCATAACCCAAATTGGTCACAAAATAGATTTCCTTCAAATCTTGTATGTGAATTGCACTTTGTCTGGGTACTTTAAAAACACTTTTCGTTTCGGCTCTAAATGCTTTCTTCAACAGTTTACAAGGGGGGTCCCCTGGTGGACAAAAATGCACATTTTATTGGTACAAAAATGCCAATTTTCAATAACTTTGGTAACTCCTCACTACACTTAAAATTTGATGCAGGACAAAATTCTACTGTTGATTGATAAGTACAACTCTTCCTTATCCTACATTGTTACTGGCATTTCCATGTAGCTGTTTTGAGTAGTTAAAACAGTTCCTTTTAACAACACAGTTTAACAGCTTTTAAAAAAGTAGGAAAAATGGGTAAACAAAAATACATGTTAACAAAAAGTGAGACCTCGTCTAGCAAATTCCTTGCAGTCATGGGAAGTTAAAGACTTGGTCTTAATTATAATAAAATAAAATCGTGCGGCCAGACGGTTTAAAGAACGTGGCGCCGCTTTGAAACACCAGTATTTCTTAATTATGCAAATTACGAACCAAAACCTATGCGTGGAATTTAAGAGCAACTGTGATGCGAGCAATGCTCCCTTACATCAGGAAAACACGAAAATAGTTTCAAACTACAGCAGGACACAAATGTAAACTGGTAACATTTCGCATATAGCTTTAATTAAAATGTACAGCATTCAGATAGCTCATTAACTATGTTCAATTCACAAGATAAACAAGTTATGAAGTACATGCCACTCGATGATTGCTAATTGCGCTTTACAAAACAACCTTGATCTAGAACTATTAATCTGAGAATAAATCAATAAAAGCAAGTCATATTGCCTATATCACAGCCTGTGTTTTGCAAACTTATTTAGCGAACATTTAGTGCCTTGCAAAACAATGAAATCAACGAAGGGCATCTTGTTCTGTTTACATTTGCACCCATTACCTCAATTATTCTGTCATCTTCGATCAAATATAGATCCGTGCGTTTCAGAGATCATCTTAGAAGCGTCAAAACAGTTGGTTTTGGGAAAATTCTTTGTTCAAAGACCTTCATTTAGACCAAGCTTTCCATGTATTACTTCTCTCGTGTTAAATTTTCCGACAGTAGCCGCTGACCAGTAGCTAATGTCAACAAAAAGACCTGTTGCACTCGCGTTTCTATTTGAATGTATGATCGCTCACCAATGAAGGGTGAATTCATTTGAAAATAAGGGCTGGAGCTCATGAGGGAAAATTCAAAATTCAAAATTTTGCCCTTAATTTAGAGCTGCAAGCACATAACCACAGTGTGTGACGTGGTTGCTATGTTTTTTGTATTTTTAGCAAGGTGAAATAACGTGATAACTCGGACTTTGGGGGGGAGGGGGGGGGGGCATCTTAACATGTTTGAAAATAAACTTCTAGTTTCATCCAAGCTGTTAAATTCTGGAATCCGACCCTGGCGAAACGTCAGTATAGCAAAAATATTACTACTTGATGGAAATATCCTCCGTTGAATACTTTCTGTTTGGTAAAACAGTCGTGGGAGCTTGGTCCATGACGACTTAATGGTTATGATCCAGTTTGCAGTATGTAGCCCCCAGAACCGCCTGATCGTGGGGTACTGCTTACCAAATGTGAACCTACGATACCCCAAAAAACGTCTTGCTTTTGAAATTTCGCCCCGACTTGGTTTTGCTGCACTATCTCTAGATTAGCAGTTAATACCGCCAAACATATATAGTGAATGTCACTTCCGGAGGGCATGTACTTAAACGCCGGAACGCCGGAACGCCGGAACGCTGGAATGCCGGAATACTAAAACCCCGAACGCGGGAATACTTAAACCCGGAACGCTGGAATTCTTAAACCCTGAACACTGGAATACTTAAACCCGAAATGCCGGAAATATACCTCAACTCTAAATGACGATTTAACATACACAAGATCGCTGAAAAGACAAACAATTAGGGTTAAGCCGCGTACCGCATTATTAATGTTACCTTCTGACTCCCGCCAAAACCATTCTCCTCACTATCCCCTCCTTTCCTGCCAACCATTATTATTATAATTTATTTGATTGCTGGGCTGTTTCGCGCTGGCATCGACATGGAGGAATCTCCAGCAAGGTAAGCGTATATACCTGAAATTTTCTCTTTGACTTAAAGCGCTTAAAGTAACATTTTACAAAGTGATAAACTGTTATTCCCTTCCTTTAATCCCAGCCAAAGTCCAGAGAAAAAGAGGTGAGACACTGAATCTTAACTAGCCTGCGCGCAGGTTTTGGTGGGAGTCAGAAGGTAACGTTAATAATGTAGCGTGGCTTAACCTTAATTGTTCGTCTTTTCAGCGATCTTTTGTATATTAAATCGTCATTTAGAGTTGAAGTATTCTAGCGTTCCGGGTTTTAGTATTCCGGCGTTCCAGGTTTAAGTGTTCCGGCGTTCTGGCGTTCTGGCGTTCCGGCGTTCCGGCGTTCTGGCGTTCTGGCGTTCCGGGTTTAAGTACATGCCCTTCCGGAGTTGATCACAGACTAGCCAGCTGGGTAGTATGAGAACCAGGCTTAATCAGTGGAAGTTACGAGTATCCTCAGATTTTTGTTAGGGATTGAATAGCGGGTGAGATACTCGAGCTCGCGCAAAAATTACTCTACTATAAGTTCTATCTCCACTAGACTACTCTTAATCTACCTGTACAGTAGACGCCCGTTATCTAGAACAGAAACTCGTTTCCTCTTGAATACTGTCTCCAGTCATTTACTACTGTCATTGCCGAAGGAATTTTTGATTTCCTTGAAACCCTACTTTATTTTAAATTAACCCTATAATGGGGGAGGGGGGGGGAGTGCACAGACTCTGCCTTTGGGGACTTGAAACTTTTCTATTATTTTTTTAATGTGTGAACAAGCACCGCCAAAATTTTATTGAAAAATTAGTTGGGAACAAATTAGTGTGGTAGGTCAATGTACAGTGAGATTCACATTGCTAAGGCAATCAAACTTTGACAGGCGTGTTCATCTGAAATTGTTTGGTACATTACTGTTTTAACTGAAAACAAAAATGACTTTCTTACTGAAGGTGTCATGCTATTAGATAATTTTAGAGTTCTTTTTATTATTTTTGTTCACTTTTTGGTCAATTGGGTGGCTTTCCGAAGTCTTAGGGAAATCACGAAATCCAATACGGTGGATCCAATTGGAAATTATGACATAAATCTGACGTCGTGTGACGTCATCAGTATCCCTTGCCGATCTCAAAGGAGACATTCTTGGACAAAATTCTTGGACATACTTTTGACCCTCTAAGTTTCAATTTCATTGCTTTATTGCTATCGGAGTTTGCTGGAGGCCTGCCCCACAACGGCTTCAGAAGACCAAAGAAGACCCGGTCTAGATAGGGTTAAGGTTGTCTCTTAACTGCAACTGATTACTTTCTCAAAACTGAAGGAACCTTTCAAAGCCCCAGAAGTCGAAAACAGGAAGGTTATTTTCCAATCTATGAAGACGTATCCAGCTGTACGAGTTATTGACCTATGTTGAAAACATAGGGTCTTAGCCAGCGTGAAGTTTTTCGCTTTCTATGTTTGTTTGTTTGTATGTATGTATGTATGTATGTATGTATTTTTGATCCGGGGGGAAATCTCATGTGAGACGGGAGGGAATGCTCGTCGGAAAATTTAAATTAAAGCTATGCTAAAACAGACCGAGAACGCGTAACCTGCGATCAGGCCGAATTTTAGCATCGCTCTCATATTCTCTTATGTTGGTCGCTCGCTAAAATAGGGCCTGATACAATCTCTCACAAGAGTTCGTGTCGGCGGCCAAATTTTGGCCGCGGGAATCTCGCAATCTGATTGGCCCTTTAACAATAGAGCTGTCAACGGAAGTAATTTCGATCCGACCGCCATCGCCAAGGAACAACCAAGGAACAAGTCTGCTGAAGTAAAATGTGTTGCTCTAATAAATTCTCGTCGTTCTAGGAGAATTGTCACCATTTCTTTCTCTCCTGAGAATGGCGTTCGGTTTGACGCAAGCTGTCTCTCACCTGGAGCAGAGAAGTACAGCAACAGTGAAGTATTTATTCCGTTTTATCGCATCGTGTCGCGGAATTTTCATTTGACGGCTTTCAACTAGTATTGATAACATGAACAGAGT
Organism: Siderastrea siderea; assembly: GCA_964030785.1. Classification (NCBI taxonomy): domain Eukaryota; kingdom Metazoa; phylum Cnidaria; class Anthozoa; order Scleractinia; family Rhizangiidae; genus Siderastrea; species Siderastrea siderea. Next base: position 39,971,577 of record OZ034975.1, read on the forward strand.
AGTGGCTGTTTCCGCGTTTTACGAAACAAAACAAACAGCAGACGAGCAACTATCTTTCGCCAAGAATGATCAACAAGTCAACTGATAATTCGGTATAACGGTAAACTGCTGTTTGGCGAGAAGTGCGGAGAACCGCAATCAAGTCGCAATAACGATTTTCAGTTTATTCATTCATTGTTTAATACTTATGTCGTTTTATTGATCTCTGACATTGACATCAAAGGATCTGACTAGTTTTATAATAAATGTTCTTCGTTTTAAAATTCGGTGCTGCTTAGAGATAAAATTCGCTGCTGATTTCAAATATTTATCACTTCTCGAATTAAATCACAAAATACTCCATTGCGTATAAACGGTTTTATTTATATCTTTATTCTAAAGAATGAAACTGAAGGTATTTCTCTTAATTGCCCAAGGTTTTTTACGCAGAAAATCGGTGACAAATGGGAAGAGAATATTTCCGGATACCACTTGAAATGGGAAATGATTCAAGCATGCAGCATATTTTGGTACATGACAACCTCGTCGTGTTTTGATTTTCATTGAGTTTCAGCTCAGACAGAGCAACCATGTACAGTACCGGAACCTTCAAGTTAGCAATCGTTTAAATTGGGGTACTTGTGTCTAGAAGATATATCGTAGCCTATGATTTTCTTATTTTGCCGACATTTACGTGACTTTCTGCGAATTGCTGTTATGGGAAATTTGCATACCGAGGATCGTGCAAGCAGAAGAAATTTTGATTGGCTGTTTTGTTCAACGCCAATCAATCAAAAAAAGTGGGCGGCAGACGTTCCGTAGAAGAATTGTATCAGGCCCTATTTTTCGTTTCGCCCGTCCCGCCTGAATGTTTCACCGAGCGAAACGAAAATAGGGCCTGATCGCAGGTTAGAGAACGCGAGACGACGTGCATCCAGGCACCTTTCACATGGGAGTACACCCCCCCGGGGGAATTTATGTGGCACTATGTGGCACCAATCAGCTTGAGGCTACTAAGCTAAGAGTACATTCTACCAATGAAATAGCTGGTTAGAATCCGCTTACTGAAGTTGAAGGTCAGACAAGGTTAAGCTCACCGGCCATGTCGAATGTACATATGGGGACGGAAACGATCAGCGCAGATGTGCTTTTCTACTTTTTCCTCTCGAATATTATATTTTCAGTAAAGGCTTGGTGTGGTGGAATTGATGGTAATTTCCTAAAGCCATTGTAAGGGCAGGTGAAATTGAACTTTGTCGTGGCCAACGGTGGAACGTGAGTACTTGACAAAAACAATTAACATCATTCCAAAAATAGAGCTGTTGACGAGAAACTGTAATTTAATTTGTTCTTTTATGATTTGTGTTATGAAACAGCTGTTTTGGTTATGTATCTTTTAGCAAGATGTTGGTTGAAAAGACTGTATCTGTGCTTGATACGGATAATTTTGACTGTACTTTGCAAGGTGTTTGAAACAGCTTTGTTTGGTAATTTGAAATTTATAGCGACGTGTTTATAAGATTGCAATTTGCATAAATTAGCTTGTTTATTCAAGCGTGTCAGTAGGTTTTTAAACCTGTTTTCTCTTCCCAAAATGCGGTTTAGTTTTAGTTTACGATGTTGTGTCCATGATTTATATCAGTCATATCCACAGATTTTCCAGCCGACATAGAAATGATTTCTTTCTTGGTTTTATCATATACGGGAACATATGGTTTTGGAAATTTTTTAGCGACGTGTTTAAGATAGCAATTTGCATAGATTAGCTTGTTCAAGCGTGTCTGTAGGTTTTTAAACCTGTAATGTATACGGTAACATAGCGAGTTCACGGTACGCTCAAGCTCGGAAACTTCGTTAACTGCAAAACCAAAATGTACTCTTGAATCGTCTGGCAAAGGAATATGAAATACTCCCAGAAGGTGCGAATCTTTCTGTCGAAATTGTTCGAGAATTCCTTAGAGCGGGGCATTTTTTGGAGAACCTCGCAAGCTGCTGGCCATGTCATCTTAACACGACAAAAAGGGAAAAGTCCTAAAAAGTACAACAAATCACAGTTTACTTAAAGAAAACAAAATACCAGTCTGCGTAGTCTGCATGGTCTGCAGTGTGCACGGTCTGCAGGCTACGTTTTAACATGACTGCGATGACTGTCCTCTCCTCAAGTTATTATCTACTACACTTGTTTCTTTCACATCTTGTTGTGAGCTCGATTTATATTCTTCAGTAATATGCAGACAATCATTAGTTGACCTTAACTGAGGTTTCAGTTTTAAATTTAATTTGAAGTTTTCATGCAGTCGTTTTGTTCTAGTGTCAGTTTGACTTTTTAGCCTGTAGCCTACTAGGCCGATGGTTGCTCTATCTCCAATTTTGGTCCAGCTGGGTTTTTAGCGGGATGTTGTTTTGCATTCCAAGGGTATTGCTGAGTAAAGCAAAACGCTGTTTTAGGCCCAGTTCAGACGCCGTACCTCTCATGGGCCCTACCAAATACATTTTCGCCCCTAGGTCGTATTTAAGTGGCAAACTTTGCCGTATCCTGAGATTTTGGCTTGCCTAATTGAAATCTGTCGAAAAAACTCATTTGGACACCGTACAACTGCCAAAAAACTACGTACTACTTGGTACGATACATGGGAGGTGCGGCGTCTGAACTGGGCTTTATGCACTCAGGTGCTATAGTGGAGGGGAAAGTATTTGCAAGAATAATCGCGTGTTGTTTTGTCCTCAGAGTGCCTTAAAAATCGCAAATAAGCGAGGATAAGACTTGTCATTTCAACATAGGTCAAGCACGCAATGCGTGCCTATTTGTTTACTTAGCCAAACCATGGTCTTCATTGTGGTTGTGTGCTTGCAGATTAAATTAAGGACAAAAATTTGTTTCTTCTCCCCATGAGCTCCAACCCTTTTTTTCAAATAATTTCACTATTAATTCGTGAAGGATCATGAATTCAAATTTTAGATAGCTAAGAGCCAAAACACGAAGACGTTTCATCGAAGATGACAGAAAATTGATGTAACGGGTGCAAATGTAAACAGAACAAGATGCCCTTCGTTGATTTCATTGTTTTGCAAGGCACTCATTGTTCGCTAAATACGTTTGCAAAACACAGGCTGTGATATAGGCAATATGACTTGCTTTTATTGATTTATTCTCAGATTAATAGTTCTAGATCAAGGTTGTTTTGTAAAGCGCAATTAGCAATCATCGAGTGGCATGTACTTCATAACTTGTTTATCTTGTGAATTGAACATAGTTAATGAGCTATTTGAATGCTGTACATTTTAATTAAAGCTATATGCGAAATGTTACCAGTTTACATTTGTGTCCTGCTGTAGTTTGAAACTATTTTCGTGTTTTCCTGATGTAAGGGAGCATTGCTTTCATCACAGTTCCTCTTAAATTCCACGCATAGGTTGTGGTTCGTAATTTGCATAATTAAGAAATACTGGTGTTTCAAAGCGGCGCCACGTTCTTTAAACCGTCTGGCCGCACGATTTTATTTTATTATAATTAAGACCAAGTCTTTAACTTTCCATGACTGCAAGGAATTTGCTAGACGAGGTCTCACTTTTTGTTAACATGTATTTTTGTTTACCCATTTTTCCTACTTTTTTAAAAGCTGTTAAACTGTGTTGTTAAAAGGAACTGTTTTAACTACTCAAAACAGCTACATGGAAATGTCAGTAACAATGTAGGATAAGGAAGAGTTGTACTTATCAACCAACAGTAGAATTTTGTCCTGCATCAAATTTTAAGTGTTGTGAGAAGTTACCAAAGTTATTGAAAATTGGCATTTTTGTACCAATAAAATGTGCATTTTTGTCCACCAGGGGACCCCCCTTGTAAACTGTTGAAGAAAGCATTTAGAGCCCAAACGAAAAGTGTTTTTAAAGTACCCAGACAAAGTGAAATTCACATGCAAGATTTGAAGGAAATCTCTTTTGTGACCAATTTGGGTTATGAGGATCTTAGGGAGACAACCACTTAAGAGCGGTTTGCTGTAAGAACCGACTAAGGGTATGCAAGATAGAAAAATCCGATTTTCTCAAAATCTGCCAGAATAAAGCCTTTGGTGAACTAGTTCTAAACATATAAGTTTCAGTTCATTTCGATTTTTATTTATTTTTTAGTGAATATTTTCGTATTTTGCCCTGCGCGGCAGTCAAAATCAACGCCAAAACCGTGACTTTTCCGGAAGCTCCTGTTCAAATATTGAAAGCGTCCTAAAAAAGATTAACCAGGGGAGTTAAAAGATCTTACTTCCTCTGTTTATTAGCAGTGTCAAAGTTTCATGAAAAGCGAACGTGAATTTTTTACGGAATTCTAAAATTTATACCCAACAACGGTCGTTAGCGACTACCCAATTTAGGCTAAATTCAAGGCTTAAAAAAGCACTCTGGTACATGGCTTTACACAACGAGACTATACTCCGGGAAAGAACAATCACTTCAACCAAACATCGGCCGAAAAACATTTTGGGACAAATGAAACGGCGAATTTTGAGGGTGCTTTGAAAACAGGCTACTTGAGTGATATGAGCGACCCTTTGACCTTTCATGTCAACGGAAATCGTCACACAGCAGCTCTTAAAATGTGACTTTCCTTCGCCAGAATACGAGTTTACTTGTTTTTCTAGAATGTTTTCAAATAGAGGAAACTAGGATTTTGAATTTGGAGGCCTTTGTTCCCAATATTGAGCGATGTTGGCCAATTTAGAGAAGTATGTTATGAAATTGACCTACTCTGTTTATCACCGAATTATACATTCAAAGTCTGTTTACAACGTGAATGCGGAATGAACAACGAAGTAAAAAACCCATTCATGAAATGTTTAGGAAATAACTCTTACCTAAGTGAGCTTTTCCTGGCTAGAAACTGCAACTTTCATTGCAAAACACATAGCGAGATCGCCGAGCCGTGTTCCACGTGAGTTGTCAAATGTTTCTACAGTGCGGCCGAGGTTCCCCATGTTAACGATTAACCAGATTTTAGGCCCGCATAGCGTGCAGTCGGAAACAACACTATGGTGACGAACGCTTGTACTTGATAGGAAAAAAGTAGGGGAAAAAAGGAAAAGGAGAGCTTTTATTACGTATATACTTATTATTATATATATTTTTTTACGTTCAAACCGGTGACACGTACTACTAAGCAAGTTCTCTCAATGCAGGGTTCTATCTAGGATTTATCGTTTGGGGAAGTAGTCCCGAGTGGGCGAAGGCCACGAGCTTCCTAGGGGTGTCCGGGGCATGCCCACCGGACATTTTTTGAAATGAATACGCGCTGAGATGCAATCTGGACCATTTTGAGACACAATTTTGAGATAGTATTTGTAATACTCTCTGTTCCTTGTCATATAGTGTCCTTAGACAGGGAATACTTACTTCATGTGCACTGACCTCGTCGTGTCCGGATGATTTTTCCGATATAGTTACTTATATACTGTAATGATAACAATATTTTTTTTTGGGGGGGGGGAAGCTGGGCATTTTGGGGGGGAAGCTTCTACCCCTCAAATACCCTAGAGAGAACCCTGCAATGTCGGTGGCCTTTAGGGTTTAATAGAGCCTTATAGTGCTAGCCCGTTTGCTGACGTCTCCTATTTCCTTTGTTTCACAAATGTCTTTATGTTGATACACTCTCCTGAATGCAATGAAAGAGCTCCGCGCGGGGACGTACTTGTTTTGCTGAAGATGATATGACATACAACAGAGATCTGCTCAAGTGTTGGAGTTTTTTGGCCACAAGTATGCTGTGGCTTATTTATTAAAAATACATAAAGAGTATCTGATGACAATAAAATACTAAATAGCATATCATGTTCAGCAAAGGTGGGGCGAAAAAAGCGCCACACCTGGCTGGGTTACAATACTACATTACATGATGATCATCCGTCAGAAGTTGCAGCGGGAGCGCAGGGAGGGAAAGAGTTTTTCCCAGAGATGTAAACGCTGTGATGGCGAAAAGAAAGAGGGAATTAACGCTAGAATGATGAGGAATTTATACCCGGGCACGACCGCGACCGATGTTATGATTGGCTGTTATCTGACATGGGAATCCAGAATCGGTAGAGCAAACATGTATGAAGAGTACAATAGGGGCACTGTATCAACATAAATAACATTATGCTTTGACATAATGTTTGGTTTTCTCACTGCTCGTCTTCGATGATACAGCAGCCACACCCGTAGACAAGCCTTTTCATGCTGTCTTTCCTATGGATGTCGCACAGGTTCGAGTCAGTCATATGCGATGAGGTTGTGAAAAATTTAATTTTATACTTAAAAAAGTACTTCATCGAGTACAATCTGGCAGGTATCACAGAGATTTTTCTCACTTAATATCTCCCGTTTGGGCAGCGGTACCTCTGCCTGTCCCTGGAAAAATGCTGAATACTCCGCATATCATCAGGACGATGATTCTCAACAAGCTAGCATGCTTTACCGGTAGGAAACAGATTTTACTGCATTCAGCACACTAACCATGTTAAGACCCTTGCCCACCTGCATTACCAGAGCGAAAAACAAGAAACAAAAACAGAAGCAAACACTGCCCGTGTCGCCGACATCACAAGAGAACTCTGCTGTATAACTCAAGGGATCAAGAATCCCACGATCGACACCGCTATCCTACGACGTGAGTACGCTGGGTGCTATCAACTGCTGTGTAGTATCATGTACTCTAAAGAAGGCCAATACCTGGACGGATGTCTGCATGGTGGATTTCGGTGACACAGAAAGAGAAAAAGGGGCTTGTGACACAGAGGTAGACACTATCGAAACCCTAGCCTGCGTAGCAAGCGTTTCCGTGGGCCTAGGGTTTTTCGTACGTTCGAAGCCTTTTTGCTTTTTGGCAGCGCGAAAATTGGGGCGAGCGCAAAAGAAGTGGGAGAAGGGGCATGAGAAGGGAGGAAAGAAAACGCTTGCCCGCAAACCCCACGATTTTGAAAAACCCGTACGCCAAAGAACCTGAATCAAATCAGGCAAGTTAATTTGAGCGTGACGGCATCAACACAACTAACTGTTTCTCTCCAGCTGGAAAATTTCGATGTTCAGGTTTGACTCTAGAAGACGGCTGTTCGGTGGCTAAAAATCTCAGGGACTTTCGAGAAGCTTTCTCTTTCTACATGGACTGTTGCCTGATGGAGGTTTGAGCAGCCGTTTAGACAAGTTGATACGCTGATTTGGCGGAGCTTGGGAAACAGGAGACTCGATATACTTATTGCTTTCCGAATAACTTCGATTAATGCCCTTAAGTTCCTAATTTTTCGAGCACAAAGATTGCAGACACGTTCCGAAAATAGCTATACAAGTTTTCAACAACTTCCACTCTAACCCGTCTGAAGATATCAGCAAGAATTGCTCCTTAAGAATCCTTTCTTTCCGACGCTTTGCAAAGGTTCCCGAAGAAATAGAACCGATTTTCCTAGTACTGGGATAAATTTCCAAATTTATTAACTTTGAAATTACAACGACAAATCCTGAAGCGCCCCCTTTGAGTTTCCAACTTTCGAGGTTTCGACATCACATCTCCGAGTGCTTCGTCTCTGCAGTTCGTGGGTTTGACTTACGTGGAGTATGTTTTGATTTTGACGAAAGTAAATTTGTAACATCCGGCGATCTGTTATTTGTTGCTTTATTGACAAGCTGTCACGCTATGAATTCACCCAACCTTGAGTGCTAAAGGGGCGTTTTTCAAACTTGTGGCGTTTGCGGGCAAGCGTTTCCTTTTTTTGCCTCTCCTCCCCTCCCCCTCCCTGCTTCTTCCTTTTTTGCGCTCGCCTTAATTTGGCCCGGCCAAAACGCGAAATGCCTCAAAAAGGCGGAAAAGTCTACGGAAGTGCTTGCTACGTATGCTATCGGAACTCAAGAACTTAGACACATGAATGATTGTCACGATTTACAAATAGCTTGCGACTGTCACTTGCAACTTCCTCAAGTAAATTCGACAGTGTAAACATGCTAATCAATTTTGAGTTTTCTTGTGACACGGCAAAAGTTTGGAGAGCGAGCGTTTGACGTCGGCAAAGGAAAATACTGGCCTAATTTTTTTACTGAAACATTTGCCGTGAAAAAGAGACTACTAATCAGAGTTGAGATTACTTTCCTAAAAGAGTATTTGAAGCGAGTGAGGCAACGGATAGCGGCATTTTTTTTTCGCAACAAACTGGGTACAGGCCAGAACCTGACAGATATTCGAGTTGCTAAGAAAGCAGATAGGTCGAGGTTGTTCTCCAGGTACTAGTTCCTCACTGCACGATGGATGAGTTGTTCTCTTCGAGAATAATTTATAAGCTGCGTCACTCTGATAGGCGAGTTGGCTTTTTACTTCGTGGTAAGCGTTTAAGTTATAGTGCTGCGCTAGAGAAGCAAAAGTTCTATACCCGATAGATTGTAGTAGATCAAGCTTGTACAATTATAGCACGCCATCGCTTACAACACTGACCTGAACTTGTGCGACTTGCATAAGAAAGGCAGCTTGAAAACGCTAAGCATACCCATGCTTAGGAGTGTTTTTTTTTTTTTTTAGTATTTTGGCTTGGGCAGATGTATTTCTCGCATGGCGCAAGGTGCAATATCTTTCTTCCTTAGCGGACATTAGACCTTCTAATTAAAGACTCTTAGCAAAGAAATAAAATTCGGCCACGTCCATGGTTGAGTTATGTAACCAAGGGTAGGGGGAAGAGGGTAAGAACAGTAGAACAGTAGAAAAGTATCTGATGAAGCATTTAAGAGGAAGTTTCCAGAAAAATCGAACAAAAATCATTTTTTGCGGCAAGGCTAAAAAACAGAGAGTTCGCTCATCTTCTGCATATAGGTAGCCCTTAGTAAAACTAAAAACGTTATGTTGTTTTTTTCTTCAAATATTTTTATTTTTCTGAGAAATACGAAATTTTCGATTTCACGTCTAGACTCGATTCAGAGGGTCTAAACTGGGTTGAAAATCGACCATTTTCATTCGATTCGCATGTCAAAACGATCAAGCGCAGAAAAAATTAATACAACCGGTTTATTGCATGACTCTTCCTTGTCCAAATAAGCATAGTTTCAAGAGTTTTGGTTTAATCTAATTATTCAACGGTAAACAAAACCAGACTATTCTCACGCGCCATGAAAGTCGGTCGGTCAAAAGAATCGTCATTTTCACCATGTGCCATATCTCGGAATTCCTTGAGATGAAGGTATTTCAACTGTAGAAGGATGATACTTCCAAAATATGCAAAGTTTGGTTTGGGCCAATGATTAAGCACTTGTCAAAAAATTATTCAAAATCGTACAAAAACGGCACAAAATCACGCCAGCCTTCGAATGCGTGACCAAAAGTATTACCACCGCATTTGTTATTTAAATCAATTTAATCGCAATACTAGCAATACCAAGGCATAAATCAACAGAAATATGTTCACCTTTGCTCGGTTTTGATGTCCTGACCGTTGCAATACGTTTCTTTCCTGTCATTTCTTCAATGGCTTCCCGTTCAGTTCGCATGCACTTGTCGACTCTTGAACGCGAATCCGTCTTGCGACTGGTGAATTTGAAGCAACCACTGCTAGGTTTTTATCCAAATATGTATCGTCATGATTAACGTGCGCTACTTGTGTTACTTGATTAAGCCATATTTCAGGAAATAACCGGCAAAGCGTTTTCAATGAGCCACTTTGCAGTGCCCGTTGGAGATGAATTATCACAGATTGGCGAGCAAACCGGGCAAAAGGTGGATTCAGCAATGGTATCCAGAGGTATGAGGACAGCTAAAGACAAGAACGGCGAGCGCCTTTTTAATAGCAACGAGTTTCTTACAAGCCGACAGGTTGCTAGTTTCTTTTCACGCCTGGCCTCAAAGCGAAGTGTTGATGTTGGTACTGACCCTGAGTCGCAAAGTGACGACGAAGACCAAAACGAAGCAGAGAAGGAAGCCCGGCAGAGGCAGACCCTAAGAAACGAAGTGATGACTGACATTTCAATCCAGCATGCGCATCCAATCGTGTATGATGCTCATAACAGCTGTGACCTCGTCAAAAATTCGAAGCTTTCAAAGTTTTCTATCAAAATGTTAGATGAAATTTGCTCTTCTTTTGGACTTGATGTTTCAGAGATCAACGTCAAGAAAAAGAAGCCATAGATAGATTTGTTGACAAACGTCATGGGCTGCCACTGCCAGAAGAGCGCTCACTGACTAGTGATGGTCACTTGTACGCTTGAACAGTGCAATCCGAGTCCCAAAATATATTTAAATCTCTCGATATCTCTGGCATAAACAGGCCGCTGCTAAGATTATTTTCGTGTCTATGTCGTTGTCAAGTATGCGAAATTTAGTGTCCGGTAGCGATGATTTTAGTTATGTAAACCATGCTTGTTATAATATCATCGAGAAACAAAATTATCGGGTACAAGAACGGTGTATTTTTGACCATTTTTAGGAAGCCCAAAACAACCTTTATTTTATTTCATTTTTTAAAAACGCCAGAGCTTTCTGTTTGTATCGAAAGGAGGCAGAACCTGCTGTGCGACAACTGCAGACTTGCAGACTTGCAGAATTGTAGACTTATAGGGCCTGCGGACTTTGTGACGTTTAGTTAAATTATGTGAAGTCTGCAGTCTGCATTTGTCGCACACCGGGCAGAACCGGTGTCACAGCGGATTTGGACCCCCCGGCGGATTTGGACCCCCCGGCGGATTTGGACCCCCCGGTCCAGATCCGCTAGCGGATTTGGACCCCCCGGTCCAAATCCGCTAGCGGATATGGACCCCCTCTCGCGGATTTGGACCCCCTGAAAACAAGCGTTCTATTGAGTAAAATTGGTAAAATTGTTTTTTTGGGGCTGTTAAAGAGGCAAAATAAAAATATTGAAGCAGTTTTTCTTTTCAAATGATCTTTAATACTTAGGGTAAAAGAGAACCTACAACGCTAGTTTGTATCGATAAATTTTAAAAACTAAACTTTCTTGAAGATATCTTACAATATTTTCTACCATAACTGACTTAAAGCGAATTTATAAAGCCGCGCTAAGAAAAACAATGGTATTTGACATCAGCTTGCCGCGGTAATTGGAGGGGCGGAGTAGCAAGCGTACTTTAAAAATTAGCTTTTTTCTCACCTTTTTCTCACGTAAGCACGCTTTTTGAGAAATTAACTGATCTAATTTTTTCTTCAAAGACGCACTGTTGAAATTAGCTCTTTATTAAGAGGCCTTTTGTAACATCGATGACATAGTTAACATGCGATAACTGAATCTTGAATTTTTTGAATTTTGTTGCAGCAAAGTCAGTCTTGGTGTCCTCATGACTTATACAAATTCAAAACATCATGACTGGAAAAGAGAGGTTCTGAAAAAAAAAATCCTGTGAAGTTGTGTAGTCAAGCAAACTTTTTTGCAGGGCGCACAATGCGATTTTCAACCAAGATGTGTTACTTTAAAACCTCTTTTGTTAAACCGCCCGTTCAAACTAGGTGTTACTTTAAAACCTCCTTTGTTAAACCGCTCATTTAAACTATGTTAAATTCAGTATCCTGGAAAAATAATAACAACGCGTATGAAAGAAAACAAGATTTTAAAATCTTATCTTCTGTAAGAAATACCGCAGCGCGTGCTTTAACTGCAATGTTTAGAGGTCTGGCTATGTGCCTAACACGAACGGTCAATTTACTTGATCTTAAGTCTGACTCTACCTCTATTATGAATAGGTTTGCAGTATTTTGAAACCCAAACGAAACGTTTCTTCGCCAAGATTGAAAAGTGAAGTTATTTCGGTACTTCATATGCGAATAACAGCGTGGGTTTTTACAATTACATAGGGGGTCCAAATCCGCGCAGGGGGTCTAAATCCGCTAGCGGATTGGGTCCCCCGGGGGTCCATATTCGCTAGCGGATTTGGACCGGGGGTCCAAATCTGTCACAGCGGATTTGGCCCCCCCCCCGCGGATTTGGACCCCCTCGGTCCAGATCCGCTAGCGGATATGGACCCCCTCTCGCGGATTTGGACCCCCCTGAAAACAAGCGTTCTATTGAGCCTTGATCGTTTGTTAAAAAACAACAACAACAAGAAAAATAATGGTGATTCTCTTTTTTTCTCTCTCTGATTTTGAACGTAAGCAGAACTTATAAGTTAAGCAAATCACGTAGTAAATACGAGTTTGTGATAATTCATCTCCAAACCCTTTCGAACCATGGGTTCAGCTGAAATTCAAGACCCTACCCCCACCCCACCCCCTTAAGTACAAAAAACTGTCATGCTTGTCTCGGAAGTATGCAAATTACTTCGCTTTTCGAATAATAATGGCTTCCAACGGGCACTGCAAAGTGGCTCATTGAAAACGCTTTGCCGGTTATTTCCTGAAATATGGCTTAATCAAGTAACACAAGTAGCGCACGTTAACCATGACGATACATATTTGGATAAAAACCTAGCAGTGGTTGCTTCAAATTCACCAGTCGCAAGACGGATTCGCGTTCAAGAGTCGACAAGAGCATGCGAACTGAACGGGAAGCCATTGAAGAAATGACAGGAAAGAAACGTATTGCAACGGTCAGGACATCAAAACCGAGCAAAGGTGAACATATTTATGTTGATTTACGCCTTAGTATTGCTAGTATTGCGATTAAATTGATTTAAATAACAAATACGGAGGTAATACTTTTGGTCACGCATTCGAAGGCTGGCGTGATTTTGTGCGATTTTGTACGATTTTGAATAATTTTTTGACAGGTGCTTAATCATTGGCCCAAACCAAACTTTGCATATTTTGGAAGTATCATCCTTCTACATTTGAAATACCTTCATCTCAAGGAATTCCGAGATATGGCACATGGTGAAAATGACGATTCTTTTGACCGACCGACTTTCATGGCGCGTGAGAATAGTCTGGTTTTGTTTACTGTTAAATAATTAGATTAAACCAAAACTCTTGAAACTATGCTTCTTTGGACAAGGAAGAGTCATGCAATAAACCGGTTGTATTCAATTTTTTCTGCGCTTGATCGTTTTGACATGCGAATCGAATGAAAATGGTCGATTTTCAACCCAGTTTAGACCCTCTGAATCGAGTCTAGACGTGAAATCGAAAATTTCGTTTTTCTCAGAAAAATAAAAATATTTGAAGAAAAAAACAACATAACGTTTTTAGTTTTACTAAGGGCTACCTATATGCAGAAGATGAGCGAACTCTTTTTTTTAACCTTGCCGCACCTTGTTGAATTTTTGTGGAAACTTCCTCTTAAATTTTAAGGTATAAAATTATTATTATTATTATTATTATTATTATTATTATTATTATTATTTATTTTATTTTATTTATTTATTTATTTATTTATTTTTACAATCTTATCGCTTATGACAAGTTGAACCTGTGTGACATGCACAGGAAAGGCAGCAAGAAAAGGCTGAGAAAAGCCGTGCTAAAGACTGTTTGTGAGTATTATGGCGTGTGCAGATATGTATCCCATGCGAGGCACAAATCACAGCATCTTCTGCCGTAGCGGAACCAGTCGAGGGAAGTGGCTGTCGAGGGAAGTTTTATCGAAAACTAGAGAAAGACACTCAGTCTGATTTGTGGGTTTTCATGTGTTTTATTTACCAAAAGGTAAAATGTTTCACTAAGAAGGGGAGTTTGAAGAGCCTTTTGAAGTGAAGAATTGAACTAATTTTGTGTGTTTACTAAGCTTCAGTCGCTTGTTCAACCTTTTCTACTACAACGCTAAATTTTAGCGTGCTCCCTTTGGTTGAAATCGATCACGTGACGCGATACTGTCTCTCCTCAGTGGCACCTATCAACGCATATTGGCAATTTTCGCTCAAACATTAGCGTTTGACGATAAAAACAATGGAGGGATTCTGTCCCAGGCCCTATGTGTGATAGGTTCCCTGGGAAGTTTGATGTGCAAACTTCATATAAGCCCTCGAACTACGTTCTTGGCCTAATATTTGTTGTGAACATCAAATTTCCGAGCAACCTATCAGCAACAGAAGAACTCTATTGTTGAAATAGGCCACCAACATTGGGAGAACTTGCTTAGTAGTACGTGTCACCGGTTTGGATGTAAAAATATATATATATAATAACAAGTATATATGTAATAAAAGCTCTCTTTTTCCTTTTTTTGCCATACTTTTTCCTATCAAGTACAAGCGTTCGTCACCATAGTGTTGTTTTGCGACTGCACGCTATGCGGGCCTAAAATCTGGTTAATCGTTAACATAGGGAACCTCGGCCGCAATGTAGAAACATTTGACAACTCACGTGGAACACGGCTCGGCGATCTCGCTATGTGTTTTGCAAAAAGTTGCAGTTTCTAGCCAGGAAAAGCTCACTTAGGTAAGAGTTATTTCCTAAGCATTTCATGAATGGGTTTTTTACTTCGTTATTCATTCCGCATTCACGTTGTAAACAGACTTTGAATGTATATTAAATTCGGTGATAAACAGAGTAGGTCAATTTCATAACATACTTCTCTAAATTGGCCAACATCGCTCAATATTGGGAACAAAGGCCTCCAAATTCAAAATCCTAGTTTCCTCTATTTGAAAACATTCTAGAAAAACAAGCAAACTCGTATTCTGGCGAAGGAAAGTCACATTTTAAGAGCTGCTGTGTTGATTTCCGTTGACATGAAAGGTCAAAGGGTCGCTCATATCACTCAAGTAGTCTGTTTTCAAAGCGCTCTCAAAATTCGCCGTTTCATTTGTCCCAAAATGTTTTTCGGCCGATGTTTAGTTGAAGTGATTGTTCTTTCCCGGAGTATAGTCTCGTTGTGTAAAGCCATGTACCAGAGTGCTTTTTTGAGCCTTGAATTTAGCCTAAATTGGGTAGTCGCTAACGACCGTTGTTGGGTATAAATTTTAGAATTCCGTAAAAAATTCACGTTCACTTTTCATGAAACTTTGACACTACTAATAAACAGAGGAAATAACATCTTTTAACTCCCCGGGTTAATCTTTTTTAGGACGCTTTCAATATTTGAACAGGAGCTTCCGGAAAGTCACGGTTTTGGCGTTGATTTTGACTGCCGCGCAGGGCAAAATACGAAAATATTCACTAAAAAATAAATATAAATCTAAATGAACTGAAACTTATATTTTTAGAACTAGTTCACCAAAGCCTTTATTCTGGCAGATTTTGAGAAAATCGGATTTTTCTATCTTGCATACCTTTAGTCGGTTCTTACAGCAAACCGCTCTTAAGGACGTTCGCGCGAAAAACTTCTACAATACAGATTTTTTTCATACTTTGGTTACAGTCAGATAATGAGTTACCTATGTCAGAAATGGAAAAAAATTGGGGGGTCACCTACTTCGTTTTCGAAATAAAGCGCGTCAAAAACTACCCCAATTTTGACAAATCGGCCCTCGTAACTCGACATGGCCTCAGTGCTTGTTAGTTGAAAAATATTAAAAATGATTCGCTGTAGACCCACTTTCTTAGTCAAATTTCACTTAAGTGGGTCTGTTAAGTAAATAATTTGAACCGGTGTCATCCTTTTAGTTAAATTCAACCTCTAAGATCGACTTTAACGAACACCGTGCAGCTTCAATAATAGTAGAATTCGATGATGCGAGGGCAGAAAAGTTGAAAAAAATCAAACTTCTACAATACAGATTTTCTTTAAGTTTTCACAAAACGTAGATTATCGACAAAGAAAGTGATCTATCAAAAGAAAATATGGGGTCACCGAACATTTAAGAGAGTTAAACCCGTGCACAGATATTAAAGTGCCCACTAGCGCTATATATCTCCACATTTCTTCAATAGCGCGCGCGCTTAATGCATGACGTGGATGACATCACGAAGTGAATTGCGTGCGCAGTAAGGATGCGCAGAAACAATTGGCGCGAACGTCCTTAAGAGGCTCTGACTGTAAATATCGAGAATCGGCGGACAAGCTCATCGCGACATCCGGTAATGACTGATACCAGAGCCCTACGATCCCACCGCTGACAGAACAGATCGTAGGCTCTGGGAACGAGAATGAAACCATCGTGTCCTGCAAATGCACTGCACATGAGCAATGAACTGGTTTCAGAATGCTTTAAAAACAGATAAAGCTCCAGTATCGTGCAGTTTGTAAGCAAAAAAGCAAGAGTTATAAATTGCAACAGGATGGGTAGCTTGAGTTGATTTTGTTGAAAAAGGCTTTTTTTCCCACTTATTTTCCTTAAACTTTTGCATTGAGGGGTTTTGTGCGCTTGCAACAAAAGAGAAAATAAGTCTGAAGATATTAAGAGGCTCTGACTGTAAATATCGAGAATCGGCGGACAAGCTCAAAAAATCGAAAATCCTGATAACTTGCCAGAAGAACACTTTTGGGGAGCTATCTTCGAAAATATTACTTAAACCTTCTGGAATTCTATTGTTTTCGGGAAATTCGGAAAAACGGTTTTGCTTAATTTATTACGCAATAATCAGGCTTAAAATTAAACAAATTGAAAGCGCTTGCTTTTAAACAATTTGCAACGCCAGAAAACAATTTTAATTTTAAATGATAGCAATACTCTTCTACTTTCTGACAATAGGAATTGCATGGAGTTTTGCTTTATTTCTGTGGCTTGGTGGTTCTTTGAAACAAAGCCATTTTGCGCACTTCGGAAAAAGGCAAAAATTGGTAAACTTTAGAGGCTTAAAATGGGTCTTGGTATGTCTAATATCGAATTGAAATAAACACTGTGATAACGTTTGGCCCTACTTCCATTATAATATGAAATAAAAAATCTTGGCAATTCAGGCTCGCGCTGACAAAAACACAAAATCGCGAACCAGTGTTGCCAAAAAATTGAACAATGAAATGAATGAAATGAAAAGTAGTAGTTTGTGTGAGCTCAATTTAGAGGATTTTATTTACTGAAGACACACAAATAATGAACTAAAACATTCCTTCAATCTATTCTTGCATTGGTTTGGGCTTATACTATTTCTACGTAAAACTAAAGAGAAGGAGAAAAAGTTTTAAAAGTTCTACACAGCTGTTGCGTGACCTGAGTCACGTGAATAATTTTTGTCACCTACTTATGGCAGTTTTTAAGGAGGCTCGCAACAGTTTTTTTGGCCTTGGAGTGTACCTTTTGAAGCCAAAATTTCGCATAGAAGGTAAACTTCGATTTCCTTAATACTACACCACCTTTTCAACATATGATCAAAGATTAATTTCTCGCTGGTTTCCTAGCAACAGCTGTCACCATAGCAACGGTAATGGACAACCCCTTATTTTAAATAATGTCGGCTATCTCGAAAACTAGTCAGACACTTTATGACGAAACTTGAACTATTTGAACTACTCAACCTACACAACTTGTATGCGAAGTTAGGGAAAAATCTGTAAGAGTGTTTTCCTGTAAATCATGATTCATTTTTTACGGGCTGATTTTGATCATTCCTGCAATTTTCTCCAATATTTCAAGAAAGATAAAACTTAACACTTTCTCCTTTCAGTTGAAGGATCTTTTATGATATCAAAACATTCTTAATGTACATTGAGCTTCCTAGGTGGCTGCGATTTTAAGATATTTATATTTAAAAACTGCTAAAATGCAGCACAAATCAGCCAAAAAGTTCGTAATTGCATAAATAGAAATATTTCTTAATTGCCCTTACAGTTTTCTCTCTTAAACTGGTTGCCGTTAGAATAATAATTCTTTTTGATGTTCCAGTGAGTTTTAGGCTGAATAAACATTTCTGTTATTAGATAAGAAGGCTGAATCTCGGTCAAGTTTCAGTCGTTAGTTACTTTCAACGAGCAACAGTTTTATTTTGTTTTTCCTGGTCTATTTCACGGTTATTCACGTGCAATGAATACTTATACACGCTGCGCTTGTGTCCTCTCGTGCATTTATAATTCCTTCTTATAATAATAAAAAATTTTCGTCTTCTGAGCTTCTTCCTGGAGACTCTTTTCCATTATTCTTTAAATACTGACTGACGTTTTAGCATTTTTAATTACGGATTTAATTACACTGGGGCCGAAAAATGAAGAGAAACAAGCTCAGATAACGAATATTATATATTTTTTATTATGAGAAGGAATTATAAGCGCACGAGAGGACACAAGCGCAGCGTGTATAAATATTAATTGCACGTGAATAACCGTGAAATAGACCAGGAAAAACAAAATAAAACTGTTGCTCGTTGAAAGTTAATGACGACTGAAACTTGATCGAGATTCAGCCTTCTTATCTAATAACAGAAATGTTTATTCAGCCTAAAACTCACTGGAACATCTAAAAGAATTATTATTCTAACGGCAATCAATTTAAGAGAAAAATCTGTAAGGGCAGTTTAGAAATATTTCTATTTATGGAAATTACGAACTTTTTGGCTGATTTGTGCTGCATTTTAGCAGTTTTTAAATATAAATATCTTAAAATCGCAGCTACCTAGAAGGCTCATTGTACATTAAGAGTGTTTTGATATCATAAAAGATCCTTCAACTGAAAAGAGAAAGTGTTAAGTTTCATCGTTCTTGAAATATTGGAGAAAATTGCAGGAATGACCATTTCAGCCCGTAAAAAATGAATCATGATTTACATGAAAACGCTCTTACAGATTTTTCCCTAATTTCGCATACAAGTTGTGTAGGTTGAGTAGTTCAAATAGTTCAAGTTTCGTCACAAAGTGTCTGACTAGTTTTCGAGATATTCGACATTGTTTAAAATAAGGGGTTGTCCATTACCGTTGCTATGGTGACAGCTGTTGCTAGGAAACCAGCGAGAAAATAATCTTTGATCATATGTTGAAAAGGTGGTGTAGTATCAAGGAAATCGAAGTTTACCTTCTATGCGAAATTTTGACTTCAAAAGATACACCCCAAGGCCCAAAAAACTGTTGCGAGCCTCCTTAAATGCGGTCTCTTACATTGGCCGCTGTTTTATGCATGGCTGGTTCTCCAGCGAATACCGTACGGATCCCTGTGTTTGGGGCATACTGTCATGTGCAGCTGATATTCCACTGGGACGAAAATTGCGACAGGCAAGTCTAGAATTAGTTTCGTTTACATAAGACACCTTTCTCTTCGAGAGAAGAAAACTGCAAAATATAGTATGTTGTTGTGTACGTGACGCGATCGCTCTTTTCAAACGGCTACTAAGATTTTGGGCGACTTTTTGAAATGACACTATTTTGGCCAGGAGCAAAAGTGCATCATTATTATTATGATTTATACGCATTTGCCCGGCGCATTTGTCAAAAATTGTGCTGTTCCTATCGATATTATTACACTTGTATAACATGTTTAAAAATACGCAAACCACGGACGTTCTGGCAGCGGGATCGGTATTTACGACTTCTAAATGCTGCTGTACATCTAAGAGATATTAATACACAGCTTGTTTGGTTTTACTTGGCAAGATCGCTGAGAACTCTTTCACGGTTTTAGAGGATAAGATTTTCATTGAAGAATATTTTCACGTTTGCATGAACGTGCTGTGATCGGTTGCGTGACTCGATTATTTTGAGTGATACTTTTGTGTTCCTTGCTTCACACAGCCAAACTGAGCTCTCAATTTATACGCGTACGTCAACTTAAATGATTTGTAAAAGGAACCGTTTGGATTTTCGAGAACATTAGTTTTTTCCCCCCAAAAAACTGCAAATAACAAAGAAAGGCCATTGGTGCTGCAGAGTATCGACATCTGACAAAAAATGATAACCCACTGCACTCTAGTTTCACCAACAATTTTCCAAATTTGTTCGTAGTTCTTCAGAAAGACAAATGAAGATATCAGTGAATGCATCATCTAGTAGAAAGACCATCCGAAAATAGTTACAGTAAACGATTTGTCATATTTCAAGTCGTCCTTCCATTACAGTTTTTTTTCTATTATCCAAATTATGCACATTTTGGTAACACTGGCTCGCGAATTTGTTTTTTTGTCAGCGCGAGCCTGAATTGCCCAGATTTTTTATTTCATATTATAATAGAAGTAGGGCCAAACTTTATCACAGTGTTTATTTCAATTCGATATTAAACATACCAAGACCCATTTTAAGCCTCTAAAGTTTACCAATTTTTGCCTTTTTCCGAAGTGCGCAAAATGGCTTTGTTTCAAAGAACCACCAAACCACAGAAATAAAGCAAAACTCCATGCAATTCCTATTGTCAGAAAGTAGAAGAGTATTGCTATCATTTAAAATTAAAATTGTTTTCTGGCGTTGCAAATTGTTTAAAAGCAAGCGCTTTCAATTTGTTTAATTTTAAGCCTGATTATTGCGTAATAAATTAAGCAAAACCGTTTTTCCGAATTTCCCGAAAACAATAGAATTCCAGAAGGTTTAAGTAATATTTTCGAAGATAGCTCCCCAAAAGTGTTCTTCTGGCAAGTTATCAGGATTTTCGATTTTTTGAGCTTGTCCGCCGATTCTCGATATTTACAGTCAGAGCCTCTTAATATCTTCAGACTTATTTTCTCTTTTGTTGCAAGCGCACAAAACCCCTCAATGCAAAAGTTTAAGGAAAATAAGTGGGAAAAAAAGCCTTTTTCAACAAAATCAACTCAAGCTACCCATCCTGTTGCAATTTATAACTCTTGCTTTTTTGCTTACAAACTGCACGATACTGGAGCTTTATCTGTTTTTAAAGCATTCTGAAACCAGTTCATTGCTCATGTGCAGTGCATTTGCAGGACACGATGGTTTCATTCTCGTTCCCAGAGCCTACGATCTGTTCTGTCAGCGGTGGGATCGTAGGGCTCTGGTATCAGTCATTACCGGATGTCGCGAATTTCACGACATCCGGTAGCGCATGTCCAATTCGTTAAGGTGCTATTGCGCCTGCTCTGTTCTCGTCTGTGGAGCTCTGGTCATGACAACAACTGAGAAATTTGAATTCCTATCCATCGAGTCTAGTCGTGGTACGTGGTGCTTTATGGATCGACTAAAAGCTGTTCGGGACCCTCTTAATCTCCTGCAATTAGCTGAAAACCTGCTTTAAAAGGAACAAACTTAAGAAGCTGCCTTTCGTGCCGTAGTTGTTCATAAGAACGGTTGTCACGGGTTTTGGATTTGTATCTTGCCTGATTAGTATATGTAATCGCATGAGGCCGAGTAGAATTAAGGATAAATTTTCACGCGTATTTTCAAAGTTGTCACAAAATTGCCCGAGTCGCGTAGCGACGAGGGCAATTTGTGAAAACTTTGAAAATACAAGTGAAAATTTATCCTTAATTCTAAGAGGGCTCAATGCGATTACTTGTTTATAACACAGAGGGCAAAATTTTCTGAAAACTTTTCATTGCACATCGAAACACAATCCGCCGCCGGCACTCAGAATAAACAATTCTCCACACAAGCAGTTTATTAAACTGCTACTCAGCGTCCAGAACAAAAACAAGGGTCTTTTATGCATATGTTCATCTTTTGAGATAATTACAATTCTAGTTCATTGACAAACTCACACTCAAAACTCAAACTAAGTAAGCTTAAATTTATTTAAGCTTACCTGAGTTGCAAAGCAACCTATCCCTCGCTGAATTAACCAAGGTTTTTGGTAGTTTTAGAACAAATAACAATTTGCTGTTTCCCGTAAAACGTTCAGGTTCACCTTCTGGAATTTCTCTTCGAACTATCACCCGATTTCCATAACATTTTTGTCAACCAACTCGCTTAAATTTAAACTCTGAAACTATATTCTTGTGTTGAACAACTCAAAATCCAATTCAAAATCTGCTTTTCGTTTCAAGACGCTTACAAAATGCAAATGGCGCGCTCTCGCGCTTAGCCAATCAAATGCGAGTATTTTTGGCGCTTGGCCAATCAGGAATTAGTAATTTTGCCCTCGTCCGAAAGAAAATTAAGAAAAAATGCCCCCTGTCTCAACCAATCAGCAATCAGTAGTTTTGCCCTCTATGTTATAAAAGGTATAATATTATTGCATTTGCGTTATATTGAATTGTACAGTTATTTTATTACATTCGTCTGGTTTCTGTTGTATGAGAATGTCAACTGTGTACTTATCGTTTCGCCACCCCTAAAACGCTATACTGTATTACGTTTTACCCCATCGAAAATTTCCAGAAGCATCTGGCGCCCAAGTTTTTATACATCGACATCAAGAGGTCATTACAAAAGTTGATGAGACAGTTACATGTAATTTTATTTGTGGACAAGCTGAAGTTTTGTAGAAAACGCTGTAGCGAGGAAAGAATCGCTGGCATTTAGCGACAATCTCAACACTTTGAATTCAAAATTTGGTCGCTTAATCTGCCCTAAGCCGCATTCTTTGCGTGGAAATTGATCTAGTCAATGTATTAATTAATGCCCTGATTAATTCAACCGGAAATAAAACGTTATGCATGGAAGCCAAAAAATTTTTACGTTATTGCGCATACAGTTTGAATCGGCCAATCAAAAAAAATAAATTTTTGGCCGTTACCAGAGCTACAAGAGACGTAATTTAAAAAAAGCCGCGTAGCTCTGGGGACGAGAATGCGATGGTTTTGACTGCCGCTCGTACTGCGAGTGCAGCTGCCTTATGCTAGGTTAAGCGACGTTGAAAAAAGTAAATATCACATGTAAAAAGATCGATAATGTCACGTTCGCTAATATATTGTTGCACCATACACTATGTGTATTGGCCCATTTGTAGTATTGATTGACGCAGAAATCCAGATAAAAAATTACATCCGGCGTAACTTTTCAAATTGTACCTGTTTAACTCCTATGTAAAATGTGATTTCAACAAGCAGATTTTCGCAACTGGGGAAAGTTCTCAAAATGTCGTTTTGACTGACCACTTTTTTGCATTAAAACTCTGTCAAACTCTGAATATTTTGCCTAATTATTATTGATCGCACCTAATTTGTATATTGTTCTGTCTAAGGATTTTCTTTGAAAGGCGAATTAATTTTCCAGTCTTTGAATCAAGATTTAACATCATTAAATATGGCGTACTTCTGTTACCATCAGCTTGAAAGAAGAATAGTCAAAATTATTGTTTCATTTTCTTTACCATTCGGGAAGCTCTTGCATCTCTTTGTTAATATGTTTTCGAGTTTAGAAGTTTTCTGATTCAAAATGAATGTAAGCCCACCTGAATTTTCTATTCAGGTTTAATTAGGACGCTAAGAGATGGCTGAAAACGCAATCATTTATCATCTGGCTAACAAAATTATCTTCGTTGGTGGAACATACGGTTCAGGTTGTAACTCACTTCAAACAAACCCCTAATTACTGGCTAGAGTTAAACACAATCCTTGAGCTCATAAGAGCACTGGTATCTGTAAGGCCCTTTCAACTCCCCAGTGACTGCATGCTTTCTTTTTTTTAATCAACGTATAAAAAGTAAATGTACTTACGCACCGTCAATATTATCCTTGCAGTGTTCATGGACATCTTTTGCGTTGCTTGCATGTCCTCGACGCACCTCACAGGCAGAACAAACTACCAAATACACAATTTCACTTAATTTGTACGTAAACGTAAGTCTTTCTTCAGTTACGAGTTCCTGTTAATCTGTTAATCAGCGTTCATCTCATTTCCAAATTATCATAATCATCGCGTTATGTAAGTACACCTGCAAATTTAGATGGAAACCCGACAGCTCGCATTTATTTAACCCTCGGTCTCCAAGACGAATCATTCATATCCAGAAATCGCGGACATTAGAGCCCGCGCCTTTTCGGGCGTCCTACATAGACAGCTCTTTTAAATGATGCATACCGCTGATCGAAGCGGTATAGTTTGGGCTCATATTTCATGATGGTGCACGATGCAATAAGTCGCCTTACAAAACGATGTTTTGGCCCATATAAAAACCACTGACCAAACTAAGTCGCTTAACATTCGAATGTACTGAAATTTAGCTTTCGAAGGATGGCTTTTGTAGCGTATTTGAAGCCGGTTCGGCCGAAATATCGCAGTTCCAAGAAAGCGGATTTTTGGACTTTAGCGTGGACTTTCAAATGTATGGTCCAATGCTATTTTTTCGTGGTTTTCAAGTGCAAAAAGTAAACATCAAAATCAATCGGATGGAGCTGAAAATCGTTAGGTTAGTTTGTTCCATGTATAGTTTTAGTGAATCCACTTGCACATTTTTTCGATCCCATTATGTTTACCCGTAATCGCTGTTTATAAACTATGAGTTTTCGGTTTTTCGATGAAATCCCCCTCCACGCCTTATATTTTTTGGCCGCTAAACTGCTCACAGAAAACCGTAAAAAGTAAACATAAAATTCGAAGTATCCACCTTATTTTTTGTACTATATCTTTCTTGATAGACCAGTTTACCATGAACCGGTTGCACATTTATACTTTAACAAATTGATCAAGAGATATTTCTCGAAATTTTTTAATCTCCATACATTTCTTTGTTGTTGTTGCGTTCCCTTCGATGGTCAATTTACCGCAGGATTTGTTGACCGTGGGCTCAAATGTCTGCGATTTCTGGATATGATCTAGAACTGCCGTTCTCAGTAGCTGTGGGCATATCCCTAAGACACGTTTTCACATACGTTTGGTGAGAATTGGTTGCTATGGTTACGAGGTATGACGTCGTAAGTAGCAGTTGGTAAAGCCATTTTTGAGGAAAATCCGTTTTTTAACCGTTTTTAGGTAAAAAATGCAAAAAAAAATGCCAACAAAAGGCAGCAAAATGTTTAATTTTGTCATATTCTCACGTTGTACATGTTCAGCATAAAAAATTTCCAGTTTTTAACGGTTTTTGACAATTTCTAATTTTTGGTAAAATCTATTTAATTACACGACCCCACAAGCATTATGCTTTAAATTTTTTATTGTGTTTAAATAAAGGATGTGATGATGATGATGATGATGATGATGATGATGATGATCCAAGATGGCGCCAAATATGGCGGCCATGTGTAATGACGTCACAGGCCCCCCAGCAGTGCGGCAACCCATAATATGTACCTCATCTTGTAGAGCACATCACAGGCTTTCTATTAAAGGTGGAATCTTTTTCAAAATATTGTAACATAACGAAAACCCAAGGGGGTCCATCAACCCCCCCCTTGTATTACGGTGGGGGTGTGACTTATCTTGTACTTCCGAGGGTTAAGTTTCAAATAACTGAAAGTGTGTTAGTTAGACTTGTGCCACAGTTATTTTAATTTTCCCTTTTCAAGGTCACTGGAGATATTTTTTGCCGTCAACTGAACACGAGGAACGCTAATTTTATAGCGACATGCTGAGGAGACATGATTATTGGAAATACAAGTAATTGTAAGATGTGAAGGTTTGAGGTCAGTATTTAGCTGACGGATGGATGCCTAAACTGAGAATTCTGTTCTATTAAAAATGGAGTTCTCCCTAATTTTGTAATAAGCATCAATGAGAATAAATGTAACACAAATTCGGCACACCGGAACACGTTTGATAAAATTATGTCTAATTTGAATATGCATTGAAAGACCAGTTATACCCCAGCTATATAAATGCAACATTTTCATTAAAATTTTTTTTTTAATTTTCGTGGTTTTATAAGCCCGTTGAAGCTAACGATATTATAATGGCCAAAATTCTAAAAATACGGTAAAGACATGCCCGGGCTGAAATCTAGCTGGAAAGACTTAATTTTGTCCTTGTTTTTTCACAAGAGCTCAAACACAGGTTTAAACAACAAAACATAATAGGCAACAGTTTGAATTGGTCTGAGTAATTGCACACAATCAGGCTAATTGAGCCCCACTTAGTTTACACTTAGTAATACATAAAGTGTGTACTTCTTTTTTTCTTTAATTTGTTTTTCTGGTCATGTCTGAAATACTGTACCATATTCCTTATGAACCTGGAGAGAACATTTTTAGGCTCAATTTGCCCAAAATGTAAGAACCTGCACTCCCGGCTCAGCCCCAGCTCGAAACTCAGCCGTTCCTTTAAATACAATTGTGTACCGACAGTAAACCAGAAATGAATAAAGCATATATGATCACACTGTATCTGAAATTTGAGCTGTATAAAGATAAATGAAATCACTATTTACATTTTATTTACCTACCTCAGTGTTATATAGAGATTACCATCAATTTGACATTTGCGTGAAACGGGCTTTTTGCACTGTGAAAATAAAAAATAATGGCGTTTCTCCTGCTTAACCGGTTTAAGATAACCGAGCTCAAGGTAGCCGGGCAATACTAAATAATTAGAAAAGGGTAAGCATCAAGATAGCGAGGGATTTGAGAAAGCCGGGGGGGGGGGGGGGTTGCAATAGCAGGTGCACTGTGTAATATTATTATATTATTTGCATTGTATTTCCATATATTTTTATGTAAATAACTGTACATATTTCAAAAAAGCTATATAGATTAACTAAAAGGCATAATGCCCTAAAAAGGGAAACTGGCTCCTGTGAAGAGAAGAAACACTATTCTTATTTAAATTGTATGTCAGTGAGCAATGCTGTAAAGCGAGAAGTTAGCGCACGTATACCTAGTGACGCTTTCCTGTCGAGTACTAATTAAGCACCTGTTTCTTTGGTTGGCAAGGTTACCTGTTTGCCCACCACCTTTGAACAGCTTTATAAAAACGATAATCTGTCAAACAAATTTACAATCACAATTCATTTTCTTGTGTATTAACCCTCAATGCATTCCCTCATCAATATTATCACATTTGCAGCGTATACGAACTGAAACTGATTTTTAAACAAAAACTGAAATGTCAAGGTGTAATCTAATTTATTTTTTTTTTCACAGTTACAACTTAAGCAATATTCTTGCAGTTTCCCCTCTGTGGAAGGAAGAAAAAAATGCAACGGTATTTGTTGGTTGCGCAAAAGACAGGAAATATAATGATCATTGAAAGGAAAACGAATGATCGCACATTACTTGCGTATTGTTCTTTCTGATGATTTTCAGTCAAAGGAAAACTGAGACGGTAATGGGCAATATATTGTTTCACTGTCACGTGTTTCCCTTTGCGATAATAAAGGAACTATGTCACTGGGATTTTGCTTATTTTTTGTCATAATTATGCTAATAGTGTAACTTATTAATCGTTTTCATGTACAAAATGGCCCTATCACCGCAATAGGAAGATATCAATTGAATTTTCGAAGGGACGGCAAATTATAACAGTTTTTAATTGATTTTTCTAAGACACAACGATGCAATTTGAAAACGTTGGCTCAACGTTTTCAAGTATGTGACTTTTGGCTTTTGAAAGAGTCACTAAAAATAGCTGGCATAGTCCTTTTGATGGAAAGAATCGGCAAAATTAAGGCCATACTTTTAAGCAAAAATTTAAAACCCTGTAGTCATTAGTCTCGCGAAATATAGATCACTTAAGTTCTTTTTTTTTGTAATTTAGTATTTTTTTTATTTTCCATATATAAGAAAGAATTACTGAAAAAGAATTACAGGAATACAGAAAAAGATTGCTTTTACAGGTACAATAAAAATTACAGTTTTACACCATAAAGGAAAAAAAAAGGCGTACAAAATCATTACAATTTAAGAAAAAAAGGAGAAAGGAGGAGAAACACTTGCAAAATTTTCCTTCACTGAATGCTTGGTCAGATTTTTTTTCCATTTCCCATAGTGCTCAAGGAGCTTATTATGTTTAGTTGCAATTTGTCGCTCTACTTGATAAACTGTCTTGGTCTTGGCTTCGAAAACTTTCAACGACGACGATTCATGTTAACTTGCATTTATAGATATGAAACTTCGCCATAAGAATCAAGTGATTGAAAATGATGTTGCCCTCATCTCCATTGTATACACCAAACAAGATGTTCACTAAAGTTAAAGTTTCTAGAGTTATGTTTTGATTCGTAAGCCAAGATGTGAAGGTTTTCCAAAAGCTTTCTGCAAAAGAGCAGTGAAACAGTAAATGTTCGAGGGATTCAACATCTTTCTTACAAAAGGAGCATAAAGGTGAATCAATCATTTTAAATCGAAACAGCTTTTCATGTGTAAAAACAATGTCGTTGAGTAGTTTGTATTGAAACTCTCTTATCTTTGTCTCAATGGTGAACAAAATCTAGCGAATAAATTTTCTTCCAATCAACGGCAAGCTGGGGGTACTTAGTTTTCAATTTTTTTTTCGAGCAGTGGGAGGAGTTTGCTTTCTGGCTTTTCGCTATATATAAAGTAATTGAGGGATTGAGGTGGAAAGTGTCGAGAATTATGTTAAAAAAAACGAGTCTCCAATTATTCGGTATAGCGTCAACAATACTCATTAACTTAAAATAATCCATGGTGGATAGATTTGCTTCAGAAACTTTTGCACCTTCGAATCGGATAACAAGTCTCCGCTTTTTACCACTCCAGCCGAAAAGAGGCGACGTTCGAAATCTGAGGCTTTTTTTACAACGATATTCTTATTATTCCAAATAATTAACAATTATCCTGCGAAATCGCGCGGAATATCACCTGATACTTAGCCGACGAGGCCGTAGGCCGAGTTGGCTAAATCAGGGGATACTCCGCAAGATTGAGCAGGATAATTGTTTTATTATTCAACAAATTCCCATCGACTACCATTTTCAGAACGAGAAAAACTACGGCTCTATGATAAAAACGCTAAAAGCTTGCAACACATAAAGCTTAATAAAAATCAAAACAGAACTTCAAGAAATCGAAGTTTACTACCGTTTACTTAAAAAGACTTATTTACAAACTCATGTTTGGAAATGACAAGACAAAGGAAAAAAATATTGCTACCTTACCGAGAATAAGTCCTCTTCCTGTGAATTAAAATCTTTTCAAATTTAGTCTTTACAACTTTCCATGAGCAAGTGTGCTGCTTCTTTCGCAATAGCATTTTCTTGGTTGAGTTCTCACTATGAAAATTCCAAGTCAACCTCTGGATATCTTTGTGAGCTGAAGCAAAGACTTGTTGACATTTCGAGAGCATTTAATCGTGGAAAGTTTCTTCCAGAGAGTTAAAATTTACGGAGAACACTGCTAAAGCTGCCTCGCTTTTCAAAATGGCCGCCAAACAAGCAATGAAAGAAAATCTGCAGTGCACTTCCAAATATAGTCATTTACGTATATCGCAGGATATCTGTCATGTAGGATGACAGATATTGAGGGCTTCCTTACCATATATGGGCATAGTGACAATTTGTTGAATAATAATCTGATTAATAGCGTCATCGTAGGTATTTACTGTCGAAGATACTAACTAAGACCACGTTTCGAGGCATTCTTTAAAGAAAATCGGAATATGAATTGGCAGTTTGCGAGTTTCAAAATTACAAAAAGGAGTAAATTTTCCACCTACGCCTTGAAGAAATTCATCTAGAATCACCTTCCAAGAGCTTTCGTCATCATCAAATATTTCTTTAATACCATTATCCTTTGAGCTGATATAATTGACTCAATATCTAGCATTTTTAGCCCCCGTCCTCAATATCATTAATAAGTGCCGTACGCTTAATTTCGTCATTGCCATGCCAAATAAAGTTGTAGATCAATTTATTTATCTCTTTAATAAGGTCGTCTGAAACTGGAATTAATGACGCCTTGCTCATAAATCTTGTTATAACAAAGGTCTTCACGATTTGTATTTTGTAGATCACTATTAGTTGGCGAAATTCTGACTCAGAAGTAACCGCGAAAAGTACGGAAAATAAACTAAGGAATGAAATATAACATAAATTGCGTATGTTGCTTTCAAATATTACTTATACGTTTCACTGATGTTATGGGGCATTTAGCTGGGACACAAAAGAACATTCGGTTATCGAGTAGGTAGCGCGATTTTTAGTCTCAAGAAAAGGACAATAAGGCCAAAATAGAACGTTTGTGCCATGAGTAAGTTGTATAACTGATCTGATGACAGGGAGGCTTTTTTTAAAGATCAGCAAAAGCATAGCAAAATATAACAGGAAAAGTCGATTTTTATCTCTGATAAATCACAACGCACAAAGAGATTAAAGAGATCTGATAGGGTAAACGTGTCCAAAACAGTTTGCATGTGTGAATGTCGCCAAAACTGTCTCTAGTGTGAACGTCGCCAAAACAATTTGCCAGCCCCAATGTCGCAAAAACAGTTTGAATGTGTGAACGTTGCAAAAACAGTTTGCCAGTGTAAAGGCCGCAAAAACAAAATAGTTTGCCGGAAGGGTGTGAACGTCTCAAGAAACAGTTTGCCAACAAGTCTGAATGCCAAAACAACTGTTCGTTAACTGATAACTGATGGCAAAGTTTTGTTGCTATTTTGACTCTCACCAACTCGTTAATAATTGTAAGTGGCGAGAGAAGAACTTAGAAAATAAAAATGAAATATCAAAAAATGATGGATACCAGGCTTATGCGACGGGTGAACTTAGTGTATACCAAACCACTGGATAGTGTTTTTCGTGCACTCTGATAGCAAATGGTCCACTCAGACGCGGGACATTATCTGCTATTCACCTTCCGGAATTTTTCTGGATTTCGCGCGCGAGTTTTCTCTCATTTCTCAGAAAGAAAGACGGAACGATTTGGTTCTGACTATCTACTGGTTTGGTGTGTACTTCGCGGCTTGGCAAATATCCACCACTATTAAATCACCTCCGCTTCGGTGAATAATTGGTGATATCACATGTGAAAATATCGATGATGTCACGTTTACATTGGCTGATTCAGTAGTTCTACGGGGGTATCTTACTCAGGCTTGGTGTTAAACACGATGAAATTCATAAAATTGGCGCATAAATTTAGATACAAAATTATATCGCGCGTAACTTTTCAAATTGTACAGTCATATCCCAAAATGTAAAATGTGATTTCAACAAGCAGATTTTCGCAACTGCGGAAAATTGTCAAAACGTCATTTTGATTGACCCCTTTGTTGGGTAAAACGCTGTCAAATATATTGTTTTTTGTGAGCGTTAATTTCCGCGACATTATCTAAGTGGGGCGTTAATTTCCGAGAACTTAATTTCACCCCCAAATTCTGGATACTGTCCGAGCACATATAGCAACTAGAAAACAATAACCCTCCCTCTTTCTGCACACTCTTTTTCAGTCTTTTACGATGTAAAAGTCTTAAAGATATGTCATCTGCAATATTTCCAGTTCATTCTTCCTTTCAGAAATGGTTCTCGACATCCGGTTTTTTACACTGCAGCCAAAAATTCTTAAGCGACATCAATAATCGCGTTAATTTTCTTCATTTCGAAAATTTGCCCCCTTTCTCGCGTTAATTTCCTTTATTCGAAAGAAATTTTCCCTCCAATTCGCGTTAATTTAAGTCGCGTTAATTTCAAATACCTTAATTTAAGGAGCTTTAATTTCCTATAACAAGGTAGTCAAAATTATTATCTCATTTTCTTTGCCATTCTGCAAGCTTTTGCATCTCTTTGTTAACATGTTTTCGAGCTTAGAGAATTTTCTGTTCCAAAATAATGTATACCCACCTAAATTATCTATTCAGGTTTAATTAGGACGCTAAACGATGGCAGAAACGCAATCATTTACCATCTGGCTATAAAATGATCTTCGTTGGTGCATGTAAGGTTCAGGTTGGAAGTCACCTCAAACGAACCCCTAATTACTGGCTAGAGTTAAACACGCGGGTCCTTGAGCCCATGAGAACACTTCCTATTTTATGGTATCTCCATTAAGGCCCTTTGAACTCACCAGTGAATGCACGCTATTTTTTTTAATCAAAGTATAAAAAGAACATGTACTTACACACCGTCAATATTATGCTTGCAGTGTTCATGAACATCTTTTGTCTTGCTTGCACGTTCTCAGCGAACCTCACAGGCAGAACAAAATGCCAAATACACAATTTCACTTAACATGTACGTCAGTGAACGTATCTTTCTTCAGTTACTAGTTCCTTTTTATTTGTCAATCAGCGTTCAGCTCATTTACAAATTGTCAAGATCATAATATCATGTAGGTACACCTGCAAATTCACGCGGAAAGAGAGGTCGCATTAATTTTCAGACAAGAACTGAGAGGTGTAAATTGGACTTTTGCCATAGTAGTTTTGAATTTCATGTTTCAAGGTCCCTGGGGATTGTTTTGCCGTCAACTGAACATGTAATAGGATAAAAATGAGTTATCTAAATATGCATCAGCCTTTGTTATAACCAAGTTGTATAATTGCGACTTTTTTTATTTACATTTACTTTTAATTATTTTAAGAAACAACACAACACTTTTTAAATTTGAAACAAGACATGTTTCGGAATCCCTGATGCCATCCTCATTTGAATGAAAATGCTGAAACAGGGCTTTATATATGTCACAGTAATTTGAATTGTTAATGAAAATATAAGCAAGAACAACAACGAAAAAAGCGTGATTACGTGAAAATTTTCATCGTTTTATGACCGTTGAAGCTGAGGTTGGCCAAAATTAAGGCTGAAATTTAGCTGGAACTACAAATGAAGACTTAATTTTGCTTTCGTTTTCCACAAGAGCTCAAACACAGGTTGAAATAACAAAAATTGTAGGTAACAGTTCGGTCTGGGCAATTGCACTACCTATACTATGTTGAAATTTCCAACAATTTGACACATTTGTTTTGCGTGCTACAGCCTTTTGGCACTGTGAAAACAAAACAAAAAATGGCGTCTCTTCTGCTTAACCGGTTTGAAATGGGGCAATAGCAAATGATTAAAAAATGGTAAGCAAGCAAATTCAAGGGGAACTGTGGGAGTCGAGATAGCCTGGAGGGGTTCAAATAGCAGGTGCACTGTGTGTTTAGTGTCGTTTCCATTGTATTTCCATTCATTTGTATTTAAATAACTGTACATATTTCAAAAAAGCTATACAGATTAACTTAAAGGCCTAATGGCCTAAAAAAGGAAAAAGAAGAAACACTATTCTTATTGCAATTGTACATCAGTGAGCAATGCCCCATGAGAGAGGTTCGCGCACGCTTATCTAGTGAGCTTTCCTGTCGCGTGTTAAGCACCTATTCCTTGTTGGTTGGCAAGGCTACCTGTTTGACCTCCAGCTTTAAAGTCAGCCTTATAGAAACAATTATGCCTCAAACAAGTTTATTTTCATGTTTCTTTGCTTGATACTTATTGGTTAAAGTACCCTACTCGTGTATTCCAATTTATGCCAACAAACCTCGTGACAAACATGACAAGACTCATTCGAATCTTTCGTCCTCTTGAAAAGGAACAAAAAAAAAAACATATTCACGTTTCAGGAACATAGGGTCAGAAAGAAAAGCAAATCCTGCCCAATCATGCGATCCTAGCTTGCAAAGTAGAACTACACTTCACTTCATCTTTTACCCCCTCAATTATTATAAAAACGGCCTCAGATGAAATCTTGTGCAAAAGATAGATGCTAAAAAGTGCCCCATGGAATCCTTTTTAATTTATATTCCTAAGAATAGTAAATATGACAGATTGCTCTTTCTAAACTTTGCCATTATTTTTCTTTGTATCCCCATACTCCACGTAGGTCCGTCAGCAAAATAACAACTGAATTAACATATACGTGACTGGAGCCTTCTTTTAACTAGTTTACAATTCACAATTCATTTCCGTGTGTATTAACCCTCAATGCATTCCCTGATCAATATTATCACATTTGCAGCGTATTCAAACTGAAACTGACTCTTAACCAAAAACTGAAATGTCAAGGTGTATTCTAATTGTTAAGGAAACTGAATTCGCTTTGTGCATGAAAGGGCATGAAAAAACTGGCAACGACGAATTTGAAGTAGTGCCTTATTTGTGTCTTCTTGTGTTTCGAAAACCTTATAAATGGCATGGAGTGGAATTTTTTCACGTGACTTTAATTTTATTCTCGATAACAAAAAAGGTTTTAAGAGGTAGTCCCGCGTAAATAGATAGTGATGGCCCTGTGACTATACACAAGGGATAAAAATAAAATCTTATTCATGATTCTAAAATTATGATCATGAACCCTTTTTTAATCTGCTCTTTATTTCAACCTTTAAGTCGAAAACGAAAAATTATTCTGACTTCAGGCATCGAAAAACAATTGTTGTCATGACACCCATACTAAATAAGGAAAATCGCCTTTTATGGGAAAAATAAATGGTTAGCCTTAAAAGGAGAATTACGATACACTACCTAGAAAGCCATCAAACACTACCTTTTTTTAAATTCTTACCTAATACGTAATGGCTTGTATATGAAAAAGCCACTACTGAGAATATTAATTTTTTCATTCTTTCAGTTTCACCAAAAGTTTCCCAAAGACAGCTCTAAAGCAGCAACATGGGTTTCAATTTTGCCACATATATCCTAACAAAGGGGAAATGTAGTAGGCGTAAAATATAAAGATGATACCGTCTAACAAGATTACGAAAGAAAATGGGTAAATATATAGGCTGAAGTTCTGCTTTCGTCAAAAACAGGAAACTCAGAGAACACGCAGCCTGACAACTGTCGCGTAGGCTAAATAAAACGTTACAAGTGCGTTTACAGGGATGGAGATGTTAATTTCAAACATTGTATTGCGAGAAATACCTAAATATGTGAATGACGCATCCTCACCGAATTTCTGTTTTTTCCCTTACACCTTCAATAAAGACAGAATTAATTCGTTTTCGTTTGTTGGATTGAAAATCGGTTACTTTAATTAAGAAGAAGAAGAAGCTGATGGTGCTGATGCTGATACTGATCAGTGGAGGAAAAAAACAAGAAGAGACTCGGCAGAACAGCTTGTTAGCTCTCGTGTTTATTGACTTAAATCTATGTACTCGTCTACAGAACTGCTATGATAACTGAACGATGGTTGTCTTTCAAATTTGTCGGTAATTATAAATGTACACTGAGAATAGAAAACACAGATAGCAGATATTCACTTTCAAACACAAATCTTATTGGATAAATAAAAAATACAATTCTGGCAAGCCTGCAGCTAGCTCGACAAACCATGTGAAATCCTTCACTAAAAGGTAACGAAAGGGTCGGAGCAGAGAAAACTTGTGTACACAGACTTTGAGGAAAGATAAGAAAAAGTTGCCACTACTTCCGCTCGTTTTCCCTGTTTTTGTCTCGTGCGTCACGCCCTCGGGGGGCCTACCACACAAGTTATTATTCAAAATATTAAAAGCTTAAACATTACAGGGAATCAAATGATGGCGATAATATGCATATTAGAGTAAAACTCACAGATGATATTGATACACAAAAGTTCATATTTCGGTGCGTAAAAGTTGACCCTTGGACGTACAAGGAAACTCACACCCCACTGTGGAACAAGGGGGTGAGGGGGGGGGGGGGGCTGGAGTGAAGGAATTTTACCTTGGGTTTTACTGGAATATTTCGAAAATAGTTTATTTACGTAGAAAACGGGTGATCTACAAAATGAAGCATATGGCTGCTGGGGGCCTGTGACGTTATCCAATGTGGCCACCATCTTGGATTTGACCTGAAATTATAAATTATCACAAAACGGCGGGAATTGATGCAAGACATGTTGAATATGACATAATTTAACATTTTGCTGCTTTTTTTCAACGTTTTATGATTTAACTGCTTAAGTTGAAACACCTTCACTGCTATGATCTTCATATAGTTCTTCTGTTTTATGATTTTGTCACCTAAAAAAGGATAAAACCCGCATTCTTGACAACCTGATACCATAGTTAATAAAAGAATCTGGTTATGAACCTCAGCAAAGTCCTTTGTTTTATGTTTTTGTTACCGTTTTTAGCCTTGACGGTGCACAAGCAACAATAGGTTTTGAATTTTGCATGAGCAACGAACCAATAAAAATGTCACTGTTAAGTTATTCTGCAATAGTTTGAGATCGTAAAACAAAAGATTGTGCACTTTCGTAGAACTTTCAACATAAATTGCAGCACCTTTGTTATTGCCTTTGAAACTTGTAAGGTTTCATAACCAGTCCCTCGAGTAACTATGCTGATACTTATGACGTCCTACCTCGCAGCCAGAGCAACTGATTCTATCCAGAATTGTGCAAAGATGTGTCATGGGATATGCGCACAGCTACTGAAAACGGCAGGTGCAGTTGATGACTCGTCTTAGAGAAATTAAAAAACAAGGTGAGGGGTGGCATCCAGCCCCCCACCCCCCCCCCCAACCCACCCTGTACGTCTAAGGGTAAAGTTTGGTCAAGGAAATACGCATCCCCGAACTTCACTTTCAAAGGAAAAAAAAGGAAGAAAGAAAAGCAAAGACTAAAAAAATGGATTTTCTTTTACTTTTCCTAACTTCTGCAGAGGCATCTATATATATTGCTTTGTTTACATGCAGTTCTAACTCACTATGCCGTGACCTAAAGTGATTGAAAAAACTTGAATCTACATATTAACACAAGGTTCGCTTTCGGGCTTTACTTTGTTTCGATGTATTAAAACATTCAAAATCTTAAAACCTAGCCTGTTATATCTTCTACATGTCGATAGACAATTTCCTTTCATTAGATAACCCATTTTGTTCTGGGTTCTAGTCGTGTCTCTTCCACATCAGTTTTCATGGGATTAGAATCGGATGCACGTTTTAATTCAAGTTATGGTTGGTTCATAATCACTTTATTTCCCAGACGTAACTACTCTCGTTTTAGCCTTACGACAGCCGATAGAAAACCGACTTGCAAGCCTGCGTGACAACAGCCTATAAAAAACCGACCTAGGAGCCTGCGTGACAACTAACCTGCGTGAATGGCGTCTGATGAAAAAGTGGGGCGTAGGGCCTTACTAGCCTCTCAAGCAGACATTCTTTAGGGGCGGAACGAGTGACGAAGTCCAAAACCTATCTGCGAGGAAGGCTAGGCTCTTACGAGCGAAAAGTAGAGGGATTGGGAGGCTTATTTGGATGACATGGATCCTTAAAAGATGAATGACTGAAACCAGATCTGATATTTGCTGATCTTTGATCTGTTCTTTTGCGGCGAGAAACAAACGTCAAATCAAGCTAAAGTCCTATAATTAGGTATGTGAGTATAAGCGTATGGGAAATGTAAAGATAACATTTTTCAACCTTTTAGTTAAGTCATTCCCGAGAATTTCTAGACGAGCGAGAAATACGGCCCGGGATACGAAGGTGTCTTCAAAGTAGTGTGCAGTCCTTGTTGATTGCCGAGCACACGAACAACCATTGCACAAGCCTTAATTGAACGCATAGGGAAAACGAAGTCCACTTAAAAAGCTAACAAGAGAAAATTGTTTTTAACTATTAGGTGATATCGATGAAAATTCCAGCAAGCAGCAACAAATCTTCTTTCGATGTATAACCTGAGACTGAGCTTTGTTGTTAGTTATTTTTCTGCCACACACCTGCTGGCGTACCCCATATTTTTTCCTGGCGTAAGCCTCGCGCGCTGCCGACATTTTCCATTACCTTTGTTCAGACGCCAGTCAAGCAGGTAACTGCACATCCAATCAACCAATCAATCTACATGATAGTCTCCCTGTATTCATCCCAACCACTGTTTGCGTTTGCACCTGGGGCTTGTACCCCACTGACATCTATCTTTATAAAATGTGTGATTTCAGCGTAATCAGTCTTGACCTTATGGAGTGGGTTTTTTGATTGGCGGCAGTGGATTCTGAGAGGTAGTTACTGTAGGCATCTCTTGCCTGCCGAAATTTTCCAAGTCAGCATACAGCACTTCACCTGGCCTTCGTTTCTAAGATCGTAATACGTAAAACAAAGTTCGTTTTATTTCCTCATTCCATATTTGTACAGATACCCCCAATTCCGATAAGTGTATGTAATTGAACGAGGCCGAGTAGAATTAAGGGTAAATTTTCACGCGCATTTTCAAAGTTTTCACAAAATTGCTCTAGTCGCACAGCGACGAATACAATTTGTAAAAACTTTGAAAGTACAAGTGAAAATTTCTCTTTAATTCTACGAGGACTCAATGCGATTACTTGTTTATAACACAGAGGGCAAAATTTTCCCAAAACTTTTCATGTATGTCGAAGTGCAATTAGCGGGCGCCAAGAATAGAAGTACTCGCTCGTAAACATTTCACCACACTAGCAGTTTAACTGCTGGCTCAGCGTACAGAACAAAAAAAGATATGTTCATCTTAAGAGTTAAGTACAATTCTAGTTCGTTGACAAAACACACTTAAACTCAAACTAAGTAAATTTTATTTACCTGAGTTGCGAAGCTTTCTCTCGCTCACTGAACTGGTTTTCAGTAGTTACAAAAAAATAACCATTTGTTGTTTCCCGTAAAACATTCAGGTTTACCTTTTGGAATTTCTCTTTGAGCTCTCACTCGATTTCCACACCAATTTTGCCAACCAACCCGTCTAAAAGTCAAAGTCTGAAGCTTTTTGTGTTGAACAATTCAAAATCCACTTCTCGTTTCTAGACGCTTACAAAATGCAAATTGCGCGCTCTCGCGCTCAGCCAATCAAATGCGAGTAATTTTGGCGCTTGGCCAATCAGGAGTCAGTAATTTTGTCCTCGTTAGAAAGAAAATTAAGAAAAAATGTCCTCTGTCTCAACCCTTTGCCCTCTATGTTATAAGCCCCCCAAAAATAAGCCCTCATAAATATAAGCGCCCCCCCCCTCAAATCTCATCCGCAAAAGCCCCCCTCCCCAATATAAGCCCATGGGCATGTTTTAAGTTTACATCCCAAAAACCATTACGGCATAATATGCTTTGATTATAAGTCCACACACAAACAACCGTATTATTCTACCATTTTTAAGCGCAAAACTCCACCCAATGATCCAAAGCTCACCAAAAAAGATTTTTGGCCTTTTGGGCAAATGTATCGGCGAGGGCTTGTTATTGTTAATAGAGCTTTATATCGTTGCTATTTCTAGATGGCCCATTGACTTTTCGTTAAAGTTGTTACGAGACGATTGTTCAGCATCCTTTGTATAGGGAGGCCCGTTTTAGGAGTCGAAGTTTTTTTCTGTAAAGCTGTTTAATATGGCCTGTGATAAAAAATAAAGACACACATTAAATATAGTCCAAAGATTACATTGCTGTTGGTACTGTTAATATTTGCGTAAACAGGCGTGTTCCACCTGTACCTTTTTGCCGTTTTGAGATTTTTCAACGACGGTATAATGGGGAATGTTTTGGTACCCAGCTCCTCCCCGAAGATGTTCATCTTGCCTGGACGTAAAATTTCTGCATTAGAGTGACGTTTTATTGCAAAGGGTCGGTAACGGTAAAGTTGGTCCAGAAGCATGAATCACCTTGGAGTATCACTACTCCCCCTGGACGAGTTGCTAGTTTTTCTGCAAGGCTAACACCAGGATTAAATTAGGTTAGATTCACTGGCAAGTTCTGCCAAAAGGTCAGCCTCTATGACGTACATGGAAGCGAGCATGAGGCTAATTAAGGGGCAACACGAAAAATTATGACGGAAATCCTTGGAACACGTCACCCGGCTTATAATTGCTCGATCCCCACTTTTGGCATACTTATAATGATAACGTGATTCACAGGAAGCTCCAAGATCATCCACTATCTCAGCTTATTTGACCACTGATGATCTTCATGAATTGGTTGGTTGGATTGGGTTACTGGATGGGGTCCAAAATAATATTTTTTTGATGGCGTCAGCGCATATAGGTGTATTTCGTCCAGAAAGATCAGGAAACAGCTTACTGCATTAATATCATCATGTTGCAACTTAGAAGTATTACTTACTTTTCTTCTTTACCAACTTCACGTTGAATCAAGCATGGATGACATGAAAATGTTGAAAAGAAAAAATTGTGAGCAATCATATAAAACACTGTTTTGTAGGAAGGCAACTATATCTAATTTCTCGAGAGCAAGGGAAGGCGAAGTAAGACTTCTGAGACTTCGTATATCCCACATCTGAGATGAAGGAGACTTGTGAAGAGTGATATGTGCTGTAGTTTTAAGTTGACGTTGCTTCCAAATGTATCTCTTGTTTTCTTCTGTCTCTGACTAATTAGCGTATGTTGTGTTCCCTACGAGCAGTGGTTGCCGGCGAACGAGAGGACGAGGAACCACTGCAAGCAACCGTTTAGCGCCGTCCCCAACTCTGGATGAATAAATTTACTCACAACCAGGAAAACCGGTTTCAAACCGGTTTGACGTTTGCGCTTACGCTTAGAAATGAGAACCAAGATAAAAGAAAAATCTTTGACCCCGGCGGGATTTGAACCCACGAACCTCCTGATTAGAACACCGTCGCTCTACCAACTGAGCTACGAGGCCAGGCTGAGTCACGTTATGATCAAAATATTTCATCACGCTCTTCGTCACACACGCTAAAACAGGGTGATTAGGCAGGTCATGCCTTGATTTATATTATCTTTGCAAACACGTAAAAAATACGATAAATAACCAACTTTTAAAATTTACACTACTTCGGCTTGTATCTTACGTGGCCGTAATATATTTTGGACCCCAAGGGCAGAGAGAACAACGGCGGGGTTAATGCCCCTGGGGCTTTTCTTGTTTTCTGGTGGTCACTTGCCCCAGACCTCCCGTTTTCGCTCGGCCAAACAAATACTCGTCGTGTCTTTCGCTACACAGGCAAGGGCTTTTATCTTGAGTGACCGTAACATATTTTACACCCCGGGGTGGGGGGGGGGGGAGAACAACGGCGGGGTCTAATGCCCCTGGGGCTTTTCTTGTTTTTTTTTGGTGGTCACTTGCCCCAGACCTCTGCTCGGTCAAAACAATACTTGCGGTAATCTTCGTTCATTTAGCGTTTATTCGCCAGAATTTTCATGAAAGTTGGTGTAGAAAATTACTGGCGATATAATGGCATAAAAACCCCTTTAAAGAAAGGAAGAACGAAGGTGCTAGCGAGGTTTGAAGCTGGCATGAATTCGCCTAACTTGCCCTGGCACGTAAACATTACATCACTAAAACACAGAAGCCGATTCGGGGAAGTCCCTTGCTTTCGCCAAGTTGAATAATTCAACAGTGACATGCAAGCAGTTTTTGGCAGTTTTGCTTTGCTTCGCCAAAATCTTTAGGGAAAGTTGTGTAGAAAAGTACGAGAAATTCAGTGGAGTTGACTTCTCTCGATGAGAGCAAGGACGAAGGTACTAGCGACCTTTGAAGCTGGCATGATTTCGCCTAACTTGCCCTGGCACGTAAACATTACATCACTGAAACACAGAAGCCGATTTGGGGAAGTCCCTTGCTTTCGCCAGATCATTCATTGACCTAAAAGTAGACTTGCACGTTTCTTTTTTCGGTAGATAACCGTTCCCTTGAGATTTTAAGATTATTA
Organism: Siderastrea siderea; assembly: GCA_964030785.1. Taxonomy (NCBI): domain Eukaryota; kingdom Metazoa; phylum Cnidaria; class Anthozoa; order Scleractinia; family Rhizangiidae; genus Siderastrea; species Siderastrea siderea. The sequence goes on from OZ034975.1 coordinate 40,012,593, forward strand.
TTTTTTATCAATAAATCTCGTTTCCGTGCCCTCGTCAGTTCGTCTAAGAAAAAAACGTGACGTAACTGAGTCACGCTATGGTCAAAACTATTTCGTCACGTTCTTCTTCGCGCGTGTCAGAACAGGTGGATGACCAAGGAATGAGGGATGGGAAAGGTGTTCATACTATTAGGGATTCATGTTATCACAAGCAGGAGGGTGCAGAGAAGACGTGGGGGGGGGGGGAGATGGCAGCAAACACGTCAATGGTAAGATAAATTACCAACTTCAAAAATTTACACCACTTGGGCTTATATCTTGAGTGACCGTACTGTATTTTGCACCGCGAGGGGAGGGGGAAAAACGGCGGGGTCCAATGCCCCTGGGGCTTTTCTTGTTTATAAATGCGAAGACCGGACTCGCTCTGCAATGCCGGAAGGGACGCTAAAGCGAAAGCTTCAAAGCCTTCGATGCCCAAGAACAACACTTCGATTTCTTTCCATAAATTAATCCCTGGAATTGCAGAAAAGGAGGAGAAATATTACAAGGTTTGCAAACATAAAATTAAAAAAAACAGATCTGCTAGTGATGCAGGCCGCTCAGCTATCTTCTGTATCTTCTGTAAGTTTTGTTTTCATCAATTAATTCGTGTATTGAATATCCATTGTGGTGATAACAAAGAAAATAAAAGCTATTGATAAAAAAGTATTTTTGCGTCTGAAAGGAATGTGAAATGTTCTCGCTTTATCTAGTGCTGATTTTCAAAACCTTCATGGTCGATCCTAGATTCGCTTGTAAATACAAATTAAAATAATTTTCTGCGAGCGCTCACTGAATACTTCCCAGCGTAACCATATCGAACGTTCGGTAATCGAACTCAATCGAACTTCAATCGTTCGATTGATTTGGATTGGGTTCGGCAATCGAACATAATCGAGCTTACCCAGAGGTTTTGCCAATCGAACACAATCGAACGTTCCAAAATCGAACACTTCTTTAATCGAACAAAATCGAACTCTAGACCAATAGAGCTTTGTCCTTGGCCTGCCCTTTGTCATTCCAAACCGGTTTATTTAGTTTCAAACAGTGCGTTGCAGTCAAATACTCTATGTGTAGGCTTCTATTTCAACCACGTGCGTACCCAGCGTACACGGAAAAGATGTCGCAAGTGAAACTTAAAACTGTTCAGCCTAAAAGTATTTCAAAAGTCCATCCAGTATTGCAATCCGTTTCAATATTCTTCAATTTCTGTCCATCCGTACCTTCTTTTGCATTTGCTTTGTTATTGAAATGCTCCTTCACTATTTTAAGTGACCAATCTAGTGGCCATTTTGAAATGCTTAAAGTTGTCTTAAATCCGTGACACAGATCCTTCAACTCGTTCGGAACTTCCGCTACAACTTTAAGCTACAGAAATCACCGGTCAGTATAATCCCAGGTATATAAAAACAGTTCAGTTTGCTGTGCCGTTTAAGTTTGCTCAGTAAAAATAAAACAATAAAGGTTTAAGTTGACTGATTGAAAGGTGTTTATGTTTTTTTTTAAACCTGGCTCACATAGGTATAAGAGGGAAATCTCTCTGTCTTATAATTCGATATTTATGTCGTTTTACTACCGAACGAAATCGAACTAATCGCGTCGATTAAGCTCCTTTGGTTCGATTTAGTGCGGAAATCGAACTCGCGAGTTCGGTAATCGAACTCACCCAAAAGTTCCTGTTCGATTATGCTCGACTGCCGAACCAATCGAAAACCAATCGAATGATTGGAGTCCGATTGAGTTCGATTGATTTTTCGTTCGGATTCGTTCGATTGGTTACGCCGGGTATTTTGTGTAGCGCGCTGAATATTTTGCGGAGGCTCGCTTTAATACGAACACAAACATTCCTTGATTGCTTGGTCATTAAAAAGCCGCCAAAATGCTAAAATAATCGAAAGCTCTTTTACTGGCACAAAAAATCGAAAATAGCGAAGAAATTTCCGCAGCTTCAGGCTACAATTTATATTTTTACCAGTTGAACCGTTAACCTTTTGTCGCGCGTTCGTCCAGGGCGCGTGTTTGCTCTGATTGGCCAAAATCTGACAGCTCAGACTCTGTCACTCACGCATGCTCGACAGAAATCTAAACGGTTGCTTGCAGTGGTTCATCGTCCTCTAGTTCGCCGGGAGCTACTGCTAGCAGGGTATATGTTGTGAGCAGGGGAAAATAAAAATCAAACTGGTTTAAAAAATTTGAAACCAAAAAACCAAACCAAACCAAAACGTTAAAGCACAGCATTGACGTTCTGAATAGTCGAAATTGTTAATTGTGTCAATAAATGGCATCATCATCATCATCATCATCCTCGCCACTGTCATTGTCATAATCAAAGGTGTAAAATAATCAGAATTTACCTGAAAAGGACTTTAAATTTGTCATGACTCACTTGTAGTGTGCCTTCGCATCCACCACACCACTGAGGCAACAATAATAATAACTAAAACAAGAGCCCCTCCTACTGCAGCACCCATAATGATCCATGAAGAATCGTCTAGAACACATTGAAACAAAAGTGGTTAGAATTTTTTTCTAAGTCCTGAAGTTGCCAGGTTGTATACAATAAGATTATATTTTAAATAGCCTAATCAGTGTATATAATAACATTATATGTTGAAAATGTTGAAAAGCTAATAAGAGTTTTTTTTTAACTTGTTCTTCAAGGATTACAAAGTAAAGATGGACAAACTTAATTTGTCATCGTGGTTGATTTTCAGTCTTTCACGTAAAAAAACCCGAACCTTTGAAGGCAGCGTAATGAGTCACTCAATGAAATGTTAAATTGTTGTCATCAAATTAGGACTTTTTGTCGCAGTGATATCTAAAGGTGCTGTTTGTGAAGGCTAACAAGCAGTATTTAAGTGTAGTGAAAAGGCTTCTTCAATAAAAGCTATTAGAGTGCGATAGCCCTCCTTCTGTGTCTCCCGCGCGGCCAAGACAGACACTTTGTTTAAAGGTCATAGATTATGAACAAAAACTAAGTCGTTATGGAGACTTAACAGAGTCCAAGCTGCTACAAACTGAAGCTTATTCCAAACCAGTACGTAGTTGTTCTGCCCTACCTATGCACAGATGACTTTAAAACGTACCTGACGACGTTTGTCTTGCCTTGTTTTCTGGTGTGACACGTGTAGTAGGAGAGGAAGAGAAAGGTTTCCTAGAAGCTGCATAAAAAAAAAATTATAAGTGACTTTATGTTTCAAGTACATGTGCATATGATGTTATATCCACATGTTTCTCTTAACATTCACGAGAACTATCTAGGCACGATAAAAGTCTTACTGAAAGGTACGGAGTACATTAAACTGTGTTCAGACAAGAGCACATAAATAAGACTTACATGAACTTGTAACTATAACTACGATAGAGAAGCTGGCAGAACCCTGGCTATTTGTCGCAGTACAAGTATAATTTCCACCATGACTATCATTCACGTTATGCAAACGGAGATGTTTTTCAGTTGTAACGACCTCGCCAGCTGCATTTGTCCAAACATACTGTGGTCTAGGGCTGCCATTTGCATGACATGTGACATAGGCACACTCCCCAGCAGTTACTGTCCGTGTTCAGTGACCTACACAGACAAATGGGACAAACAAGCATACGTGAGCGATTTTTACACGCAACACAATTGCCCAGTACAAGTAACAATAAAAATGCACACGGGTGCATTTTTCCAAGGCAAGGAAGGTTATTTAATTTATTTTCACCTGTAACCTCAATCCTTATGTTGTATGCCCAATCAGTGTCCGCCAAGTCAATCTTGCACTGGAATGTAGCATTCTCTCTTTCAGTCACGGTGTTTATTCTCAAAGTAGAAAACTCATTCGAACTGTGGACACTGAACCGAGTTCGGTAACCATCCCTGTTACTTATTTTAGAACGTCTGGCAGTTACAATTCCTACAGTATCTTGCGAGTTGATGCCATTTTTAATGATAAAGGAGGTGAAATAGATGCTTTGACCAGGTAAGAGAGTGTAATTCCACCTGACGATAACATTGGTACTTCCATTTAGCACTTGAATAACAGCAGTTTGAATGTCAGCGGGATCACTTCCTCCGTTAGTTTGATTCCAAGCTGGAAGAGGGGCAGTCCACATAAATATAGCACCTGAAAGAAGGGTCAAATGTAATCTATCACTTTCAATCTCTTAATCTTTAACACTAAGTACGTAAGGAACGACCATCACAAAGCAAATAAGGAGAATCACCATTCTCGACCAACATCAGCATGGAATACTTATTAGGGGGACTCTGGTTTACAATCTTCTTTCACAGTAAGAACATGAGACGGGGCCTTTAGGAGTCCGCTTAACCCTCTTTTTCTGTCGTGTTGTTTTTCTTAACTACGTTTGTTAACTTTCGTTCTAAACTATGCTTTTGCAGTATTGTAATGATATTTAGGTTTACAACATATATATTTTTCCGTGTCGTCATTTTCAACTGTATGGCTGCAGGCTTGGGATCCAATATGGCGGCGTCTTAATTCAAAATAGCTGGTTCGAGACGTCACTGTGACGTCATAAAACGTCATAACTGACACGTCATAAACCTAATCTGTTAAGGTATTGACGTGCTAAAACGTTCCAATTTTAATTACAAAAGGTATAATACTTTTCGACATCTATCGGGGGGAACCCCCAGGCTCAGAAACTCAAACAAAGCCCAGGCAAAATAGGGTTAATTTATCTTGCAAGTGGTCTGAAAGCCACCAAACGTTTGGTCAGGCTTAGCCTGACGAAATGAACGCTCGTTTAATATTCGGTCTCTTAGGCCGCCATTAATTTTGGATGCAAATAAAAAATAAACCCATCGTCCTCTCAACTGGAATCTTTTTTTGGCTCGCCCAAACCCTCTGTCAGTTTCATTATCCAAGATGGCTGCATATCGGATTATTCATCGCTCGCCCAGCAAAATACGCCTGCTCTGCAGGCTAGGTCAAGCTTAGGTGGTTTCCATTGTAGCAGAACAGAATTGTTGTCAGACCACTTGCAAGATGAATTTAATGTCTCCATTCATTACTGCACTACTCCCTCTTTGTTTTTGTTCGTTTCCTTTTTTGTACGAAGTGGTTTAAATTGAGTCGTGTCATTCGTTGAGCCTAGTTTACACGCTACGATTAGTCGGCTGTATTTGTCTGCCCGACAACATCGGGCGCGACTCGTAGGTGTAATTTGCCACCGGATTCACATCCGACTCGAATCGGCCCGATTCAAAAAAGCTGTCGAAGTGCAGCAGATTTTTCTCATGTCGGGCCGACGTTCTTAAAAAAGCCGCCATTCATAGAATCGGCTGTCCGATACTGCGTGGCCGACAAATTGGGCCGACCCGGAGACGACAGATTGTAAGATGTAAACACAGTGCTTCGATAATGACGAGGCAACAAATAGTAGCGTGTAAACCGGCCTTGATTTTCTAGCAAATGAAAACCAGCAAACCTAACACTGCGTATTATATGGATTTATTTTTGAAAATAGACAGATATTCATTCTCATTCAGGCTCAACTAACAACAGCAAGAGTATCTAATAAGAGGCGATTCTGGTTTAGAATATTCCTTCACAGTGAGGAAACGATATTAACGTGGTGACTGGCAGAGAAGGGTTTTTGGGATACAGTTAACCCAATAAGATGCCACCATGTGCTGTTCTCCATACGACGGTCAGCAAGGAAAGCTAGTATAGCACCCACAGATTACCTACATATGCCTTAACGTAATATAATCATGCACAGATGTTTTCCTTTCCTACTAGCAATATCTATTTCGTAAAAAAATTGCACTGACGTCTATGAAACGTTCTGCTTCCATTAACAGAATGATCGCCAGGTGCGTTCCTGGCCATTTTTTACCTGTAAGCCAGGATGCACAAGATGAAAAAAAATGTTTAATATATAGCATAATACTGATTACAGGTACCTGAATTGATACAAGCTTTGTGACCTGCAAGTTTCGCATTTGCAGTATGGGAAGCAGTCTAGTCTACAGACTTAAACTTGGACCAAGGCAACATAAGGAATGTTTAATGTTATTATCAAGTTTTTTTTTTAAAACCCTACAGGCGAAATATGACTCCTATAGGCACTTAATAGGAACTTATCTCGCTTCTGGGTTTAAAAGTAGTAGGACTATTTCAGTATGACTAACAAATAGTGCAGAGCACTAGTCAAAATAGAACCAACAGTTTCATCTAGAATCTAGATCAAGAATAGACATCGCGTTATTGTCATTATTGTAGCTGATTACGAATTTTGAACATCATGCTACATTTAACAATACTTTCAGTCCGCACGCCAGATTTACACAGTTGTACGGATTGGCTATGGTTTAGTGCTGTACCATGAAATAGTTACGAGATGGAATTTCAAAGTGAAACGTGACGTGTATAAACAAGATCATAGTACACTAGCTCGCTAAAATGCAGGGTCAATGCCAACCTTACGTTTCAGTTATAAATGTTCAATCGGCGCAGCTTCTTAGCACAAACCTCCTGGACGACTTAAGACCAGACAGCCTGTCAGCTTGCATGGTAGACCGCATATAGGTCTTAACCCACTCCGCATAGTACTAAAAGAACACTCAGGGGTTGCTGTCGACATGGGCATTGTGACAAGGATGGTGAGGATGGCCGTAACATAAGGATACAGTTCTTTATTGGTGCCGCAAAGCGTATGCTGCAGAGTGGTTGGTTTGTCTTCTGGGTCAACGTGTGCCCACTTCGCTTTCCATCGCACAATCTCACCATCAAACACGGCTCCTTCCGTTAAGTCGGGTTCATCAGTATGTGTTGAAAATATTGTCTGTCGTGTCGAGAATAACAAGCAGTGCGAGCCACAAGAATCCACCACTTATCAGAAAATTGATCAGATATGACCTCGAGATCAAAGCCTTAAAAATGCGACGCCGAAGTTGTAACGGCTCAATTCATTCACCATTTAAGAACCCTCCAAACTAAATTCACTACAAAACCCCAAGAAGCAAAATTGGTCAAAAGACCGAAATAAGGCGTGGCGTACAAAGATGTGAAGTAGGAGTCGTGCAGGCCTTCCAAACCCATTTTATATCCGGGAAAGATAATTACAAAAAGAAACTCGATTTCGCGGAATTCTGAGCCTGACAGTGAGTGTGAGGTATTACGACAGCTACCACGAATTTTCAATCCCTAGCTCTTTGTTGACTTTTGGGACGGACTTCACTTGACACTCTTGACAAAACCTGTTGGAAGTTTTCATAGTGCAATAACCCGCGGGCCCATATACATTTTTGAGAAATTTCAATAAAAAACTTGTAAGCCCGTGCTTACCTGGCTTATAGGCAGGTACTCGCCTGATCGCGTTAATGCAGTGAAGAATAAAAGAAAATGTTTGCTTGGAAGTATAGAAAAAGTCAAGAACCATTTTTCCTTCCAGGTCGTAGCTGTGAGCGACAACCGTTAGTCCATGAGTATTTTTCCTGTTCAGTATAATAGTGGTTATAAATATCAATCTTGGAGAAACAATAAAACAAACCCAGTTTTTCGAGAATCGTGCGTCTAGCCATCCAAATATCAACAGCAACATTGCAGTGACTGTGGATTCTGCTATCAAATAAATCTTGTTTACTGTACCTAATTACACCTACCCACCATTTTTTACACATCATGGCTATAATGGGATCATCTTGTATGCATACAGAAAATAGACAGACACGTTGTCTCTGAAACATCGGAACAGGAAAACAATACTTTTTTTGGAAATTTTGGGCACCCGCCCATCCGACTGAAAGTTGCCAACTGAAGACCTTTAGTTTTCAAGTCCCGTGGCTACCTAAATAAGTTTATTCTAACAAAAGATGGAATATTCAACATGTCGCGAGCGTGGGACAAAGAAAAACCTACTTTTCAAAAGATTTTATTTTGCATTTTTAATTCTGGTATGCTGTTGCTATATAATAACTAAAATATCCCCAAGAGAAACCGTAATAAGCTTTCTGGAGCTCAGAACGATATTGATGTACTAGAAAAGAAACAGAACACATCCATAGTCTAAACTCAACCATTAACGTTTAGTACTGGAAAGATGTAACCGTTACATACACGGTGTTCGCCTGTGAAAAAAAGCTGCCGTAGCCCAGCGGTAGCATTATGGAAAGCAATTTTATGGGACGTTTTCCAGCCATTTATTTCTTAAAATATTCAATGAAAAACGAGAAACAAGCAGGAAAACACGGAAATGTAGCTCAGCAAGGTATCTTGCTGTTACGCCAGTAATTAGCTTGGTAAATTTAAAGAGAAAAAAGAAATAGAAAACTCACCTGCTTTATGACAGAAATGACAAATTCAAGCAGTAACAACATAAATTACGCGATCGGCGACATGATTGCAATGATAACCACTGAGACAAAATATCTGTAAAATCGGAAACAATCTTTTCGAAGAATGATGCCCAATGAAAAGAACTTTACACGAAACCAAGGGATCAGTCTAATCTATCGAAAATTTGCATAAATAAAATTTACCTTACATGAAGTTAACGAAAGTCGTATGTCCATGAAAGGGTATTGAAAACTGGCTTCCATATTTGTGTCTTTTTATTATCGTATGTTTCAAAAATCTTATGAATGGTGCTGAATTTTATTCTACTGATAACAACGGCAAAATGGTGTTGGAAAACAGTTTCGTGTAAATTAACATAAATCTTAATGGCCCTGTGACTAAATTCAAGGGATAAAAATAATATATTGTTGGTTCTAAAATTATGAACAGAAAATATTTTTAAAGGATTTGACTCCTCCCGTATCGATGAGCAAACCGACCTAGGGAAAATAACCTAACAATATTTTTCTTTCAAAAACAAAAAAGTAAATAGTTAGCTTTGAAAAGAGAATAGTAATAATAAATACATCTCTTACGAATGCAACACCATATATAAGCTTCTTGGACTAAAACGGAACACGTAATTAGTCAAGGGTTCCCAAGAACAACCATTTTGCGACCAAATAAAGCTTCATTTTTGCCACAATATCCTAATAAAGAAAAAACGTAGTGGCTGTAAAGTATAAAGATGATACCCAAACAAGGGTCACGTATCAAAGATAATACCAGGGTAAATACATAAGTTCAGATTCCGCTTTCGGCAAAAACATACTATTTAGAGAAATTCCTAAATAGGTGAATGATATGTCTCATCTATAATCATCAATTTACTGGTCAAGCGTCTTTACTGACATCTTTTTTTTCCCTTACGCTTCATTGCTCGTTATTTATCCTGAAGTTTTTTTGAATTGCGCAAACATGCCAATAAAGACAGTATTTAACTTTCGTTTTCTTTGTTATTTTAAAAATCGGTTACTTTCATTCAAAAGAAGAAGAAGCGAAGAAGAAGAAAAAAAGAAGAAAAAAAAAGAAGAAGAAGACGAAGAAGACGAAGAAGACGAAGAAGACGAAGAAGAAGAAGAAGAAGAAGAAGAAGAAGAAGAAGAAGAAGAAGACGAAGAAGAAGAAGAAGAAGAAGAAGAAGAAGAAGAAGAAGAAGAAGAAGAAGAAGAAGAAGAAGAAGATCGTTTCCCAAAATTTCAGTTCCTGATTTTAAAAACCCTAAAATAGTTCTGACTACCGCGCAAATCTCTCCATAACTACGTTTCCAAGTAGGTTTATGTAGGGCACTGCTAAAACTTACGTTTTACCGGCTTTTGCCAAAAATATACCTCAAATGGGAAGGTTTATGTTCCAAAGCGTTCCTTATAAGAGGAACAGCTACAAAAAAGGCACACTTGTTCCTAAAACAGTGTTAAAAGATGATGGCCTTAAATTTATATCAGCAAAACAAGGGTTTTCCCAGAGCTATCTTATTCCATGATACAAAAGTGAGTCCCTTTGTCCCCGGCATATCCGTGATCTCCGTTGAATGTATACAATTGTGCAAATCAGAACAAACTAAATAGGAAATAGATCACAGACACAAATGGCGAAACACTCACGCTCAATGAAAAGAGTAAAAAGGAATATCAACTTAAACAAGCTCCAACTACTATTCCCCGCTATCTCCGTTTTATCCGTCATACTAAAGAAATAATGAAACTTTTAGTCAGATCTCAGTAGTCAAAATATCTCAAGTAAATCGGGGATAACGGATACAACGGGGACAGAACTTACATTATTATTATTACACTTATTATTATTATTATTAGTAGTAGTAGTAGTAGTAGTAGTAGTAGTAGTAGTAGTATTCTTAATATATTCCTATATATATACTGTAAGCTGTGTCCCCGCCGTCTCCGTTGTCTCCGTTGTACTTTATATTATTTTATATTCCTTGAAGCTGATCTGATGTACTGTAAGTTCTGTCCCCGTTGTATCCGTTATCCCCGATTTACTTGAGATCTTTTGACTACTGAGATCTGAGTGAAAATGCAATTATTTCTTTAGTGAAACGGATAAAACGGAAACAACGGGGAACAGCACTGAGAGATATTTTGATTACTGTGAACCCACTGTAAATACGCATTCATTCATTCATTCATTCATTCATCCATTGATTCATTCATTCATTCAATCATTCATTCATTCATTCACTCATTCATTGATTCATTTATTCATTCATTCAAGTTAACGTGCGTTATCTAAATAGTGTGACGGATACGCCGAGAAAAGCTATTAATTACAACTGTGCTGCACAAAAGAATAATCCTTTCAATTAGCTCGCTAGTATTTTAAAAATATCGTTAAGCTTTTTGTTGATTCTGGAAATGCTTGTTCGCTAAAAAAAGTGTTAAGGTGACATGTTTTTAAGGCATTGATCATATGCCGGTATGAATGTTTAGTTTGCGCTTCATTGTTTTCCAGATTCTTTATTACACTGTTTGCCAAGGAGAAGCAGTTATGTAACCACTGTAAATTGCTCGGGCATTTTGTTTTTGACTTGATTGTATCGAAAACAAAAAAAAATCACAGACAGGAAGTTTAAAAATGTAGCTCGTCGGGGCACTTTTTACCACTAACCGCATATTTTTGCCCGTAAATTATCGAAAAGAAAAGATCAAACTGAGGAACGTAAACAATGAAGCTAGTATGCTATAAAAGAAGTCTGAAACGTTGCTTCGTTCTCATTTCACTCGATGACAGTGATGGCCACAGCACCAGCAAGGCAACTCAATAATAAGGTATGTACTAGATTTCATATTCCTTCTTCGTAGCTTTAAGACAAGTTAAGGAAGAAAAGTTGCTCTCGGTTCTTTTAGTGAACGAATTTACAAAGTTCAGCTTAAAACGTAGCAATTAACAGGAACGAAATGCTATATTGCTTAGGCTTTTCTAACCAGTTAATCTAATAGGCATTGTAGTCTAAATATTTCCTACAGATTATTCGTCAATTTTAGTGATTCTGTGCTGACTAGTTTACTGTTTCCTTGTAATTATTTTAGGGAATCAGGAGTGCTGTGCTTAGCAAGGTCTTGCCAGCTGTCCAGGGAACTTGTTCTCTTTTGGCAGCTAAATTATCTTACAGCAAACATGAGGGAATGTCTTGTGACGATCTGTGGCTAAACATATGCCAGAAACGTGATGAATGTGACGAAAAGATAAAGAAAATGAAAGGAGTAGCATTTTTCTTCTCCGCTGTCGCCCATGTATGGCGAGAGTGATTGGTCAGACAAATGTCATCAATTGAATCCGTTTTCTGTGAAATGAAACATTGAACTCAGTGTTTTTGCCTTTCGTAAAATTGAAATCGTATTTTTCAAGTCGAGAGTGATGCTAATAAATAATAAATAAGCGAACTACATGTAAGGAAAGGAAAGGAAAACGTCAACCTTGATTAAAAGAAAGTCACTTTTTGAATACAACTTTGCTTACTTTACTTCGACTATCTCTTACACGATAAAGGGTGCGTCGGCTCGGTCCCATATTTTATTAGACGAGTTTTGGCAGATTAGTTTGTTTCTAAACATTATGTCAAGCTATAGCTGCATTTTCATTCCAGCCCTTTTCTTGAGAGAGTCCGCCGTTCTTCCGTCTTGAAGTTTGAGATCGGGATCCCTCAGAATTGCCGTCCACTGCCCAAACCCGTGCCGATCGATTCCCTTCTTGAGAAAATCGTCCTCGTCTGCCGTGAATTTCAACACCCGACGATAATTTCTTTGAACTCGCAATTGGTTTGTGGGCGGGGAATCCTTTTCTTTAGGGGGCGCGCTCTTTGTTTCTGCTGTTTTGACTGGAGCTGCAAGACTTGAAGTTGAGCCGTTAAACCTCGTTTGCACTTCCCTATCCACCTCCGAGCCTTTCGTGCCTTGTAGCTTTTGTAGACACTCGTGAGCTTTGACAGCAACTTCGCGCGATCTTTGCTTTTGATAGTGAACTTTTGCAACGGCAGAACTGTGTTTTTGGTCTTCTGACAAAATTTGTTGCTCCTTGCTTGTGAGCAGATTGAGGCTTTGCGTCTCGACAATTTGACGATAGCGCGTCGGATGAATGAACTTTCCGATTGCATCAAACACCAGTTTACTCATGACGTCGCCCAATTTGCTGTGCTGTCCTCCATTTCTCGTGATCAGAACGAACTCGCACTGGGGTTTTAGCAATGGCCTTACGAAATTTATGTAGCTATCGAGCACCTGCATGCTTGCATCGGTCAGAATTAAGGAGTCAAATCCATATTTCCTAGCAGTCTTGAACTTTTTCTGGTCGATGAATCCCCCGTTCTCCTTAGCTGCTCTGACCATGTCCACTGTCAAATACTGATAAGTCATAGGCCAAGATCCCTTCACCTTGATGAACAAATACACTGCGACAAATTTCGTGGCAAATGTTAAGTCCGAAGGATTAACTTGACCTGGAATAGTTTTGCACGTCTTCACAGTGTTCTCGTAACGAGGCAAATGAAATGTCACCACTTCTAACAGTTCTTCCATGGTTGCCCAGTGCCCCCTAGCATCCAAAGTTTCAATGTCTAGATCTTGTGTCCACTGCAGTCTCATCATCTTTGCCACCGTCTTGCGCGCTCGTTTAAGGTACAACTCCGTTGAGGACAAATTTCGAAGAACTGTGTCTGATGCGCCGTTTATTTTTCTGAAGTCGATTAATTCGGAGATCGCGTCAATGTAGCCCAATCGGCCACCGTGTCCGAGTTTGCATTCATCTTGCAAGCAGTCGATAAACTTGAACAACAGACTATGAGAACACAGGCTAAAGTCCAGCACTTCAAAACTCAATTCCTCTTCATCTTCGCAGCAAAATTTGAGAAATTTAAAGCATCTCTTGGCCATCTGCTGAGCTGCACGATCTTTCTTGCAACCCCCACCACTTCCAGTCAACCATTTCGTGAATAACCCGCCAATTTGGCTGGAAACTGAAAACGAAGGCATTACCCTGGCAGTTTGTTTTGTGATTTCGCCCGATGTATCATCATCGGCACGTTCTTTGGTACTTGAAACGTCGGGTTTTTCGTCAAAGAAAAAGAACCAACTGTGCTTGGTGTTCACATGTTTCCTGCAGCCACGTTGACTTTTAAATCCATCGTGATCACACCTTTGTATTGGACAGTGATACAAGCTATCTGTTTCTTCTTTTTCCAAGTGAAGCCGTTTTGGTTTTGGTGATGAGCCATCGATTTTCGACCAGTCAACCTTACCCTTTTTGTTCATGTCGGACATCTGAGTGATCCACACAATTTGTTCCACTTACATAAATAGTGAACAAAACACAAAGGCGACAAAAAACAATGGCTGTATTGTGCAAGTTTAAACTTGCCCCAACCTGCCCCAACTTGCCCCTGCTTGCTCAGGCATGTGTCTGCTTGCCACTGTTCATTATTCTTAAGTAAGCTTACAAATTCGAGGTGATATATGGCGTTGGTGCGATTATATTCAACCTTGCCCGGGCAAGTCTATAAGGGCCTCGAAAAGTCTTTAAAAATCTGCTATTGACACTGCTTCGTGTTGTTTGAAACTTAAAACACTACACCAAATGTTTTTGCCAATTAAAAAGCGATAAAATCATAGATGGCAAGAAAAGAAGAATGTTTCTGTTGAACAAGATGTACAAAGGAACTGTCATTTCTAAATAGGAACCATTTTACATAAATAGGAACTAATGGTTAGGAACAAACTGTTCCACGTGCCAATAAAAAGGAACATTTCGTTCAAAACGGAACCTGTTAATGGGAACAATTGTTCCTCAAGTGAATAAAAAGGATCCAATTTTTCAAAACAGGAACAATGTTAGAAAGGAACAAACGTTCCTTTACAAAAAAAGGAACGTAATTAATTGGGAACCAAAGTTCCTCGTGTCAGCATAAAGGAACAGCCACTCTAAAACGGAACGCATTAATGGGAACAATTGTTCCTCAAGCGATTAAAAAGGACCAAAATGATAAAAGAGGAACAATACCATTGGGAACACCTGTTCCTAGGCCACTCATTTAGGAACAAAAAGTTCCTTTCAATGTTAAAAATTCGGAACAAAATGTTCTTTTTAGCTCTAAATGAACACTTTGTTCCTATTTTTAACAGCAATTTGTTCCTTTTGATGCTAAAAGGACCACTCCAAAGAGGAACAATCATCTCTTAATCGGAACGTTCCCAAAGCAAAAATGGGAACAGTGCTAAAAAATAAAAGTAAGTTAAAAAGCCACGTAAAGGATGCATAAAATATGCCAAAGCATCTTATGACTCTCTATACTGAACAGATACAACAGCCAAAATTTGATTGATAAAATCATGCTAGAACATGTTCAAATTTGAAAGTAAAAATTTTGGGAAACGTATAAGATCGTTTCCCAAAATTTCAGTCCCTGATTTTAAAAACCCTAAAATAGTTCTGACTGCCGCGCAAATCTCTCCATAACTACGTTTCCATGTAGGTTTATGTAGGGCACTGCTAAAACTTACGTTTTACCTGCTTTTGTCAAAAATATACCTCAAATGGGAAGGTTTATGTTCCAAAGCGTTCCTTATAAGAGGAACAGCTACAAAAAAGGCACACTTGTTCCTGAAACAGTGTTAAAAGATGATGGCCTTAAAGTTATATCAGCAAAACAAGGGTTTTCCCAGAGCTATCTTATTCCATGATACAAAAGTGAGTCCCTTTGTCCCCGGCATAGCCGTGATCTCCGTTGAATGTATACAATCGTGCAAATCAGAACAAACTAAATAGGAAATAGATCACAGACACAAATGGCGAAACACTCACGCTCAATGAAAAGAGCAAAAAGGAATATCAACTTAAACAAGCTCCAACTACTATTCCCCGCTATCTCCGTTTTATCCGTCATACTAAAGAAATAATTAAACTTTTAGTCAGATCTCAGTAGTCAAAATATCTCAAGTAAAACGGGGATAACGGATACAACGGGGACAGAACTTACAGTTCATCAGATCAGCTTCAAGGAATATAAAATAATATAAAGTACAACGGAGACAACGGAGACGGCGGGGACACAACTTACAGTATATGTATAGGAATATATTAACAATACTACTACTACTACTACTAATAATAATAATAATAATAATAATAATAATAATAATTATTATTATTATTATTATATATTAACAATACTACTACTACTACTAATAATAATAATAATAATAATAATTATTATTATTATTATTATTATTATTAGTAGTAGTAGTAGTATTCTTAATATATTCCTATATATAGACTGTAAGTTGTGTCCCCACCGTCTCCGTTGTCTCCGTTGTACTTTATATTATTTTATATTCCTTGAAGCTGATCTGATGTACTGTAAGTTCTGTCCCCGTTGTATCCGTTATCCCCGATTTACTTGAGATCTTTTGACTACTGAGATCTGAGTGAAAATGCAATTATTTCTTTAGTGAAACGGATAAAACGGAAACAACGGGGAACAGCACTGAGAGATATTTTGATTACTGTGAACCCACTGTAAATACGCATTCATTCATTCATTCATTCATTCATCCATTGATTCATTCATTCATTCAATCATTCATTCATTCATTCACTCATTCATTGATTCATTTATTCATTCATTCAAGTTAACGTGCGTTATCTAAATTGCATATTTCTCGTAGTGTGACGGAGACGTCGAGAAAAGCTATTAATTACAACTGTGCTGCACAAAAGAATAATCCTTTCAATTAGCTCGCTAGTATTTTAAAAATATCGTTAAGCTTTTTGTTGATTCTGGAAATGCTTGTTCGCTAAAAAAAGTGTTAAGGTGACATGTTTTTAAGGCATTGATCATATGCCGGTATGAATGTTTAGTTTGCGCTTCATTGTTTTCCAGATTCTTTATTACACTGTTTGCCAAGGAGAACCAGTTATGTAACCACTGTAAATTGCTCGGGCATTTTGTTTTTGACTTGATTGTATCGAAAACAAAAAAAAATCACAGACAGGAAGTTTAAAAATGTAGCTCGTCGGGGCACTTTTTACCACTAACCGCATATTTTTGCCCGTAATTTATCGAAAAGAAAAGATCAAACTGAGGAACGTAAACAATGAAGCTAGTATGCTATAAAAGAAGTCTGAAACGTTGCTTCGTTCTCATTTCACTCGATGACAGTGATGGCCACAGCACCAGCAAGGCAACTCAATAATAAGGTATGTACTAGATTTCATATTCCTTCTTCGTAGCTTTAAGACAAGTTAAGGAAGAAAAGTTGCTCTCGGTTCTTTTAGTGAACGAATTTACAAAGTTCAGCTTAAAACGTAGCAATTAACAGGAACGAAATGCTATATTGCTTAGGCTTTTCTAACCAGTTAATCTAATAGGCATTGTAGTCTAAATATTTCCTACAGATTATTCGTCAATTTTAGTGATTCTGTGCTGACTAGTTTACTGTTTCCTTGTAATTATTTTAGGGAATCAGGAGTGCTGTGCTTAGCAAGGTCTTGCCAGCTGTCCAGGGAACTTGTTCTCTTTTGGCAGCTAAATTATCTTACAGCAAACATGAGGGAATGTCTTGTGACGATCTGTGGCTAAACATATGCCAGAAACGTGATGAATGTGACGAAAAGATAAAGAAAATGAAAGGAGTAGCATTTTTCTTCTCCGCTGTCGCCCATGTATGGCGAGAGTGATTGGTCAGACAAATGTCATCAATTGAATCCGTTTTCTGTGAAATGAAACATTGAACTCAGTGTTTTTGCCTTTCGTAAAATTGAAATCGTATTTTTCAAGTCGAGAGTGATGCTAATAAATAATAAATAAGCGAACTACATGTAAGGAAAGGAAAGGAAAACGTCAACCTTGATTAAAAGAAAGTCACTTTTTGAATACAACTTTGCTTACTTTACTTCGACTATCTCTTACACGATAAAGGGTGCGTCGGCTCGGTCCCATATTTTATTAGACGAGTTTTGGCAGATTAGTTTGTTTCTAAACATTATGTCAAGCTATAGCTGCATTTTCATTCCAGCCCTTTTCTTGAGAGAGTCCGCCGTTCTTCCGTCTTGAAGTTTGAGATCGGGATCCCTCAGAATTGCCGTCCACTGCCCAAACCCGTGCCGATCGATTCCCTTCTTGAGAAAATCGTCCTCGTCTGCCGTGAATTTCAACACCCGACGATAATTTCTTTGAACTCGCAATTGGTTTGTGGGCGGGGAATCCTTTTCTTTAGGGGGCGCGCTCTTTGTTTCTGCTGTTTTGACTGGAGCTGCAAGACTTGAAGTTGAGCCGTTAAACCTCGTTTGCACTTCCCTATCCACCTCCGAGCCTTTCGTGCCTTGTAGCTTTTGTAGACACTCGTGAGCTTTGACAGCAACTTCGCGCGATCTTTGCTTTTGATAGTGAACTTTTGCAACGGCAGAACTGTGTTTTTGGTCTTCTGACAAAATTTGTTGCTCCTTGCTTGTGAGCAGATTGAGGCTTTGCGTCTCGACAATTTGACGATAGCGCGTCGGATGAATGAACTTTCCGATTGCATCAAACACCAGTTTACTCATGACGTCGCCCAATTTGCTGTGCTGTCCTCCATTTCTCGTGATCAGAACGAACTCGCACTGGGGTTTTAGCAATGGCCTTACGAAATTTATGTAGCTATCGAGCACCTGCATGCTTGCATCGGTCAGAATTAAGGAGTCAAATCCATATTTCCTAGCAGTCTTGAACTTTTTCTGGTCGATGAATCCCCCGTTCTCCTTAGCTGCTCTGACCATGTCCACTGTCAAATACTGATAAGTCATAGGCCAAGATCCCTTCACCTTGATGAACAAATACACTGCGACAAATTTCGTGGCAAATGTTAAGTCCGAAGGATTAACTTGACCTGGAATAGTTTTGCACGTCTTCACAGTGTTCTCGTAACGAGGCAAATGAAATGTCACCACTTCTAACAGTTCTTCCATGGTTGCCCAGTGCCCCCTAGCATCCAAAGTTTCAATGTCTAGATCTTGTGTCCACTGCAGTCTCATCATCTTTGCCACCGTCTTGCGCGCTCGTTTAAGGTACAACTCCGTTGAGGACAAATTTCGAAGAACTGTGTCTGATGCGCCGTTTATTTTTCTGAAGTCGATTAATTCGGAGATCGCGTCAATGTAGCCCAATCGGCCACCGTGTCCGAGTTTGCATTCATCTTGCAAGCAGTCGATAAACTTGAACAACAGACTATGAGAACACAGGCTAAAGTCCAGCACTTCAAAACTCAATTCCTCTTCATCTTCGCAGCAAAATTTGAGAAATTTAAAGCATCTCTTGGCCATCTGCTGAGCTGCACGATCTTTCTTGCAACCCCCACCACTTCCAGTCAACCATTTCGTGAATAACCCGCCAATTTGGCTGGAAACTGAAAACGAAGGCATTACCCTGGCAGTTTGTTTTGTGATTTCGCCCGATGTATCATCATCGGCACGTTCTTTGGTACTTGAAACGTCGGGTTTTTCGTCAAAGAAAAAGAACCAACTGTGCTTGGTGTTCACATGTTTCCTGCAGCCACGTTGACTTTTAAATCCATCGTGATCACACCTTTGTATTGGACAGTGATACAAGCTATCTGTTTCTTCTTTTTCCAAGTGAAGCCGTTTTGGTTTTGGTGATGAGCCATCGATTTTCGACCAGTCAACCTTACCCTTTTTGTTCATGTCGGACATCTGAGTGATCCACACAATTTGTTCCACTTACATAAATAGTGAACAAAACACAAAGGCGACAAAAAACAATGGCTGTATTGTGCAAGTTTAAACTTGCCCCAACCTGCCCCAACTTGCCCCTGCTTGCTCAGGCATGTGTCTGCTTGCCACTGTTCATTATTCTTAAGTAAGCTTACAAATTCGAGGTGATATATGGCGTTGGTGCGATTATATTCAACCTTGCCCGGGCAAGTCTATAAGGGCCTCGAAAAGTCTTTAAAAATCTGCTATTGACACTGCTTCGTGTTGTTTGAAACTTAAAACACTACACCAAATGTTTTTGCCAATTAAAAAGCGATAAAATCATAGATGGCAAGAAAAGAAGAATGTTTCTGTTGAACAAGATGT
This sequence comes from Siderastrea siderea, assembly GCA_964030785.1. Classification (NCBI taxonomy): domain Eukaryota; kingdom Metazoa; phylum Cnidaria; class Anthozoa; order Scleractinia; family Rhizangiidae; genus Siderastrea; species Siderastrea siderea. The sequence continues at coordinate 40,032,038 of OZ034975.1, forward strand.
ACAAAGGAACTGTCATTTCTAAATAGGAACCATTTTACATAAATAGGAACTAATGGTTAGGAACAAACTGTTCCACGTGCCAATAAAAAGGAACATTTCGTTCAAAACGGAACCTGTTAATGGGAACAATTGTTCCTCAAGTGAATAAAAAGGATCCAATTTTTCAAAACAGGAACAATGTTAGAAAGGAACAAACGTTCCTTTACAAAAAAAGGAACGTAATTAATTGGGAACCAAAGTTCCTCGTGTCAGCATAAAGGAACAGCCACTCTAAAACGGAACGCATTAATGGGAACAATTGTTCCTCAAGCGATTAAAAAGGACCAAAATGATAAAAGAGGAACAATACCATTGGGAACACCTGTTCCTAGGCCACTCATTTAGGAACAAAAAGTTCCTTTCAATGTTAAAAATTCGGAACAAAATGTTCTTTTTAGCTCTAAATGAACACTTTGTTCCTATTTTTAACAGCAATTTGTTCCTTTTGATGCTAAAAGGACCACTCCAAAGAGGAACAATCATCTCTTAATCGGAACGTTCCCAAAGCAAAAATGGGAACAGTGCTAAAAAATAAAAGTAAGTTAAAAAGCCACGTAAAGGATGCATAAAATATGCCAAAGCATCTTATGACTCTCTATACTGAACAGATACAACAGCCAAAATTTGATTGATAAAATCATGCTAGAACATGTTCAAATTTGAAAGTAAAAATTTTGGGAAACGTATAAGATCGTTTCCCAAAAGTTCAGTCCCTGATTTTAAAAACCCTAAAATAGTTCTGACTGCCGCGCAAATCTCTCCATAACTACGTTTCCATGTAGGTTTATGTAGGGCACTGCTAAAACTTACGTTTTACCTGCTTTTGTCAAAAATATACCTCAAATGGGAAGGTTTATGTTCCAAAGCGTTCCTTATAAGAGGAACAGCTACAAAAAAGGCACACTTGTTCCTGAAACAGTGTTAAAAGATGATGGCCTTAAAGTTATATCAGCAAAACAAGGGTTTTCCCAGAGCTATCTTATTCCATGATACAAAAGTGAGTCCCTTTGTCCCCGGCATAGCCGTGATCTCCGTTGAATGTATACAATCGTGCAAATCAGAACAAACTAAATAGGAAATAGATCACAGACACAAATGGCGAAACACTCACGCTCAATGAAAAGAGCAAAAAGGAATATCAACTTAAACAAGCTCCAACTACTATTCCCCGCTATCTCCGTTTTATCCGTCATACTAAAGAAATAATTAAACTTTTAGTCAGATCTCAGTAGTCAAAATATCTCAAGTAAAACGGGGATAACGGATACAACGGGGACAGAACTTACAGTTCATCAGATCAGCTTCAAGGAATATAAAATAATATAAAGTACAACGGAGACAACGGAGACGGCGGGGACACAACTTACAGTATATGTATAGGAATATATTAACAATACTACTACTACTACTACTAATAATAATAATAATAATAATAATAATAATAATTATTATTATTATTATTATATATTAACAATACTACTACTACTACTAATAATAATAATAATAATAATAATTATTATTATTATTATTATTATTATTAGTAGTAGTAGTAGTATTCTTAATATATTCCTATATATAGACTGTAAGTTGTGTCCCCACCGTCTCCGTTGTCTCCGTTGTACTTTATATTATTTTATATTCCTTGAAGCTGATCTGATGTACTGTAAGTTCTGTCCCCGTTGTATCCGTTATCCCCGATTTACTTGAGATCTTTTGACTACTGAGATCTGAGTGAAAATGCAATTATTTCTTTAGTGAAACGGATAAAACGGAAACAACGGGGAACAGCACTGAGAGATATTTTGATTACTGTGAACCCACTGTAAATACGCATTCATTCATTCATTCATTCATTCATCCATTGATTCATTCATTCATTCAATCATTCATTCATTCATTCACTCATTCATTGATTCATTTATTCATTCATTCAAGTTAACGTGCGTTATCTAAATTGCATATTTCTCGTAGTGTGACGGAGACGTCGAGAAAAGCTATTAATTACAACTGTGCTGCACAAAAGAATAATCCTTTCAATTAGCTCGCTAGTATTTTAAAAATATCGTTAAGCTTTTTGTTGATTCTGGAAATGCTTGTTCGCTAAAAAAAGTGTTAAGGTGACATGTTTTTAAGGCATTGATCATATGCCGGTATGAATGTTTAGTTTGCGCTTCATTGTTTTCCAGATTCTTTATTACACTGTTTGCCAAGGAGAACCAGTTATGTAACCACTGTAAATTGCTCGGGCATTTTGTTTTTGACTTGATTGTATCGAAAACAAAAAAAAATCACAGACAGGAAGTTTAAAAATGTAGCTCGTCGGGGCACTTTTTACCACTAACCGCATATTTTTGCCCGTAATTTATCGAAAAGAAAAGATCAAACTGAGGAACGTAAACAATGAAGCTAGTATGCTATAAAAGAAGTCTGAAACGTTGCTTCGTTCTCATTTCACTCGATGACAGTGATGGCCACAGCACCAGCAAGGCAACTCAATAATAAGGTATGTACTAGATTTCATATTCCTTCTTCGTAGCTTTAAGACAAGTTAAGGAAGAAAAGTTGCTCTCGGTTCTTTTAGTGAACGAATTTACAAAGTTCAGCTTAAAACGTAGCAATTAACAGGAACGAAATGCTATATTGCTTAGGCTTTTCTAACCAGTTAATCTAATAGGCATTGTAGTCTAAATATTTCCTACAGATTATTCGTCAATTTTAGTGATTCTGTGCTGACTAGTTTACTGTTTCCTTGTAATTATTTTAGGGAATCAGGAGTGCTGTGCTTAGCAAGGTCTTGCCAGCTGTCCAGGGAACTTGTTCTCTTTTGGCAGCTAAATTATCTTACAGCAAACATGAGGGAATGTCTTGTGACGATCTGTGGCTAAACATATGCCAGAAACGTGATGAATGTGACGAAAAGATAAAGAAAATGAAAGGAGTAGCATTTTTCTTCTCCGCTGTCGCCCATGTATGGCGAGAGTGATTGGTCAGACAAATGTCATCAATTGAATCCGTTTTCTGTGAAATGAAACATTGAACTCAGTGTTTTTGCCTTTCGTAAAATTGAAATCGTATTTTTCAAGTCGAGAGTGATGCTAATAAATAATAAATAAGCGAACTACATGTAAGGAAAGGAAAGGAAAACGTCAACCTTGATTAAAAGAAAGTCACTTTTTGAATACAACTTTGCTTACTTTACTTCGACTATCTCTTACACGATAAAGGGTGCGTCGGCTCGGTCCCATATTTTATTAGACGAGTTTTGGCAGATTAGTTTGTTTCTAAACATTATGTCAAGCTATAGCTGCATTTTCATTCCAGCCCTTTTCTTGAGAGAGTCCGCCGTTCTTCCGTCTTGAAGTTTGAGATCGGGATCCCTCAGAATTGCCGTCCACTGCCCAAACCCGTGCCGATCGATTCCCTTCTTGAGAAAATCGTCCTCGTCTGCCGTGAATTTCAACACCCGACGATAATTTCTTTGAACTCGCAATTGGTTTGTGGGCGGGGAATCCTTTTCTTTAGGGGGCGCGCTCTTTGTTTCTGCTGTTTTGACTGGAGCTGCAAGACTTGAAGTTGAGCCGTTAAACCTCGTTTGCACTTCCCTATCCACCTCCGAGCCTTTCGTGCCTTGTAGCTTTTGTAGACACTCGTGAGCTTTGACAGCAACTTCGCGCGATCTTTGCTTTTGATAGTGAACTTTTGCAACGGCAGAACTGTGTTTTTGGTCTTCTGACAAAATTTGTTGCTCCTTGCTTGTGAGCAGATTGAGGCTTTGCGTCTCGACAATTTGACGATAGCGCGTCGGATGAATGAACTTTCCGATTGCATCAAACACCAGTTTACTCATGACGTCGCCCAATTTGCTGTGCTGTCCTCCATTTCTCGTGATCAGAACGAACTCGCACTGGGGTTTTAGCAATGGCCTTACGAAATTTATGTAGCTATCGAGCACCTGCATGCTTGCATCGGTCAGAATTAAGGAGTCAAATCCATATTTCCTAGCAGTCTTGAACTTTTTCTGGTCGATGAATCCCCCGTTCTCCTTAGCTGCTCTGACCATGTCCACTGTCAAATACTGATAAGTCATAGGCCAAGATCCCTTCACCTTGATGAACAAATACACTGCGACAAATTTCGTGGCAAATGTTAAGTCCGAAGGATTAACTTGACCTGGAATAGTTTTGCACGTCTTCACAGTGTTCTCGTAACGAGGCAAATGAAATGTCACCACTTCTAACAGTTCTTCCATGGTTGCCCAGTGCCCCCTAGCATCCAAAGTTTCAATGTCTAGATCTTGTGTCCACTGCAGTCTCATCATCTTTGCCACCGTCTTGCGCGCTCGTTTAAGGTACAACTCCGTTGAGGACAAATTTCGAAGAACTGTGTCTGATGCGCCGTTTATTTTTCTGAAGTCGATTAATTCGGAGATCGCGTCAATGTAGCCCAATCGGCCACCGTGTCCGAGTTTGCATTCATCTTGCAAGCAGTCGATAAACTTGAACAACAGACTATGAGAACACAGGCTAAAGTCCAGCACTTCAAAACTCAATTCCTCTTCATCTTCGCAGCAAAATTTGAGAAATTTAAAGCATCTCTTGGCCATCTGCTGAGCTGCACGATCTTTCTTGCAACCCCCACCACTTCCAGTCAACCATTTCGTGAATAACCCGCCAATTTGGCTGGAAACTGAAAACGAAGGCATTACCCTGGCAGTTTGTTTTGTGATTTCGCCCGATGTATCATCATCGGCACGTTCTTTGGTACTTGAAACGTCGGGTTTTTCGTCAAAGAAAAAGAACCAACTGTGCTTGGTGTTCACATGTTTCCTGCAGCCACGTTGACTTTTAAATCCATCGTGATCACACCTTTGTATTGGACAGTGATACAAGCTATCTGTTTCTTCTTTTTCCAAGTGAAGCCGTTTTGGTTTTGGTGATGAGCCATCGATTTTCGACCAGTCAACCTTACCCTTTTTGTTCATGTCGGACATCTGAGTGATCCACACAATTTGTTCCACTTACATAAATAGTGAACAAAACACAAAGGCGACAAAAAACAATGGCTGTATTGTGCAAGTTTAAACTTGCCCCAACCTGCCCCAACTTGCCCCTGCTTGCTCAGGCATGTGTCTGCTTGCCACTGTTCATTATTCTTAAGTAAGCTTACAAATTCGAGGTGATATATGGCGTTGGTGCGATTATATTCAACCTTGCCCGGGCAAGTCTATAAGGGCCTCGAAAAGTCTTTAAAAATCTGCTATTGACACTGCTTCGTGTTGTTTGAAACTTAAAACACTACACCAAATGTTTTTGCCAATTAAAAAGCGATAAAATCATAGATGGCAAGAAAAGAAGAATGTTTCTGTTGAACAAGATGTACAAAGGAACTGTCATTTCTAAATAGGAACCATTTTACATAAATAGGAACTAATGGTTAGGAACAAACTGTTCCACGTGCCAATAAAAAGGAACATTTCGTTCAAAACGGAACCTGTTAATGGGAACAATTGTTCCTCAAGTGAATAAAAAGGATCCAATTTTTCAAAACAGGAACAATGTTAGAAAGGAACAAACGTTCCTTTACAAAAAAAGGAACGTAATTAATTGGGAACCAAAGTTCCTCGTGTCAGCATAAAGGAACAGCCACTCTAAAACGGAACGCATTAATGGGAACAATTGTTCCTCAAGCGATTAAAAAGGACCAAAATGATAAAAGAGGAACAATACCATTGGGAACACCTGTTCCTAGGCCACTCATTTAGGAACAAAAAGTTCCTTTCAATGTTAAAAATTCGGAACAAAATGTTCTTTTTAGCTCTAAATGAACACTTTGTTCCTATTTTTAACAGCAATTTGTTCCTTTTGATGCTAAAAGGACCACTCCAAAGAGGAACAATCATCTCTTAATCGGAACGTTCCCAAAGCAAAAATGGGAACAGTGCTAAAAAATAAAAGTAAGTTAAAAAGCCACGTAAAGGATGCATAAAATATGCCAAAGCATCTTATGACTCTCTATACTGAACAGATACAACAGCCAAAATTTGATTGATAAAATCATGCTAGAACATGTTCAAATTTGAAAGTAAAAATTTTGGGAAACGTATAAGATCGTTTCCCAAAAGTTCAGTCCCTGATTTTAAAAACCCTAAAATAGTTCTGACTGCCGCGCAAATCTCTCCATAACTACGTTTCCATGTAGGTTTATGTAGGGCACTGCTAAAACTTACGTTTTACCTGCTTTTGTCAAAAATATACCTCAAATGGGAAGGTTTATGTTCCAAAGCGTTCCTTATAAGAGGAACAGCTACAAAAAAGGCACACTTGTTCCTGAAACAGTGTTAAAAGATGATGGCCTTAAAGTTATATCAGCAAAACAAGGGTTTTCCCAGAGCTATCTTATTCCATGATACAAAAGTGAGTCCCTTTGTCCCCGGCATAGCCGTGATCTCCGTTGAATGTATACAATCGTGCAAATCAGAACAAACTAAATAGGAAATAGATCACAGACACAAATGGCGAAACACTCACGCTCAATGAAAAGAGCAAAAAGGAATATCAACTTAAACAAGCTCCAACTACTATTCCCCGCTATCTCCGTTTTATCCGTCATACTAAAGAAATAATTAAACTTTTAGTCAGATCTCAGTAGTCAAAATATCTCAAGTAAAACGGGGATAACGGATACAACGGGGACAGAACTTACAGTTCATCAGATCAGCTTCAAGGAATATAAAATAATATAAAGTACAACGGAGACAACGGAGACGGCGGGGACACAACTTACAGTATATGTATAGGAATATATTAACAATACTACTACTACTACTACTACTACTAATAATAATAATAATAATAATTATTATTATTATTATTATTATTATTATATATTAACAATACTACTACTACTACTAATAATACTAATAATAATAATAATAATAATTATTATTATTATTATTATTAGTAGTAGTAGTAGTAGTATTCTTAATATATTCCTATATATATACTGTAAGTTGTGTCCCCACCGTCTCCGTTGTCTCCGTTGTACTTTATATTATTTTATATTCCTTGAAGCTGATCTGATGTACTGTAAGTTCTGTCCCCGTTGTATCCGTTATCCCCGATTTACTTGAGATCTTTTGACTACTGAGATCTGAGTGAAAATGCAATTATTTCTTTAGTGAAACGGATAAAACGGAAACAACGGGGAACAGCACTGAGAGATATTTTGATTACTGTGAACCCACTGTAAATACGCATTCATTCATTCATTTATTCATTAATTCATTCATTCATTCATTCATTCACTCATTCATTGATTCATTTATTCATTCATTCAAGTTAACGCGCGTTATCTAAATTGCATATTTCTCGTAGTGTGACGGAGACGTCGAGAAAAGCTATTAATTACAACTGTGCTGCACAAAAGAATAATCCTTTCAATTAGCTCGCTAGTATTTTAAAAATATCGTTAAGCTTTTTGTTGATTCTGGAAATGCTTGTTCGCTAAAAAAAGTGTTAAGGTGACATGTTTTTAAGGCATTGATCATATGCCGGTATGAATGTTTAGTTTGCGCTTCATTGTTTTCCAGATTCTTTATTACACTGTTTGCCAAGGAGAACCAGTTATGTAACCACTGTAAATTGCACGGGCATTTAGTTTTTGACTTGATTGTATCGAAAACAAAAAAAATCACACACAGGAAATTTAAAAATGCTCGTCGGGGCATTTTTTACCACTAACCGCCTATTTTTGCCCGTAATTTATCGAAAAGAAAAGATCAAACTGAGGAACTTAAACAATGAAGCTAGCATGCTATAAAAGAACTCTGAAACGTTGCTTCGTTCTCATTTCACTCGATGACAGTGATGGCCACAGCACCAGCAAGGCAACTCAATAATAAGGTATGTACTAGATTTCATATTCCTTCTTCGTAGCTTTAAAACAAGTTAAGGAAGAAAAGTTGCTCTCAGTTCTTTTAGTGAACGAATTTACAAAGTTCAGCTTAAAACGTAGCAATTAACAGGATTGAAATGCTATATTGCTTAGGCTTTTCTAACCAGTTAATCTAATAGGCATTGTAGTCTAAATATTTCCTACAGATTATTCGTCAATTGTAGTGATTCTGTGCTGACTAGTTTACTGTTTCCTTGTAATTATCTTAGGGAATCAGGAGTGCTGTGCTTAGCAAGGTCTTGCCAGCTGTCCAGGGAACTTGTTCTCTTTTGGCAGCTAAATTATCTTACAGCAAACATGAGGGAATGTCTTGTGACGATCTGTGGCTAAACATATGCCAGAAACGTGATGAATGTGACGAAAAGATAAAGAAAATGAAAGGAGTAGCATTTTTCTTCTCCTCTGTCGCCGCCCTAGAGAAGCGAAGTAAAGAAAAGGGAGAGAAGGCAAACAGCCAAGAACAAGAGGACGACCAGAACGATGAATTACCAGAAAAGTACAGGCCAGCAATAACTTACTGGATTGCAGTCCAATCCTCCAACGGAATGTGCGTTTCAACGGTACCCTTGCACTCGGCCCTATTACAAACAGGCATGGAAATTACAGCTAAAACCCTGCCAGTCTGCAAACGAGGAGGTGAAGAGGAATCTTGTGCACCATTATGTACTACGCTAAAAGATCACAATAACCTCTTTATTCAGACCAAAGTGGACAAGTCGTTTTCCTACAGTCTCCAATTGCTACAAGACCAATTGATAGAGGAGCCACTGGAGTCACGTGCACTTCCCGCAAGTGAACGTGTTGTAAGGTTACAAGTTGTTGGTACCTCGTTTACTGCAAATCTGCGAGACAAGTTAATACCCTCTCTTGTCCGTTCCGGCCTCCAATTTGATGCGTTTGGCATCGAAGCATGCGATTTGCCTTCAGAGGTCCCAAAAGTCACAAAGGCTCTGACATCGCCGATTGTTGTAGCGATTAATGACATCGAACGAGCAATGGGGAAATTGGGTTACGCTCTGTACAGTGGAGAAGTTTTCAAAAAGGCGAAGTCTTCTAAATACACATATCACCACTGCTGTTCGGTGAAGAAATTTCTTTCTCTGCTGGCAAGCAACGACCAGTTTAAAGACACCATCATCAAGAATCTGAACAAGCTCGTAGAAATCCTTGGAGATAAAGATTGCGAGTTCGTGAAGCAGCTGTGTATCAACTACGACTTGATCGAAGTCAATGGGGGTTGGGGCTTCTCAATAAGCCAGAGAAAGTTCGTTTTCCATCCCATCAAAGAAACAGACATCGGCAAAGAATCTCCCAGGGCCTACATCGACTACCAACACACTAAGACGCCGGATCCTGGATACTTCAAAGAAATACTACAGAATAGCCTCAACCAGCTAGAAATGGCACACTTTTGCGAATATTACATTCGACTCCTCAACTGCCGCATTAAACAGCACAAAGAAAGGGTCATGTGCCTCATAGGTGAGCCTAATAGTGGAAAGACGAGCCTTTTCACCCCCATCTCTCGCTTGATCCCAGCAAGATACATGGCCGTGATCAGCAAGCAAAAGGATTTCAACAAGAGCCTGGTCGATGAAAACACTCAAATAATTTTTCTGGACGAGGCGCACACCAAGCTGATGGATCCAGACGACTGGAAGATATTGACACAAGGAGGGCTCACGGCACACGACCGCAAATATAAGACTTCAAGCCTGGCAGTCATAAGGTGTCCAATGTTTATCACCTGTCAGACGGACATGGATTTCGGTGGGGAGCACAACACTGCCATGGACGCCCGCTTAAGAAAGTTCTTCTTTAGAAGTCTGACCTCGCCGTGTGTAGCGGGAGTGCAAGAATTCTTGCGAGCTAATGCAATGGACTGCATTATTTGGGCATGTGGCCTTGCACGTACTCCGGAAGATGAGCTATCCCCTCCCATGCCAGGGACCAGTTTACAGCCAGAAGAGATCGATGAAGAAGAAAAGAACAGAATTAGAACCATTCAACTAGATGAAAGCGAAAGCTAGCACGAAGGCAGTGAGCAAGAGGAATCGAACACGGACACAGAAGTCAGCGCGGAGGAGGGAGAGATCGAAGACACTAATTCTACCTGTTTGGAGAAGAGTCTAGAGAAAATTGCAAGTCTGCGATAACAACAGCCATGTCACAGTCTCAAGCGGAGGCAACTTGTTCTACTCGCCACTGAAGTAAAACGCACCGTGGATGAAAGGGACAGCCGGGAAGAGTGTGCACGATTACGTGTCCTTGAAGAAACTAAGGAACGCTGGATCTCACTGGGGATGATAAGGGAAGAAGACGCCCACTTGCTACAGTCGGTGAACGGACCTTATCATCCCAACATAGAACGTTCCAGAGAAGAATACTTTACGAAGAAGAGGCAAGAAGACCAACGGATTCTCGAAAAGAAGGCGCGCGAATACTTTAACGATGAGTGGGTCATGGAGAAGGAAAAGGAACTCCGAGAACTTCAGAAAAAAGAGGACGCAGCGAAAGACGAGCAAGTGAAGCGTGCGCTCCATTACATGATGGAAGTGACTGTCGAAGCCCTCAAGTTGAAATTTCAGAAGGAAGAAGTTTCCGGTCTCGCGAAACTGGTACAGTTGGAGCGGAGAAGAAAGGCTGTGGAAATGAAGTGGGTATCCCCTTCTCAAGCCCAACGCATTAACAGTATCTGGTGCCCCCTACCCTATCCTTGTGAAGAGATGGAAGACGAGGAGGAGGAGAATCTCTTCATAACACCCTCGAGGGCGCCCAAAGCGCACAGTCGCTCATCCTCTCAGAAACAGAAGTCTCAGAAACGACGAGGGGGGCAAACAAGTACCTCAGTGCCCAAGAGAGGAAGAATAACTCACTTTTTTACTCCGAGTCAAGAGTAAAAATCAAATTTTCATGTTGTCAGGAAACATTGAAAAAAGTTAGCACTTGTGTTACAAATTGATGTTTAACGAGTTAACCTACATTACTTATTGGTTTTCCTAAAATTCATTTTTCCATGTGTAACAAACTGTTGAGAAAAGTGAACATTGAACATTGAAGAGTCAAGATTGAAGTGTGAACATTGAACATTGAACATAGAACATTAAACAGTGAACAGCGAACATTGATTGCGTCTCTAAACTCTGTGCCATGATGTTGCATTTTGTCCATAATAAAGATTTCCTCTTGAGTTATTTTGTCCGGGGGGTTAACTCACCATCTTGAGATTCGAGCAAATAGCATGTACACTAAATCAATTCCTTTTTTTTTTACATGAATTTAAGTTCGGCCCTTTTCTTTAAAGAGTCAGCCATTCGTCCCTCTTGAAATTTGACTTCGGAATCTCTCAAGATGGCACTCCACTGTCCAAATCCGTGTTTAGCTATCCCTTCTTTTAGAAATTTGTCCTTATCAGCAGTAAATTTTAAGATCCGACGATGGCTCCGTTGAATGCGCAAGGGCGTAGCTGAGGAGACAACCTCTTTTGGGAGGCATGATTGTTCTTTCTGCAGTTTCAACTAAAGGCGACGAGCTTGAAGTTGAACAGCCAAACCTCGTGTGGACTTCCTTGTCCACTTCCGATCCCTTGGTACCTTGTACTTTTTGTAGACACTCGTGGGCAATTGCAGCAACTTCGCACGACCTCTGCTTTTGATAGTGAACTTTGGCGACGGCTGAACTGTGTTTCTGATCTTCCGAAAAAATCCTTTGCTCTTTACTAGTGAGCTGATTGAGGCTATGCGTTTCGACTATTTGACGATAGCGCGTCGGGTGAATGTACTTTCCGATTGCGTCAAAGACTAGTTTACTCATGACGTCGCCCAATTTGCTGTGTTGGCCTCCATTTTTCGTGAGCAGAACGAACTCGCACTGGGGTTTTAGCAATGGCCTTACGAAATTGATGTAGCTATCGAGCACCTGCATGCTTGTATCGGTCAGAATTAAGGAGTCAAATCCATATTTGCTAGCAGTCTTGAACTTTTTCTGGTCAATAAACCCTCCATTCTCCTTCGCTGTTCTGACCATGTCGACTGTCAAGTACTGATAAGTCATAGGGCGAGACCCCTTTACCTTGATGAACAAATACACCGCGACAAATTTCGTGGCAAATGTCAAGACCGAAGGACTAACTTGACCTGGAATAGTTTTGCACGTCTTCACAGTGTTCTCGTAACGAGGCAAATGAAATGTCACCACTTCTAACAGTTCTTCCATGGTTGCCCAGTGCCCCCTAGCATCCAAAGTTTCAATGTCTAGATCTTGTGTCCACTGCAGTCTCATCATCTTTGCCACCGTCTTGCGCGCTCGTTTAAGGTACAGCTCCGTTGAGCACAAATTTCGAAGAACTGTGTCTGATGCTCCGTTTATTTTTCTGAAGTCGATTAATCCGGAGATCGCATCAACGTAGCCCAATCGGCCACCGTGTCCGAGTTTGCATTCATCTTGCAAGTAGTCGATAAACTTGAACAACAGACTATGAGAACACAGGCTAAAGTCCAGCACTTCAAAACTCAATTCCTCTTCATCTTTGCAGCACAATTTGAAAGAAGAAAAGAAGAAATTTAAAGCATTTCTTGGCTATCTGCTGAGCTGCACGATCTTTCTTGCAACCCCCACCACTTCCAGTCAACCATTTCGTGAATAAGTCGCCAATCTGGCTGGAAACTGAAAACGAAGGCATTACCCTGGCAGTTTGATTTGTGATTTCACCCGATGTATCACCATCGGCAAGTTCTTTGGTACTTGAAACGTCGGGTTTTTCGTCAAAGAAAAAGAACCAACTGTGCTTGGTGTTCACATGTTTCCTGCAGCCACGTTGACTTTTAAATCCATCGTGATCACACGTTTGTATTGGACAGTGATACAAGCTATCTGTTTCTTCTTTTTCCAAGTGAAGCCGTTTTGGTTTTGGCGATGAGCCATCAATTTTCGACCAGTCAACCTTACCCTTTTTGTTCATGTCGGACATCTGAGTGATTCACACAATTTGTTCCACTTACATAAATAGTGAACAAAACACAAAGGCGACAAAGAAACAATGGCTGCATTGTGCAAGTTAAAACTTGCCCCAACCTGCCCCAACTTGCCCCTGCTTGCTCAGGCATGTGTCTGCTTGCCACTGTTCATTATTCTTAAGTAAGTTTACAAATTTAAGGTGATATATGGCGTTGGTGCGATTATATTCAACCTTGCCCGGGCAAGTCTATAAGGGCCTCGAAAAGTCTTTAAAAATCTGCTATTGACTCTGCTTCCTGTACTACACCAAATGTTTTTGCCAATTAAAAAGCGATAAAATCATAGATGGCAAGAAAAGAAGAATGTTTCTGTTGAACAAGATGTACAAAGGAACTGTCATTTCTAAATAGGAACCATTTTACATAAATAGGAACTAATGGTTAGGAACAAACTGTTCCACGTGACAATAAAAAGGAACATTTCGTTCAAAACGGAACCTGTTAATGGGAACAATTGTTCCTCAGGTGAATAAAAAGGAACCAATTTTTCAAAGCAGGAACAATGTTAGAAAGGAACAAACGTTCCTTTACAAAAAAAGGAACGTAATTAATTGGGAACCAAAGTTCCTCGTGTCAGCATAAAGGAACAGCCACTCTAAAAGGGAACGCATTAATGGGAACAATTGTTCCTCAAGCGATTAAAAAGGACCAAAATGATAAAAGAGGAACAATACCATTGGGAACACCTGTTCTTAGGCCACTCATTTAGGAACAAAAAGTTCCTTTCAGTGTTAAAAATTGGGAACAAAATGTTCTTTTTAGCTCTAAATGAACACTTTGTTCCTATTTTTAACAGCAATTTGTTCCTTTTGATCTTAAAAGGAGCACTCCAAAGAGGAACAATCATCTCTTAATGGGAACGTTCCCAAAGCAAAAATGGGAAGAGTGCACAAAAATAAAAGTATGTTGAAAAGCCACTTAAAAGATAAATAAAACATGCCAAAGCAGCTTATGACTCCCTATACTGAACAGATACAACAGCCAAAATTGGATTGATAAAATCATGCTAGAACATGTTCAAATTTGGAAGTAAAAATTTTGGGAAACGTAGGAGATGGAAGAGAAAAAAAGAAGAGACACGGCAGAACAGCTTGTTACCTTTCGCGCTTATTGATTTTAATCTATTTACTTAATATGCGCAGAACTGCTATGATAACTGAGCGATGGCTGTCTTTCAAATTAGTCGTTTATTAGAAATGTAAACTGAGAGCAGAAAACACAGATAGCAGATATCCAATTTCAATCTCAAACTTTATTAGATGAACAAAAAATACAATCCTGGCAAGCCGTAATCATCCACCGGAAGGCAACGAAAAGGCCGGAGTAGAGGAAATTTGTGTACACTGAGTTCCAGGAACAAAAAGAAAAGGTTGTCCCTTGTTCCCGGTTTGCGTCTCGCGAGTCACGAAGTAGCATGGATAACCCAAGCCAGTTTCAAGGTATGGTTTATTTCAATGTTTGTGCTGTCTATTGAATGAGGATTGAGATCATTTAGAGTTATGGCACATGTTAAATTATTTCACAGAAGTTAGGTTCCAAATCAGTTTCTACGTGATCCTCAAAACCTGCCTTTTAGTTTGGAATTGTTTGTGTTCAGTAGATTTCGCTATTGCTGTTTCACAACTGTCTAATTAATGAAAAAGAGTTGTTCTGTCGAGAGAAAGTGCCTATCTTTTTTTCTGCGCTTTAGATTACCAGCGCCATGCAAGTTTATAGTACTGATTTTCAAGATTAATTTCCTGTGATTTTGACCCCCCGAACCCGAGAATCGATTTCGTCGTTTATTTCAAAATAAAGCGCTTCTGGGAGAAAACGAACCACACCAGGTTTCTAGCTTTACTAATACCTAATTATGTGCAAAATACAAAAGAAATAGATTTTTCAACTATTGCAGCTAAATTGAAATTTTGCTTTATTTTTACTGAAAGTCGCTCTTAACGTGTGGATGAAATTTTAACTTGTGACTCTTTGTTTTCTGCGACGATGTTTAATGTTTGTTGTACAACGAGCTGTTGACATTTCAGCCTGTAGTTCGTTGATGACATTGCTGTCGTACTGTTCGTGTTAGCGTGTATCAGTGTATTCTCCCTGTACCTTTTTGCCGTTTTGAGGCTTTTCAACGACGGTATAATGAGGTATGTTTTGGTATCTACAACCAGTGACATAAGTCGTTGAAACGCCCTCCCCTCCTTCCCCTATTCAATGTTGCATAGTGTTGTGAGCACTTGTCTTCATCTATTTAGTTGAAACTATTTTACAACATTGCCTTGTGGGAGAGGGAGGGAGACACAATTGTACCGAGAGTGTTTCAGCATAGTAACACTGATTGTATTGAACCGAAAAGGCTTGAATTACGTGTCACGGTATACAGGTCTTTACACCCAAAATTACTTCTTGAAAATTGTTAAGTATTTTATATAGTTAGGAAAAGATTCATGGTGTTTCAGACAGCTCTTAAGTTTTCCAAAATGGAGAGAGGAGAAGCCAACCTTTCTCAGACCAAACACAGAAAACTGGAATTGGCCACAGACTAAAATGTACCGGTGTAAGAGAGGACACCGAAATCATCCCCTACAGCTGCGTTAAACCATTTTGCTAGACGACCAAGCCTTGAACCAATAGAAAACGCTTGTCAATTGATGTGATGCAAACCGACAAGAAAAGAAGAGTTTGAAAATTCTAAAACAAGATATGCACAGCACCTCAATCAAATAGTATCACCGGCTTTAGACGGCTTGTAAAATTCCGCAGTAAATGGAGGCGCCATAATCATCAGATACACCAACAGACAGTAAAATCCATCTAAAATTACTCCTAACGCTTTTTCATAACAGCGCAATGCCTTTTTTACACCAGTCTCATATAAAATAAACAAAACGATTTATTTCTATTACGATCTGAACATAATAATCAAAGAGCTGAGGACATTTGCGGCGCGTGTTTACGGGTTACCAATGTAACCCGTCGAAATTTGATAATAGATCTGAAAGTTACCAGTCGCCACGAAGCCCAGCTCGAAGCTCAAATAAACGAGTATCAACAACATGGAGATTCGCCCGAAGTGGCCAGTGTTAAAGCTGAAAATGCTCTACTACCAGTCTACGGGAAGGAGCTGAGAAAAGTCCTTTTGGAGTATTTACAGCGGGTGCATGCCGTGAAGAAAGATTCGACCTTCCGTAAAGTGATGGAGACCAAAAATGAATTAAAGGAAACAGAAGGCTATGATTGACTCGAATCGACAGAACTCGCCATCGATAAGCGAAAATATTCCTACTCAATCGATTGTTTGTCAAACAACCTGTTCCGGCAAAGACTAAGCAAACTTTGTCTGTTAAACTATTCTTGTAACACATTAGCCGTTTTGTTATTAATAAACGTATTTGTAAAGGGATCAGCTGTTTATTCCTTCTCGTGTCTAGCAGCGCGTAACTTGTCTATATAAAAGCACTCTGTTAAACAAAGAGGTGCTAATTTCTCATGCAAATTCGGTTGAGTTACCGTAGTTCGCTTCATTATGCGCATACGCATTCTCTACTTTTAATGAAATGTAAAGACAAAAACACAGACACATAAGAACTGTTTATTAGCACAAGAAAATAAAATCCAATGTATATTGAATTGTTTTCGTTTTCGACCGACAGTGCTACAAACGCTCTTCCGTAGCCACCTAATGTAAGGTATGCCAGTGATAGGTTTGATCCCTTCAAGGTCTTGCAGGCAGAGTCCACACTTTAAGATACTCATCTTGAAACTAGAGTAACAGTGCAAACGCAGATCCTTTGCACTGTCGTAAATATTCTTTTGCATGATGTCCAATAGTGAAATGAGGCGCTCAACAGAAAGCGCGCTTCTATTTGAAAACATAATGGACTTTTAACTGAC
Source organism: Siderastrea siderea (assembly GCA_964030785.1). Lineage (NCBI taxonomy): Eukaryota > Metazoa > Cnidaria > Anthozoa > Scleractinia > Rhizangiidae > Siderastrea > Siderastrea siderea. The sequence continues at coordinate 40,048,927 of OZ034975.1, forward strand.
CAATCGGTGTTGACTACGAGCGGGCAAGTTTGGGCAAGCATATTGTTATCGAAATTATGAATATATGAAATTCATATATTTGAACGGCGGAATGAAGAAATAAATGTAAAGAATAACTGCAAGGATCTTCTTTTCATTTATTTCATATTGTTATCATTGTGCAAGAAAGACACTTATTAGTATTCTTTTGTGAAAAATGTCGAGTTTTCTATAATGAGATGATTACGACTCGACTTACCTCGACCTAACTTGACACTTACCTTCGACTAAACTCTACTTACCTCGACAGTAACAAGGCGAAGTCCATACCTATATAACTACTAAAATGAATCAAACAGTTATACCATGTTTACATGATACGAATTGGGTTTTCCATACCAGAATAAGAATTTTAGATCCAGTACCCCTACTGGGGTGAACTCACTCAGGTATGACTCAAAGTGTTATATGAGATTTTCCCTCCAGAGAAGCAAGAGGGAACTGGGATGAACCTGTATCAGAATGAAAACCATACATTATACAATGTACTGGTGTCATGTAAACACCCCCTCAGAATAAAGTTGAGCAGCGCTCAAGAATGTTTAACAACATCCTCAGAGACCCAGGGGCAGTAAAACCCTGATTTCATTAAAGCAGTGCAAACTCAGACTGGTACAATTTTGTTTACATGAGACCGGTCTGAAAGTCACGATGGCATAAGTGTTTACATATGGCCAACCATTCCTTAAAAATACAGTTTACCTTTTATCCACTAGCTTGGAATGCTTCAATGCCACAAACTGAATGCGCATGCTCAAAACAAATATCTTAAACCAGTTTGAACTCATGTTTATGTGGTTCCAAAGTGTGATTTAGCCCGTTGGGCATAAGTCATTTTAGCGGAGCCCGCGCGCTAGCACGCCAGCGGAGCACCATTGCTAAGCAAATTTGGTAATCTATCGATCCGAGAAATTTTGGCTGCGACGTCAGCGTACGTCCGTCCGCCCGTACAGACTCTGGGGAAGGGGAAGAGGAGTCGCAAGAGAACCCGACGGGGGGTGGAGAATGGTTTTTTTTTCTTGGCGGGAAATCGAACGGTGCTTTTGGGCAGCCGGCGTTTTTCTTGGCGGGAAATTGCACGCACTGGAAAAGTTGAAAATTTACATGCACATGTAAATCGTAATTTACAACATGCAAATCCTAATTTACATGTTTTGTAAATTTACATTTACATGTTGGCATTTTGTAAATTGAATTTGCATGCTTTTTTACATGTTAAGGAGAAGCTGTAAATTTGTTGTAAAAATGGATTTACGTGGTCCCCTTTAACCCTTATAACTTAAAGAACCATGTAAATAACATGTAAATTTTGGGGAACAAATTTACAGTATCTTCTTTGTAAATATCCTGTAAATTTTTTAAACAAAACATGTAAAGAACATGTAAATGAGAAATATGGGGCTGTTCTATACCCTGTAAATAACATGTAAATTTGGTGGCCCAAATCCTGTAAAAATCATGTAAATGGAAAAAGGGAGACTGGCCAGACAATGCAAATAGCGTGTAAATTGGAAAAGGGATACATTCAAGAATATGTATCTAACATTTGAAGTAAAAAAAAAAGGTAAATCAAATTTAGCGTCGTAGTGTGAGGACCACACATCATGTGTAAACACTTGACGTCCAGGTTGAATTGGAATTTGGAAGTGTTGGTTTTTGTGGAGGGAAAAAATTTGGAGAACTCTAAAAAAACCCCTCGGAGCAAGGACAGAACCAACAACAAACTCAACCCACGTGCCAACCACTGGAACCGAACCCGGGTCACAGAGGTGGGAGGCAAGTGCTCCCACTGCTACACCGACCTTGCTCCCCACAAATGTAAAAAAGGGAGATTGTAGAAAGAAAGTAAAACAGAGAGATTGCCTAAACCTTGTAAACGACATGAAAACAAAAAAGGGAGACTGCAAAAACCTTCTACATAAAAGCCAGATAGGAGTGGGCGGCCTCAAAGGTAATGATTTTTGTGTCGTTTTGGTCTGAATTAGGGTAAAGTTTTCGAGTTATGGTCCGGAATTGGGTATGGTCTTTAGACGAAGCTACTTTTTACTATTTTCATCCCTTGAGAATGGTCTTTTGATTAATATAGAGGATTTGAAGCCCTTCTCAAACGTCTTACGTAAATTGAAGCAGTTCCTAGGTAGTTGCGATCCTTTTTGGGACAGTTTTGATAAGGGGCGTTAGATTTTGGGTCAGGCCTGAAACAGGGTAAAAAAAATCACATATTGTGCTCCGAAATAGTGTAATTGTTTCAAGACATTTGCCGCACATCGTCCACCGAGATTTTAGGGGTTCCTCCCCACCCCCCTCCCTCCACCCAAAGCTAAGTTTTTAACACCCACTTCAAGATGGGGGACATCTGCGTTTTTCATTATCTTGAACAACCTATTCACATGTTTAAAATTAAGCACTGTTTTACTGTTTGGCTTCAGCAACAAGTCGCAGTTTGTGTGTAGACGAATATTTGGTTAATTATTAAAAACTAACCTTTCGGTAGTGCCAGTTGAGAGAAGCAACAGAGAATTGATTTAAATCCAACTAATCTGTGAATTTTGAAGACAGATTGTTTTTCTTTAAAAACGTTTTTCGGCCGCCAGTTTGAAGTGGGCGTAACAAAAACATTGCCCGGTACCGGTACTGCTTAGAAGAGGATTGTGGATAAGCAAAAACAAAAGAAATTGAGCGTGATGCAAAAACGCTGCAAAACTAGCCCTTCTCGCGAACAGGAGTCTACATTATTCGTTTTTTGTTTTTGTTTTAACACACAGACGAGAATCTCTTTAAGTACGGTTTTTTCCTTTTGAATTTCCACTAAAACCTGTTTGTCAGAGGTATTTCATGCGAACGTAGGTGCTACACCCTTTGAATTTCGTTCTACTGGCCTCTGCTGGTACATTGCGATGCGAACTAACCTCACCAAGTTAAATAATCGACCGTTTCCTCAGCGAATTTAGTTAGCATTTTCATGGAAAATCTCTAAATTACGTGAAAACAACACAGAACTGCAAAAACGCTGTTTTTTCAGGGCATGTTATTTTTAGCGTTCGTGTACACTAAGTAGTAAACGTCCGCTGACCACAATTCGTGCTCATTCGGGAAGGCAGCACAATCTTTTTAACGGTCGAGCGAGCTAGTATAGGACAAACCAACGTGCAAACGGCTTTCAATCTGATGGAAATTCAATGCAAATAATATGGAAGAACCACTTTTCCTTCGTCTATGGCTCGTACATCATTTCAGGTATGTTTTTTTTACTCTTGGTTGGTAAATGTTTGTATTCAGTTATATTTCTCACGCGGTCCGCTCAATCCACGAGGACTTAGTATTATTTAAATAGAGGGTCATTGAATTGAATTAATTGTCTTGATTCGATGCTTTTGTCTTGCATTTAACTTAAATAATGTTCTTTAATAGTTGTGTATCACATAAGTTATCGTAAGAACCTTTTCAGATTTAAACTTTCAATTCATGGACAGAACTTTGCCCCCATGTCCTCTGAATTCCATAATCATTAGTCCCCATTCCTGCAGAATTGCCGTTTTCTCTCCAAGTTCCCTTTGGCTTTGGGCAACATTAGCTACTTAGGTAACTTTGCTTTTAAATTAAGGGCTGTCAATTAGCTATTAGTCACATGTTCATATGCATATAAAGAAACCCAATTGCTTTTTGAGTAAATAATTATTAATAGCAACAAAAGATAAGTTCATCCATAACACTGATCTATACTCCGCCGTAACACATGTTAGGCATTATGGCTCTTAATACAGTAAAACTATGAAAACCCTGATACAAGAAATTTGTGGTTTGCATTGATTTCACACCTGATTGGTCGGTCATGGCACAGTGAACATTTCAAGATAATTCTTACTGTTCATGGTTTTATTAGTCACATGTTAATCATAGCCCTGAGGAATAACACGGTATGCTTCGGTGTGTTTATGCCAGGATCTCCGCAAACTGAGCCAGCATGGCTAAGCAGGCCAGTTTGGCTCATTGGCCTCTTAAGGTCCAGTAATACGGGCAACATTTTTGTGCAACCTTCCTCGCAACAATGTTGTGTTGCAAGTTGAGATTGTTTGTTGCAGGTATTACCACCTCTGCACATAACAAATTTTCATGTTGCAAAAAGTAGAAGCAACAAATTTGTTGTGCAAAAAGGTGTTAATATGTGTAAGAAACAATCTCAACTTGCAACGCAACATTGTTGCACAAGAAGTTTTACAAAAATGTTGCTCGTATTACTGGGCCTTAAGAGGCCAATGAGCCAAACTGGCCTGGTTAGCCATGCTGGCTCAGTTTGCAGAGATCCTGGCATAAACACACGTCACACACTTTGCAGTTACATAAGAAAATCTTAGTCCAGTTAGCTGGGATCCTGGTAAGGCAATGCTGGGATCCCAGGTAGCCAGGTAGAAAATTTTTAGTGTAAGGGTGTATGCTCAGCAAACTGGGCATACATGTACACTTCCTTGTGATTCACTTTTGCTTCAGAACATAACAGCTGACCAGTAAGTCGATAATTTTCTTCTCTTTCTATATATACACATAAAAGTTCATTACACCTTAAGGCTGAACCCAGATAAATTTGTATAAGAAGAGTACGGATTGGGTGCATCCTCACCCTTGGGGGGGGGGGGGTACTCAATAAAGTTTCATACGGAGAGGCTCTGTCTGGAGGTTCAAACCCTTCCCTTTTAATATACTAATTTTTACCAAAATGGTACCGAGAGCAAAATCTGCACCCTTTTGCTATAAACCAAAACCATAGAATTTTCTTTAATTGCCTAATTTTCCCTGGGCTTTCAGTCGTTCTGGTTCAGCTACTCAAAGGTTGCAAGCTTTTGTGTGTTTCGTGTTGTCATTTCTACAGAAATTTGGCACGCTTTCCCAAACTTTTCTTTAAGCCACCATCTTGTCCACTTTTCAGTTGATTTTGTAACCTTTTCTTATACTAAAATGACAATTTTTTCCTACCCTTTAGTAAACTGTGAGCTTAAAAAAAGTCACCACCTTTGGCCAGAGCCTCCCCGTAAAACCATAAATAGGCAGTACCCCGCTTCCCCCCAGGATCCTCACTTGAAAATGTGTGGTAACCTAATATAATATTCTAGATTGACTGACTGGTATGATATTTTTTTTGGGATTTGTAGGTGTGATTCCATTTGAGACAAAAAGTATTAATACTTAGGGGCAAAAGGAACAATTTCAGGGTGAGTAAAGATAACAAAAAGATGGAAAATAAGGATGACAGTTTGACTCCCAAATGCGGATGAATCAGACACCATTGCTTGCATAATCTTGTGGTTTGGGAGGGAGAATTCCCCTTTTGTGGGCATGTCACAAATTATTTAATAGTATTTTACATGTAATGTAGTGCACTGATAGAGAAAAAGAGATGATGAAGATGACAAATTATATGTGTGTGTCCCCCATACATGCCCCATACCATAGGCTTTCCAGCTTAAGTTACTTTAATTTGGACCAACCACAGCCAGCAGGTACATATTACATTACATGTAATTGCAAAGTGAAGTTAAAAAGTTTGTTGGGCTACACTAGACCTGTACTTGAATCTCAGCTGCTTAGATATGAGCACTTTCTTAGCTGTTGAAATCATTCTTGTGTTTCTTAAATCTCCTTATGTTAATATTAATGATCCAAAACAATTGCATTTGTGTATTTATTACAAATGTAATATACTGGTTATGGCAGTAGGCCAAAAAGAAAAGCTTAACAAATAAACAACATCTCACTTCTAGCTGTCTTTATTCAGTCGAGGTTTGACAGTTATTCTTGTTATTCTTGACAAAACAGGAACAACTGAATAGTGAATTTGCAGTACAATAGTGGCACCAGTTAACATCTTTCTGGTTAAGGCTTCCAATTCTTCTCAAGGACGGTGTCTTGTTTTGTTACTGCGTATACCTTCTGCGCATCTCAGGATATTCAGGGTAATAAATCCATGACTACCGTCTCGAATATAACAAATCTAATCGCTGTCCATATAGGTAGGTGAAGTCAGTGTAGTGAGCATAGTTGGTGTAGTTGGTGTAGTCAGTGTAGTCACTGTAGTTCGTGTAGTCGGTGTAGTCAGTATAGTTGGTGTTAAAGGTGTAGTCATTGTAGTCTATGTAGTTAATTTAGTCAGTGTAGTTGGGGTGGTCAGTGTTGTCGTGACTACACTGACTACACCCACTACACCAGCTGACTACACCGACTACTCTGACTACGCTGACTAGTACACCGACTACACTGACTACACCGGCTACGCTGACTACACCGACTACACTGACTACGCTGACTACACCGACTACACTGACTACGCTGACTACACCAACTACGCTGACTACACCGACTACACTGACTACGCTGACTACGCCGACTACACCGACTACACTGACTACGCTGACTACACCGACTACGCTGACTACACCGGCTACACTGACTACACCGACTACACTGACTACGCTGACTACGCTGACTAGTACACCGACTACACTGACTACACCGACTACACTGACTACACCGAATACACGGACTACGCTGACTACACCGACTACACTGGCCACACCGACTACACTGACTACATCAACTACACTGACTACACCCACTACACCAACTGACTACTCTGACCACACTGACTAGTACACCAACTACACCGACTACACTGGCTACGCTGACTACACCGACGACACTGACTACGCTGACTACACCGACTACACTGACTACGCGGACTAGTACACCGACTACACTGACTACACCGACTACACGGACTACGCTGACTACACCGACTACACTGGCCACACCGACTACACTGACTACATCAACTACACTGACTACACCCACTACACCAACTGACTACTCTGACCACACTGACTAGTACACCAACTACACCGACTACACTGGCTACGCTGACTACACCGACGACACTGACTACGCTGACTACACCGACTACACTGACTACGCGGACTAGTACACCGACTACACTGACTACACCGACTACACGGACTACGCTGACTACACCGACTACACTGGCCACACCGACTACACTGACTACATCCACTACACTGACTACACCCACTACACCAACTGACTACACCGACTACTCTGACCACGCTGACTAGTACACCAGCTACACCGACTACACTGGCTACGCTGACTACACCGACGACACTGACTACGCTGACTACACTGACTACACCGACTACGCTGACTACACCGACTACACCGACTACACCTACTACACCGACTACACCGACTACGCTGACTACACTGACTACACCGACTACACCGACTACACCGACTACACGGACTACGCTGACTACACCGACTACACCGGCCACACCGACTACACTGGCCACACCGACTACACTGACTACATCGACTACACTGACTACACACGACTACACACGACTACACTGACTACACCAACTACACTGACTATACATGACTACACTTACCCCTTGTAAAATGGCTACCGGGATCCCGGCGGGATCCCGCCAAGAATGCCGCTTCCTACCGGGATCTTGCCGGGAAATGAAAAATCTTGCCGGGAAACGGAATTTCCCCGCCGGGATTCTAACGGGATCTTGGCAAGAAAAAATCTTGGCCGGGATCTTGGCAAGAATCCCGGCGAGAGTTTCGGTTCCCGGCGTGATCTTGCCAAGACCTCGGTGATCCCGCCAAGACAACCGTAATGTCGGCAAGACAACTACGATCTTGGCAAGATGCGCAGATTCATAACTGGCTGTGATGAGACTTCAGAAAAAATATTACAAGTTGTGGTATGTAGAGTCCGAGCAAGCATTAGCGAGGTCTATTGCAATTGATATTTTTATCAGAGTTCTCGTTATGTTGATGAATAAAAAAATAGGGCGATCATCGTGCGGGAGTTCGCGCTGGCACGTTGTGCGAGATTGTTAAGACGATGGTCAATAATCCCGAACTATATTAATCTTGAAAAGTTTATAATCTTCAAACGTGTTTAAAGTGACAATTAACGCAGTGCTGTATCCGTAAGGAGAATCATTCCTGGATCTCGATATAACTGAAACTAACAATCGACGAAGAGCAACGTTATTTACCGGCGGTTGTCCGGTTTTGTAGCTTTGCCGCTACGCGCGACATCTACCAAAATAGCAATGATCAGAAACGCTGCTGGCGCTGATCGGCTCTGTTTTACAAGTCATTTCATTTTATCAGACCACTGATGTCTATTTGTTGTCACTTAAGCTTACCTTTTATGCAGAGGACTTCGTTTTCGCATCCCCGTATTTTAAATGACTACTTCTGTCTAGGTGATGTCATGTCATCTCTTTGTTGAACTTTCTTTATAAGCCACCACGGAAGAGTTAAGCAAGGGTTTTTAAATACTGTTTCCTGTGACTAATATGTTGTCGTTCTGAATTTAACTTTTTTCGCTGCTTGCCGGCCATGTACCTAATACCGTAGTCGCGCCAAAAAATCCCGCCTTGACTCCCGCCATTGCGTTAATGGAGCAATCTGATTGGTTGATTCAATCACGCCATCGGCGAGCAGTGCTCGCGTAACCCAAAAAGTGCGAGAACTTTTCCACAAAATAAGTTGAAAATGGCTTCTTTTTGTTGTGTGTACAGGGGAAAATTGAAACGTTTAACTTATTATTTTTACCGAAAACAACGTGGTTCTGTCAAGTTTGAAGCAAGAGAACGTTTTGAAAGAAATTCAAGAAACTGTTGTCAACGAGAGAACGGCCGGCATGCTAAACCCAGCGAAACAAGCCACACTAAAGTGTACTGAGAATGAACTTAAACAAAGGATGAGAAGATATTGTGGACAAAGCTACATTTGAGGAATAAACACTCGAGTTAAATGCTTTCAAAAATTTCCAAAGGACGTCTATAGTCTCCACAGCTTACTAATTTGCCGCGATGGAAGCCGCTAACTGGGTTTCTTTCCTTCGACGAGTCTGGTCGCTCCGAGCATTCAACATGTGAGAAAAAGGTCAGTGAGTTTCACTTTTATATTTCACTCAAAAGCCTCAGCGTGTACTGCTGTTCGTTGCTCCTTTTTTTTCTCTGAAAGAACCCTTTTATATGTCGTCGACTGTTAACCTTTAATTTATTTTAATTGGTGATGTTGATTTCAGTCGAGTAAACTGATCGTTGGCGGGTCTTTCACAGAGAGGCTCCTTTGTGAGAAAAAATCCACACTGACAAAAAGCTTGACTTACCTATAAAAATGTGTGAGGATGGTATAAATAAACTTACTTTCCGATAACTAATTTGCTCTTACACATTAGTTAAGCATTCATTTTGTGAGTTCAAAAAGTAAGCTTAATTTTCGCCGTCTTCTCCAGATTTGCGTAAACTTGACACAATTTAGCCCGATAGCGAACAGAACAGCCAGGTGACAAGTCTGACAAATTTCAGAATTTGTGGCAAGTTGCAGAATCTTATACTGAAAATGGTTCCTTGTTAAACAGTTTTAGATGCAAAACAACAACAACAATATATAAATAATTTGCGATTGACAATTTCACGAGCTTTGCACTCCATGACAAAATAATCGTGACTTGCGTGACCACAGTTTGCCGAGCAGCCAATTTCTGCAAGACTTGAAGACGCCACAAAACAAACACTTTATTTTTACATTGTCATTTTCCTTGTTCAGTTTCTTTACTCGAACCTTTAAGGAAAATAAAAAAGGTTCGAGTTATTTGAAGGTTTGAGTTACCGAGGGCAAAATTCTGAAGGAAATGTTGTGAAGAGAAAAAAGCGTTCACCTCGAGTTATAAAGTTGGCGGGAGGTTCGATTAACTGAGGCTTCAAGTTACCGGGAAGTATAGTTTGTTTGTAATCCCTTGAATTCTATTTTTCTTTGTTCGGTGTTGTCGGTTTCACCTTTTTATTCTCCATAACGTCTTCTCCCTTTGTATTCTTTCCCAAGGCGAATAGTTGAGGAAGAACGACGCAAGATAAATTCCATAACAAATTGAGACAGTCTAATTAGATGCACATAGTTTTCATTTAAAAGGTCCTCGCACATTCTGTTTTCAGTTGAACTATCCAAAATAAAGCACAAAGACAGAGGAAAATAATGGGATTGTTTACTAGATACAATTTATTGGATTCTTAGGGTTATACAAAAACAGATGGTCATCCCTGTTCATACCTACATGATCACATTTCATGTTTACATTTTTAAACAAGTTGAAGCGCAATGCAAGCGGCTGAGCTGTTTTCCACAAATTCCCCACATTTGCTAGTATTTGGCGATTTAATTTGTGTTTGCATAAGCTTCGCCCAATTACAAACCCTGCACGTATGTTCAGGCAGAACGCGTTAACAAAATTTAATACATTTACGTTTATTAAAGAAAGAGTAATCTTGAAATAACGACGTAGATTAACCGAGAATCTGAACCGTTGTGCATGTATAAATCTAAGCCTTTCCACCTGTCTCCTCCAATGAAATTCTCAATACTTTGGAGTACTAAACAATATTTGTTCCTTTGATGACAATTGTAAAACGTACTTCGCAAAACTGCGTTGCCAGATACTTCAGATTTCACACGTTTCTTTCGCTCAGCATTTAAATTTCCACTGACAAGTCTCGTCCAGCACACTGTTCTTTTCTTAGATGATCATGAACAAACCCGAGTTTCTGCACGGCCACTATTCCATGCTTTGTCTTGACTACAAATAAATCGATCTCTCTGAACCGCGAGCACATATCGTTTACATGTAAGCGTATAAAATGCAAGTGCGAACAAACACAAAACAAAACACCATCAAACTCTTCCTGTTCGTTGCTTTATTCTCCTGCAGCTGCTACGGATTTCACAGCAAATAAAGAAGACACTTGCCTCCTTCCACCAGCAACGCTCCTGGCACCACGAGGCTTTCATGGGGAACGTGGAAATTAATCAACAACGTTAAATTCGGCGCGCTGAAGTAACAGCACATGCACGTGAACTATTCTTTTGTCTTCTCGTTATTGTCACATGGAAATAGTACCACATTACGGATAATTCAATAAAGAAACACGTGCAACGCTGATAACAATCATGTTAACAATACTTGGGACTGCAATATAGGACATAGTTTTGTCAGCGCATGGTAGTTTGATTAATGTTAATTACGTTCTCATCGCGAATCCTGGCAAGATTCCACACAGGACCCCCGGAGATTTTGGCTGACGGGAATTTCGCTTTCCGACCGGATCTCAGCGAGATTTTGACCGCAAGGGGTTTTGTTTCCCGCCGCAAATCCCGGCAACACTCCCACCGAGAGATCTGGTTACCCGCCAAGAATCCCGGCAAGACTCCCGCCGGGATCCTGCCGAGATTTTGGCCGCCGGGAATCCCGTCTCCCGCCAAGAATCCCGGTAAGATTCCCGCCGGGATCCCGCCGGGATCCCGCCGAGATTTTGGCCGCCGGGAATCCCGTCTCCCGACAAGAATCCCGGTAAGATTCCCGCCGGGATCCCGCCGAGATTTTGGCCGCCGGGAATCCCGCCTCCTGCCAAGAATCCCGGTAAGATTCCCGCCGGGATCCCGCCGAGATTTTGGCCGCCGGGAATCCCACCTCCCGCCAAGAATCCCGGCAAGATTCCCGCCGGGATCCTGCCGAGATTTTGGCCGCCGGAAATCCCGCCTCCCGCCAAGAATCCCGGTAAGAATCCCGGCGGGAACCGGGAATCCCGGCGGCCAAAATCTCGGCGGGATCCCGGCGGGAATCTTGCCGGGATCTTGGCAAGATCCCGCCAAGATCCCGGTACCATTTTTACAAGGGACTACAGTGACTACAACTTCAACAAACTACACTACATACAGCAAATACATTCGCTCTTTCAATTGCATGAGATAGAGATAGACTATGAAATGTATATTCGTGACAGTAGTCATGGATGCATTACCATTCAGGTTTTTTAAGGAATTTGCCCCCTTATACCAAATTTTTTGTGTGGTTTAAGACTATGTGGAAACAGCAAATCTTAGCAAGGGTTTCCAATAACCCTTGCTAAGATGCTCCTTTTCCCCATAGTCATAACCTTTGCAAAAATACATCTGTATTAATTAGGAGGTACCATCCTTAAGAAAAATTAACCTATCAACATGTTTGTCACATATGGTGGGTCAGATTTGTTGTATTACCACTATATTTTAGTACCAGTCTACTGGGACATGAGTTACATGTACATGCAACTCTGAACCATTATTTTCTTTTATAAACCCGAAGTGCTCTCATGTGCTTGCCTTTCCTTTTTTGTTTTGTACGATTTCAAAAGACTGGCCATATGAGCCTTCGAGACCGCCATGTTTGTTGACAAAGTGACGGTCAATTCTCCAAGAAGGGGGTGGAGAAGAGATAATATTAGAACCACCATTTTGCACACAGGCAAGACCCTGGTGACAAATGAAGTCTTTTTTAATGAAAACAAAGTAATATTGTTACTTGGTTTCAAAACAATGGACATAACGTACAGCAGAGAACAATAGAGGCATTTTTCAATGAAGGGAAAAGAACTACAGGACATCATTTGAAAACTGTCTTAACTATCGATAATTAACTAAACTATCGCGATTGTCATCGATAGTTGAATTTTGCGATCAATGCGTCGCTATCGGAACACTCCAATCGCAATGCATTGATAGTTCGATCTATTGTTACACTCCTATGCATGTTAGGAGTCTATGCTACTTTTCATCCTGTACAATGTCTTACAAGGTAGTGATAAAAATATTGTCATTTGCCAACAATACACATATAGCCCAGAACCTCATATGGGGTCACTTTTTAACGCTTCCATTATTTTCAATTCAGTTAAGTGTTATTATACATATTATCTTCTCAGGCTGTGGCTGGTACATGTAGATGTACCTGATGAATAGCACATGCATGGGGATACACCCTTATATCTTCAAAATATTAGTCAAAGTAAAGATGTTGCATTCTTAGCTAGGGTAGGGAATGAAAGAGCTATATGAAACTTGAACCGAAATGTCTAAAGGTGTTCTTAAGTTAAACTCAGATCATTACACCATAGTTGCCTTTTACTACTTGCTTACTGTTTGCATTTTTTTGTTATTTCCACAGGTCTCAAGATACAAAGCGAATCCCAAAACAAAAACAAAATAAAATACATGCAGTGGCGTAAGCAATATAAATAGCCAAGGGCATCACAAGGATTACTACAGAGTATTTTTAATGTCGTCACTTTTTGATACCCATAAGCGGTATCAATCACACAGATGTAGATTCATTAGCTTAGGTGATGCTGCTGGTGCTTGTTGGTGTAACCAATGTGCCTGCGTTATTTTTGCATTACTTTTCTTAAATGTCTATTTTAAAAGCCCTTTTTGAAGGCATGTATCCATGCCTGTTATGAATTCATACAGTGTAGTGGTTGTAGACCAGTGTGTTGATGCAAACCTATTGAGAAGGTCTGCTTTTTAGGTTTTCTATGGTGGAATAGTTCAACACGTTATTTCTTCAACAATAAAGATTACAGAAAAGGCTTTTTGTCTGTCATCTCACTACATGGTCTACAATGTAGTCGTCCTTTTTCAATTTACATGATATTTGCAGGCTCCTTTATTCGATTTACATGCTTTTTACAGGCTCCTTTATTCGATTTACATTCTATTGACAGGCTCCTTTATTCGATTTACATGAAAATTTACAGGCTCCTTTATTCGACTTACATGATATTTACAGGCTCCTTTATTCGATTTACATGGTTTTTACAGGCTCCTTTATTCGATTTACATGAAAATTTACAGGCTCCTTAATTTGATTTACATGATATTTACAGGCTCCTTTATTCGATTTACAGGCTCCTTTATTCGATTTACATGGTATTTACAGGCTCCTTTATTTGATTTACATGAAAATTTACAGGCTCCTTTATTCGATTTACATGGTATTTACGGGCTCCTTTATTCGATTTACATGGTATTTACAGGCTCCTTTATTTGATTTACATGAAAATTTACAGGCTCCTTTATTCGATTTACAGGCTCCTTTATTCGATTTACATGAAAATTTACAGGCTCCTTAATTTGATTTACATGATATTTACAGGCTCCTTTATTTGATTTACATGAAAATTTACAGGCTCCTTTATTCGATTTACATGGTTTTTACAGGCTCCTTTATTCGATTTACATGAAAATTTACAGGCTCCTTAATTTGATTTACATGATATTTACAGGCTCCTTTATTCGATTTACATGATATTTACAGGCTCCTTTATTTGATTTACATGAAAATTTACAGGCTCCTTTATTCGATTTACATGGTTTTTACAGGCTCCTTTATTCGATTTACATGAAAATTTACAGGCTCCTTAATTTGATTTACATGATATTTACAGGCTCCTTTATTCGATTTACATGATATTTACAGGCTCCTTTATTTGATTTACATGAAAATTTACAGGCTCCTTTATTCGATTTACATGGTATTTACAGGCTCCTTTATTCGATTTACATGAAAATTTACAGGCTCCTTAATTTGATTTACATGATATTTACAGGCTCCTTTATTCGATTTACAGGCTCCTTTATTCGATTTACATGGTATTTACAGGCTCCTTTATTTGATTTACATGAAAATTTACAGGCTCCTTTATTCGATTTACATGGTATTTACAGGCTCCTTTATTTGATTTACATGAAAACTTACAGGCTCCTTTATTCGATTTACAGGCTCCTTTATTCGATTTACATGGTATTTACAGGCTCCTTTATTTGATTTACATGAAAATTTACAGGCTCCTTTATTCGATTTACAGGCTCCTTTATTCGATTTACATGGTATTTACAGGCTCCTTTATTCGATTTACACGAAAATTTACAGGCTCCTTAATTTGATTTACATGATATTTACAGGCTCCTTTATTCGATTTACAGGCTCCTTTATTTGATTTACATGAAAATTTACAGGCTCCTTTATTCGATTTACATGGTATTTACAGGCTCCTTTATTTGATTTACATGAAAATTTACAGGCTCCTTTATTTGATTTACATGAAAATTTACAGGCTCCTTTATTCGATTTACATGGTATTTACAGGCTCCTTTATTTGATTTACATGAAAATTTACAGTCTCCTTTATGCCATTTACATGATATTTACAGGCTCCTTTATTAGATTTACATGGAAATTTACAGGCCCCTTTATTCGATTTACATGGTATTTACAGGCTCCTTTATTCGATTTACATGATATTTACAGGCTCCTTTATTCGAATTACATGATATTTACAGGCTCCTTTATTCGATTTACATGATATTTACAGGCTCCTTTATTCGATTTACATGAAAATTTACAGGCCCCTTTATTCGATTTACATGATATTTATAGGCTCCTTCATTCGATTTGCATGAAATTTACGGCTCCTTAAAACCATTTACATGTTATTTACAGGTAACCTTTAGTCGATTTACATGCTATTTACATGGTTTATGTCCCTTGGTTTGCGAAATTTACAGGATCGTCTTCATAATTTACATGTTTCACTTAAAATATTTACATGTTTTTTACAGGAATATCTCAAAACATGTAAATGGGTAAAAAGTATGGAAATTACCATTTACAGTATCTTTTTGACGATTTACATGTTATTTACATGTTTGTTACATACTATGTAAATTTTCAACTTTTCCAGTGACGACCAACGTCGCTTTTGAAGAAGAGGTTTTTTTTTAAAGCTTAGCTTGTTTAGCAAAACGATTCAGTTCGACAGAAGTGAAGATTAGAACTTGAGAAAAAATTTCAAATAACTATAAATGGAAAGAAAGAGTTCAACAGAGTACTCAGTTGTCCTTTTAGGAAAGCAAAAAGTTCAAGTTACTTTTAAAGACTTCATCTTTGTTGTCGGTTCCGTGCTGCGAACTGGGTCGGCACAACGCTTGAGTTCGCAGTTAAATCCGCAGCGGTCCTGATCTCAAATATAGCAGAGCTGGTGCCTTCTGTTTTTTTCTGTCCACAACCATGGTTTTTGCGGCAGTCCGAACGCATTTTCCCAAGAAAAACACCCGTGTTTATCGTAATTAACACAGTACCTTGCTTAACTTTCGTAACATCGAATCGAGTCGAAGTACATCGCTTGAATTCGCAGCATTTGGCAATGGTTCGGACATCAAACATGGCAGAGCTAGTGCTTTCCGGTATTTTCTGTCTACAACCATGGTTTCTGCAGCGGACCGAACACCTTTCCCTAAGAAAAACACCCGTGTTTCTGTCAATCCAGCTGTGAGCAATAAACAACTGTTTAAGTATTAAAATTATTCCTCATTTGATCACTTAGCACAGGTTATGTAGTGTTATCATTTTCCCTTTTCATTCCGGCGGTTTTGGCGGCTCGTGGGTTCGACCCTCAGGAGGAGCAGATTTTTTTTTTCAGTTTTTTTTGGTGATTACTTTAAAAAAATGAACAACTTCCAGCACTTAAAAAAAGGTGGGGCTCCGCTTTTAGGCTTGGCTAAATCTATATATTATCAGTTAAGCAACGGAAACTGATGAGTCAAACCAGCCTGAGATAATAATTATTTTACACAGGCTTCATGTGATGACAGTCATTTGGTCTTTGGATTGTGTTTGTTGTGACGAGGAATAGATAACTTGTTTGCCCACGCACCATTGAATTCCGCTATTATGTTCGCTGCACAGTGCCGGCTAAAGCCCATCTTAAAGGTTGATTTTAACTGAAAGGATGACACCGGCTCCAATTATTTACTTAAGAGACCCACTTAAATAAAATTTGACTAAGAAAATGAGTCTATAGCAAATCATTTTTAATATTTTTAAACTAACAACCACTGAGGCAATGTCGAGTTACGAGGGCTGATTTGACAAAATTGTAAGCGTGCCTGCTCAGTGCATGACGTGGTATGACATTGCCTTGTGAATTGCGTGCGCAGTATGGATGCACAGCAACAATTAGCGCGAACGTCCTTAGAACCTCCAAAAAGCCATGGGCTTACTTTTGGCAATTGAGATAATTAAAATCTGCTTTGTTTTCCCTACAGGTGTTTATTCCTTCAACCTGATGTCAGGAAAATATGGCAGTTTATTGTAAGGCTTTGGTTAAGAAATTTGTACTATTAGCTACATGTATGTTCCTACGCAGACATTATAATTGAAATAAAAAATTTGAAGAGCAGTTTTGAAATAAGGCTTTATATTTTTTGTCTTTTTTCGATTCTGCTAAATATTTTGATGTTAGTGATTAGTTTGACTGTATCCACATAGAGTCAATTTTTAATTGGCTGATTGACTGATTCATCAACTAACTGGTTGAGTGGTTGATTGATGACTGATGGGTACCTTAAGAGATTAATTTTAATTAAAAGTCGCTGAGCATCAATAAAAGTAGACAAGGTACATTATTATTTCACTATAGCATCAGTTTACCCGGAGAAAACACATACATGAGAGTATGAGAGTACATTGCACTGTAGAAAGCTTATTGCACTGTAGTGTCCCGGTTTCAAATCATTCATTGAATAAATCATTTAAGACAGGCAAATATTGTAGTGGAATAATAAATATCGTTCAGTGGTTTTACAGATAATACTCGAGGACATTTTACTCATTGCTCGCATTTTCCTCGCACCATACTACGCAACGTATCTGAAAACCATCGAATAAGGTGGATGTATTCTTCATTTAGTACCTTGTCTATACAATTTCTCTCCTCTGACAAGAATATAAATGAATTAAACCGTAGACTTATGGCAGAGAAAAGACCGAGGCGAGGTGAACAAAAATAATTATTGCGCCCAATATTTAAGTTTACAACCTAAAACTGGGTCTTATTTAAAATTTTGAGAAACAGGTTCATACTTGCGAACTGAACCGATTTAATCGGAATTGTCCCGATTTTTGAGTTTCAAAACTTAAAAAAATTGGCACATTCCGACTTTCAAGAGGAAAAAAAGACAATTTGGAACTGGGTTGTTAAAGATTGGTGTTGACTCTTCTAAATCAGATTGTTTTGTGCAATACATGTAGTGCTTGAGACCATTAAACAACACCTGAGAATTCTAATGCTAAAACAATACAGTACAGGCATTATTTTTAAAAATTAATGCAAAAACCCTGGAGCATCCAGGACCCTGCTCAGTGTTGGAAGGTGGCGGGGCACTACCCCAGGACTGGGTTGAGGGAGCAGGGCACTACCCCAGGACTGGGGTGAGGGGGCAGGGCACTACCCCAGGACTGGGGTGAGGGGGCAGGGCACTACCCCAGGACTGAGGTGAGGTGGCAGGGCACTACCCCAGGACTGGGGTGAGGGAGCAGGGCACTACCCCAGGACTGGGGTGAGGGGGCAGGGCACTACCCCAGGACTGGGAGAAGGGGGCAGGGCATTACCCCAGGACTGGGGTGAGGGGGCAGGGCACTACCCCAGGACTGGGGTGAGGGGGCAGGGCACTACCCCAGGACTGAGGTGAGGGGGCAGGGCACTACCCCAGGACTGGGGTGAGGTGGCAGGGCACTACCCCAGGACTGAGGTGAGGGGGCAGGGCACTACCCCAGGACTGAGGTAAGGGGGCGGGGCACTACCCCAGGACTGGGGTGAGGGGGCAGGGCACTACCCCAGGACTGAGGTGAGGGGCCAGGGCACTACCCAGGACTGGGGTGAGGGGCAGGGCACTACCCCAGGACTGAGGTGAGGGGGCAGGGCACTACCCCAGGACTGAGGTGAGGGGGCAGGGCACTACCCCAGGACTGGGGTGAGGGGACAGGGCATTACCCCAGGACTGGGGTGAGGTGGCAGGGCACTACCCCAGGACTGAGGTGAGGGGGCAGGGCACTACCCCAGGACTGAGGTAAGGGGGCGGGGCACTACCCCAGGACTGGGGTGAGGGGGCAGGGCACTACCCCAGGACTGGGGTGAGGGGGCAGGGCATTACCCCAGGACTGGGGTGAGGTGGCAGGGCACTACCCCAGGACTGAGGTGAGGGGGCAGGGCACTACCCCAGGACTGAGGTAAGGGGGCGGGGCACTACCCCAGGACTGGGGTGAGGGGGCAGGGCACTACCCCAGGACTGAGGTGAGGGGGCAGGGCACTACCCCAGGACTGGGGTGAGGGGGCAGGGCACTACCCCAGGACTGGGGTGAGGGGGCAGGGCACTACCCCAGGACTGGGGTGAGGGGGTGGTGGTGGTGGTCCCTATTTCTGATTTTTATAAGGTTGGCAGGTATGCAGGTTCTAATTTGATGAGAGGTGTATTTACTAATAATTAACTAATAAATATAATATTGTTTTCAGGTCAGAATAATAATAATAGTAATAATAATAATAATAATAATAATAATAATAATAAATAAATAAACAAAAAAGGGGGCTCCGCTTTGCTAAATATATATATTATAGTTATTTTTATTGTTTTTAATTATTATTGTGTAATAACAATACAAAATGACGCTCACCGATCATTCTGTGTTCTTGCTAAGGAGCGCAAACTGGTTTACAAGGCAATTGACAGATCATGTTGATGTCAGAAACAGATGCATTAAAACACATAGAAATGTTAAGAGGCAATGTCCACTAAGGCCGAGCGAAATAAAAAATATGTGGCACATGATGAAAAATCAAAATTCTCCGTTTTTCGTCCAGAGATACCTTATGGTAGCTCTAGAAACGTGGTGGCATTTTTTGTTGAGAAACTATTTTTAAAGCTCCAAAAAATAAAAACCCGTTACTGCACTACGTGTCTCTACAAACACCCCGAATAAACGCGAATCATACCTTCTCGTAACCTTCGCTCTGTTTAATTCGCGTCATCGAAAAAACCTGTTTTGAGCTTAGAAATTTGCTGTTGAAGAGTTTACAAGTAATTTGAGTCAAATTATACTTTCGATGATCTATTTTCAAGGTCATGACAGGCTGTTGAAAACCACTAAAATTCGCTTGTTTTGAATTCTCAATTTGGCGCATTTTTTCAAGAGAAAAGTTCCCTCCCCGGTAAAACACCGAATCATTTGAAATTCAGAATTCTTGAAAGAGGAAATGCCGTTCTTAAACCAGGCGTAAAAATTAGTTATGTATTTATGCTCGGTGCTTTGGAATTATGTGTCGGAATGGAGGTTACGTAATGCGTACCGCATTTAGGCGTGTTTATCACGCTTATTGTTTGGGCTGTGTTTAAATAGGTTCTTCACGTGTTGTGCTCTCACTTTAGGTCATTTCAGTGCCTTTAGTCGACCGTCACTTAGTTTTCTCTTTCTTCCATTTCTACAGGTCGTTCAGCGTCCGGGCACGTCATCTGGTTTTTCATCAGCTGTCTCCTCTATTACTCCAAGAAATTTTACTAATTTTCGTCCTCAAACGTCAAAGGGCGCCTTTGATAAAGGCCGTTATGACATCTGCTTCGCCTGCGGCAAGACCGGTCATTGGAGAGTCAACTGCCCCAACTCATACTTCTCTGCCCGATCAACCTACAAATAGCTCCAAGGTTTGCCAAGTAAGGACAGCGGCTCTTCTGGGCAGCAGTAATTCCATTTCTGACCAGAAAGTGGTGAAAGATACTCTTGAAGGTATTGCGGACGATGGTCCAGTTTTCGACGAGTGTTTTGAATTTGAGAATTCTCCCAATAGTATTCAAACAGTTAAGGGTAGGCTCAGAGCTCTATTTAGTTTTTGGTCGCTTACTCTAGGTCCAAATGATTTCATTCTCCGGGTTATTGACAAGGGGCATACCATACCTTTTATTACAGTTCCTCAGAATGCATTTTTTGACAAAAACCATTCAGCGTTTATGCACGCTGGTTTTGTTTTAGAGGCTATTCAGGAGCTTCTTTTGTCAGGCTCAGTTGTTCAAGTATCTAGTCCTCCTGATGTTGTTAATCCTTTGTCTGCAGAGTTGCGGAAAGAAGAGGTTGATTTTAGACCTTAGGCATGTCAATAAACACATTTGGAAGGAGAAATTTAAGTTTGAGGATATTTGGAACGCTTGTGTTTATCTTCCCTTCGATCATTTCATGTTTAAATTTGATCTTAAATCTGGTTACCACCATATTGATATTTTGCAGGAGCATCAAACTTTTCTAGGGTTTTCTTGGGTTGTAAATGGTGTAAGGAAGTTTTTTGTGTTTACAGTTCTCCCTTTTGGGTTATCCTCGGCTCCGTAAATTTTTACGAAGGTTGTTCGTGTTCTTGTCAGATATTGGAGGAGTCATGCTGTGAGAATTACAGTTTACCTTGATGACGGGCTTGGTTGTGCCCGTGATTTCGCTCGCTGCGAAGCTGCTTCATTATTTGTTAAGACTTCGCTTCAGCTTTCTGGTTTCCTTCCCAATGACAGTAATTCAATTTGGCAGCCAACTTCTTGCTTAGTGTGGTTGGGTTATTCTATCGATTTGTCCATTCATACTATCTCCATCCCTTCAGAAAGAATTCTCAGTGTGGAACAGGTTATTGATTCAATTCGTTTTCAGTATCCTTCTAGTACTGCTAGAAAATTGGCCCAGTTTGTTGGTAAGATTATCTCAATGGGTTTCGTTTTTGGTAATATTACTCGTATCAAGACAAGGTATTCTCATTTTGATATTTTAAGAAGTCCTACATGGGATGGCAAAATTTCCCTGTCGGGTTCCACTGTGAATGAATTATTTTTTTGGAAAGACAATATTCCTTTCCTTAACAGTAGACGCCTGTTGTCTGTTCAGTCTCATTATACCCGTGTATGTTATTCCGATGCGAGTTCTACGGGTTGTGCCAGTTACATGTTAGAATTTCATAGCACCATATCTCACAAGATGTGGAGTGTTGAACAGGCTCAGAAGAGCTCCTCTTACAGGGAACTAAAGGCTATTTCCCTGGGTCTAGAATCTTTTTTGCTTTTAGTTAAAGGACACACTATTAAGTGGTATACTGATAATCAGAGCGTTTCTAGAATTGTTGAAGTGGGAAGTATGAAGGAAGATTTGCAACGTTTAGCTTTGCGCATTTTTAGTATGTGCTTGCTCAATTGCATCACATTGGAAGTTGAATGGATTCCGAGATCGGCTAATGACAGAGCTGATTTTTTTAGTAGAGTTGTGGATTATGATGATTGGCGGGTCAAGAGGGACTATTTCCTTTTGGCCGAGGAGAAATAGGGTCCTCACTCTGTGGACCGCTTTGCGAATCATGAAAATACTCAGTTGCCCCGTTTCAATAGCAGGTTTTGGTGCCCTGGAACAGAGGCGGTTGATGCCTTTTCTGTTTCCTGGGCGGGAGAGAATAATTGGCTCGTTCCACCTATTTTTCTCATCCCCAGGGTCCTCAATCACATGGTTGCCCTTGGCGGTCGTGCTACACTTGTTGTTCCCGCTTGGCCTTCCGCTCCACTTTGGCCATTGATTTTTACAGACGAGGGTTTGTCCCCCATATTTTCTGATTTTTTCGAGATCCCCATGGGTAATGATGTTTTTGTTTTGGGTAATTATAAAAATGCCCTTTTTGGATCACATAATTTCCGTTCAGGGGTTCTGTTCTTGAGGTTTTCCTAGAGAGGCCTTACGTTTACCCCCCTTTCACATTTGTAGGGGGTTTCTCTGCAGTTTGTAGAGTTGTTTACGCTCATACCACATGGTATCCGAGTATCGTGGGATGCACTTGGATCCCCTCTTTTTTCTTTGTGGACCACTTGGTCTTTTTCATTATGCAGGGACCACTTGGGCCCTTAGTGGCAATGTTTTTTGCTGTATTTTTGGGACCACTTGGACCCATCCTTACTTTTTTTCACTTCATGTTTTAAGTTTTTCAGTTATATTTTTGGTTTGGTCAGTTTTGTCATTCTATTTTCTCTATTTTTTGCTTCAGATGTTAGAGCAGCTGCCAGTCGGACGTTTGGCGTTCTACTTTGTGAGAAGCTTTGGCTCTCTGCCTTTAATTCTCGAGAGCTGATAACACAGTTATTAATTATTGTAGATCGTTTTGTAAGTTTAAGGCGTGGTGCTTCCATAGCACTGAGGAGGTTTCTTTTCTCCCAGCTACTTCAATCACAGTTTCCTTGTATTTGCATCATTTACTTGAAAATTCATTAGGTAGCTCTACAATTTACAGCGTTTTTTACGCTATTAACTGGTTACATAAGTTAGCAGGTTTTGATAATCGCAATCCGTGCGACAAGTTTCTTGTCAAGTCTATTGTTGAGGCTTCCAGTCGCGTTCTTCGTAAACCTGTCAGGAAGGCCCATTACCCCAGAGATCCTTGGCTTAATTTTCCAGCAATATGGGGAAAGTAGTAACTTACTTGATATCAGGTTTGTCTGTATGTGTTTACTCGCATATGCTGGTTTTTTCCGCATTTCCAAGCTTTTAAGCATTAGGAGACCTAACATTGTAACTGAAGATCTTTATCATAAGATTTTTGTTGAAGTCAGTAAGACTGATAAGTACAGAGAGGGTTCCTGGGTTTATATTGCTACGACTGGTAATTGTACTTGTCCTTATACTTACCTTATTAAGTACTTAGAAGCTGCCAGGATTCCTTCGTTTTCTCAGAATTTCATTTTCAGATCCTTACGGTACGACAAGAAATTGAAGGGCAATGTTTTGTCTTCCAAGCCCCTCACTGCTAGCAGAGCGGGAGAAATTCTTAAGGAGAAGTTGGAAGCTATTGGATTAGACCCCTCTGGGCCGATTATTTAAACGAAGCCTAAGTTAGACGTTGTTTAAGGCTAAATCGAGGTTTAGACGACGACTCCATAATCCACGGCTAACGGGAGTCTAAATCGCATTATTTGAACGCCGATGAGCCGGAGTTCACGAAGACCACGTTTAGACGACGTCTAACAAGTGTACCTATTGTTCTGACATCATGCATGCGTGCTACTCCCAGAGGAACTCTATTGTCTTGCTGTTGTTTTCTTTTAATAAAAGGACTGCATACATAATGTAGTATAGAGCTGTGCGGAAATATTTTCAAGAAATTTTACTTACGTTTTTAAATTAAAGGAAATGAAAAAATGGAATCACATATCTCTTAAATTCAGTTCAGAGGTTCAGGGCGTGCATAAAAATACAAATTACGTACGGGGGTTTTTGTGGGTTGTAAATCCACGGTCGCTATTTAAGAGAGACGATTTACAAACGGGGGTTTTTGTTATATTTTAATGTGATTTTTATATAGGGGCCTGTGCCCAGAAGCTGACATTGATCCGGCTTCCGGCTTTTCAAAGTTCACGGAAGGTGGAAATCAGATACAGCTAAAGACGGCTATGTTCGCGATAAAGTCGACTCGCGTCTTTATGTTCCTTTGGACATTGGAATTTAATTAATTCAGTTTTTGTAAGAGTCAGTTTAGACTCATTTTGTATTTTGCTACCATTTATACTTCTGTATCATGTGAGTTGTGTTTTGTAGAGGTCGTATTATGGCACTGCTCGACCTATTCCTCCAATACAATAAATTCATTTATTGTTTATTTGCTTGTGTGTTTCATCATTACAGAGTTTAGAGCATAAATAAGTTATTTTCGGTACGCAGTTTAGAAAATAATCGGGCTTTTTGTCAGCACCGAGTACAAACGCTCTCAACATCCCGATAATTACAACGTTAACACGTCAACAGTTGGCACATACCTCCGACCAAATAACCGAAAATGTGGACATTTCTTCTATTTTGGTCGGTATTCTGTTGTAATCCACAGTGGAAAGGTAATGTCTAGCTCACCTGAATATGGTATTGTCTAAATATCAGGCTCTGTGCGTACCCTTTCATAATAACCATCTCGACGTCCGGGGTCAACAACATCACTGAAGCATCGCGTATTGGCAATCAACCCAAATGGCTTATTTCCATCGCGCCTTTTGTTAAAATAAAAAACCTTCAGAAATAAAATGATTTTGCCTTATTTGAACTTCAAAACAGGTTTTTCCTATAAGACGTCTTTTCTGTATTCGTTGCACAATTTCGAAACGATAATTTCTTCCCGAAAGCTCACAAGCCTGTTTAGTTTGAGTCACGCAACAAAATGTCACGCACTGGACTTTACCTGACGTCAGGTTTGACCTTGGGAAACGTGATTTGGAGGGGGAAATGCACAGGAAACTACAACAAGAAAAAACAAGCAAGCAAAAAAGAAACAAACAAACAAGAAACAAAAACAAAGCAATGAGAACTTTGAAAACCTGTGGACTTAAGGACCGATTACCGTAAACTGCCGCTTATAAGCCCTGGGCTTACCGTATACAACTTCGTAGGGGGTTTTGGGTGGGTTTATAATCGGAAGGGCTTATATCCGGGGGGGGGGGGCGGTTATAAGCGGAATAAGAAATCCGTTTCTAAATTAGCCACAGCAGTGTTGATCGAAATACGTATTGAATTTACCAGTTTTTAATTAGCCTTTAAAACGTCATAGGAAGTGGAATTCATTTCAATTTTAACAACAAAATCAAAACTGTAACAACACGAACGTAAACGGAACGTAACAAAACAGAGTTCATCTTCGCAGTGTTCTGTGAGAGTGCTTAATATTAAGGAAACAGGGAAAACTAGAGGGGGCTTATATTCGGTGGGGCTTATAACCGGATGTATTCTTTTGTTTACAGGTAGATGGGTCTCTAACCGTGGGGGGGGGGGGCTTGTAAGTGGGGGGGGGCTTATAAGCGGCAGTTTACGGTGTTTATGTATTTATCAGTATCATTAGAAACAGTGAAGCCTTTCCAAAACCTTGCCTGTTACTAGGGCTTTGAAAAAGAAATTATTATTAGGTCTCTTTGTATTGGTCTTCAAAAATTGGTCAAGACAGGAGTAAGAAAGTAAAAATGTATGTTGAGTTTACTCAAGCACAAAACAGGGGTGTGGCCAGGGGTGCCGGAACCCTCCTTTTCGTTGTTTATAAGCTTATGAAACCATTTTATGGCAAACCTAGTGGATTACACTTCTATACCCAAAACTCAAAATAAAGTTGAGTTTGAAACACAACTCATGTTGAAACTCATTCATTTGACATTAGTTGAGGGATGTGAATGTAATGGCGGAGTCGTTATTTATTAGTTGAAAGTCAATCTGGAGATGTCAGGAGATAACGGTCGATTCCACGCGTCAAGATGGCCCTTGCACAATACACCTAAAACTTGACAAAACCTGGCATTTAGACAAAATCTTATTCAAGGTGAGCTAGACATGACCTTTATCCTGTGCTTTTCATCCAAATACCAAAGGAAACAAGAAAAAATTCCAAGTTTTCGGCTATTCCGTCAGAGGCACGAACCTATTATTTGTACTGGCTGACAGGTTAATGTTGTGATTATCGGGATTTTGAGAGCGTTTGTACTCGGCGCTGATAAAAAGCCCGAAACTAATTTTTAATCCTGATTTTAGAATGGTATTTCGTCTTTCAGGAATTCTGAATTTCAAGTGATTTGGTGTTTTACCGGGGAGGAAAACTTTCTCTTGAAAAACTGTGCCAAGTTGAGAATTCAAAGCAAGCGAATTTTAGTGATTTTCAGAAGTTCGCCATGACCTTGAAAATTAATTCTTAGATCTAAAACAGGACTCAATTGCTTCATACACACTTCAAAAGCAAACTTCCACGCTTAAAATGGGGTTTTCTGTGATGCGAATCAAACAGAGCGAAGTTTACGAGAAGGTATGATACACGTTTATTTCGCGTGTTTACAGGACACGTGTGGCCTAAACGTGTTATATTTTTTTTCGGGCTTAAAAAAAATTTTTTTTAAGAAAAAAAATTCCACCACGTTTCTTAGATTACCATAGGGTATCCGTGGAAAATTTATGAGGGAATTTTATTTTTCATCATTTGCCACCACTCGCTCGATGTTAGTGGACATCCCCTCTTAAACCTTTGATATGCTAGTGAAAACCGATCAATAAAATTTCTTAATATAAAAAAATGGATAGGTTGCGTAATAGAAAACAAAACTTGTTACAGTATATATATTGGGATGACAATAAGGGGTTTACAGTTAGATTTTAACGCGGCATCCGTCCAATCTCAAGAACGCGACTGAATTTAAACTGAAAATTTTCTAAATTGCTGCTTTTAATTAAATGCTTCCTTTTCTTGTTTTCCTTCCACACAGCATTTGTATGCCATGTGAATCATACGTTACATGTTTATCATGTAAAGTTTAATTCATTAATAAATGCAGCCATTGAAAGGCAAGCGACTGTGAAATTAATACACCTGTCAAAGGAAAGGAAGGGGAAATATACTTTATTGTCACGTACTGTCCACCAATAGCCTTAACTTCGCGATTTTAATAAAAAGAGCCGCGGATATTAAGGCCATTCCTTTAAGCAAAAATTCTGAACCCTGGTAGCCATTATTTTTCTTGAAATCGCAAAAATAAAGTCATGCGAAATACAGGTCCCTAATTTTGCGAGATTCTGATGTACGTGCGCAAATTTACGAGAATAAAGTACTAGGGAATGAAATATGCCACGATGTGCCTATGTTGCTGTCAAATAACACGTTTTGACTAATGTTATGGGACAATTAGCTTACTGACGCTTTAGGACGTTCAGGAAACAAAACGACGAACTGCTTGTGAGCGTAGTAGTCTAGTTTCAAGCGGTTTGTTGTTGGCTTACTACTAATATAGGGCGTACTGAAAAGTAACTGAAAATAGTTGAGATTGGAATAATGTGTTTAACAGCGTTTTGAAATAAAATTGCACAAGTCTGGACGGGTGGGGTGTTTTCATAGAGAACGAAAGAACGTTTGCGTATCTTGTACTGGAGAGGTCTTGCGAACATTCGAGTTGAAAGACAGACGCCATAAAGGGCAGGTCTTGAAACCAAGAGTGTTGCAATTCCAAAGTCCTAAATATTCTGTGCTTTATTTTACGTTCTTGAGACCTAATGCCATCAGGCCTTTAGTTACAAAATCTTACCAAAATAGTTCTTCTTTTATCAGCGTTATGATGTATACCTCATGGAGCGGTCTTCAGGCTAAAAGATTGCTACAGCTTTTTTACAACATTCAACTTAATTCACAGTTATTGCCGCGACTTTGGTGTACGTTATTCTCCGTTCTGGTACTGGAGACTAAAACTCGCTTAGCTTTTCACAGCAAAATTTCAAGTCACAAAAAGTTTCATGAACAGCTATTCTCAAGCGAAACGTCCGTAAAGCGACAAAAATGTTTTATTTCAATAAATTATTGTATGTTACTGATAGTCAAAATGGCCTTTTTGAAATATCCTCTCCATGAGGTATACATCATAACGCTGATAAAAGAAGAACTATTTTGGTAAGATTTTGTAACTAAAGGCCTGATGGCATTAGGTCTCAAGAACGTAAAATAAAGCACAGAATATTTAGGACTAAATGCAGAAATATTAAGGCCATTCCTTTAAGCAAAAATTCTGAACCCTGGTAGCCATTATTTTTCTTGAAATCGCAAAAATAAAGTCATGCGAAATACAGGTCCCTAATTTTGCGAGATTCTGATGTACGTGCGCAAATTTACGAGAATAAAGTACTAGGGAATGAAATATGCCACGATGTGCCTATGTTGCTGTCAAATAACACGTTTTGACTAATGTTATGGGACAATTAGCTTACTGACGCTTTAGGACGTTCAGGAAACAAAACGACGAACTGCTTGTGAGCGTAGTAGTCTAGTTTCAAGCGGTTTGTTGTTGGCTTACTACTAATATAGGGCGTACTGAAAAGTAACTGAAAATAGTTGAGATTGGAATAATGTGTTTAACAGCGTTTTGAAATAAAATTGCACAAGTCTGGACGGGTGGGGTGTTTTCATAGAGAACGAAAGAACGTTTGCGTATCTTGTACTGGAGAGGTCTTGCGAACATTCGAGTTGAAAGACAGACGCCATAAAGGGCAGGTCTTGAAACCAAGAGTGTTGCAATTCCAAAGTCCTAAATATTCTGTGCTTTATTTTACGTTCTTGAGACCTAATGCCATCAGGCCTTTAGTTACAAAATCTTACCAAAATAGTTCTTCTTTTATCAGCGTTATGATGTATACCTCATGGAGCGGTCTTCAGGCTAAAAGATTGCTACAGCTTTTTTACAACATTCAACTTAATTCACAGTTATTGCCGCGACTTTGGTGTACGTTATTCTCCGTTCTGGTACTGGAGACTAAAACTCGCTTAGCTTTTCACAGCAAAATTTCAAGTCACAAAAAGTTTCATGAACAGCTATTCTCAAGCGAAACGTCCGTAAAGCGACAAAAATGTTTTATTTCAATAAATTATTGTATGTTACTGATAGTCAAAATGGCCTTTTTGAAATATCCTCTCCATGAGGTATACATCATAACGCTGATAAAAGAAGAACTATTTTGGTAAGATTTTGTAACTAAAGGCCTGATGGCATTAGGTCTCAAGAACGTAAAATAAAGCACAGAATATTTAGGACTAAATGCAGAAATATTAAGGCCATTCCTTTAAGCAAAAATTCTGAACCCTGGTAGCCATTATTTTTCTTGAAATCGCAAAAATAAAGTCATGCGAAATACAGGTCCCTAATTTTGCGAGATTCTGATGTACGTGCGCAAATTTACGAGAATAAAGTACTAGGGAATGAAATATGCCACGATGTGCCTATGTTGCTGTCAAATAACACGTTTTGACTAATGTTATGGGACAATTAGCTTACTGACGCTTTAGGACGTTCAGGAAACAAAACGACGAACTGCTTGTGAGCGTAGTAGTCTAGTTTCAAGCGGTTTGTTGTTGGCTTACTACTAATATAGGGCGTACTGAAAAGTAACTGAAAATAGTTGAGATTGGAATAATGTGTTTAACAGCGTTTTGAAATAAAATTGCACAAGTCTGGACGGGTGGGGTGTTTTCATAGAGAACGAAAGAACGTTTGCGTATCTTGTACTGGAGAGGTCTTGCGAACATTCGAGTTGAAAGACAGACGCCATAAAGGGCAGGTCTTGAAACCAAGAGTGTTGCAATTCCAAAGTCCTAAATATTCTGTGCTTTATTTTACGTTCTTGAGACCTAATGCCATCAGGCCTTTAGTTACAAAATCTTACCAAAATAGTTCTTCTTTTATCAGCGTTATGATGTATACCTCATGGAGCGGTCTTCAGGCTAAAAGATTGCTACAGCTTTTTTACAACATTCAACTTAATTCACAGTTATTGCCGCGACTTTGGTGTACGTTATTCTCCGTTCTGGTACTGGAGACTAAAACTCGCTTAGCTTTTCACAGCAAAATTTCAAGTCACAAAAAGTTTCATGAACAGCTATTCTCAAGCGAAACGTCCGTAAAGCGACAAAAATGTTTTATTTCAATAAATTATTGTATGTTACTGATAGTCAAAATGGCCTTTTTGAAATATCCTGCATTTATTTATTTATTTACTCCCAAGACTAAAAATCACGAAGAAAAGATTAGCTCAGTCTTCTGATCTTATCTTGCTTAGGATAAAAACAAATCAGTCTGTAAATGTGGCAACAGCGCTAGGTGCGGTGTCATCCTCTTCAAACACCTCATTGTAATATGCCTTCGACTCGTCAACCAATTCAGGATCAAAATAAGGAGTGTCCTCTACCATCATCCTCTCCAAAGATTTTGTCGCCTGGTCAAATGTCGGTCGCTCACTAGGATCCTCCTTCCAACACTCCAGCACCACCTGAAATCTATTAAAAAGGTTCCAGTACACCATGGTAACAGTGAGTGTTTGTCTGCCATTAAGCAATATGTTATTCATTTTCTATCTACAGTAGTGAGACATAATAATAACCCATTAACAGCCGTGCCGGCCAAAACCGACCGTCATCGGGACCAGGGACTTTGTTTGGTTTCTGACCTCAACACTTTTATTGACATCAGACGTTTTAACAACCAATTGATGCACCAGGCAATGTACTAATTCAAAACGTTGAGATTTACATTTTGAGTTTTAGTGTTCCTTCCCGTTGTTTTTGGCGCTCAAGTCTTAAAAGATTTGTTGGCCGTTATGGCATTTCGTTTTTGTGGAAAGGTTTTGGCCTCTATGTCGGGAAAGGTTTTTTTTTTCACAAGAAGTTGCAACCAAAACTAACTAATCGCTCTGGTTTAGATACCTTTTATTAAGCGCATGCACGAAGACAAATTCGCAAAAATGCCTTGAAAGCGAAATTTTTCGTCCTCTAATTGGCTGAATTTTCAATTCACGATAAGAGGGGAAAAGGAAATAAGCTGCGGGCAAGCTCTTTACAAGGGCCCTGTCCGCTTGGTCATGTGACAAAAGGACGGCCTTCAGATGTGGCTTTGACCGGGAAAGGCCAAACTTCCCAGGGTGCAGTCAATAATAAAATTTTTGTACGGGGAGGCTCCGCTCCGAGGTTTGAACCCTTGCCCTTTAATCTGCTAATCGTTATGGAAAAAATACGCCTTCCATATTCCCTAGGACGTCAAAAATTACACTGCTTTGTTATACCTCAAAGATAAGCCAAAAACAGGAGATCGTCGTCGGTTTTTAGTCACTCGAATGATCAAGAATTTCCAAAGTCTTAATTGCCGGACTTAGCTACTATGTATGTGCACTTCAGCAGACCTTTAAAATACTGATGAAGACGATTTCCCACCTTTTCGTGCACTGCAACCGCAAAATGGCAGCCCTTTCCGGAGGAGCGTCCCCGTATAGCCCAGTATAAGGAGTAACCAGCCCCCCCCCCCCACCCCCAAGGGCTGTATTTTCAATGGTTGGGTTTTTGACAGTTAAGACATTTGTCGGTTGACCGTGAAACTGTCTTCAGTCGAGTCGAACCCAGAATCGCTATAAACCAAACCGGAGAATGGCGTTCCAAACAAAAACAAAAAAGAAAACCAAACAAACACAAAAAAACAGAAAACAAAACAAAACAAAACAAAAATGTCCCATTCCTTGGAATAACACCTTTACTTACAGTTCGTCGGAACACGTGTCCGGTTTCTCCATACGATATCCTGTTTTCAGAAGATTGTACAACTCTTTGTTGTTGATTCCAGGGTACGGATTTCCTCCTGAAAACAGATATTCTGTAATGTGAAACTTCTCATGTGACGACTTTGAAGAAATAACTGTGTGAATATTTACCTTGCACATTTTTGACCCTTTTAAGCCTGAAAGTTACCTTGAAGGGAGACGTCTTAATATGAGTCTTGTTCTGACATCATAAATATCGGTAAATTTCATACTCGTATCGGATCGATTCGAGAAACTGGTATTGGCCCTTTGTTATCAGGTATGGTTCAAGCCTGGTTACGTCCTCGTATTTAGTTGGGCAAAACAAGAATGGGGAGTCGCACGAACTGGCGTGCTCCCCGTTAACGAATTGACTGGTCCGTGACCGGCTGAAATGACTGTCCGGGCAAAAGACAAATACTTTCTTATCTTCTTACCCATTGTGGAAAGTTCCCAGAGCAGAACTCCAAAGGACCATCTGTAAGAAAAAAGAGAACGATTCCAGTGGCATGATGTTTGCAATAAACTTAAAATTCATCGCTGTTAGCTTTCCACAGCGCCCAATGGTTTGCTGTCATTTGTTGACAACTGGTCTAAAAGATCCAAGTAATATTGTTGGATTCTGTCAAGTAAATACACAGTTCATTTCACTTTCTTTAATCAGCTGGGCAAAGGGTATGACAACCATATATTTTTTTCTTTTTTTTAATGACCAGGCTGACAAAATATCGATGGACAGTAAGTTGAGCATGATTTTGATTTTAAGTTAATTTAAGTAAGCGTCATGCATAACACTTACACGTCGCTTTTCGTGGTGTATTCACTGTTGTAAAGTGCCTCAGGCGCCATCCATTTAAATGGCAACTTCTTCCCTTTCTTGAGATGGTAAACATCTTCTTGAACGTGTCGCATCAATCCAAAATCAGAAATTTTCACTACTTTGCCATCGCCAAGAAGTATATTCCGCGCCGCTAAATCACGATGAACAAATCCTTTACCTGACAAGAAACTCTGCGATGGAAAACAAAATTAGGGTATCTCTATGTCGTCACCCAAAAATAAACTATGGAACTAAGACTCGACTTGAAAGCCCTACCTCGTATGGGGCTTGCTTCACACGTTTCCCAGCCGTGGTTCATCAGTCGGGACGGCGTCCGAATCAATTTGGTTCGGTAAATTTAGACTAGGCCAGGCAAAATTTGAGGATGTCACAGAGCGTGCCACAATGGAACGATGTCACATAGTCACATGCCTCCTTCGCGCAAAGGTCGAAATCGATTACAGTAGGTACGCCTTTTGAATCAACTTGTCGCGCCAAAGATGGAGTTAATTATATTGGGTACGACACAGGGCTAAAGTAAGGCGTCTGAACCAAGCCTCATAGCGAGTGGCTGCGCGCGTGCGAAATCCTCTGGCACCCAGGACATAAAAGGTTGGATTAAACTCCATAAACTGACAACAGACTGCGCAATTAACTCTGAAAAGTAGCAAATATGAGAAACTTGAACGCTGCGAGTTTGAGAATCTCCTGCGGCATCCAGGGTAGGTAGCATAGGAATCAGGCATCAATTCAGCGCCTGTTTAGACAGGCTCAAGGACAAATGCACTTTGACTTAACAAAAACCTGTTGTTTACAGCAGTCCTTTTTTGACTTAAAAAAAGCAAATTACGTACAGTGACGTAGTCCCTTGTTTTGCCTGCCGTCTTTTGTCAAACATGGTGTCCATAGTATAAAAACGGTTTATTTACGTCTCCGTAACCTTATGGCCCTCGTTAACCAAGCACACATTTTTATGCCTTGGATACAAAATGTGTAGCTATACTAATGCCGCGAGTAATTCTTTTCTAAATTCATTTCAATATGCCCATTCCTAGCTGGTGATCGATTGCCAATCGTTTTCCAGCGACTACTTACCATCCCCTTTGCTATTTGCCAAGCAAAAGAAAGAAGTTCCTTCACTGAGACATCGTCATCATCTGGCTCATCTCCATGGTAACCACTTTGAGGGACAGCACTTCTAAGACTAATGGAATCCTCATTGCGATTCCACACCCTCCCCTCCCTGTTGGATTGGTTTGCATCTTCAGCGTTTGCTCGAGTGGTTATATTATCTTGAATCTCTTTGTTTGCAGGCTGAGCCATCTTTGTTTTTCCACCGTTGATCCACTCTTTTCTTTCTTTTTTAGTTTCAACCAAGTTATCACTACTACCAAATTTCCCTTCAATGGCATCTAGAGTCAAGAGCTCCCCGTCTATTTCAACACTCCTTTCCTGTCCACCGTTCATGTTTGTTTTCTCAAGGCTATCTGATTCTCCGACTTCTCTTCCGGTAATTTCAGGCACCGCTACTTTTGAGTCATCCCCGATCGAAAGTTGTGTTTTCTCGACATCCAGTGCAAAGCGTTCACCATCGTTATCGTAAACCTTTCGATAGCCCTTCTACAGGAGCAAAATCGATCAAAAAACAGCAAGTTAGTCTCAGATACGTAATTTGCGGAGGAGAAGGAAAGTGTAAGGGGCTATTACGCATTTTTGTGCAATGTTTCCGTATTTCTCCAGCTTCCAGCACCCTTTTTTCCCGCCTCCCGCATTTTTCTCCCGGGCTCTCGCCTCCAGTCCAAGTTTCGTTTTCGTTTAGTTTTTAAAAACTAAAATTACCTGAAAAGTAGACGCCTCATGATATCTTAGAATACCGAACCACCAATTTCATCTCAACATTCCCTAATTGTTAACAATACAGACTTTTATAACAGTAATTGAGGGAGTTGTTGTATCGGTTACCTGACAACACCTCATTTGAGCCTTGTTTTTTTTTGCATTAATTATTTTGAAATGCCTGTTAAACGGTTGACAACCTAGCTTTTTTCCCATTATCGTTGAGGTGATGATTGTATACGTAACCCTGACGAAATTGCTCTTGTATACCTACCTGCATTCTCTTCTTCCTAAGCCAGTGCTGTAGATCTCCGTATGGCACATATTCTAGCAGGAGAAAGATGGGGTCTGATTTGACCCAACAGCCCAGCATGTTTACAACATTCCTATGCGAACCGATTGATTTCATCAGCTCTATTTCCTCCAAAAGCTGGTCCTTGGCCTCTTCATCTGTCGAATCTTTGCATGAACGGAAAAACATTGGGCCGGTTATTTACACGAAAACTAACTTAGACCGCGGTTTACGACAACGACTTGACCTCCAAATTTGGTTACTAATGAATCATTTTAAGCAGATAAATGTTGTTCTAGTCTGTACTTCATGCCTTCCTGACACTGTTTACAATAAACAGCGTTAAACGTTAGGGTTGGCCATCTTGAAATTGGTTTAGACCGCGGTTTTGTTAAACGCAGTCTAAACTTCGTTTAAATAATCGACCCAATATTGTATTTTGTAGATTTTCTAGCATATGGCAAATCCCCATTCCCACGACATGCTGGCATTGAGGGTGGTCAAGAGGCCAGGGCTCCGCTACGTCTTCAGCACAGGGAGCCCACGTCAAATGTGTGACCGTTTTATTTTTTTCAAATTTATGGGCCATGTATAGGAATACCGAAAGGTTTGTGTTATAACAAAATGTCGCTAGGAATACTTATACCAAAAAGTTGGAAATTTAACTCGGTCACTGTATTTTGTCGTCCTTGTGACTCTAAACGGCGAATTTTGTCGGTTAGAAGGTTTTGCATTAGCTGTTAACCTTCATATAATAAGAGAGAGGTAAAACGATAAACGCAAAACCGAACTCAGAACTTAAATACCGTCCCTACAAAATTCAGCTTCTGGATGCTTTGGTCACACTGCATGATTTAGACGGTATTGCAAAAATGCGGTTTTTCGGCCACTTAAGAAAACGAACAGATCTGAGGTACGGATTTCACTTCGTATTATCATCCCAGTGTTCTCCCGGCGAGCTTTGTCCCTGTGGCATACCTTATTATTCTGGGGTCTTTTCATACGAAAATAACTACACGAGCTTTCTCTTGAGCCAAAACAAAGTAATCGTAATAACAAGGTTTGCTGCATTAACTAGGTGGCCGTAAGACCGAGTTCTATTGTATAATATCAAGTTGCAAAGTGAAATCATTGTTGTTGCATGAGTACTCCAGAATCAAGTCGCTTACCTTCCAACAATTTAACGGCAACAACCTGGCCCTCTTTGAAGTCCACAGTCGTAGCTTTGGACTCGTAAAACACCTCGATTCCAGGTGACCCTCTGAATACGCCTCTCAACACTTTCCCAAATGCGCCACGGCCAATCTCCTCCTTGAATTCGACCTGCTCCGGTAGAACTTCCCATTTCAAAAGAAGAATGATGTTCGATTTGGATCTGAAGAAAAGGAAAAGAGCTCCCAGTAGTTGAACCTTTCAACACGTTTTAACAGTTCCTCTCAACCTCGTCCCCAGGGTCTCTCTTGTTCCAGCCATGGGTCCGAGGTTTGGTGGAGCCAATGAATGAATAGGACAAAAAAAGATCAATTAACATAATAAGCATAACTACAGTCAACTCTCGTTATAACGGAAACCATAGGGGCCAAGCTTTAGTCCCCGTAGTACAATAGAGAGAGTAAGTAATGACGGCAGTTGTTTTAAGTAACTCTGTTTTAGCCAGGACCTTAACTTCTGTCTCAGTGTAATAACGGAGTGCCGAAAAGTAGCGAAGGTTCCGCAAGGGGAGATTTGATTATACCTCATCTGTATACAAAATTCTTGAATCTCATTGAATATTAGCAGACCTGTTTTGAGACAGGTTACTCGTCATGTTTGACAAATTGACAGTACGCACGCAGAAATAGGACAGTTTTGTTCCAAATTTTGTTTGATATTGGTAACAATGGCGATTTCTAATTGGTTTGAGGGTTGAGTTACTGCATGGGAAACACCATATTTTCTCAATTTCAAGTAACTACGAAAACGTTTCTAGACCGTCTAAGCCAAAAATACGCCATTAAGAAATATAAATAATTCTATTTCACATTATTTTCAACACTTAGATTTTAAACCAATTATTTTGTTCTTAAAATGTCTTAAAATAAAATGCAGTTACAAATTTCTTGACAAATTACCTCTTTGGTCTTGAGTTACGGGCCAGTAACTTCTTTTTTAATGCTCTTCGTCGAAGCCAGAATATCAACAAAACAGAGATTATCAGAAGGGCAATAATTCCAACCGTTAAACCAGCAAACTGCTGCACAGAAAGAGATTTGCCACTTTGTCCGGCTGACAACGTTGCCAAGCTTGAGTATTCATCTGAAATTAAGAGTGTGAAGGAGCAATGTCGCCGTCATTGTGTTGTGACATGTGTTGTGTTTGATCAAACCAGAGCTACAATTAATTCAACCAAGTAGTAATAACAATAATAACTAAATTAGAAGGAACTCTTTCGCAAATGTGGTTTTAAGGGCCAGTCCTTAACAAACTGTGGAGTAACAAAAATGAGTAGCCTATTCTTTACATTAAAATAAAGAAATATAAATTGATTACCTAAGTGACATTAAGATACCATGTGGCACTAAATTTTTGCGGGTTCTAATTTTTGCGATTTTTGCAGGTTTTTTCGCGATCTGCCAAAATAATTTCCCGCAAAATAAAATTACAGCAAATTTTTTTTCCGCAAAAATTTACTCCACTGTAGAGATTCTGTACAAAAATACTGGTTTGAAGCAGAAAATGCCGCTATAGATAACTCGGTCGATAATACATCAAGTGGTACTCTTGCTATCGTTTATCTGTCTTTCTTTTGCAAGTACTATAATAAAAAACGAAAATGTTATCAGTTCTACATATTTGAACGCGACTTCCAGAAACCCGCAAAAATTAATTCCCAGCAAGAAAAACCAGTCTTTTCCAATCGCAAAAATTAGTTCCCGCTAATCGCCAATCCGCAAAATTAAACTCCCGCAAAAATTTAGTGCCACACGATAGTCGAACGTGTTACAGGACTGAACAGTTAGCAAAAATAGACCTAAAAGTAGCGATGGTAGTACTGTTTCTCACGACTAATGGGAGAGACTGTAAATGGTTTGAACCCAGGAGTCATATCATAGGTCGGTAAATTATGATCGTCTGGGTGAGTGTAGTCCTGAGAAGGACTGTTTGTGATGACACTGACTGACGTTTCGACAACCTGAGCGGAAGAGAGAGTTGCTTGCCACAGTTGGTTCTAACGGGAGGCAAATGGAAGTCATGTACATTTCTGGTACTATAGCGGTGAACTTAATGTATTAAATTTCTGGTGTTACAGCGGTGTACTTAATGTCTGTGTGGCAAATAAATAAATATAAATTAATAAAAATAGAAAGGTAGCTTTACTCAGATGGAAATGCCTCTCGAACGTTAAGACGAAGAAATTAATTGAATTCTTGAAGGAAAACAACCCATGATCAGTAGAGTTAGTGGTGGGTCTTTGAAGCGTCCTTGATGTAAACAATAAATCTTATTATTCAACAAATTGTCAGTATGCCCATATATGGTAAGGAAGCCCTCAATATCCGTCATCCTACATGACAGATATCCTGCGATATACGTAAATGACCATATTTGGAAGTGCACTGCAGATTTTCTTTCATTGCTAGTTTGGCGGCCATTTTGAAAAGCGAGGCAGTTTTAGCAGTGTTCTCCGTAAATTTTAACTCTCTGGAAGAAACTTTCCACGATTAACTACTCTCAAAATGTCAACAAGTATGTGCTTCAGCTCACAAAGATATCCAGCGGTTGACTTGGAATTTTCATGGTGAGAACTCAACCAAGAAAATGCTATTGCGAAAGAAGCAGCACACTTGCTCACGGAAAGTTGTAAAGACTAAAGTTGAAAAGATTTTAATTCACAGGGAGAGGACTTATTCTCGGTAAGGTAGCAATATTTTTTTACTTTGCCTTGTCATTTCCAAACATGAGTTTGTAAATAAGTCTTTTTAAGTGAACGGTAGTAAACTTCGATTTCTTGAAGTTCTGTTTTGATTTTAAGTAAGCTTTATGTGTTGCTAGCTTTTAGCGTTTTTATCATAGAGCCGTAGTTTTTCTCGTTCTGAAAATGGTAGTCGATGGGAATTTGTTGAATAATAAAACAATTATCCTGCTCAATCTTGCGGAATATCCCCTGATTTAGCCAACTCGGCCTACGGCCTCGTCGGCTAAGTATCAGGTGATATTCCGCGCGATTTCGCAGGATAATTGTTAATTACACGCAGTTTTCTTCACTGCCTCGGTATGATTCGTTTTTGTCGTTTCTTCATTTATTTTGATAGGGGAAGGACTGGATTGTCTTGAAAGTTAACAATTCGGTGCGCAAAGCTTGTATGTGCCTTGTTTCGATAGGGGAAGGACTGGATTGTCTTAAAAAGCTAACAATTGGGAGCGCAAAGCTTGCGTGTGCTGTGTTGGATTACAGTAGTTTGCTAATAGGGTACACAAGTTTATGTCCAGTTTGCCAATGGTGAGAATCACGCACACTCTTGGGACGAAAATTTCCCGAAACTGATTCGCACCTTAGAGACTCAAAACAGATGAAAACAGAGAAAATCATTCAGTCTGTACTTGGTGTGAGCACTGCGTAAAAGGAGAGTTCGCACAAAACAAAGCTATTGCAATACGCTATCAGTATGAAAGTGAACCAAACGATATGGCACTGAGACATTCGACTTTATACATTAAAAAAGTTAGTGCAGTTCAAATACACGTTTTGGACATACGAATCTAGTTTTATCGTAGAGCTGATACCTTCAATAGAACCGGCTTTCAGTTAAACTAACCTAATCGTTTCTTCTGCTCTCATTTATCGAGACAACTGTCACTTGAATTGCAATGAGCCTTATGCATGATTGCGTCGCTTGCCCAAAATTCACCGCTAAACTTCGTTTGCACTAAATTATTTTCATCGTCTGGCACATTACACATGGATATTCTTTTCATTTTTGTTGCTTTGGGATTTGTTCGTGGTAAAATATACAAGTTTCTACTCTGAAAGCGAGGCTTGGTGGTGAAATTATCTACTCTGACATAAACATGCATAAGGGCTCTGGTCAGCATCTTCAGTTCCCAAGGCCTTCACTTCTTTCAAGACTAATATGGCTCTTGGTGTAGCTAGAAGAGACACCATTTGGATTTCGGTTCTCAGAATTGCCGTTAAGGACGTTGCCCCCTTTTGTTACTACGCATACCTTCTGCGCACCTCGGAATATTCGGGTTTCTTAAGGAATTTGCCCCCTAATACAACAATATTTTTGCGTGGCTTATGACTATGTGGAAAAAGCAGATTTTAGCAAGAGCTATCAGAATTCAAAGAGAAAATTGGGGGTAACCACGCATTTTTCAGAGATAATTGAGCTTACATTTGGAAGAAATTGCCATACATTCTTTGTATTTTAATCCTTCTTTTAGACTTATGGTTGCTAAATTTCTCTGAAAAATGCGTGGTTACCCATATTTTTTTTTTGGATTCCAATAACCTTTGCTAAGATCTACTTTTTCCCCATAGCCCTAACCTTTGCAAAAATACATCTCTATGAGGAGGCACCGTCCTTTAACTCCCTTTCTCCCACTCCGGTAATAACAGAACTTTCCCTTCTTGGAAACGTACCTGAGTTTATTGTTGTTAACCACGTGTTTGATCTGTCGCTTTGCCCTAACTCATTCCAGGCAGATATTTCTATCATATACTGCGTATCACATTTTAACGATAGAGCATATTGAGTCTTTGAAACGTCAGTGATGTTAATTTCGTACCAGGGGTTTCCTGTTTCTCGGGGCTGAATCTGTCGGTAATAAACCGAGTACAGGGTCAACGGACATCCGTTATTAGCAGGTTTACTCCAAACCAGGCTGGCGTTGCAGCTCAATTTTTCAGATTTCGAGATGTTTATGGTGGGGGGTAAAGGAACACCTGAAAAAGTTAGAAAAAGCATTTTTAACCCTTTCACTCCCAAGAGTGCTTAAATCAAAATGCAAGACGAATTCCAAATTTCATTATATAAAATACTTAAATATAAATAGTACCATGTTAAAGTACTGCTGAAGAGGTTTCGTTTGAATGGTCATATGATAGGATTTCATCCACAGACTAAGAAGTTAGAATGGCCTAAAATTCTCCATAAGTAACTGCATGAGTGAAAGGGTTAAGCGTTTGGGAAATAATTCAAAGAGGTAAATTTTCAATATATGAAGTCTTCATGGATATAATTCAAAAACATTTTGGCCCACCGTGTTCAAAGGTGCACCCTAATGCCAGCTACATTGCTTTATCCACGAGTTAAATACAACACCGTTTAACAACTAGGAACGACTGTAAAGAGACTGGCAAGACAATAAAACTGGTATACGAAGCCTGTAACTTGGTGTTGTCATGCTGCAGTTAGTATAAACCATGTGAGCAGTACTGATCTAATTACGAAACGTTTCACAGGCTTCCCACTGATTACTGACGGTGCTTTCCGTCAGAGCTGTTAGTCTCAAAAGGTCGCACAAAAGCCGATTTTCCAAAGCATAAGCTGCAAACAAGACTTTATTACCTCCTGGAGTTTTAAAACGCCATGTCCGGCTGTCCTTCAAATCACTTTCTCCATGAGTATTCAGTGACGTAACTGCAATTTCATATTCCTTCCCACAGTTGAGCTGAAGGGTGAAACTGGTAGCATTTCTGCTAACGTTAACCATGTTCGAATGGACTTTTTCTACTTGTGACATCACCTCTCCGTAGTAAACTTTGTAACTCATAACTGGACACGCCCTTTCCAAGGGAGGCTCCCATCTGACTACAACAGCTGTTCCTGCTACTTCTTTGTCCTTGTTTAAGATCACAGGGATACCAACGCAAATTCCTAAGTAAAGAGGTGTAATTTACATTGTCATAATTGTATTAACAGTAACTTAAATAAATGTAAAGAAGATCCTCGCAGTTATTAACGCAACTTATGCAGTTGCGAAAAGAAAGCCTGAAAAAAAATGAGGCTTCAGGCTTTCTTTTCGCAACTGTATAAGTTGCGTTAATAACTGCGAGGATCTTCTTTACATTTATTTCTTCATTCTGCAGTTCAAATATATGAATTTCATATATTCATAATTTCAGTAACTTAAATGTAAGCCATGTCGAACTGCTTGAATTGCCAGCTTTTTCATATTTTCCATTTTTGTCAGGCGATTGCTCAATAGATAAACAATATACTACATTTATATACTACATTACACTCCTTTTATTCCTCTTTGTTTGCAAGAAGTTAATTTAATTTAGTTTGTTCTAGCTTGCATTTAGCAAGCTGCAAACAGGTCTCTTGTTTTACTCTACTCAACATGTCATACATACACGCTATTTTTATGCGCTATTTGTTTTTCAAATACCTTTGAAAATTTGCTTTAAAATAAGTTGGAAAGCCTTTTTTTTTTAATTGTTGCAATCTCTGCTATTTATCGAGACTTTTACCGCCCTTTATGTTGGTTCAAATGTTAGCGCTTGCTAAAAATGAAAGAAACTTTGAAGCATCGTGTTACTGATTATAGACATTATAGTGGATATGTAAAAAAGTAGGGGTACTTTTACGACGACGAAGTCTGTTTAAATATGAAAAAAAGCCTTTGTAATGCTGAGAGTTTGTACCTGCCGACGGCATCCTACAGCATCTAAACGTTTCAATACAGTGCAACTCGTCACAGTCACTTCTGTACACACCCGCCATGTATGACTTTTCTGGACATGTGCTCCAACCTGTGTTATCGAGTGAAACGCTCACATCATGATCATAACAATCCGAGGGTTTGTTTATAAAGTTTCTAGGCCTGCAGCACGTTGCTTGTTCAATGTTGGACAGCCAGACGTCATTTGAACGGTAAAATCCTTGAAGAAAATAACCGTCTGGACAGGTAGCCCAGCTGTTCTTTCTAGAATGACAAAACAAAGCAAAATTTTAATGCTATTTAATTTCCATCTGGGAGCGTTAACTTATTATAAGTTACCATAAGAGTTTGGGCAATTTATCAATTGACTGTTTGTTGTTGGCTTGTGAAGACGCTGAAGACAAGTCTCGATACACAGTATACACAGAAACACTACGACACACAGTAATGGCAGCCATTTGTTGGTGCTCACTGTAGTACACCATAGAGATTGCAGAGGCGAAAAGGGTTCTCTGTTGTGTGCAGACCTTAATCAGGGGCACCCAACGAGAAGTTTTTGGGCAACATAGGTGAAATATCATTTTCAGCTTCCTTAGATCGTTTCAGACTGAGCCTTTTAAAGGCATATTTATGTAAGCTAATACAGATTGTTCTGTTCGGCGTTCTTAGCTGAAAATTTAGGCCGCAGAAAATTTTAGGCAAGAGAATCCTATTCGCCGAATTTCCGAGCTGCTGATGGCTCTCCGAAAATGCTAGCTGACCTTATTTTGAACTCCAAATGATATATTTGTCCCTGTGAAAACAATAGGAACTAATGAGTCCTCTTGTTACGAAAGTCCGAGGTGAAGTTTCGCCGAAGAAATCTCTAGCTTTCACTGCAACTGAATCCGAATATTTCAGGCGATTTTAGGCCTTCCGAACAGATATTCCCCGAAACGAACCGTTGGGTGCCCCTGCTTAATTAATTAAGGTCTCCGAATTAAACGCAAGCAATAGCAAAAGAAGGTAACTAGAACATTAATTATAATTTCACTCCAGAATGTGTGATAATGAGTATTTTATAGCGTGCAGTGAAAACTGCTGACGCTGTAGGTTTTGTAACACTTAAGTAGGGCTTGAGCTTCCACTGTCATTCTTTGCATTATCTTGTTTTCTTTTGTTTTTGTTTTTGCCTACAATCGATTAAATTCGAAGCCCTTCAAAACGCGAGAAGCGAAGATGAATTGGGAAATAGTTACCAAATGCTGTTCATGATAGAGCGGTTTTCAATTGAGTGTCGTAAAATCAAAAGCAAAGTACTTACTCTAACTAATCACAAATTATATAAAAAGGAGCAAAAAACAAATGAACCAATCAGAAACCTCAGCAAGTAATTACCGTCAAGCGCGGGAAAACGCGTGCGAGCAAGTCACGATTGGTTTTGGCTTTATATATCTGATTGGTTCAGAAAGCGGAGTGAGAAATTTTAACCAATAATATGCAATCCAACGTACGGAAAAAGATGGCGGCTGTACATTTTACCTCAATTCCTTGCGAACCTAACACAGCCAATACGCACCTAAAAAGCCATATTTTTTACATACATTTGTCCCTGTGCTAGCAACATTTTGTATGCTAAGTTTGAAGTTTTTAGAACTTTTCTTTGCGTTTTTATGAGCGTTTTTAGGGATCTTGTTCGCTAAGAACTATGGGTAAATGTACCAGTCGCCATCTTTTTCGGTGGATTACAGATTGTAGTACAGCAAAACCAAAGCAAAACGCAAATCACTTTCGCCGCTCAATTCAAAACCACTCCATTCTACAAAGCTGACCTGCTCAATGACGTTTTCCAGTTTACTGTTTGGCAGACAGGAGTTTCATCTTGGTACTCTTGAAGAGGGATGCAGC
Organism: Siderastrea siderea; assembly: GCA_964030785.1. Classification (NCBI taxonomy): domain Eukaryota; kingdom Metazoa; phylum Cnidaria; class Anthozoa; order Scleractinia; family Rhizangiidae; genus Siderastrea; species Siderastrea siderea. Next base: position 40,093,309 of record OZ034975.1, read on the forward strand.
ACCTTGCTTTTTTAACACGGTCAATACCGCCCTGAATACCAGGTGATTTTCTCCATAGTCCATTCAAGTACTTTCCTCGTGAGCAATTTGCCCATCCTGGCTGACGTAGAGCAAATTTCCAATTGACTTCCTCACAACTTTGGTATTCTGTAACCAACATACAAACAGATGAGGCAAATAACTGCGTGACCTACATAAACCAATTTTTCGATGTAAAAATTGCTTTGGGAAAATATGGAGGGTCAAACAGCATCAAAAGAAATCACTGCTGAAAATAGCTTAGAGGATTTCTTTAGTAGACCTAAAAGTTGAAGCCACCTTGTACAACATAATAAACCGTACCACAAGGATGTACTGCTCAGCAGCTTTTACTATATAAGATTTCATCCACAGAATTAAGCAATAGAAACAACTTATGCAGCGACTAACAAAGATCATTCTAGATTTTATCTACAGACTCAAACAATCAATGGAGAAACTTTTTATAGCATAATAACAAGAATCACGGGTTTTACTTTTAAGGACAGTTCATCCACAGAGTTAAACGGTAGAAACAACTTATGCAGCAACTAACAAAAATCCCCACAGAAGAGTGCTGTCCATAGCATTCATTTCTGCTTTATGGGCATGATTTCATTAACTTGCTCAAAAGTTAAGGGCTGTTTTTACAGAGCGCGACCACGACCACGAACGCGACCATTGAAACTTTCCGCGCGACTTTCCGCTTGAAAGTTCGCACGAACCACCTTTCCTACAGAACGCGGTAATTCGGGCTGTGACAGTCGCGATCTGTGCTGCCATGCACCATCTCATGAAAATGGCAGCAAAAGCGTGAGGCACAGATTCTGATGACATTTTGGTATTTTACCTCTTCACACGGACGAGGAAAAGGAAGAGGGGATACAGGCGTATATCTATACACCCGATTTTACAGAAGCGTCATATTTGTGGCGAACACCACCACCTAGTAAAGGAGCCTCATTTCCACCAAGACAAGTTTCATCGCTACTTCAGAATGACAAAGGAACAGTTTGACTATGTGCTGGAACGGATAGAAGATGATATTGGAAACAAGGAAAGACACCAACTGGCGCAAAGCACTTACACCAAGACAGCGACTTGTTATCTGTTTGAGGCGAGGTCCAGTACCGCGTGTCACCTGGGCCGAGTTACATGAAAACAAAAGAACTGATTGGTTGACAAGAAATAGTTCGTGCAACCATCGCATAAAAATTCGCTCTGGAGGCTGCAACTTTCCGCACGAACCAATTTCCAGCCGCGTTCGTGGTCGCTTTTGGTATAAACGGATTCATATAAATTGCTTATACGCAATCTAATGCGAACGCGTTCCCGTTCGCGTTCGAGGTCATGCTCTGTATAAACAGGCAAATAGAGCCATATAATATAACACATGGTCTAGGTGTGAGAGTGAAAGAGCTACGACAAGCTTAAGATTGTATGGGCATAACATTGCGTCAATTTGTGTAAACAACTCCTCGCCTCAGAACTGAAAACAAAAAAAAACAGTGAAAACTGCGAATTGTCCCGGTAAAACAAAACAATACTGTCAAGGTATGTTTCAGGATCAGAGGACCATTTCTTGTAGGAGATCAATTTTTAACGCAATTTTACGTAAAATAGACAATTTCAGTTTTCAATTTCCAGAACTACTTTTGAGTAACCGACTTTGCCGGTTTCTAAGCCTCCTAATTAACTTTTAGGAAGATTAACTTACCAGATGCGAATACCATGGTTATACTTGCACAAGCCTGTCAACAGAGAAAAGGAACAACTCAAGACAGTATCAAGGCAATTCATCGCTCAGGAATGGTAGTCTGTAGTCGTTTTTAGAGGAGTCGTATTACCCTACTCCCCGTGTTCAAGCTTGTTCAAATCCCGCCAAAGCCTATTGTTGTAACTTCGGAAGTTGCTTAACGACTGTTATAATCTACTTCTCTTCAGCAAGCTCCAGGTCGGCAAGCTCGTGCTTTGTACTGATAAAGCTCCACAAAACTATTCTTCAACTATTTCTCCACAAAAGTACTTCTCAAAAACAGTTTACCAGAGTGTGAACGTCTCAAAAACAGTTTGCCAGTGTGAATGTCGCAAAAACAGTTTGCCAGTGTGAATGTCGCAAAATTAGTTTGCCAGTATAAAGGTCACAAAAGTAGTTTGCCAGTGTGAACGTCGCAAAAACAGTTTAAGTGTGTGAACGTCGCACAAACAAAAAGCATTTTGCCGGACTGGTGTGAACGTCTATTTTAATGCTAAACAAGATGTTCCTGTATAAATAAATAAATAAATAAATAAATAAATAATAAAAAAAGAAACAGTTTGCCATCTAGTCTTAGCATCACAACAACAGCTCGTTAACTCAGTGATAACTTTTGGCAAAGATTTGTTGCTATTTCGACCTTCACCAACTTATTAATAATTGTGACAAAGAGAAAGAAAGAACTCGGAAAATAAAATGAAAATCTTTAGACCTCCTCCACATGTACCAAAAAATGGTTTAAACCAGGCTTCTTTTAGTCTCGCAGGCAGCCGTTTTTAGTGGCGTCACGCAACGCTTTCCCCACAGCGTTGCGTGACGTCACTAAAAGCGACTGTGTAGGAGACTAGGCTTCTTTGCATACGGTGAAATTTGAATTAACCAATCAGCGTTCGTAGGCGGGAAAAACTGTGGTGTTTTGACCTTCACTCGTATTTAGTGCTCTCTGATTGGTTAGATGTTAAATAAGCAAATCATTGATTCGCTTAGCTTCGATTTCTATATGATGAGCGAAGTTTTTACTGTCGACATATGGTTTTTTTTTACAGCGTTTTCTTAAAATTAACCGCTTTGCCTTCTTACGGGCTATTGTTAATACAGTGTTTGCAATCATTTGGACTGGTTAAGCAACCTGAAACTTTTCTGCGGTGGAAAAATTCGCTGACTGAAGTTGACTGCGAAGGAGGTTGTATAAGTTTTCCTCTGGCTAATAGTCCAACTGAGTGTGTTTTCACTATCTGTGTAGCAGGCGAAAACGGGGAAGGGAAAAGGAAGCGAGAGTGCGGAAGAAAAATGGGGTCTGGGGGTTAGGGACAGTCCCCCATTTTTCTCCCGCGTTCTCGCTCCCCTTCCCCTTCCCCGTTTACGCCTGCCACACAGGTTATGTTTTCACAAGAAACTTTTCATCATTTTCATTCTCCTTGGTTTTGCTCATCACATGGATGTTCACTAACTGAGCAGCTCTTAGTAATGTCGGGTCAATAACAATCGGCCTTCTGTCCTGGTGAAGATCTTCGGTCACACTTATTGTTTTCCTCGTGTAATTCATGTCTGGTTTTAATTTATGCCAGCTCCAAAGGCCTGTGCTATCCTGCTGTCAGGATTGTTGTTACCTCTCGATGTCCAGAGTGGTCTTCTCAGGATGAAACTTTATCTTTTAGAGGAAAAATCTTCTGTTCGTCAGATTTGAGACTCATCATGAATGTTTGACAAATTTGATCCATCATCATTGCATGGTTGCGCAGCTGATGCTTCTCTTTGGAAATAGGATAGTTTGTACAATATTCCACAACCAGAGACGAAAGAAAAGGCCTTTTTGGAATTTGGAGCTTCCTTGTGTCATCGTAACACCAAAAGCTCGTAATCAAAAGCCGCAGAAAATTACTTTTCTTCTCAAAAGTCAAAACTTGTTTGAAATTCAGGCTAAGCAAAAACAACATGCGGACCGCAAAGTGAACGACACTTTCGCTTGCTTTATTCATAAAGGAAAGTAAAATAACTGTTACCTGCCCTGTCTTCGAAAGTGGATAATTAACTTGAACTGGAATGGTAATTGCAGGAACAAACTCTATAAACACTGATTTAGTTAAATATTGATATGTCTATGTCAACGCCAATTCAAACTTGCAATCAATCGACTTTTAGAGACAAAAAGCAAAGAGAAGAAAGTGTGTTACTTTTCACGAAATTTCAACAAGATTTAAATTGTTATAATTAAAAGGAACAAGGGCCACAACTAGAATTCAGGCAATAGAATTCAGGCATTCTAGAATTCAGGCAATAGGAGTTATTCAAAGTGGAAAAGTGAAGTAATTTTAAATGAGCAAAATGCAGATCAAAGCGGCCCTGCAACAGACCGCAGTACCGAAAGAGTTTTAGAAATATACAACTTTGCATTAAGTCGGATTCGTTGCAAAAAGAAAGAAGTGATAATTACAAGTGGCTGTAAGAGGTGAAGCTGTACTTCAAAAACCAATGAAAAAAATTTGTGATCAGGCTTGTTTAGAATATAAAGCTTATCCCTTGTGTGGTAGTTGCATTAAGCTTATATAAACGTGACTTTCCCGCCGCTTAAGTCATAAACAGGACGTGTAAAATATTTTTCTTCCTTAGCAAGGACACGTAATCGCCGTGTAACTTGTATTGATGCTAACGTCACCTCAACTTCTGTTTCCCAGAGCATGCCAAACAGCAAAAAGTCTTGCTGGAATTAGCTGTTTTTGTAGCGGTGGTGTGGTGGTGTTTTTCTTTCCCCGAAGTTGATCCCAGTGGGGCTGCTGCAAGTAGAGCACCTCAGTGAACTCTTCTGATATCGAGAATAACATTCTGGCGTCATATTACGATTTTAGTATCCATCTTGTCGCTCTTTAATCGACCTTTAATCTTTAATCTTACCCTTTAATCGACTCGCAGTGTTAATCCAACACATTAACCATGCAGCAAATCAGACGCTAGAGATTTCAGTTCAAACAGCCACTATGGTTTATAAATCTCTAAATGGTCTTGCCCCAGAGTATTTGCGATCAAAGTTCACCGATCGTAGTGACACTTCGAGTTATGCACCAAGAGACTGTGAGGCCAAGACAGCTACTCCTCTGCCCCGCACCAACTTTCCAAAAAACAGCTTCAGCTACAGTGGTGCGGTGCTGTGGAATAGCCTACCTGTCAGGCTGCGGCAAGCACAAACTCCCTCCAGCTCCAAATCCGGCTGCCGCGGTTTCTTCGATAATGATGGTTAATTGCATTCAATACATGGCATTAATGGAAAGCAGGCATCCTTTTGTAAATATTTTTGTTATTACTTAAAGGGACACTATCCCGATAATGCGCACGCGTGAACGTCAGCTGTTATCTTTCAAAAAAACAATAGAACTGTCACATTGAGGCGACAAGATTACCTCGCGGCCCACGCGGTGATCCGCTGTTTACATCCGCAAGTTAATATTTTGCTCGCGTTTTATGGCTCCAAGGAAGCTAGAACTTAAATTTCTGGACGAAAAGGGTCTATAGATCACAATCCGTGATGCAAAACACAAAATATAAATCAGCGGAGATTTTCGGATTTAATTGCAGTGAAAGCTAGAGATTTCTTTGGCGAAACATCACGTCGGACTGTTTGGTAACAAGAGGACTTATTAGTTCCTATTGTTTTTGGAGGGACAACTATGTCGTTTAGAGTGCAAAATAAGGTCAGCTAGCATTTTCGGCGAGCCATCAGCAGCTCCGAAATTCGCGGATAGGATTCTGTTTCCTAAAATTTTTCTGCGGCCTAAGTTTTCAGCTAAAAAATCCGAACAGATCAATCCGTATTAGCTTTCACAAATATTCCTTTGTAAACCTCTGAAGCAATCTTAGAAAGCAGGAAATAATATTTTAAGTATTTTGCTAAAATTTTCTCGTTGGTTGCCCCTGATTATACACAAAGATTTAACAGAGCGTGATGCGAAACACAAAATCCTGCAACAGAACTAAAAACAATAAGCCGAGTCCGGCGTTACAAACATCAGTAGGGAAACTCGTCACGCTGCACTGAATATTTCAGATCCTTTATTGTCAAAAATATAAACATGAGAGGCGGAAAACCCCATAAATTTCCTAAATGAGCCAAATTCAACGTACCTTTTATGCAAGAGCGGCATTAAAACCACATTAAGTCGCTTAACAAACGATCAGAAGTCAAACCAACGGAGAATAACAAACGACCAAAGCCACAAGAATCCACCAGTTATGACCTTGATATGACCTCGAGAATGCGACGCCTAAGTTGTAACGGCCCAATTCAGTCAACATTTAAAAATCCTCCGTTCAAAACCCGCTACAAAAAAACAAAAAGCAAAATGGGTCAAAAGACCAAGATAAGGCGCGGCGTACAAGAACAAGTAGAAGTCGTGCAGCGTGCAGGCCTTCCAACCCATCAGTTTATGGCTGTGTCGCTCGAATACAGACACCACTGATCCCTTCAGTCGTTTCCATGTCTCATGGTTTGCTTTCTTGATATATATTCTGGTATGCTGCTGGTTCCATTTCTTCTTATTCTTTTCACGATTTTCTGAGGTTTTATGGAGGCTGCCGGGAGAAAGAACAGGGTCTGGAAGGGTATTCTCGGGATCCGGGATTTGACCAAAATACGGTGCGGGATTCGGGAAAACGCAAAATATCTTGACGGGATGCGGGATTTGACTGCTACCAGGGAAGCGGGATTCGCCAAAATTTGGGCACGCGATGCGGGATTTTTTGGCTTGTCTGTCGGGAACTCGGGAAAGCGTCACGACCCAAGTAAACGTTCTAGCGGCAAAAGCGAATCAACCAGGCGAGCGAAAAATATCAATCAAAAGGGCCAATCTACATCTTAAATTTATTAGCTTTCGCAGAAATTAGTCTTTTTTAACGTATTTTTGGGAAAGAAAAAACAGTATTCGGGATAGCGATGAAAAAAGGGCGGGATGCGGGATTCTCCTCAAAAAGGAGCGGGAATGCGGGATCAGGACCCCCCTTCCAGACCCTGAAAGAAGCCTTCGACCAGCGCCATAGCGTTTCCCTCCTCTCGGTCCTCCGCACAATGGCATTGAAAACAACGCCAAAAAATCCCGATCTCACACAAATTGGAACTTAACGAAAACTATATATAATTAATCCATAACTGGGAGAAGCTTTAGGGTAATATTGAACTAAACTGAGCACGATGCAAACGGATTTTTGAAGGTTCTATATCACCTCTCGCATCTTTTGAATTCGCGACATCCTGTCAGGAAATCAAAGTTTGGAGCATGCGCAGTAACCGGATATTGGTCCTTTAATTAGGAACGAGTAATTCCAGTAGTTATATTTTTGTAGTTGGAATTTATACTTAGTTTGGAGTTCGCTGTTTTTTAATTTAGTTTCATTTGTAAATTTAAGGCCTGATGTTTTAAACCGTGTTTAAATAAAGTTAAATGTTAAATGTTTAATATCTTCAGACTTATTTTCTCTTTTGTTGTAAGCGCACAAAACCCCTTAATGCAAAAGTTTAAGGAAAATAAGAGGGAAAAAAAAGCCTTTTTCAACAAAATCAACTCAAGCTACCCATCCGTTGCAATTTATAACTCTTGCTTTTTTGCTTACAAACTGCACGATACTGGAGCTTTATCTGTTTTTAAAGCATTCTGAAACCAGTTCATTGCTCATGTGCAGTGCATTTGCAGGACACGACGGTTTTGACTGCCGCTCGTACTGCGACGGGTGAAAAAAGTAAATATCACATGTAAAAAGATCGATAATGTCACGTTCGCTAATATATTGTTGCACCATACACTATGTGTATTGGCCCATTTCTAGTATTGAGTGACGCAGAAATCCAGATAAAAAATTACATCCGGCTTAACTTTCAAATTGTACCTGTTTAACTCCATATGTAAAATGTGATTTCAACAAGCAGATTTTCGCAACTGGGGAAAGTTCTCAAAATGTCGTTTTGACTGACCACTTTTTTGCATTAAAACTCTGTCAAACTCTGAATATTTTGCCTAATTATTGTTGATCGCACCTTATTTGTATATTGTTCTGTCTAAGGATTTTCTTTGAAAGGCGAATGAATTTTCCAGTCTTTGAATCAAGATTTAACATCATTAAATATGGCGTACTTCTGTTACCATCAGCTTGAAAGAAGAATAGTCAAAATTATTGTTTTATTTTCTTTACCATTCGGCAAGCTCTTGCATCTCTTTGTTAATATGTTTTCGAGTTTAGACGTTTTCTGATTCAAAATGAATGTAAGCCCACCTGAGTTTTCTATTCAGGTTTAATTAGGACGCTAAGGGATGGCTGAAAACGCAATCATTTACAATCTGGCTAACAAAATTATCTTCGTTGGTAGATATACGGTTCAGGTTGTAACTCACTTCAAACAAACCCCTAATTACTGGCTAGAGTTAAACACAATCCTTGAGCTCATCAGAGCACTGGTATCTGTAAGGCCCTTTCAACCCCTCAGTGACTGCATGCTATCTTTTTTTTAATCAAAGTATAAAAAGTAAATGTACTTACGCACCGTCAATATTATCCTTGCAGTGTTCATGGACATCTTTTGCGTTGCTTGCATGTCCTCGACGCACCTCACAGGCAGAACAAACTACCAAATACACAATTTCACTTAAATTGTACGTAAACGTAAGTCTTTCTTCAGTTACGAGTTCCTGTTAATCTGTTAATCAGCGTTCATCTCATTTCCAAATTATCATAATCATCGCGTTATGTAAGTACACCTGCAAATTTAGATGGAAACCCGACAGCTCGCATTTATTTAACCCTCGGTCTCCAAGACGAATCATTATCTAGAACTGCCGTTCTCAGTAGCTGTGGGCATATCCCTAAGACACGTTTTCACATACGTTTGGTGAGAATTGGTTGCTATGGTTACGAGGTATGACGTCATAAGTAGCAGTTGGTCAAGCCATTTTTGAGGAAATATTCGTTTTTTAACCGTTTTTAGGTTAAAAAAATGCAAAAAATGCCAACAAAAGGTAGCAAAATGTTTAATTTTGTCATATTCTCACGTTCTACATGTTCAGCATCAAAAATTTCCAGTTTTTAACGTTTTTTGACAATTTCTAATTTTTGGTAAAATCTATTTAATTACATGACCCCACAAGCATTATGCTTTAAATTTTTTATCGTGTTTAAATAAAGGATGTGATGATGATGATGATGATGATGATGATCCAAGATGGCGCCAAATATGGCGGCCATGTTGAATGACGTCACAGGTCCCCAGCAGGGCGGCAACCCATAATATGTACCTCATCTTGTAGAGCACATCACAGGCTTTCTATTAAAGGTGGAATCTTTTTCAAAATATTGTAACATAACGAAAACCCACGGGGGTCCATCAACCCCCCCCCCCCCTTGTACCACGGTGGTGGTGTGACTTTTCTTGTACGTCCGAGGGTTAAGTTTCAAATAACTGAAAGTGTGTTAGTTAGACTTGTGCCACAGTTATTTTAATTTTCCCTTTTCAAGGTCACTGGAGATATTTTTGCCGTCAACTGAACACGAAGAACGCTAATTAATATAGCGACATGCTGAGGAGACATGATTATTGGAAATACAAGTAATTGTAAGATGTGAAGGTTTGAGGTCAGTATTTAGCTGACGGATGGATGCCTAAACTGAGAATTCTGTTCTATTAAAAATGGAGTTCTCCCTAATTTTGTAATAAGCATCAATGAAAATAAATGTAACACAAATTAGGCACACCGGAACACGTTTGATAAAATTATGTCTAATTTGAATATGCATTGAAAGACCAGTTACACCCGAGCTATATAAATGCAACATTTTCATCATATATATTTTTTTAATTTTCGTAGTTTTATAAACCCGTTGAAGCTAACGATATTATAATGGCCAAAATTCTAAAAATACGCTAAAGACATGCCCGGGCTGAAATCTAGTTGGAAAGACTTAATTTTGTCCTTGTTTTTTCACAAGAGCTCAAACACAGGTTTAAACAACAAAACATAATAGGCAACAGTTTGAATTGGTCTGAGTAATTGCACACAATCAGGCTAATTGAGCCCCACTTAGTTTACACTTAGTAATACATAAAGTGTGTGTGCTTCTTTTTTTCTTTAATTTGGTTTTCTGGTCATGTCTGAAATACTGTACCATATTCCTTATGAACCTGGAGAGAACATTTTTAGTCTCAATTTGCCCAAAATGTAAGAACCTGCACTCCCGGCTCAGCCCCAGCTCGAAACTCAGCCGCTCCTTTAAATGCAATTGTGTACCGACAGTAAACCAGTTAAAAGAACTGAATAAAGCATATATGATCACACCGTATCTGAAATTTGAGCTGTATAAAGATAAATGAAATCACTATTTACGTTTTATTTACCTACTTCAGTATTATATAGAGATTTCCATCAATTTGACATTTGCGTGAAACGGGCTTTTTGCACTGTGAAAATAAAAAAAAAATGGCGTTTCTCCTGCTTAACCGGTTTAAGATAACCGAGCTCAAGGTAGCCGGGCAATAGTAAATAATAAGAAAAGGGTAAGCATCAAGATAGCGAGGGATTTGAGAAAGCCGGGGGGAGGGGTTGCAATAGCAGGTGCACTGTGTAATATTATTATATTATTTGCATGATATTTCCATATATGTTTATGTAAATAACTGTACATATTTCAAAAAAGCTATATAGATTAACTGAAAGGCATAATGGCCTAAAAAGGGAAACTGGCTCCTGTGAAGAGAAGAAACACTATTCTTATTTAAATTGTATGTCAGTGAGCAATGCTGTAAAGCGAGAAGTTAGCGCACGTATACCTAGTGACGCTTTCCTGTCGAGTACTAAGCACCTGTTTCTTTGGTTGGCAAGGTTACCTGTTTGACCACTACCTTTGAACAGCTTTATAGAAACGATAATCTCTCAAACAGGTTTGCTTGCATGTTTCTTTGCTCGATACTTATTACTTAAAGTACTCTACTCATGTATTCCAATTTATGCCAACAAACCTCGTGACAAACATGACAAGACTCATTCGAATCTCACGTACTTAAAGAGGACCAAAATCCCATGTTCACATTTCAGCAACATCAGTAGAGACAGAAAAGTAAAGTCCTGCTCAATCATACGATCCTAGCTTGCAAAGTAGAACTTCATCTAGCACTTCATCTTTGATCAACTCAATCATTCTAAAACGGCCTCAAATGAATCCTTGTGCAAAAGATAGATGCTAAAAAGTGCCCCACGGGTCTTAATTTTAATTTATTTTCCTAACAATAGTAAATAGGACAGATTGCTCCTTCTAGACTTTGCCAGTAACAACTGAATTAACATATAGGTGACTGGAGCCTCCTTTTAACTAGTTTACAATCACAATTCATTACCGTGTGTATTAACCCTCAATGCATTCCCTGATCAACATTATGACATTTGCAGCGTATGCAAAAACTGAAACTGACTTTCAAACAAAAACTGAAATGTCAAGGTGTAATCTAAATTATTTTTTCACATTTACAACTTTAGCAATTTTCTTCCAGTTTCTCCTCAGTGGAAGGAAGAAAAAATAAAACGGTATTTGTTGGTTGCGCAAAAGACAGGAAATATAATAATCATTGAATGGAAAACGAATGAAAAATTAATTCACCTAATTGATCGCACATTACTTGTATATTGTTCTTTCTGATGATTTTCAGTCAAAGGAAAACTGAGACGGTAAGGGGTAATATACTGTTTCACTGTTACGTTTTTCCCTTTGCGATAATAAAGGAACTATGTCACTGGGATTTTGCTTATTTTTAGTCATAATTATGCTAATAGTGTAACTTATTAATCGTTTTCATGCACAAAATGCCCCTATCACCGCAATAGGAAGATATCAATTGAATTTTAGAAGGGAGGGCAAATTATAACAGTTTTCAAGTGATTTTTCTAAGACACAACCATACAATTTGAAAAAGTTGGCCCAACCTTTTCAAGTATGTGACTTTTGGCTTTTCAAAGAGTCAGTAAAAATAGCTGACATAGTCCTTTTGATGGAAAGAATCGGCAAAATTAAGGCCATACTTTTGAGCAAAAATTTAAACCCTGCAGTCATTAGTCTCGCGAAATATAGATCACTTAAGTTCTTTTTTTTTGTAATTTAGCATTTTTTTATTTTCCATATACAAGAAAGAATTACAGAAAACGAATTACAGGAATACAGAAAAAGATTGCTTTTACAGGTACAACAGAAATTACAGTTTTACACAAAAAAGGAAAAAAAGGCGTTACGTACACAATCATAACAATTTAAGAAAAAAGGAGAAAGGAGGAGAAACACTTGCAAAATTTTCCTTCACTGAATGCTTGGTCAGATTTTTTTCCATTTCCCAAAGTGCTTAAGGAGCTTATTATGTTTAGTTGCAATTTGTCGCTCTACTTGATAAACTGTCTTGGTCTTGGCTTCGAAAACTTTCAACGACGACGATTCGTGTTAACTTGCATTGATAGATATGAAACTTCGCCATAAGAATCAAGTGATTCAAAATGATGTTGTCCTCATCTTCATTGTATACACCAAACAAGATGTTCACTGAAGTTAAAGTTTCTAAAGTTATGTTTTGATTCGTAAGCCAAGATGTGAACGTTTTCCAAAAGCTTTCTACAAAAGTGCAGTGAAACAGTAAATGCTCGAGGGATTCAACAACATTCTTACACAAGGAGCATAAAGGTGAATCAATCATTTTAAATCGAAACAGCTTTTCATTTGTAAAAACAATGTCGTTGAGTAGTTTGTATTGAAACTCTCTTATCTTTGTCTCAATGGTAACAACAAAAGGTAGCGAATAAATTTTCTTCCAATCCACGGCAAGCTCGGGGTACTTAGTTTTCAATTTTTTTTTTTTTGAGCAGTGGGAGGAGTTTGCTTTCTTGGTTTTCGCTATATATAAAGTAATTGAGGGATTGAGGTGGAAAGTGTCGAGAATTATGTTAAAAAACGAGTCTCCAATTATTCGGTAGAGCATCAACAATACTCATTAATTTAAAATAATCCATGGTGGATAGATTTGCTTCAGAAACTTTTGCACCTTCGAAAAATTTGCCCGTATCAGATAACAAGTCTCCCATTTTTACCACTCCAGCCGAAAAGAGTCGACATTCGAAAACTGAGGCTTTTTTACAACGATATTCTTATTATTCCAAATAATTAACAATTATCCTGCGAAATCGCGTGGAATATCACCCGATACTTAGCCGACGAGGCCGTAGGCCGAGTTGGCTAAATCAGGGGATGTTCCGCAAGATTGAGCAGGATAATTGTTTTATTATTCAACAAATTCCAATCGACTACCATTTTCAGAACGAGAAAAACTACTGCTCTATGATGAAAACGCTAAAAGCTAGCAACACATAAAGCTTAATAAAAATCAAAACAGAACTTCAAGAAATCGAAGTTTACTACCGTTCACTTAAAAAGACTTATTTACAAACTCATGTTTGGAAATGACAAGACAAAGGAAGAAAATATTGCTACCTTACCGAGAATAAGTCCTCTTCCTGTGAATTAAAATATTTTCAACTTTAGTCTTTACAACTTTCCATGAGCAAGTGTGCTGCTTCTTTCGCAATAGCATTTTCTTGGTTGAGTTCTCACTATGAAAATTCCAAGTCAACCTCTGGATATCTTTGTGAGCTGAAGCAAATACTTGTTGACATTTTGAGAGCATTTAATCGTGGAAAGTTTCTTCCAGAGAGTTAAAATTTACGGAGAACACTGCTAAAGTTGCCTCGCTTTTCAAAATCGCCGCCAAACAAGCAATGAAAGAAAATCTGCAGTGCACTTCCAGATATGGTCATTTACGTATATCGCAGGATATCTGTCATGCAGCATGACAGATATTGAGGGCTTCCTTACCATATATGGGCATAGTGACAATTTGTTGAATAATAATCTGATTAATAGCATCATCGTAGGTATTTACTGTCGAAGATACTAACTAAGACCACGTTTCGAGGCATTCTTTAAAGAAAATCGGAATATGAATTGGCAGTTTGCGAGTATTAAAATTACAAAAAAGAATAAATTTTCCACCTACGCCTTGAAGAAATTCATCTAGAATCACCTTCCAAGAGCTTTCGTCATCATCAAAATATTTCTTTAATACCATTATCCTTTGAGCTGATATAATTGACTCAATATCTAGCATTTTTAGCCCCCGTCCTCAATATCATTCATAAGTGCCGTACGCTTAATTTCATCATTGCCATGCCAAATAAAGTTGTAGATCAATTTATTTATCTCTTTAATAAGGTCGTCTGAAACTGGAATTAATGACGCCTTGCTCATAAATCTTGGTATAACAAAGGTCTTCACGATTTGTATTTTGTAGATCACCTTAGTTCGCGAAATTCTGACTCAGAAGTAACCGCGAAAAGACGGAAAATAAACTAAGGAATGAAAAGGACAATAAGGCCAAAATAGAACGTTTGTGCCATGAATAAGTTGTATAATTGATCTGATGACAGGGAGGCTTTTTTTAAAGATCAGCAAAAGCATAGCAAAATATAACAGGAAAAGTCGATTTTTATCTCTGATAAATCACATTAAGCACAAAGAGATCAAAGAGATCTGATTGGGTAAACGTGTCCAAAACAGTTTGCATGTGTGAATGTCGCCAAAACTGTCTCTAGTGTGAACGTCGCAGAAGCAGTTTGCCAGTGTAAGCCTAAAAAAACAGTTCGCGCCTGTGTGAACGTCGCCAAAACAGTTTGCCAGCGCCAATGTCGCAAAAACAATTTGAATGTGTGAACGTTGCAAAAACAGTTTGCCAGTGTATAAAAGTCGCAAAAACAAAAATAGTTTGCCGGAAGGGTGTGAACGTCTCAAGAAACAGTTTGCCCACAAGTCTGAATGCCGAAACAACTGTTCGTTAACTGATAACTGATGGCAAAGTTTTGTTGCTATTTTGACTCTCATCCACTCGTTAATAATTGTAAGTGGCGAGAGAAGAACTTAGAAAATAAAAATCAAATATCAAAAAATGATGGATACCAGGCTTATGCGACGGGTGAACTTAGTGTATACCAAACCACTGGATAGTGTTTTTCGTGCACTCTGATAGCAAATGGTCCACTCAGACTCGGGACATTATCTGCTATTCACCTTTCGGCATTTTTCTGGATTTCGCGGGCGAGTTTTCTCTCATTTCTCAGAAAGAAAGACGGAACGATTTGGTTCTGACTATCTACTGGTTTGGTGTATACTTCGCGGCTTGGCAGATATCCACCACTATAAAATCACCTCCGCTTCGGTGAGTAATTGTTGATATCACATCGATGATGTCACGTTTACGTTGGCCGATTTAGTAGTTCTACGGGGGTATCTCAGTCACGCTTGGTGTTAAACACAATGAAATTCATAAAATTGGTGCACAAATTTAGATACAAAATTATATCGCGCGTAACTTTTGATTGACCCCCTTGTTGGGTAAAACGCTGTCAAATATATTGTTTTTTGGGAGCGTTAATTTCCGCGACATTATCTAAGTGGGGCGTTAATTTCCGAGAACTTAATTTCATCCCCAAATTCTGGATACTGTCTGAGCAAATATAGCAACTAGGAAACAATGACCCTCCCTCTTTCTGCACACTCTTTTTCAGTCTTTTACGATGTAAAAGTCTTAAAGATATGTCATCTGCAATATTTCCAGTTCATTCTTGCTTTCAGAAAAGGTTCTCGACATCCGTTTTTTTACACTGCAGCCAAACTATCTTAAGAGACATCAATAATCGTGTTAATTTTCTTCATTTCGAAAATTTGCCCCCTTTCTCGCGTTAATTTCCTTTATTCGAAAGAAATTTTCCCTCCAATTCGCGTTAATTTAAGTCGCGTTAATTTCAAAGACCTTAATTTAAGGAGCTTTAATTTCCTATAATAAGGTAGTCAAAATTATTCTCTCATTTTCTTTGCCATTCGTCAAGCTTTTGCATCTCTTTGCTAACATGTTTTCGAGCTTAGAGAATTTTCTGTTCCAAAATAATGTATAGGTTTAATTAGGACGCTAAACGATGGCAGAAAACGCAATCATTTACCATCTGGCTACAAAATGATCTGCGCTGGTGCATGTAAGGTTCAGGTTGGAAGTCACCTCAAACGAACCCCTAATTACTGGCTAGAGTTAAACACGCGGGTGCTTGAGCCCATGAGAACACTTCCTATTTTATGGTATCTCCAGTAAGGCCCTTTGAACTCACCAGTGAATGCGCGCTATTTTTTTTTAATCAAAGTATAAAAAGAACATGTACTTACGCACTGTCAATATTATGCTTGCAGTGTTCATGGACATCTTTTGTCTTGCTTGCACGTTCTCAGCGATCCTCACACGTTCTCAGCGATCCTCACAGGCAGAACAAACTGCCAAATACACAATTTCACTTAACATGTACGTCAGTGAACTTGTCTTTCTTCAGTTACTAGTTCCTTTTTATTTGTCAATCAGCGTTCAACTCATTTACAAATTGTCAAAATCATAATATCATGTAGGTACAGCTGCAAATTCACGTGGAAAGAGAGGTGGCATTAATTTTCAGACAAGAACTGAGAGGTGTAAATTGAACTTTTGCCATAGTAGTTTTGAATTTCATGTTTCAAGGTCCCTGGGGATTGTTTTGCCGTCAACTGAACATGTAATAGGTTAATAATGAGTTATCTAAATATGCATCAGCCTTTGTTATAACCAAGCTGTATAATTGCGACTTTTTTATTTACATTTATTTTTAATTATTTTAAGAAACAACACAACACTTTTTAAATTTGAAACAAGGCATGTTTCGGAATCCCTGATGCCATCCTCAGTTGAATGAAAATGCTGAAACAGGGCTTTATATATATCACAGTAATTTGAATTGTTAATGAAAATATAAGCAAGAACAACAAAGAAAAGAGCGTGATTACGTGAAAATTTTCATCGTCTTATGACCGTTGAAGCTGAGGTTGGCCAAAATTAAGGCTGAAATTTAGCTGGAACTACAAATGAAGACTTAATTTTGTTTTCGTTTTCCACAAGAGCTCAAACACAGGTTGAAATAACAAAAATTGTAGGTAACAGTTTGGTCTGGGCAATTGCACTACCTATACTATGTTGAGATTTCCAACAATTTGACACATTTGTTTTGCGTGCTACAGCCTTTTGGCACTGTGAAAACAAAACAAAAAATGGCGTCTCTTCTGCTTAACCGGTTTGAGATGACCGAACTCAAGGTAGTGGGGTAATAGCAAATGATTAAAAAATGGTAAGCATGCAAATTCAAGGGGAACTGTGGGAGTGGAGATAGCCTGGAGGGGTTCAAATAGCAGGTGCACTGTGTGTTTAGTGTCGTTTCCATTGTATTTTCATTCATTTGTATTTAAACAACTGTACATATTTCAAAAAAGCTATATAGGTTAACTTAAAGGCCAAATGGCCTAAAAAGGGAAAAAGAAGAAGCACTATTCTTATTGCAATTGTACATCAGTGAGCAATGCCCCATGAGTGAGGTTCGCGCACGCTTATCTAGTGAGCTTTCCTGTCGCGTGTTAAGCACCTGTTCCTTGTTGGTTGGCAAGGCTACCTGTTTGATCTTCAGCTTTAAAGTCAGCCTTATAGAAACAATTATGCCTCAAACAAGTTTATTTTCATGTTTCTTTGCTTGATACTTATTGGTTAAAGTACCCTACTCGTGTATTCCAATTTATGCCAACAAACCTCGTGACAAACATGACAAGACTCATTCGAATCTTTCGTGCTCTTGAAAAGGAACATATTCACGTTTCAGGAACATAGGGCCAGAAAGAAAAACAAAAATCCTGCCCAATCATCCGATCCTAGCTTGCAAAGTAGAACTACACTTGCACTTCATCTTTGACCCCCTCAATTATTATAAAAACGGCCTCAAATGAAACCTTGTGCAAAAGATAGACGCTAAAAAGTGCCTCATGGAATCCTTTTTAATTTATTTTCCTAAGAATAGTAAATATGACAGATTGCTCTTTCTAAACTTTGCCATTATTTTTCTTTGTATCCCCATAATGCACGTAGGTCCGTCAGAAAAATAACAACTGAAGCCTTCTAACTAGTTTACAATTCACAATTCATTACCGTGTGTATTAACCCTCAATGCATTCCCTGATCAATATTATCCCATTTGCAGCGTATTCAAACTGAAACTGACTCTTATGCAAAAACTGAAATGTCAAGGTGTGTTCTAATTGTTAAGGAAACTGAATTCGCTTTGTGCATGAAAGGGCATGAAAAAACTGGCAACGACGAATTTGAAGTAGTGCCTTATTTGTGTCTTCTTAAGACTGTGTTCGAAAACCTTGTAAATGGCATGGAGTGGAATTTTTTCACGTGACTTTAATTTTACTCTCGCCATAACAAAAAGGTTTTAAGAGGTCGTCCCGCCTAAATAGATAGTGATGGCCCTGTGACTATACACAAGGGATAAAAATAAAATCTTATTCATGATTCTAAAATTATGATCGTGAACCTTTTTTTTGGCTGCTATTTATTTCAACCTTTAAGTCGGAAAAGAAAATCTTGGAAGATTTAATTTAAAAAATTATCCTGACTTCAGGCATCGAAAAACAATGGTTGTCATGACACATCTATACTAAATAAGGAAAATAAATGGTTAGCCTTAAAAGGAGAATTACGATACACTACTTAGAAAGCCATCAAACACTACCTTTTTAATTCTTACCGAATACGTAAATGCTTGTATATAAAAAAGCCACTACTGAGAATATTAATTTTTTCATTCTTTCAGTTTCACCAAAAGTTTCCCAAAGACAGCTCTAAAGCAGCAACATGGGTTTCAATTTTGCCACATATATCCTAACAAAGGGGAAATGTAGTAGGCGTAAAATATAAAGCTGATAACGTCTAACAAGCTTCACGGAAGAAAATGGGTTAATATATAGGCTGAAGTTCTGCTTTCGTCAAAAACAGGAAACTCAGAGAACACACAGCCTGACAACTGTCACGTAGGCTAAATAAAACGTTACAGGTGCATTTACAGGGATGGAGATGTTAATTTCATTGTATTACGAGAAATACCTAAATATGTGAATGACGCATCCTCACCGAATTTATCTTTTTTCCCTTACACCTTCAATAAAGACAGAATTAATTCGTTTTCGTTTGTTGGATTGAAAATCGGTTACTTTAATTAAGAAGAAGAAGCTGATGGTGCTGATGCTGATACTGATCAGTGGAGGAAAAAAACAAGAAGAGACTCAGCAGAACAGCTTGTTAGCTCGCGTGTTTATTGACTTAAATCTATGTACTCGTCTACAGATCTAGAACTGCTATGATAATTGAACGATGGCTGTCTTTCAAATTTGTCGCTAATTATAAATGTACACTGAGAATAGAAAACACAGATAGCAGATAATCACTTTCAAACACAAACCTTATTGGATAAATAAAAAATACAATTCTGGCAAGCCTGCAGCTAGGTCGCGAAACCATGTGAAATCCTTCACTAAAAGGTAACGAAAGGGTCGGAGCAGGCAAAACTTGTGTGCACCGACTTTGAGGAAAGACAAAAAATGTTGCCACCTTCTTCCGCTCGTTTTCCCTGTTTTTGTCTCGTGCGTCACGCCCTCGGGGGGCCTACCACACAAGTTATTATTCAAAATATTAAAAGCTTAAACATTACAGGCGATCAAATGATGGCGATAATATGCATATTACAGTAAAACTCCCAGATAATATTGATACACAAAAGTTCATATTTCGGTGCGTAAAAGTTGACTCTCGGACGTACAAGCAAACTCACTTCCCACTGTGGAACAAGGGGGTGAGGGGGGGGGGGGGGAGGCTGGTGTGAAGGAACCTTACCTTGGGTTTTGCTGGCAATATTTCGAAAATAGTTTATCTACTAGAAAACGAGTGATCTACAAAATGAAGCATATTTTTTTGGGTTGCGGCGCTGCTGGGGGGCCTGTGACGTTATCCAATGTGGCCGCCATCTTGGATTTGACCTGAAATTATAAATTATCACAAAACGGCGGGAATTGACGCAAGACATGTTGAATATGACATAATTTAACATTTTGCTACTTTTTTTTCAACGTTTTATGATTCAACTGCTTAAGTTGAAACACCTTCACTGCGATGATCTTCATATAATTCTTTCTGTTTTATGATTTTGTCACCTAAAACAGGATAAAAAGCCGCATTCTTGACAACCTGATACTTATGACGTCCTACCTCTTAGCCAGAGCAACAGATTCTATCCAAAATTGTGCAAAGATGTGTCATGGGATATGCGCACAGCTACTGAAAACGGCAGCTGCAGTTGATGACTCGTCTTAGAGAAATTCAAAAACAAGGTGAGGGGAAGGCATCCTGCCCCCCACCCCCCCCCCCAACCCACCCTGTACGTCTAAGGGTAAAGTTTGGTCCAGGAAACAGGCATCCCCGAACTTCACTTTCGAAGGGAAAAAAGGAAGAAAAAAAGCAAAGACTAACTAAGTTCTAACTCACTATGCCGTGACCTAAAGTGATTGAAAAAACTTGAATCTACAAATTAACACAAGGTTCGCTTTCGGGCTTTACTTTGTTTCGATATATTAAAACATTCAAAAGCTTAAAACCTAGCCTGTTATATCTTCTACATTAGATAACCCATTTCATTAGATAACCCTTTCATTAGATAACCCATTTTGTTCTGGGTTCTAGTCGTGTCTCTTCCACATCAGTTTTCGTGGGATTAGAATCGGATGCACGTTTTAATTCAAGTTATGGTTGGTTCATAATCACTTTATTTGCGTTTATTTCCCAGACGTAACTACTCTCGTTTTAGCCTTACGACAGCCGATAGAAAACCGACGTGCAAGCCTGCGTGACAACAGCCCATAGAAAACCGGCCTAGGAGCCTGCGTGACAACTAACCTGCGTGAATGGCGTCTGATGAAAAAGTGGGGCGTAGCGCCTTACTAGCCTCCCAAGCAGACATTCTTCCCGCGGGGTGTACTTCCTAGTAATAGGCTAATGGGGATGTGCCGCTGGATGGGGTCGCATTTTCACGACTGGATTGACTATAATGGCGTTGCATTTTCATTAGGAGCTAATAGAGTTACTAGAATGGGGGTCGCACATTTGCGGGATTTCAGGAGTAAGTGAATTCCGGCAAGTAGGGATTTGGGGTATATTTGCCCAAAAGTGACTAACATGGGGTCTATAATTGGCTACAGAATAGACTATAATGGGGTAGGGGTCTGGAGAGGCCAGCGGCACATACCCAGCAAAAATTGACCCAAGTACCCCCCCCCCCCGGGACATTCTTTAGGGGCGGAACGAGTGACGAAGTCCAAAAACTATCCGCGAGGAAGGCTAGACTCTTACGAGGGAAAAGTAGAGGGATCGGAACGCTTATTTGGATGACATGGATCCTTAAAAGATGAATGACTGAAACCAGATCTGATATTTGCTGATCTTTGATCTGATCTTTTGCGGCAAGAAAAAAACGTCAAATCAAGCTAAAGTCCTATAATTAGGTATGTGAGTATAAGCCTATGGGAAATGTAAAGATAACATTTTTCAACCTTTTAGTTAATGCATTCCCGAGAGTGTCTAGACGAGCGAGAAATACGGCCCGGGATACGAAGCTGTCTTCAAAGTAGTGTGCAGTCCGTGTCGATTGCCGAGCACACGAACAACCATTGCACAAGCCTTAATTAAACGCATAGAGAAAACGAAGTCCACTTAAAAGCTACCAAGAGAAAATTGTTTTTAACTATTAGGCGAATATCGATGAAAATTCCAGCAAGCAGCAACAAATCTTCTTTCGATGTATAACCTGAGACTGAGCTTTGTTGTTAGTTATTTTTCTGCCACACACCTGCTGGCGTACCCCATACTTTTTCCTGGCGTAAGCCTGGCGCGCTGCCGACATTTTCCATTACCTTTGTTCAGACACCATTCAAGCAGGTAACTGCACATCCAATCAACCAATCAATCTACATGATAATCTCCCTGTCTTCATCCCAACCACTGTTTGCGTTTGCACCTGGGGCTTGTACCCCACTGACATCTGTCTTTATAAAATGTGTGTTCTCAGCGTAATCAGTCTTGACCTTATGGAGCGGGTTTTTTGACTGGCGGCAGTGGATTCTGAGAGGTAGTTACTGTAGGCACCTCTTGCTTGCTGAAACTTTCCAAGTCAGCATACAGCACTTCACCTGGCCTTCGTTTCTAAGATCGTAATACGTAAAACAAAGTTCGTTTTATTTCCTCATTCCATATTTGTGCAGATACCCCCAATTCCGATAAGTATATGTAATTGAGTGAGGCCGAGTAGAATTAAGGGTAAATCTTCACGCGTATTTTCAAAGTTTTCACAAAATTGCCCGAGTCGCACAGCGACGAATACAATTTGTAAAAACTTTGAAAATACAAGTGAAAATTTTGTCCTTAATTCTACGAGGACTCAATGCGATTACCTGTTTATAACACAGAGGGCAAAATTTTCCCAAAACTTTTCATGTATGTCGAAGCGCAATTAGCGGGCGCCCAGAATAAAAGTACCCGCTCGTAAACATTTCACCACACTAGCAGTTTAACTGCTGGCTCAGCGTACAGAACAAAAAAAGATATTCTCATCTTAAGAGTTTAGTACAATTCTAGTCTGTTGACAAAACACACTTAAAACTCAAACTAAGTAAATTTTATTTACCTGAGTTGCGAAGCTTTCTCTCGCTCAATGAACTGGTTTTAAGTAGTTACAAAAAAATAACCATTTGTTGTTTCCCATAAAACATTCAGGTTTACCTTTTGGAATTTCTCTTTGAGCTCTCACTCGATTTCCACACCAATTTTGCCAACCAACCCGGCTAAAAGTCAAAGTCTGAAGCCTTTTGTGTTGAACAACTCAAAATCCACTTCTCGTTTCAAGACGCTTACTAAATGCAAATTGCGCTCTCTCGCGCTCAGCCAATCAAATGCGAGTAATTTTGGCGCTTGGCCAATCACGAGTCAGTAATTTTGTCCTCGTTAGAAAGAAAATTAAGAAAAAATGTCCTCTGTCTCAACCCTTTGCCCTCTATGTTATAAGCCCCCCCCCCAAAATAAGCCCTCATAAATATAAGCCCCCCCCCCTCAAATCTCATCCGCAAAAAGCCCCCCTCCCCAATATAAGCCCATGGGCATGTTTTAAGTTTACATCCCAAAAACCATTACTGCATAATATGTTTTGATTATAAGTCCACACACAAACAACCGTATTATTCTACCATTTTTGAAGCGCAAAACTCCACCCAATAATTAGCCCCGAATCCTCCCCACCCCGAAAATAAGCTCATCAAAAAAGATTTTTGGCCTTTTAGGCAAATGTATCGGCGAGGGCTTGTTATTGTTAATAGAGCTTTATATCTTTGCTATTTCTAGATGGCCCATTGACTTTTCGTTAAAGTTAAGACGATTGTTCAGCTTCCTTTGTATAGTGAGGCCCGTTTTAGGAGTGGAAATTTTTTCTGTAAAGCTGTTTAATATGGCCTGTGATAAAAAATAAAGACACACATTAAATATAGTCCAAAGGTTAAATTGCTGTTAGTACTGTTACTATTTATTTACCTTTTTGCCGTTTTGAGATTTTTCAACGACGGTATAATGAGGAATGTTTTGGTACCCAGCTCCTTCCCGAAGATGTTCATCTTGCTTGGAAGTAAAATTTTTGCATTAGAGTGATGTTTTATTGCAACGGGTCGGTAACGGTAAAGTTGGTCCAGAAGCATGAATCACCTTGGAGTATCACTACTCCCCCTGGACGAGTTGCTAGTTTTTCTGCGAGGCTAACACCAGAATTAAATTAGGTTAGATTCACTGGCAAGTTCTGCCAAAAGGTCAGCCTCTATGACGTACATGGAAGTGAGCATAAGGCTATTAGGGGCAACACGAAAACTTATGACGGAAATCCTTGGAACACGTCACCCGGCTTATAATTGCTCGATCCCCACTTTTGGCATACTTATAATGATAACGTGATTCACAGGAAGCTCCAAGATCATCCACTATCTCAGCTTATTTGACCACTGATGGTCTTCATGAATTGGTTGGTTGGATTGGGTTACTGGATGGGGTCCAAAATAATTTTTTTTTGATGGCGTCAGTGCATATAGGTGTATTTTGTCCAGAAAGATCAGGGAACAGCTTACTGCATTAATATCATCATGTTGCAACTTAGAAGTATTACTTACTTTTCTTCTTTACCAACTTCACGTTGAATTAAGCATGGATGACATGAAAATGTTGAAAAGAAAAAATAGTGAGCAATCATATAAAACACTGTTTCATAGGAAGGCAACTATATATAATTTTTCGAGAGCAAGGGAAGGCGAAGTAAGACTTCTGAGATTTTGTATGTTCCACCTCTGAGATGAAGGAGACTTGTGAAGAGTGATATGTGCTGTGGTTTTAAGTTGATGTTGCTTCCAAATGTATCTCTTGTTTCTTCTGTCTCCGACTAATTAGCGTATGTTGTGTACCCTGCGAGCAGTGGTTCCCGGCGAACGAGAGGACGAGGAACCACTGCAAGCAACCGTTTAGCGCCGTCCCTAACTCTGGATGAATAAATTAACTCACAACCAGGAAAACCGGTTTCAAACCGGCTTGCGCTTGCGCTTACCGGTTTGCACTTGCGCTCTGTGATTCACACGCCCATTATTCAGGGGTTTGTTGGTTATCGTACCAGTCAAACAAAAGATATCCAAACAGTGCTGGTCAGGCTTATTCGCCGATATTTTACTTTATTACGGAGCGCATTCTTCACCCGCTAATTTATAAATGCGAAGACCGGACTCGCTCTGCCCAGAAACAACACTTCGATTTCTTTCCATAAATTAATCCCTGGAATTGCAGAAAAGGGGGAGAAATATTACAAGGTTTGCAAACAGAAAAGTTAAAAACCAGATCTGCTAGTGATGCAGGCCGCTCAGCTATCTTCTGTATCTTCTGTAAGTTTTGTTTTCATCAATTAATTTGTGTATATTTAAATTGAAATGAATATCCATTGTGGTAATAACAAAGAAAATAAAAACTATTGATAAAAAAGTTTTTTTTGCGACTGAAAGGAATGTGAAATGTTCTCGCTTTATCTAGTGCTGATTTTCAAAACCTTCATGATCGATCCTAGATTCGCTTGTAAATACAAATCAGAAATAATTTTCTGCGAGCGCTCACTGAATACTTCCCAGCGTAACCAATCGAACTTTCGGTAATCGAACTCAATCGAACTTCAATCGTTCGATTGATTTGGATTGGGTTCGGCAATCGAATATAATCGAGCTTATCCAGACGTTTTGCCAATCGAACACAATCGAACGTTCCAAAATCGAACAGTTCTTTAATCGAACAAAATCGGACTCTAGGCCAATAGAGCTTTGTCCTTGGCCTGCGCTTTGTCATTCCAAACCGGTTTCATTTAGTTTCAAACAGTGCATTGCAGTCAAATACTCTATGTGTAGGCTTCTATTTCAACCACGTGTGTACCCAGCGTACACGGAAAAGATGTCGCAAGTGAAACTTAAAACTGTTCAGCCTAAAAGTATTTCAAAAGCCCATCCAGTATTGCAATCCGTTTCAATATTCTTCAATTTCAGTCCATCCGTACCTTCTTTTGCATTTGCTTTGTTACTGAAATGCTCCTTCACTATTTTAAGTGACCAATCTAGTGGCCATTTTGAAATGCTTAAATTTGTCTTAAATCCGTGACACAGATCCTTTAACACGTTCGAAACTTCTGCTACAACTTTAAGCTACAGAAATCACCGGTCAGGATAATCCCAGGTATATAAAGACAGTTTAGTTTGCTGTGCCGTTTAAGTTTGTTCAGTAAAAATAAAACAATAAAGGTTTAAGTTGACTGATTGAAAGGTGTTTATGTTTTTTTTTACACCTGGCTCACATAGGTATAAGAGGGAAATCTCTCTATTTTATAATTCGATATTTATGTCGTTTTACTACCGAAAGAAATCTGACTAATCGCGTCGATTAAGTTCCATTGGTTCGATTAAGTGCGGAAATCGAACTCGCGAGTTCGGTAATCGAACTCACCCAAAAGTTCCTGTTCGATTATGTTCGACTGCCGAACCAATCGAAAAACAATCGAACGATTGGAGTCCGATTGAGTTCGATTGATTTTTCGTTCGGATTGGTTCGATTGGTTACGCCGGGTATTTTGTGTAGCTCGCTGAATATTTTGCGGAGGCTCGCTTTAATACGAACACAAACATTCCTTGATTTCTTGGTCATTAAAAAGCCGCCAAAATGCTAAAATAATCGAAAGCTTTTTTACTGGCACAAAAAATCGAAAATAGCGAAGAAATTTCCGCAGCTTCAGGCTACAATTTATATTTTTACCAGTTGAACCGTTGACCTTTTGTCGCGCGTTCGTCCAGGGCGCGTGTTTGCTCTGATTGGCCAAAATCTGACAGTTCAGACTCCGTCACTTGCGCATGCTCGACAGAAATCTAGACAGTTGCTTGCAGTGGTTCCTCGTCCTCTAGTTCGCCGGCAACAACTGCTAGTAGGGTATATGTTGTGAGCAGAGGAAAATAAAAATCAAGCTGGTTTAAAAAAATTTGAAACCAAAAACCCAGACCAATCCAAAACATTAAAGCACAGCATAGCCGCTCTGAATAGTCGAAATTGTTAATTGTGTCAATAAATGGCATCATCATCATCATCATCGTCATCATCATCATCATCATCGTCCTCGCCACTGTCATTGTCATAATCAAAGGCGTAAAATAATCAGAATTTACCTGAAAAGGACTTTAAATTTGTCATGACTCACTTGTAGTGTGCCTTCGCACCCACCACGCCACTAAGGCAACAGTAATAACTAAAACAAGAGTTCCTCCTACTGCAGCACCCATAATGATCCATGAAGGATCGTCTAAAGCACATTGAAACAAAAGTGCTTAGAATTTTTTTCTAAGACCCGAAGTTGCCAGGTTGTATACAACTCAGGTATATTAAGGACTGGGTCTGCAAGTATCTGATCCAGAAAGTAATGGGGGTGGTCTATCTTCGAAAGGAAACGTGATAAGTATGAGACTTGGCCATGGCCTTTATCCTGTTGATATAGTATTTTTGACATTGACATTTCTATGGCAACACATTGCGTGACCAATTAAGGTTATACTTCCGGTTTCGTTCTTTAGGGCTTCTGCACACTAGGAAAAAATGCGTTTACCTGGCATTTCCAGTGATTGCGTTTCTACCTTTATGAGGTGCTTTCCAAATGTAACTGGAAAGGTGGTCTCCCTACCCTGGATGAGGGTCTTATGGCTGTTGCGTGACAGCAAAATCATCACATTTCAATGACCACGTGACCTGGACACGCCTTCCAGTTAATTTCGTGTAGAATTTAAAGCAAGCAAAACTATTAAGACGTCATTTTGTAAGTTAGGTTTGCAAAAGTTCTCCTGCATCTCGCCTAAAGAATAATATCGAAATTCAATACCTTAATTAATCACGTGATCCCTATTGTGACAGCTGTTTATCAAAATGAGCCTTCGTAACAAGTTTTATCTTTTTGCTTAATTTCGTGTCAACAGGTTGCATACTTACTGAGATAGACCACCCCCCTTCATATTTGAATGTACCTCAAATGACCCAGTCCTTAATATACCTGAGAATAAGATCATATTTTAAATAGCCTAATCAGTGTATATAATAATATTATATGTTGAAAATGTTGAAAAGCTAATAAGAGTTTTTTTTAAACTTGTTCTTCAGGGATTACAAAGTAAAGATGAACAAACTTAATTTATCATCGTGGTTGATTTTCAGTCTTTCACGTAAAAAAACCCGAAACTTTGAAGGCAGCGTAGTGAGTCACTCAATGAAATGTTAAATTGTTGTCATCAAATTAGCACTTTTTGTCGCAGTGATATCTAAAGGTGCGGTTTGTGAAGGGTAATGCATCAGTCAATTCCAGCTGCGCCCATCCCCCCCCCGGGCAACTGGAGGGCATTTGCGTGCCTTGTCAGTCCCGGGGGTGGGGCATTAGCAAATTTGGCACGGCCCGGGGGTCGGGCATTTGCCTACCCCCGGGCTTTTGACACTCATGTGGTTTCCGACTCGAAATCCAAACATGGAGGATTTTATCGCGGCAGATTGGATCGTCTGCTAAGACTGGACAAACTTGTGGAGGTTTTCTCGATTTTATGCATTTCTTCATTGCTCATCAAGGCACAACTATCACTTAAGATAGCGAGATCGGGAACGATCAACGTGAATCGACGTACGCATTCTTCTTAAGGATTTAAATAAAATTTAGTCGCGATGATTCTTAAATTCTAAACATGTGTATAGGAATCGTCGTTTTATACTTTTGCATATTATTAAAATATTCACAACAGATGACGTTACAACAGACTTTTATAATGTCAAGATTTCTGTTTACTAGCGAACTATTTAAAACAAAACATTAAAGTAACAATCAACTATCATGTAGTATTGTTGTCTGTGAAGTATTAAAATATCATCACTTGGCACTTATACTAACTTTATTAATATCGGATAGTGCCGTTACAAACAATAGAAGACGGAGAGGTAGGCCTACAGAAATGAAAAATCACACATAAAAATGCTGAAAGTGGTATTATTGTGCAATGAATGAAAACTGCTGCAGTGTTGATTGGGGACGTACGATTCCTGGGGCGGGGCATTTGCCCTCTTCCTTCGTCCACACCGCGGGGCATTTGGCAGCTAAAGGGTCCCCACCCACGGGAATTTGCCATCCGAGAGAAAAAAATGCTAATGCCCGGGGGTAAGCCCGGGGGGGGGGGCATGGGCGCAGCTAGAATTGACTGATGCATAACGAGCAGTATTTAAGTATAGTGAAAAGGCTTCTTCAATAGAAGCTACTAGAATGCGATAGCCCTCTTTCTGTGTCTCCCGCGCGGCCAAGACAGACACTTTGTTTAAAGGTCATAGATTATGAACAAAAACTAAGTCGTTATGGAGACCTAACAGAGTCCAAGCTGTTACAAACTGAAGCTTATTTCAAACCAGTACGTAGTTGTTCTGCCCTAGCTATGAACAGATGACTTTAAAACGTACCTGACGACGTTTTTCTTGCCTTGTTTTCTGGCCTGACACGTGTAGTAGGAGAGGAAGAGAAAGGTTTCCTAGAAGCTGCATGAACAAATTATAAGTGACTTTATGTTTCAAGTACATGTGCATATGATGTTATATGCACATGTTTCTCTTAACATTCATGAGAACTATCTAGGCACGATAAAAGTTTTACTGAAAGGTACGGAGTACATTAAACTGTATTCAGACAAGAGCCCATAAATAAGACTTACCTGAACTTGTAACTATAACTACGATAGGGAAGCTGGCAGAACCCTGGCTATTTGGCGCAGTACAAGTATAATTTCCACCATGACTATCATTCACGTTATGCAAACGGAGATGTTTTTCAGTTGTAACGACCTCGCCAGCTGCATTTGTCCAAACATACTGTGGTCTAGGGCTGCCATTTGCAGGACATGTGACATAGGCAGACTCCCCAGCAGTTACTGTCCGTGTTACTGTCTTTGGTTTCGTAATTTCAGGAGGACCTGAAGATAGAAAATAAACAAAAGTTAGGGTGTTTAAAAAGACGGATGACTGAAAGGTAAACTCAGTTTAGGACGCATAGAGCACTGGTGTCCCGGATGCCGCTTGGAAGTGCGTTCACCTTTATACTGACAACAAGGATTGATTTTCA
This sequence comes from Siderastrea siderea, assembly GCA_964030785.1. NCBI lineage: Eukaryota > Metazoa > Cnidaria > Anthozoa > Scleractinia > Rhizangiidae > Siderastrea > Siderastrea siderea. The sequence goes on from OZ034975.1 coordinate 40,122,811, forward strand.
AAACAATTTTTTGAGTTCTGTCCGATAGTATCACATACTACTGTGATATTTTTTCTCTGTGCAGTATAAGTCAACTGAAGAAGGTCTTACTTGGAAGGGCAATAGTGACATCCCTGATAGCAGGACTTCCAAAGCCATTATTAGCAGTACATCTGTAGGCTCCTTCATCCTGTTTTCCAGTGATGGTCAAAGGAAAGGTGACGCCATTGTTATCAGAGAGTCTTGTCCAGGTAATGTTTGGAGCTGGATAACCATCACCAGTACATTCTAATAACACCACATCACCCATACTCACTGTCCTATCCTCAGATATGTAAGTAATCTTTGGAGGAACTACAAAGTCAAAGCAACAAGAATCATCAACAAGAATAATAAATACAAATCAATACGTACATCATATATACATATTTAAATATACACCTGCACAGACAAATGGGACAAACAAACAAAAATACGTGAGAGATTTTTACACGCAACACAATTGCCCAGTACAAGTGACAATAAAAATGCACACGGGTGCATTTTTCCAAGGCAAGGAACGTTATTTAATTTATTTTCACCTGTAACCTCAATCCTTATGTTGTATGCCCAATCAGTGTCCGCCTAGTCAATCTTGCACTGGAATGTAGCATTCTCTCTTTCAGTCACGGTGTTTATTCTCAAAGTAGAAAACTCATTCGAACTATCGATACTGAACCGAGTTCGGTAACCATTCCTGTTATTTATTTTAGAACGTCTGCCAGTTACAATTCCTACAGTATCTTGCGAGTTGATGCCATTTTTAATGACAAAGGAGGTGAAATAGATGCTTTGACCAGGTAAGAGAGTGTAATTCCACCTGACGATAACATTGGTACTTCCATTTAGCACTTGAATAACAGCAGTTTGAATGTCAGCGGGATCACTTCCTCCGTTAGTTTGATTCCAAGCTGGAAGAGGGGCAGTCCACATAAATATGGCACCTGAAAGAAGGGTCAAATGTAAGCTACCACTTTCAATCTCTTAATCTTTAACACTAAGTACGTAAGGTACGACCATCACAAAGCAAATAAGGAGAATCACCATTCTCGACCAACATCAGTATGGAATACTTATAAGGGGAGACTCTGGTTTACAATCTTCTTTCACAGTAAAACATGAGACAGGGCCTTTAGGAGTCCGCTTAACCCTCTTTTTCTATCGTATAGTTTTTCTTATCTACGTTTGTTAACTTTCGTTCTAAACTATGCTTTTGCAGTATTGTAACTATATTTAGGTTTACAACATATATTTTTCGGTGTCGTCATTTTCAACTGTATGGCTGCCGGCTTGGGATCCAATATGGCGGCATGTTAATTCAAAATAGCTGGTTCGAGACGTCATTGTGACGTCATAAAACGTCATAACTGACACGTCATAAGCCCAATCTGTTAAGGTATTAACGTGCTAAAACGTGCCAAGTCTCATTACAAAAGGTCTAATACTTTTCGACATCTATCGGGGGGAACCCCCAGGCTCAGAAACTCAAACAAAGCCCAGGCAAAATAGGGTTAATTTATCTTGCAAGTGGTCTGAAAGCCACCAAACGTTTGGTCAGGCTTAGCCTGACGAAATGAACGCTCGTTTAATATTCGTTCTCTTAGGCCGCCATTAATTTTGGATGCAAATAAAAAATAAACCCATCGTCCTCTCAACTGGAATCTTTTTTTGGCTCGCCCCAACCCACTGTCAGTTTCATCATCCAAGATGGCTGCATATCGGATTATTCATCGCTCGCCCAGCAAAATACGCCTGCTCTGCAGGCTAGGTCAAGCTTAGGTGGTTTCCATTGTAGCAGAACAGAATTGTTGTCAGACCACTTGCAAGATGAATTTAATGTCTCCATTCATTACTGCACTACTTTGTTTTTGTTCGTTTCCTTTTTTGTCCAAAGTGGTTTAAATTGAGTCGTGTCATTCGTTGAGCCTAGTTTACACGCTACGATTAGTCGGCTGTATTTGCCTGCCCGACAACATCGGGCGCGACTCGTAGGCGTAATTTGCCACCGGATTCATAGCTGACTCGAATCGGCCCGATACAAAAAAGCTGTTGAAGTGCAGCAGATTTTTCTCATGTCGGGCCGACATTCTTTAAAAAGCCGCCATTCATAGAATCGGCTGTCCGATACTGCGTGGCCGACAAATTGGGCCGACCCGCAGACGACAGATTGTAAGGTGTAAACACAGTGCTTCGATAATGACGAGGCAACAAATAGTAGCGTGTAAACCGGTCTTGATTTTCTAGCAAATGAAAACCAGCAAACCTAACACTGCGTATTATATAAATTTATTTTAGAAAATAGACAGATATTCATTCTTATTCAGGCTCAACTAACAACAGCAAGAGTATCTAATAAGAGGCGATTCTGGTTTAGAATATTCCTTCACAGTGAGGAAACGATATTAATGTGGTGACTGGCAGAGAAAGGGTTTTTGGGATACAGTTAACCCAATAAGATGCCACCATGTGCTGTTCTCCATACGACGGTCAGCAGGAAAGCTAGTATAGCACCCACAGATTACCTACATATGCCTTAACGTAATATAATCATGCACAGATGTTTTCCTTTCCTACTAGCAATATCTATTTCGTAAAAAAATTGCACTGACGTCTATGAAACGTTCTGCTTCCATTAACAGAATGATCGCCAGGTGCGTTCCTGGCCATTTTTTACCTGTTAGCCAGGATGCACAAGATGAAAAAAAATGTTTAATATATATATTTTATTAGACGGTATAGTGTGTAGTATCGTGGGATATTTTTACGAGTCGCGCCGTATTTTGGCGAGCCCGTAGGGCGAGTCAAAATACAAGAGACGAGTAAAAATATCCCACGATACCACACACTAAACCGTCTAATAAGGGATTTATTATTCAACTTAGTTACAAAATGGAAAAGTGGTTTATAAACTGCCTGAGTTGCGTGACAAACTAACGTGACTTCTGAGCAGCGAGTGAGCGCGCCAGCGGAGTCAGGTTTCGCGCGCTTGACGTGAGGTTGTTGTTGATTGGTCAAAAACGAAAACTTGTCAAACCTGTGTCAATCGAGCGAAGCGTCGGGATTTTATTTCAAACTTGCAAGGAAAACAAAGATAGAACAAGGCAAAACTGAATTATTTTTGGGTTTACAGTTAGATAAACAACAATGTTCTTGGTCACCGAGTAAAACCACGAAAAGAAAGAACTCGACAGAAAAAACAGAACTTGAAAGTCAAGTCAAACAAAGTTAAACAGCACTTCAAGCTAAGTCATCTTCGTCCGAATCACTAACCATGGGTCGTTTTGGAAGAGATAGCGGTGAAGATTTCTGACCGACAACAATTGTGCATTTGTTGAAGACAGCTCCTGAGAAATGATGGGTTCCGTTTCCTTACTTTGACAAACAAATGACATAAAAGGTTGTTAAGTTCCTCGGCGAGAATTTCTTCATTGGCCCTTGTTTCTTTAACGGACTTGAGGTCAGTTTTTGTATTTTCTGTTGTATTTTAATACGTTTCGATTTTCTTCAATAAATAAAGAAATTTCACTGTCGTCTAGGTCATTGCTTGTCTCTAGGATCTCGTTTTCGTTAAAAACCTCAAAATTTGGTAAGCATTCATTGTTTTCTTCCGGAAAAACGAGCGTTTCGGCCATTTTTTTATCGTTCACCTTGTAAGCCTAAAAGCCTGACGTGGCATTTGTAGAAAACCTGTCAAACCGGTCTTCTGGAGTACAAATACCGTGGGATATTTGTACTCGTTTGGGGTGTTATTTGTACTCTACTGAATGCAGTTGAATAATAAAGCATAATACTGATTACAGGTACATGAATTGATACAAGCTTTGTGACCTGCAAGTTTCGCATTTGCAGTATGGGAAGCAGTCTAGTCTACCGACTTAAACTTGGACCAAGGCAACATAAGGAAAGTTTAATGTTATTATCAAGTTTTTTTTTTAAACCCTACAGGCGAAATATGACTCCTATAGGCACTTAATAGGAACTTATCTCGCTTCTGGGTTTAAAAGTAGTAGGACTATTTCAGTATGACTAACAAATAGTGCAGAGCACTAGTCAAAATAGAACCAACAGTTTCATCTAGAATCTAGATCAAGAATAGACATCGCGTTATTGTCATTATTGTAGCTGATTACGAATTTTGAACATCATGCTACATTTAACAATACTTTCAGTCCGCACGCCAGATTTACACAGTTGTACGGATTGGCTATGGTTTAGTGCTGTACCATGAAATAGTTACGAGATGGAATTTCAAAGTGAAACGTGACGTGTATAAACAAGATCATAGTACACTAGCTCGCTAAAATGCAGGGTCAATGCCAACCTTACGTTTCAGTTGTAAATGTTCAATCGGCGCAGCTTCTTAGCACAAACCTCCTGGACGACTTAAGACTAGACAGCCTGTCAGCTTGCATGGTAGACCGCATATAGGTCTTAACCCACTCCGCATAGTACTAAAAGAACACTCAGGGGTTGCTGTCGACATGGGCATTGTGACAAGGATGGTGAGGATGGCCGTAACGTAAGGATACAGTTCTTTATTGGTGCCGCAAAGCGTATGCTGCAGAGTGGTTGGTTTGTCTTCTGGGTCAACGTGTGCCCACTTTGCTTTCCATCGCACAATCTCACCTTCAAACAAGGCTCTCTCCGTTAAGTCGGGTTCATCAGTATGTGTTGAAAATCTTGTCTGTCGTGTCGAGAATAACAAACGGTGCGAGCCACAAGAATCCACCAGTTATCAGAAAATTGATCAGATATGACCTCGAGATCAAAGCCTTAAAAATGCAACGCCGAAGTTGTAACGGCTCAATTCATTCACCATTTAAGAACCCTCCAAACTAAATTCACTACAAAACCCCAAGAAGCAAAATTGGTCAAAAGACCGAAATAAGGTGTGGCGTACAAAGATGTGAAGTAGGAGTCGTGCAGGCCTTCCAAACCCATTTTATATCCGGGAAAGATAATTACAAAAAGAAACTCGATTTCGCGGAATTCTGAGCCTGACAGTGAGTGTGAGGTATTACGACAGCTACCACGAATTTTCAATCCCTAGCTCTTTGTTGACTTTTGTGACGGACTTCACTTGACACTCTTGACAAAACCTGTTGGAAGTTTTCATAGTGCAATAACCCGCGGGCCCATATAGATTTTTGAGAAATTTCAATAAAAAACTTGTAAGCCAGTGCTTACCTGGCTTATAGGTAGGTACGCGCCTGATCGCGTTAATGCAGTGAAGAATAAAAGAAAATGTTTGCTTGGAAGTATAGAAAAAGTCAAGAACCATTTTTCCTTCCAGGTCGTAGCTGTGAGCGACAACCGTTAGTCTATGAGTATTTTTTCCTGTTCAGTATAATAGTGGTTATAAATATCAATCTTGGAGAAACAATAAAACAAACCCAGTTTTTCGAGAATCGTGCGTCTAGCCATCCAAATATCAACAGCAACATTGCAGTGACTGTGGATTCTGCTATCAAATAAATCTTGTTTACTGTACCTAATTACACCTACCCACCATTTTTTACACATCATGGCTATAATGGGATCACCTTGTATGCATATAGAAAATAGACAGACACGTTGTCTCGGAAACATCGGAACAGGAAAACAATACTTTTTTTGGAAATTTTGGGCACCCGCCCTTCCGACTGAAAGTTGCCAACTGAAGACCTTTAGTTTTCAAGTCCCGTGGCTACCTAGATAAGTTTATTCTAACAAAAGATGGAATATTCAACATGTCGCGAGCGTGGGAAAAAGAAAAACCTACTTTTCAAAAGATTTTATTTTGCATTTTTAATTCTGGTATGCTGTTGCTATATAATAACTAAAATATCCCCAAGAGAAACCGTAATAAGCTTTCTGGAGCTCAGAACGATCATTGATGTACTAGAAAAGGAACAGAACACCTGAGTCCCCGACGGCAATCGAACCCATGACCTTCCGTACACCGGTCGGACGTTCCGCTAACCACTGAGCTACTGGGAGACTCGTGGCGAGCATAGGTCATAATTACTGAGTTCGTGGTGACACGCGTCCTGCATACTGCTAGGATCAGCAATGTCGAAGTACCCTATAGGTGGTAAATAAAGAAAGATGGTGAATTTTAAGCTCGGAGAAGAAATAAGAAAGAATGAATGTTCAACATGTCGCGAGCGTGGGACAAAGAAAAACCTACTTTTCAAAAGATTTTATTTTGCATTTTTAATTCTGGTATGCTGTTGCTATATAATAACTAAAATATCCCCAAGAGAAACCGTAATAAGCTTTCTGGAGCTCAGAACGATATTGATGTACTAGAAAAGAAACAGAACACCTCCATAGTGTAAACTCAGCCATTAACGTTTAGTACTGGAAAGATGTAACCGTTACATACACGGTGTTCGCCTGTGAAAAAAAGCTGCCGCTGCCCAGCGGTACGTAGCTTTATGGAAAGCAATTTTATTGGACGTTTTCCAGCCATTTATTTCTTAAAACATTCAATGAAAAACGAGAAACAAGCAGGTAAACACGGAAATGTAGCTCTTCAAGGTATCTTGCTGTTACACCATTAATTAGCTTGGTAAATTTAAAGAGAAAAAAGAAATAGAAAACTCACCTGCTTTATGACAGAAATGAAAAATTCAAGCAGTAACAACATAAAGTACGCGATCGACGACATGATTGCAATGATAACCACTGAGACAAAGTATCTGTAAAATCGGAAACAATCTGTTTGAAGAATGATGCCCAATGAAAAGAACTTTACACGAAACCAAGGGATCAGTCTAATCTATCGAAAATTTGCATGAATAAAAGTTACCTTACATGAAGTTAACGAAAGTCGCTATGTCCATGAAAGGGTATTGAAAACTGGCTTCCATATTTGTGTCTTCTTATTATTGTATGTTTCAAAAATCTTATGAATGGTGCTGAATTTTATTCTACTGATAACAACGGCAAAATGGTGTTGGAAAACAGTTTCGTGTAAGTTAACATAAATCTTAATCGCCCTGTGACTAAACTCAAGGGATAAAAATAATATATTGTTGGTTCTAAAATTATGAACAGAGAATATTTTTAAAGGATTTGACTCCTCCCGTATCGATGAGCAAACCGACCTAGGGAAAATAACCTAACAACATTTTTCTTTCAAAAACAAAAAAGTAAATAGTTAGCTTTGAAAAGAGAATAATAATAATAAATACATCTCTTACGAACGCAACACCATATATAAGCTTCTTGGACTAAAACGGAACACGTAATTAGTCAAGGGTTCCCAAAAACAACCATTTTGTGACTAAATAAAGCTTCATTTTTGCCACAATATCCTAATAAAGAAAAAACGTAGTGGCTGTAAAATATAAAGATGATACCCAAACAAGGGTCACGTATCAAAGATAATACCAGGGTAAATACATAAGTTCAGATTCCGCTTTCGGCAAAAACATACTATTTAGAGAAATTCCTAAATAGGTGAATGATATGTCTCATCTATAATCATCAATTTACTGGTCAAGCGTCTTTACTGACATCTTTTTTTTTCTTACGCTTCATTGCTCGTTATTTATCCTGAAGTTTTTTTGAATTGCGCAAACATGCCAATAAAGACAGTATTTAACTTTCGTTTTCTTTGTTATTTTAAAAATCGGTTACTTTCATTCAAAAGAAGAAGAAGCGAAGAAGAAGAAAAGAGAAGAAGAAGAAGAAGAAGAAGAAGAAGAAGAAGAAGACGAAGAAGAAGAAGAAGAAGAAGAAGAAGAAGAAGAAGAAGAAGAAGACGAAGAAGACGAATAAGACGAAGAAGAAGAAGAAGAAGAAGAAGAAGAAGAAGAAGAAGAAGAAGAAGAAGCTGATCGTTTCCCAAAATTTCTGTTCCTTCTTGGCTTCTCCTTAAAACTGTAAGTAATCAATAAGTAAAAGATAAGGAAAAAAGGGTTATGAAATAAAGTCACATCTCGTAAAATCTGTGTTATCCTTCCCTTCTCCTGTTATTTTAAAATAATGTAAAAGAGAAGTAAAATAGGATAATATATTCTCGTTTCCGACTTTTCCGTGATGGCCTTCCTTTCCGCTCTCTTTTTAAAAGTCTTTCACAAGGGAGAACTTGCAGTGTTTGACATTCAAGAATGGATTATATTTCACAGCCAAAAGTTTATTCTGGAAGACGGTAAGAAGGGTTATCACGGAGAAGACGGAAACAAGAATACATTACCTTCTATTACTTCTCTTTCTTACTGTAAGTACTTATAAGAACATATATAATGTAATTCATTACTTACAGTAACAAAGAGAAGTAAAATAGGATAATATATTCTCGTTTCCGACTTTTCCGTGATGGCCTTCCTTTCCGCTCTCTTTTTAAAAGTCTTTCACAAGGGAGAACTTGCAGTGTTTGAAATTCAAGAATGGATTATATTTCACAGCCAAAAGTTTATTCTGGAAGACGGTAAGAAGGGTTATCACGGAGAAGACGGAAACAAGAATACATTACCTTCTATTACTTCTCTTTCTTACTGTAAGTACTTATAAGAATATATATAATGTTATTCGTTACTTACAGTAACAAAGAGAAGTAAAATAGGATAATATATTCTCGTTTCCGACTTTTCCGTGATGGCCTTCCTTTCCGCTCTCTTTTTAAAAGTCTTTCATAAGGGAGAACTTGCAGTGTTTGAAATTCAAGAATGGATTATGTTTCACAGCCAAAAGTTTATTCTGGAAGACGGTAAGAAGGGTTATCACGGAGAAGACGGAAACAAGAAGACATTATCTTCTATTACTTCTCTTTCTTACTGTAAGTACTTATAAGAACATATATAATGTAATTCATTACTTACAGTAACAAAGAGAAGTAAAATAGGATAATATATTCTCGTTTCCGACTTTTCCGTGATGGCCTTCCTTTCCGCTCTCTTTTTAAAAGTCTTTCACAAGGGAGAACTTACAGTGTTTGACATTCAAGAATGGATTATATTTCACAGCCAAAAGTTTTTTCTGGAAGACGGTAAGAAGGGTTATCACGGAGAAGACGGAAACAAGAATACATTACCTTCTATTACTTCTCTTTCTTACTGTAAGTATTTATAAGAATATATACAATGTAATTCATTACTTACAGTAACAAAGAGAAGTAAAATAGGATAATATATTCTCGTTTCCGTCTTTACCGTGATGGCCGTCCTCTCCGCTCTCATTTTATTAGTCTTTCACAAGGGAGAACTTGCAGTGTTTGACATTCAAGAATGGATTATATTTCACAGCCAAAAGTTTATTCTGGAAGACGGTAAGAAGGGTTATCACGGAGAAGGCGGAAACAAGAATACATTATCTTGTATTACAGTGCAGGATTACTGAAATGAATTTTGTTGCTCAGGCAGAAGTTGGCAGAGGGAAACGATGAATATCACGGAAAAGTCGTAAGCAAGAGTAATTTATTCTCTTTGTTTTTTTCCAATTCGCTTCTCCTTGTTATTACAAGCGATAAAAAGGAAAACATCTTTACCAGATAATTTCTAGTAAGCGGAGAGGAAGGAAATGTGACAGAATAAAGTGAAGTTTTAGCAAGATCAAAGACTAAAAACAAAAAGAGAAAATCCAGCTGTAATCGGTGATTTTGCTTTTCAAGATAGTATCTGTTTTATTCATGAATTTGCAAATGCATTTTAGACCTTTTAACACCAAGAAAACACCATTCTAATAAAACGGGGGATAAATTAGGCCACCATTCAGTATTTGTAACCCATAGAACAAGTGATGTTCGTTACGCAAAAGCAGCGTTTAGTCAAATTAGCACCGTTCATCTGATTATGCGACAAAATAACAACTTTGAAATTCCCAAAATGCTGAATGCATGTGTTTGCCTGTGATGTGCCATTCCTTTGATCTTACAAATAACTTGAAGCTGATCACAGCCATGAAATCCAACTGCAGTTTTGAGTAGTCCAGTATTGTGTAGAAAACCATACAGTTCATTTGACATTAGCAGCTTGTAGCCAAATTAGCACTTACTTCAGAGTTACAGTGTTAAAATGTAGAACCATATTTCTCAATGTGGTGATAGAATATGTTTGTCCGTCCGAATTGCTCCGTGTTGTGTTACAAAGTTGAACGCAGCAATCAGTACATTATTATTTGGGAAACGATAGGTGCATTGACGGTCATTAAGCAGCAGCAGTTTCTACTCCAATTAGCACCTCACGCGAAGATTTTGCAACCAGAGGAGTGTTTAAATGTAGCAGTGCCTTCCTAAGATGGTGAAGGTATGTGCTTTTCTGTCAAATTTATTCCTTCTGATTTCACAACTATCTTATCGCATAATTATTAAAGAGCCACTTCTCAAACTATTTTGATTCATTTTTATCAGATCCGCAAAGATGTTGCGGGCCAAACAGCCTTGCAGACAGTTGAACAGTGAGGCCATAAAGGGAAATGCCTTGTGTTTCATGGGTCCTGTTGTATCTGGAAAATGCAGCATTATAAGTGCTAAATGTGTATGCGACGTCAAGGAAAGGGATCTCAAGAAGTCTTGGGATAAGATCTGCGCAAGGCGAGATGCTTGCGACACGGCCATTTCAGGTTGGTATTGTCAAAACGTGACTCTTTACTGTTTTCAAGCTACCAAAAGCGTGGTTTAAAAGTTTTTACATGAAGAATTATTTTTGCTCTTCCTTTTCAGAAATTGTAGATGCTGCATTTTTCTTCAGTGCAATAAGCACGCAGGAGAAGAGTAAGGCTAAAGTGAATGAAGAACATGAAGAAGAGAGTGATGAGAGTGACGAATCGACATCCAGCCAAGTTCCAACCAGCACAACTCAACAATGGATCGATGGAAATCCTGCAGTTGTGAACAAATCACTTTATCCCGCTATATCTTACTGGCTCGCTTTGACGACGCCTAACGGTGCTCCAGCAAACCCCATTACAGTACACAAAAAGTTGTTGAAACATGGTGTGAGTGTCACAGCCAACAAGGTAAAGAATCATGTTATTTCATTTATGAATGTCAAAATAGATTTCGTTGAAGGTTACTGAAGAGTTTTGCAGTTGTCCTTGAACAAAAACATCATATGCAGTAAGTTTCAAACGAACCGAAACAAACTAAATGCCATTTGAAACCTAAGATTACAGGTGACACTCGGGCACATTTTACAATTATTCTGGTTTGGTAATTGTATTTGTATTGTCCGAATAAAAATCAGGGGCTTTGCTTTCATCAATTCCAATGTAACAGCACTTTCTGAATGCGTTAAATAAAATCTACAGGCCCAAAAATGATACTGGAAATGAAAGAAAAGAAAAAAAACAGGCCAGGCTTGAACCAGTATCCCAATTGCAATACATATATATGCGTTGTAACTGTATTCTCTAATGGCGAATATTTGTTTTCACAGGTTACGTTTACAGAAGGTAAAGAATGTGAGGCTATGAAAGAACTCTACAAGGTTCTCAAAGACCACAAGAATTCCTTCATGGAAGAGCTGGTACAATCTTCCTACAGGCAGAGTTTCGGAAGGAGCTTCGAAGTGTAGTCGGCGAGGAAATACCGTCATCGCAGGAGCTAGATGAATGTGGTTCCGTAAACGTGGTCCGAGTGACTCTGGTTAACTCACGTTTCCAGTCCTCTTTGGCAACGGCAACAGACAAACTCATCGGAGCAGGGCTGCGAGTCGACAAATTTGGCTTTGATGCAGCTGGTGTAAGCAGCGAATCCTCAAGTTCATCACTCGAGGAGACCAGTGGGGATAAGATGCTATCAGACAAGTTGACGGTTTTAATAAACGATATATCGATCGCAATGAATAGGCTAGGATACGCCAGCTATCGTGGAACAGTTTACAAAAAAGAGGCGCGCTCGAAGTTCACCTATGCTTACAAATGCGATGCCGCGGCGTTCAACACCATGGCAACAAACGAGTTTTTCAAGGCCAGACTGGTTCGAGAGATGAGGAACGTCATAGGACTTCTGTCAGACCCGTTCTGCGAACTGTTTGCGCCGTTGACCATCAACCATGATCTAATCGAGGTGAACGATGGCTGGTGTTGGTCTATAAAGAGGCGATCCTTCCTTGAAAATGCCATTCAAGATCACCAAATTGGTAAGGTGTCGCCAAGAGCGTTCTGCCCTTATGATCCAGCAAGAGATCCCGATCCAAAGTACTTCAAAGAAGTTCTGGAAAACAGTCTCGGAGAGCAGGACCTAAGGAACTTCTGCGACGATTTCCTAAAACTGCTGAGCTATAATCAGAAACGTCACAAGGATAAAGTTCCCTGCTTAGTGGGTGACGCAAACAGCGGAAAAACCAGTTTGTTCTTTCCAATTCTCGGTCTTATCCATCACGGGAATGTAGCCACTGTTACGAAACAACGCGCCTTTAACAAGTCAATGATAACACCATACACAGAGGTGATATTCATTGATGAGGCCACAGAAAAGACACTTGACATGGACGATTGGAAGATTTTAACCCAAGGAGGCTACGCCGCACATGACGTCAAGTACCGAAACGCAAGGGCTTTCATAAATCGGTGCCCGATGTTGATAACCTCGCAGCGAAAGCTTGACTTTGGTCCAGCCGACCAGCCCGCTATGGACAGAAGGTTGAGGACTTATACCTTTCGAAGCCTACCACAGCCGAAAAAGAGAGCCTCTGCGTGGATGAAAAAACACGCAATGGATTGTGTCATTTGGGCCACGCAGATGGCTAAGGCACTGGAAGAAGATGAAGAGTCGGCAGACGAAGAAGAAACCAGCGCTAGTGAAGACGAACTCACTGCTGCCGAGGATGTTCTTTTGGAGGAGGAGAAGGGAGCGATAAGAGCTCTGTCGCTGCCTGCACTCTTGACTCAGGATGCACCGGCCGACGAGGGTGAGGAGGCACTAACTGACGACACACACCCCGACGACACGGACAGCTCCCCGGAAGACGATCGAGTGAAGGAGTTGCAAAATCTTATCGAGCAGTCGCACCCTGGTACTCTGCGCCGAAGACAACTAGAGCAGATGCTGAAAATGGAGCAGAGAAGAAGAAACGAAGAAGAGCGGTTGCAACAAGAGCAGCACGGAAGGAGGCAAGCTCTTTTCCGACGCAGGGGCGTTTCGAGCCAGAACGCAAGACTGCTCCCCATCAACCCAGACGAGCCCATTCCAAGTCCAATTGTCCGAGACATTCAGAGGCACGAACGTGTTCAGAAGGCGGCCGAGGAGGAGCTGCGTCGTGAAAAGGCGCGTTTAGCCTACGCGGGAAATTGGCTTAGGTCTACAGAGAAGGACCTGAAGGAATGTGTTGAGAAATGTAACGCGGCTCTGGATCCGTCTCTCCTCAAGAACCTGCGAGCCTATAAAGAGATTTTGTGCGAGAAGCTCAAGCTACACCATCGCAACCTCGTCACATTGAACACTAAGGAGGCAGTGGAGGAGCGGAGAAGGGTATGCATAGAGCTTGGAATTCTTCGCGAGGAAGACCAGCACCTAGTCAAAAGCGTTGCAGAGCCCCTGCCGACTGAGGCACAAACTCCACCAGAACTGGAAGACGACAACGCCGAAGAAGAACTCTTCATAACTCCTCAGTCAACCAGCTGCAATCCCTCACCCGCGAGGAAAAAGAGGCCGACGAGAGGTGGTCTTCCCCGAAGTCAGCCGGTTGCCAAGAAACCGAAGAACACCCTCTTTAACTACTACCAGAGTCAGAAATGAATTTAAAGTTGTAGTGTTAGTAGCAGTAGTACAAATAGTAGAAGAAGTTAGCCTAAAAGGTACACGATCACGATGTCAATCGAAACGAAAGGTTTTGGTTTTTGCAAGTCTATAATAAAGATTTCCTGTTGAGTTATGCTGTCTGTGATTTAAGTCACAATCTCGAGACTCCAACATACAGCGTGTACTCTAAAGCAATTATTTTTACATTTTTACATGAATTTGAGCTCGGCCCTTTTCTTTAAAGAGTCTGCCATTCTTCCCTCTTGAAATTTGAATTCGGAATCTCTCAAGATGGCAGTCCACTGTCCAAATCCGTGTTTATCTATCCCTTCTTTTAGAAATTGGTCCTCGTCGGTCGTAAATTTTAAGACCCGACGATGGCTCCGTTGAATGCGCAAGGGTGTAGTTGAGGCGACAACCTTTTTGGGAGGCGTGATTGTTCTTTCTGCAGTTTCAACTGATGGCGACGAGCTTGAAGTTGAACAGCCAAACCTCGTGTGGACTTCCTTGTCCACTTCCGATCCCTTGGTACCTTGTAGTTTTTGTAGACACTCGTGGGCCATCGCAGCAACTTCGCGCGACCTCTGCTTTTGATAGTGAACTTTGGCGACGGCTGAACTGTGTTTTTGGTCTTCGGACAAAATCCTTTGTTCTTTACTAGTGAGCTGATTAAGGCTTTCCGTTTCGACAATTTGACGATAGCGCGTCGGATGAATGTACTTTCCGATTGCATCAAAGACAAGTTTACTCATGACGTCGCCCAATTTGCTGTGTTGGCCTCCAGTTTTCGTGACCAGAACGAACTCGCACTGGGGTTTTAGCAATGGCCTTACGAAATTGATGTAACTATCGAGCACCTGCATGCTTGCATCGGTCAAAATTAAGGAGTCAAACCCATACTTGCTAGCGGTCTTGAACTTTTTCTGGTCAATGAATCCCCCGTTCTCCTTCGCTGTTCTGACCATGTCCACGGTCAAGTACTGATAAGTCATAGGGCGAGACCCCTTTACCTTGATGAACAAATACACCGCGACAAATTTCGTGGCAAATGTCAAGTCCGAAGGACTAACTTGACCTGGAATAGTTTTGCACGTCTTCACAGTGTTCTCGTAACGAGGCAAATGAAATGTCACTACTTCTAACAGTTCTTCCATGGTTGCCCAGTGCCCCCTAGCATCCAAAGTTTCAATGTCTAGATCTTGTGTCCACTGCAGTCTCATCATCTTTGCCACCGTCTTGCGCGCTCGTTCAAGGTACAACTCCGTCGAGGACAAATTTCGAAGAACTGCGTCTGATGCGCCGTTTATTTTTCTGAAGTCGATTAATTCGGAGATCGCATCAATGTAGCCCAATCGGCCACCGTGTCCGAGTTTGCATTCATCTTGCAAGTAGTCGATAAACTTGAACAACAGACTATGAGAACACAGGCTAAAGTCCAGCACTTCAAAACTCAATTCCTCTTCATCTTCGCAGCAAAATTTGAGAAATTTAAAGCATCTCTTGGCTATCTGCTGAGCTGCACGATCTTTCTTGCAACCCCCACCACTTCCAGTCAACCATTTCGTGAATAACTCGCCAATTTGGCTGGAAACTGAAAACGAAGGCATTACCCTGGCAGTTTGTTTTGTGATTTCCCCCGATGTATCATCATCGGCAAGTTCTTTGGTACTTGAAACGTCGGGTTTTTCGTCAAAGAAAAAGAACCAACTGTGCTTGGTGTTCACATGTTTCCTGCAGCCACGTTGACTTTTAAATCCATCGTGATCACACGTTTGTATTGGACAGTGATACAAGCTATCTGTTTCTTCTTTTTCCAAATGAAGCCGTTTTGGTTTTGGTGATGAGCCATCAATCTTCGACCAGTCAACCTTACCCTTCTTGTTCATGTCGGACATCAGAGTGATTCACACAATTTGTTCCACTTGCATAAATAGTGAACCAAACACAAAGGCGACAAAAAAAAACAATGGCTGCATTGTGCAAGTTTAAACTTGCCCCAACCTGCCCCAACCTGCCCCAACTTGCCCCTGCTTGCTCAGGCATGTGTCTGCTTGCCACTGTTCATTATTCTTAAGTAAGCTTACAAATTTGAGGTGATATATGGCGTGGTGCGATTATATTCAACCTTGCCCGGGCAAGTTCATAAGGGCCTCGAAACGCTACACCGAATGTTTTTGCCAATTAAAGCGCGATAAAATCATAGATGGCAAGAAAAGAAGAATGCTTCTGTTGAACAAGATGTACAAAGGAACTGTCATTTCTAAATAGGAACCATTTTACATAAATAGGAACTAATGGTTAGGAACAAACTGTTCCACGTGCCAATAAAAAGGAACATTTCGTTCAAAACGGAACCTGTTAATGGGAACAATTGTTCCTCAAGTGAATAAAAAGGAACCAATTTTTCAAAGCAGGAACAATGTTAGAAAGGAACAAACGTTCCTTTACAAAAAAAGGCACGTAATTAATTGGGAACCAAAGTTCCTCGTGACAGCATAAAGGAACAGCCACTCTAAAAGGGAACGCATTGATAGGAACAAATTGTTCCTCAAGCGATTAAAAAGGACCAAAATGATAAAAGAGGAACAATACCATTGGGAACACCTGTTCCTAGGCCACTCATTTAGGAACAAAAAGTTCCTTTCAATGTCAAAAATTCGGAACAAAAGGTTCTTTTTAGCTTTAAATGAACACTTTGTTCCTATTTTTAACAGCAATTTGTTCCTTTTGATGCTAAAAGGACCACTCCAAAGAGGAACAATCATCTCTTAATCGGAACGTTCCCAAAGCAAAAATGGGAACAGTGCTCAAAAATAAAAGTAAGTTAAAAAGCCACTTAAAGGATGAATAAAATATGCCAAAGCATCTTATGACTCTCTATACTGAACAGATACAACACCCAAAATTTGATTGATAAAATCATGCTAGAACATGTTCAAATTTGGAAGTAAAAATTTTGGGAAACGTATAAGATCATTTCCCAAGTGTCCTCGTTCCCTTTTGTTAAACTCGTTCTCTTAAAAAGCCTTTTGGATTGTGTTATTAAGAATTGATTCAAAGGAAGGAAATGACAAGCATAAACTTTTAGCCACGTTTTAGTTTTATTTGACTTTGAATGCGGGTTAAGTTAAAATATTACGTCAACAAACTGGAAACGGGAAACGGGGCTTAGAGTGTTTCTTAATTGGAATATAGTTCAAGGCCACACAAGGAACATTTCCAGTAAATCCGTGAAATCTGTAAAATACACACCCCGAAGGAAATATTGTTCATGATCTGATGTGGTCTCACCAGAAACTGAATATGTAATAAAAATACATGGATTTACTTCCTCATCAAAGGGTGGTTTTTACGGTTTTTACGCATTTCACGGAAAATTGAATATATAATGAATCAACGTCAATTTTCTTTCTCATCGAAGGGTGCATGATAAGGATTGTACGGAACTCCCGGAAAATTGAATATATAATAAAGTAACGCCGATTTTCTTTCTCATCGAAGGGTGGATGATAAGGATTGTACAGAACTCACGGAAAATTGAATATATAATGACGATGCATCTATTTTCTTTTTCATAGATGGGTGTATTTCACGGATTTTAAGGATTTTGAGGAAAATTTACTCTAAAAAGAAATAAAAATAAACTAATAAAAAATAAAAAATAATAAAAATAAAAATAAAGAAAATAAAAGATAAAAAATGAAAAAGTAAAAAAGATTAAAAAGAGAGAAAAAGTAAAGCATATTATTTCTTCATTTTTATCTTTTCTTCTTACTTATTTTAATTTTATTATTTTTATTTGTTTATTTTTTATTTTATGTTTTTTATTATTTCTTTTTAGAAAAAAATTTCCGCCAAATCCTTAAATTCTGTGAAATACACCCTACGATGAGAAAGAAAATAGATTCATCGTCATTATATATTCAGTTCCGTACAATCCTTATCATCCACCCTTCGATGAGAAAGAAAATCGGCGTTACTTTATTATATATTCAATTTTCCGGGAGTTCCGCACAATCCTTATCATCCACCCTTCGATGAGAAAGAAAATCGACGTTGATTCATTATATATTCAATTTTCCGTGAAATGCGTAAAAACCGTAAAAACCACCCTTTGATGAGAAAGTAAATCCATGTAACTTTATTGCGTATTCAGTTTCTGGTGAGACCACATCAGATCATGAGTAATATTCCCTTCGGGGTGTGTATTTTACGGATTTCACGGATTTCACGTAATCGTGTATGCTTCGTTAATATGTAATAGCCGCGTCAAATGCTCTATTTTCTCATAACTGCATGTCAAACACTACAGCTTCAACAAACGTAAAAGATACATTCTTTGATTACAACGTTTTAAAGCATACAACAGTATAATACCTTTCGTCGCACGCATACATTTGCACTTAAACATTCCCTCGCCCTGTTATTTATTCAAATCAAATTCACAAATTCGTCAGCTACAAAAGCGAAACACGGATTTGACCCAAGTTAGTGGAAAGATGATGCGAAAGCCGAATCATCCATGTCGCCAACTGAACAGCGAAAGAATCAAAGGCGCAGCTCTATGTTATCTTAGTCCAATCATTGTCAAAAAATGCAGCGTTGTTAGTGCTAGATGTGTTAGTAACAAACAGTAGTAGACCTAATACACCTCAGTGAATATTAAAGTAGTTTATTGAAATTATGTTAAATTAAATAAAGTGAATCTCTCAGTTGAGATGAGTGTGATGTCTGTTTTCTCAAAATGTTTTTGTTTTGTTAAGTAAGCGGCATTTTAAGTCCCGCTCTTTTCTTTAGGGAGTCTGCCGTTCTTCCGTCTTGAAAAGTGAAATCGGGATCTCTCAAAATGGCCGTCCACTGCCCAAACCCGCGCCGATCGATTCCCTTCTTGAGAAAATCGTCCTCGTCTGCCGTGAATTTCAACACCCGACGATAATTTCTTTGAACTCGCAATTGGTTTGTGGGCGGGGAATCCTTTTCTTTAGGGGGCGCGCTCTTTGTTTCTGCTGTTTCGACTGGAGCTGCAAGACTTGAAGTTGAGCCGCTAAACCTCGTTTGCACTTCCCTATCCACCTCCGAGCCTTTCGTGCCTTGTAGCTTTTGTAGACACTCGTGAGCTTTGACAGCAGCTTCGCGCGATCTTTGCTTTTGATAGTGAACTTTTGCAACGGCAGAACTGTGTTTTTGGTCTTCTAACAAAATTTGTTGCTCCTTGCTTGTGAGCAGATTGGGGCTTTGCGTCTCGACAATTTGACGATAGCGCGTCGGATGAATGAACTTTCCGATTGCATCAAACACTAGTTTACTCATGACGTCGCCCAATTTGCTGTGCTGGCCTCCATTTCTCGTGACCAGAACGAACTCGCACTGGGGTTTTAGCAATGGCCTTACGAAATTTATGTAGCTATCGAGCACCTGCATGCTTGCATCGGTCAGAATTAAGGAGTCAAATCCATATTTGTTAGCAGTCTTGAACTTTTTCTGGTCGATGAATCCCCCGTTCTCCTTAGCTGCTCTGACCATGTCCACTCATAATTCATAGGCCGAGATCCCTTCACCTTGATGAACAAATACACTGCGACAAATTTCGTGGCAAATGTTAAGTCCGAAGGATTAACTTGACCTGGAATAGTTTTGCACGTCTTCACAGTGTTCTCGTAACGAGGCAAATGAAATGTCACCACTTCTAACAGTTCTTCCATGGTTGCCCAGTGCCCCCTAGCATCCAAAGTTCCAATGTCTAGATCTTGTGTCCACTGCAGTCTCATCATCTTTGCCACCGTCTTGCGCGTTCGTTTAAGGTACAACTCCGTTGAGGACAAATTTCGAAGAACTGTGTCTGATGCGCCGTTTATTTTTCTGAAGTCGATTAATTCGGAGATCGCATCAATGTAGCCCAATCGGCCACCGTGTCCGAGTTTGCATTCATCTTGCAAGTGGTCGATAAACTTGCACAACAGACTATGAGAGCACAGGCTAAAGTCCAGCACTTCAAAACTCAATTCCTCTTCATCTTCGCAGCAAAATTTGAGAAATTTAAAGCATCTCTTGGCTATCTGCTGAGCTGCGCGATCTTTCTTGCAACCCCCACCACTTCCAGTCAACCATTTCGTGAATAACTTGCCAATTTGGCTGGAAACTGAAAACGAAGGCATTACCCTGACAGTTTGTTTTGTGATTTCCCCCGATGTATCATCATCGGCAAGTTCTTTGGTACTTGAAACGTTGGGTTTTCCGTCAAAGAAAAAGAACCAACTGTGCTTGGTGTTCACATGTTTCCTGCAGCCACGTTGACTTTTAAATCCATCGTGATCACACGTTTGTATTGGACAGTGATACAAGCTATCTGTTTCTTCTTTTTCCAAATGAAGCCGTTTTGGTTTTGGTGATGAGCCATCAATTTTCGACCAGTCAACCTTACCCTTTTTGTTCATGTCGAACATCTGAGTGATTCACACAATTTGTTCCACTTACATAAATAGTGAACAAAACACAAAGGCGACAAAAAAACAATGGCTGTATTGTGCAAGTTTAAACTTGCCCCAACCTGCCCCAATTTGCCCCTGCTTGCTCAGACATGTGTCTGCTTGCCACTGTTCATTATTCTTAAGTAAGCTTACAAATTTGAGGTGATATATGGCGTTGGTGTGATTATATTCAACCTTGCCCGGGCAAGTCCATAAGGGCCTCAAAAAGTCTTTAAAAATCTGCTATTGACTCTGCTTCGTGTTGTTTGAAACTTAAAACACTACACCAAATGTTTTTGCCAATTAAAAAGCGATAAAATCATAGATGGCAAGAAAAGAAGAATGTTTCTGTTGAACAAGATGTAGAAAGGAACTGTCATTTCTAAATAGGAACCATTTTACATAAATAGGAACTAATGGTTAGGAACAAACTGTTCCACGTGCCAATAAAAAGGAACATTTCGTTCAAAACGGAACCTGTTAATGGGAACAATTGTTCCTCAAGTGAATAAAAAGGAACCAATTTTTCAAAACAGGAACAATGTTAGAAAGGAACAAACGTTCCTTTACAAAAAAAGGAACGTAATAAATTGGGAACCAAAGTTCCTCGTGTCAGCATAAAGGAACAGCCACTCTAAAAGGGAACACATTAATAGGAACAATTGTTCCTCAAGCGATTAAAAAGGACCAAAATGATAAAAGAGGAACAATACCATTGGGAACACCTGTTCCTAGGCCACTCATTTAGGAACAAAACGTTCCTTTCAATGTTAAAAATTCGGAACAAAAGGTTCTTTTTAGCTCTAAATGAACACTTTGTTCCTATTTTTAACAGCAATTTGTTCCTTTTGATGCTAAAAGGACCACTCCAAAGATGAACAATCATCTCTTAATCGGAACGTTCCCAAAGCAAAAATGGGAACAGTGCTCAAAAATAAAAGTAAGTTAAAAAGCCACTTAAAGGATGAATAAAATATGCCAAAGCATCTTATGACTCTCTATACTGAACAGATACAACAGCCAAAATTTGATTGATAAAATCATGCTAGAACATGTTCAAATTTGGAAGTAAAAATTTTGGGAAGCGTAGAAGACGATGCTGATGCTGATCAGTGTGATGGAGGAGGACAAAAAAAGAACAGACACGGCAGAACAATTTGATAGCTCGCGTGTTAATTGATTTTAATCAATGCACTCGTCCGCAAAACTTTTGTGATAACTGAGCGATTGCTGTCTTTCAAATTGTCGGTTATTAGAAATGTACACTGAGAGCAGAAAACGCAGATAGCAGATATCCACTTTCAAACACAAACTCTATTAGATAAATAAAACTACAATCCTGGCAAGCCTGCAAAACCATTCGAAACCATCCACTGGAAGGCAACGAAAAGGCCAGAGTAGAGGAAATTTGTGTACACCAAGTTCCAGGAAGCAAAAAGAGGTTTTCCCTTGTTCCCTGTTTGCGTCTCGCGAGTCATGTCCACTGATCTACTTTTTCTCCCTTCTGGGGGCCTGCCTTACATGTTATTATTCAAAATATATTAATTACAGTTATTACAAGCAATCAAATGATGGCAATAATATATACATTACAATTGAACTTACAGATAATATTGGCGCACGAAAGCTTTTAATTTGGGACGTAAAAGTTAACCCTCCGACATTAGCAAAGCCACACCACCACCGTGGTACAAGGGGAGGGTGGGGGGGTGGGAGGGTTGCTGGAACCCCTCCCTTGGGTTTTTACTGGCAATATTTCTAAAATAGTTTATCTACCTAGGAAGCCTGTGATCTACAAAACGAGGTATATTTTATGGGTTGCAGCGCTGCTGGGGGCCAGTGACGTTATCACAAAGCAGCGGGAATTCAAACTTTTTGATGCTAGACATGTAGAATATGACATAGTTAAACACTTTGCTGCTTTTTGTCAACGTTGTATGACTTTTCACCTAAAAAAGAGTAAAAACCCGCATTTTTGTCAAAATGACTTGACAACCTGCCTCTTATGACTTCATATCTCGTAGCCATAGCAACTGATTCAATTGGAAGTTGTGCCAAGTTGTTCTCCCCTACCTTGTACGTCCGAGGGTTAAGTTTAGTTAAAGAAATAAATATCCCTGCAATTCAAACATTTGCCTGACTCTAAAAGAACTAAATAAATGCAAGAAAAAAACGCAAAGACTAAAAAAAAATTGGATTTTCTCTTGCTTTTCCTAACTCTGCAGAGGCATTTACATATTCTGCTTTGTTCACATGCAGTTGTAACTCATTATCCTGTGATCGATGACTTGAAGTGATTGAAAAAAAAAAAAAAACTAGAATATAAATATCAACACAAGTCTACTTCGTTACTTTGTTTTGACATTTCAAAACATTCTAAACTTAACCAAACTAGCCTGTTATATCTCCTACATGTCGATATACAATTTCCAGTCATTAATTTGAAAGATTTTGTTCTGGGTTTCTAGCCGTGTCTGTTCCACGTCAGTCTTCATGGGATTAGAATCGGATGCACGTTTTTGCTTTAAGTTATGGTTAGTTCATTATCATTTTATTTGTGTTATTTTCCCAGACGTAACTACTCTCGTTTAATTAATCTTACGACGGCCGATAGAAAACCGACTTGTAAGCCTTCGTGACAGCATCCCATAAGAAACCGACCTAGCAGCGTATATCTGGGCGCGCGCTGGGCTCTTACGAGGAAAAAGGAGAGGGAACGCCTGTTTGGATGAAATGGACCCTCAAACGATGAATGACGGAAACTAGATTTGATTTTTGGTGCAAAATCCTGGAGCCATTTATGCGGCAAGAAACAAACGTGAAATCACGGTTAAGTCTCATGATGTATGTCCAATTTTGTACCCAGAGAGGAAACAAAAATCCCTAACTAGATATTAACTAGAATTTTGAAAAACGACCCTGACGAAAATCAGTTGAGACTCTTCAATTCAAAAGAGTATTAAGTATTTTAAGTATTAACAAAGTGGAAATCAGCCTAAATTTCTAAAGTAGTAACTCTAAATTACTCTAAATTGAACGATAATTCCAAAAAACTGTACACTCCTTCTAAGACACAACTTTTGCATAATTGAAATTATGAATATATGAAATTCATATATTTGAACTGCGGAATGAAGAAATAAATGTGAAGAAGATCCTCGCAGTTATTAACGCAACTTATGCAGTTGCGAAAAGAAAGCCTGAAAAAATCGAATTCCGGCAAGCCTGATTTTTTCAGGCTTTCTTTTCGCAACTGCATAAGTTGCGTTAATAACTGCGAGGATCTTCTTCACATTTATTTTTGCATAATTGGCTGACAAGATAGGGTGTAAGTTGCAGAAATGAGTGGAAACAAATTGAACCAGTAACAGCAACTTTATTTGTAACTTTACATTATGAGTATTTAAAATAGAATATCTAATAAATTTAAGCAGCACTTGGCACTGTCATTTGGGCTTCAAATACCTAAAAAAAATACACGAATAAATAAACGAACGAACAAGAGAACGAACGAATATATGGATGAAAAACTGAAGGAATTGCTCATTTTACACCGAAATACATTGCAGCGAACTAAAATATGGCTAACTATAGACATGCGCTTGGGGTTCCAGGTGTCCATTCCCAAATGGCGTGCATTTTTAAGCTGTTTTGTTCTGAAGTATGATTTACCCTTTTGGTCGGGGATAAAGGAAAAGCTTTTGCACCCTGTGTTAGAGAAAAAGGTGTAAAATATCATATATCTGAGGGTAATACTGGGTAAGGGCCTCAAAGTATAGGTGTGAAACACACGCTTGACGAAAATTCGACTTGGGACAGAAATTGTACAGACGTGTAGAGAGAGCTCAGAGCTCAGATTTTGTGTTTTTCTTTACTGTAATTAGCCGTGGTCACACTACAGACTTTTACCTAGGTGAAACCAATTTACCTAGGGCAAATTCGCCAAAAATTTCCCAAGGTAAGTTCATCTCGGGTTTCCTTTTACCTAGGTGAAAGATCTGGAAAGGTCACACTACTGGGTAGTGACAAGTCATCAGTATGGAATTTCTGCGCTCGTTACTCAGACGTCGTTTTGAGAGGGCTCAAGTGGCAACCTCGTGAAACGTCGGCTGTTTTCTTAGGTTATGTCGACTGTCGAGCACACGAACAACCATTGCACAAGCCTTGAACGCGCAGAGAAAACAAAGCCCACTTGAAAGCTGTTAATATAAAAGAAAATTGTTTTCTACTATCAAGCAAAGATCGATGAAAACTCCTGCAAGGAGCAACAAATCTTCTTTCGATACATCACCCGGGATCAGGATTTGATATTGTTAGTTATTTTCCTGACACCAAAATGTGCTGGCGTCCCTAACTTTTTCTTGCCGTGAGCCTCAGGCGCTGCCACATTTTCTATTACCATTGTCCAGACGCCATCCACGCAGGTGACTACACATCCAATCAACCTACATGATAGTCTTCCTGTTTTAATCCCAACTATTGCTTGCATTTGCATCTGGGGCCTGTACCCCATTGGCATCTGCCTTTATAAGAATGCGTGATTTCAGCGTAATCACTCTTGTTTGTATGGAGGGGGTTTTTGATTGGCGGCAGTGGATTCTAAGGGGTAGTTACTGTAGGCTTCTCTTGTCTGCTGAAATTTTCTAAGTCTGCATAGAGCACCTCAACTGACCTTCATTTCTAAGATCGTGAAATGTAAAAAACATCCTAACAGAGGGGGGGGGGGGAATTCTATTTCCTTTGACCATAGGCATGAAAGTTTAAAAGTTTGAAAGTCATTTTTCTGGTTTTAATAGTACTTTCGACAGAACAATTCAGGATCAGGCTAAATGATTGTAAATTTTAAATGCTGTACCTAAATTTCCGTGGATTTGTCGTCCTGCGAAGTTGGCAAACAACGGCTTTATCTTATGTCTACTACGATTTTGTTTTTTGCTTGAAGAGCCAACAGTTGCTCAGTCATTATTGTCGATCACTAAAAGGGTGGGTGGTGATGGCCAATGTCGCTGTATTAGGCGAGATACCATCTTTTCCGTCAAATTCTTTTAATTTCCAAGAAAAAGTAACTTATCTCATGCATCCTAGGATTTAGGAGGAGAAGGTAAGGGATTGGAGGAAAAGGAGTAGGAGGACTAGGGAGAGGAGGAGCAGCAGCAGAAGAAGAAGAACATTGTCTTTCTCCACCCAGATGTATGAAATGAGTACCGGTGACATACATGTACTGCTGGGGGTAACCCTGTGATGCACTAGCATCCCATCAGTTGCTTCATGCTACAGAAACCGGGATAAGCTCCGGCAGTGTGAGCCACCTTGGCTTACCTATAAATGTACACCCAATACAGACAACAAGTTATGTACTTTAGATTACCAACTTTATTGGATAGATAAAATATACAATCTTTACAAACCTGTAGTACGTTCCCGCATGCAATAACTGTTCCCTACTGGTAGGCGTCAGGATAGGGGAAGATTTGTGAGCGCCGAGCGCGACGAAAGAGGAAAAGTCCCCTTGACCACCCCCACCCTCCTTCCTCTCGTGTTCCCCCTTTGTTTTTTCACGCCCGCTGGACTCCATTTTCCTTCCCTTCTGGCGCCTGCCACGCAGTATATCGTTCGAAAAATTAAAAGAACAGCTTAAAATTTTACAAGTAGTCATATGATTTAGATATGTACATTGTAACTGGACTCAAAGATAATACTGATATAAAAAACCTATTTTTTACATCGTTAAATTTAAGTTTAAGTTTAGGTTCTGATTAAGCAGGTAAAATAATGCCAGACACTCGGCGTAAGTCTCAAAGAAAGAAAAAAAGTGTTTCAAAAGTGCAAGATAAAAAACTTCCCCTTACTCTTCATGACTCGCGCTTGCGTTCCCACAACTCTACAGATACATTTATGTTGCTGTTTTTCTTTTTGCCACATACAGTGTAAAATTATAGAGGCGTCCCCTGTACTTTTTCCTCAGGTGCGCGTCACGGACCTCCGATATTGCTCCTTATAATTTTCAGACACCTTCTACACAGGCCACTGGCCTATCGATTGATCGATCGATCGATCAATCAACCTACATAATAGTTTCCCGATCTTCATCCCACCCTTTGCATGAGTTTGCATCTGAGGCCTGCATCCCATTAGGCTCAACTTTCATAAAATGCGCGATTTCAGCGTAATCAGTCTTGACGTATGGTGTGGGTTTTTTGACTGGCGGCAGTGGATTCTGAGAGGTATTAACTGTAGGCATCTCTTGTCTGCTGAAATTTTCCAAGTCCGCATACAGCACTTCACCTGGCCTTCTTCTCTATGATAGTAAGATATAAAACAATTTTTTTTTATCTCGTCAGTTCCTATATGTGCAGATATTTTATGTCACGTTGTTATTACAGTATGGAATCCTCTTTAAATCTAGATAGCTTCTCTTGCAAAAAAATGTGTTACAGTGTGATCGTTCTGCTTCCTTTATGGAGTAAGGTGGGCCCATTTCAAGCGTCAGAGGATAGCAAAGTGTTTATTTGATTAGCGAGAAATTCAGCATGCGAAGCGTGAAAGTAAGTAATGAGTAAGTAATATAAAACAGGAACCTAATTCGTAGTGTTAAATGTAATAATTAATACGACAAGTTAATTGTATTCTGTAATGATGTTTAACGTTTGTTGTACAATGAGCTGTTGGGTAAAATGCGGGCATTAACATGAAATATGGTCCGTGGATTACATCGCTACCGCTGCTGTACTGTTTATGTTAACCTGTATAAGTGTATTCTTCTTGTACCTTTTTGCCGTTTTGAGGCTTTGTAACGACGGCATAATGAGGAATGTTTTGGTGTCCAGCTCCTTCGTGAACACAGTGGTCATCTTCTCTGCAAGTAAACCGATTTGCATTAGAGGGGTGTTTAATCGCAACGGGTAGGAAATAGTAAAGTTGGCCCGCAAGCAATAATCAACTAGGGGTATTACCACTCCTCTTGGATGAGATGCTAGTCTAACTGCAAGGCTTAAACACCAACCAGGATTTATTTGAATTGGGTTTGCCCAAAGATTCAATGGCAAGTTCTCCAAAAAGGTGCCTCTGTGACGTAAGGAAAAGTTATGAAACAAATCTCTGGAACACGTCGCCTGGCTTACAACTGTTCCATTCCCACTGATAGCTTATTCGCAATCATCCACTATCTGGACTTAATTGACTACTGATGAGTGAGTGGTTGGATTTCGTTACTGGGTGGGGCCAACATAAAAAATATATCATACAAGTGAATAAACACAGTTCTATTGCGCTATTTTTCTGCCCATTGTTCTAGGGATAACTATAACAAAAACATGAAAAAATTGTTTACTTACATTTCTTCTTTAATAACTTCACGTTAAAAAACGCATGGTTGGCATGAAAAGGTTGAAAAAGGATTAAAAATAATGAGAAGGAAAGTAAAACACTGTTTCATAGGAAGGCAACTATATACAACTTCTCGGAAGCAAGGGATAGCGACGTAAGACTTCTGAGTCTTCTTATGTTCCCCCTCTGAGTTGCAAGGAGACTGGCGAAGAGTGATTTCTGTTGTGCTTTTAAGATTACTTTGCTTCCAAATTGACTTCTTGCTTTCTTTTGTCTCTGACTAATTACCATAATTTTGAGCAAGGGAAATTGTAAATCAAACTGGTTTAAAGACCCTTTGAAAAATTTGAAACCAAAAGAAATCAAAACGTTAAAGCACAGCAGACAAGTTCTGAATGGTTGAAGGGGTCAATTGTCGTCGTCGTCTTCGTCATCATCATCGTCATCATCATCGTCATCATCATCATCATCATCATCATCACCGTCGTCGTCGTCGTTGTCTTAATCGTCATCGTCATCGTCGTCATCGAAGGCCTTCACGCACAAGGACGCATAGGATGAAAAAAGCACCAGAATTTGCCAGAAAAGGCCACTAATTGTGATTACTCACTTGTTGTGTCCCTTCGCATCCACCACACCACCAAGGCAACAATAATAAGTAAAACCAGAGCTCCTCCTACTGCAGCGCCCATAATGATCCATGCAGAATTGTCTAGAACACATCGAAACAAAAACAAAAAACGCCTGAGGTGGCCTGATTTGATATAACTACATTTCGACGCGGTTGATTTTGCACTCTTTCAGGTTTACATGACGGGCACCTAGAGCCATGATAGTGACTGTATTTATAGTGAAATGTATCCTTCCAGGTAAACTATTAGAGTGTGATAGCCCTCATGTTGCGACACTTAATAAGGCAGATACCGATGATTAATAACAACAAATCGTTGTGGAAAACTAAAAAAATTGTGGCGGAGGATAAAAAGCAAGTCAGCTGTTATTGTCGAGCTAATTTTAAACCAGCACTAGCATAATGCAGTAGCAGAGAACCTTAGTCCTATGACTGCATGAGCCCCCCCCCCCCCCCCTGCCTTAGGTATAGATGACTTTAAACCTACCTGATGATGTTGTTCTCGCCTCGTTTTCTGGCCTAACACGTGTAGTGGGAGAGGAAATGGCTGGTTTTCTAGAGGCTGGGTAGAAGACAAATCACTGACTGTATGTTATACGTAAATAATTTATGATGTTATTTGACCATGTTCTTTTTAAAAAACACGAATACTGAGAACTATCTGAAAGAAACGCAATAAATGAAACTGGATTCAAGAGAACATAAATAGGACTTACATGTACTTGCAATTCTAACAAAAATAGTGAAGCTTGCAGAACCGATGCTGTTTGTCGCGGTACAAGTGTACTTTCCTCCATGACTATCATTCACTTTGTGTAAACGGAGATCTTTGTCAGTGGTAACAACTCTGCCAGCTGCATTCATCCAAACATACTGTGGACTGGGATTTCCATGTGCATGGCATTTAATAAACGCAGACTCCCCTTCAGTTATGTTCCATGTATCTTTTCTTGGTTTGATGATTTCTGGAGGTTCTGATTAATGAAAACAATAGTAAGAACTAGGTTGCTTATCACATGCATATTCTCTTAAAACCTAAAAAAGAAAAAAACAAAGAAAAAATTGAATAATAAGTCGTCTTCTCGTAGAAGAGCACCTTAGAATCACACTTCATGACTACAGGATCGATTTTCAAGTGGCATTTAATTAGGGCTAAAGTGCCCTCTGATGGAAACGTACAAACACCAATTTTCCAACTCTATTATAGCGACCCTAGGAGTGATCGAAGTGATTTTATAGTGTGAAATCGTCTTATCAAACCCTCACAAGGAGCCACTTCCATATGGGGTATTTATACCTTTTCTATTTTGATTTAATTTTTCTTTGTGGGAAGGTTACTCATAATTCAAAGAAATTTATACTCACGCAATTTTGGAATAAGAATAAAAACTTACTTGGAAGGGAAATAATACAATCCCTGCTAGCAGGACTTCCAACGCCGTTATCAGCAGTGCATCTGTAGGCTCCTTCATCTTGGTTACCAGTGATGGTTAAAGGGAAAGTGACAGAACTGTTATCAGAGAGTCTTGTCCAGGTGACGTTTGGTACTGGATGACCATCTGCTCTACAATTAAGGGTCACCTCATCACCCTTATTCACTATACTGTCACTGGAGATGCGAGTAATCTGCGGTGGAACTACAAAGTCCAAGCAACCAAATTAAATAAGTTCAATTATAGAAAAACATAAAATCGCAATAATAATGATATCATACTTGCAGACATCGAATTTTCTCAGTTAAACACCAAATTTTTAGTAGGTGGACTTAATACCTCTTCAGTTAACCAGGTCAATTTCATGCTGTAACCTGCTTTGGTTTTAAAGACGTGTCTCAATGACAAATTAAAAATAGCTGGGGTAGGGTAGGGTAGGTAAACTTAATTTAAACACGCTTGCTCCGTCAACTAACATAATAATAAAAGCTGATTTCCATAAGGAGCGTGTGGCTACAACAAAAAGATTAAAGTGTAGGGAACGGCCGCAGATCGTCATGTGTTGGCTAGAATGATTAGGGAGATTGATCCGAATTTTCGGAGCAGTTTTCTTCACGCGACTGTTTTATTCATCAAAGATCGTGATTTGTCTTTGTTCGTTTTACAAAAGCGATTGTTTGTACTTTTTGCGCTCGCTGTGTGAAAGTTTTGCATCGCTACAACGACTCTTTCTTGTTATTTCCCCACGTAAGAAAATACAGTGTGTAGTTTTCTTGAAGTACCAAATCCCGTTGAAGATTTTCTTAGAATCGCCGCCCGAATTCTCGGAAAATCTCACCCGGCGCCAGACGAAAAATAGCCCACTTGCGATCAAAACCATTTTCAACACGATAGATGAAATACTTTCCTTGAAATTCGAACGCTTTCCAAACTCCCATAAACGTTTCTCAGTCTTGACTTATCACGCCATTAAATTCTCTGACTTTTTTGACAGTAAGTTTGTAAAATTGGCTTTGTTTTGCTACACGCTTGAAGCGATCGCTTTCTCCAAGAACACAAACATTCTTGCTTTCGGACGATGTTTTCTCGTAACATTCAATTAATCCGCGCTTCCCCTCGTCAGAAACCTTACTTCGCTTAATCAGAGATTCAATGCGCCGAAAGCACTTTTTACACTTTTTACACAGCAGCCGTGACAATTCTTGTTGAAATTCAGGCGTTCTCTCCAGGAAGCGCCAAACTTTGCCTTTCAGATCTCCGGAATTGCGCTATCATGCTCGCCAAGTGTTCTGTCCGCTTAACTTAAAGTTTAATCCACACATAAGGCAGTCGCCGTCTTTTCCTGTAACTGCTGGCTTCACTGGTATCAGCGGAAAAAGTATGTTGAGGAGTTCGCGGCTTTCGCGATACAGCTCTCAAAAATTTCACACATCGCGCTGCCGCGGCTACTGATCTTTCGCGCAAACCGGTTTGCCAAGGTCGTGTCTCACGTGACCAAAATGTCACTCGTTGTTAAAGAAACGCTGGCGCATGCGCGACAGGAGACGCGTCGGATCTCGCAGAGGTCTCTCTCCTTCCTCTCATTCTTTTCTCGCTGTGAGAGACCTCTGCTAGCAGGGAAATTAATCGACAATCAGCACTGCAAACGTCACAGAAGGAAACTAACGAGAGAATTCAATTTACACTCACTTACCATCCACGTAACCTCGCAGCCAAAAACATCATTTTAAGGAACTTTAAATTACTCCAAAATGACAATGAAACAGGAAGTATCTTTTCATAGCCCCCACTGTTTTCATTTAAACGCGACAAAAACATAGGGTACTTTCTAGTTAGAAGCCTACTTAAATCTGATGATCAACGGGGTACTTTTAAATGGGCGTGCAAACGATGCAACATTTGTCCTTTCATTCATAATGCGGACAAAATAACAGGTCTCAAGTGATCAATTAAAATCACCGATCGCTTTACACGCACCTCCGCAAATGTTATCTATTGCATAACATGCAGTTTATGCAAGAAGATATACATTGGCGAAGCAGGGAGGAGACTAGGCAACCGTTCCTGCGAACACCTACGAGACGTTGAAAGAAATCACGTGCACAAGGACGCATGCAAACCATTCCAGCCAACACATGATGATCTGTTGCCGTTCCAATCCTACACCAGGGTAACAGGGAAAGCCGTAAAAATCTAGAACCAAAATCATTTTTCACATCGGCACACTTAATCCCCACGGTATCAACGAGCGCTTTTCATTCAACTAATATATTCTTGTTTTTCACGTTGCCGTGTTCCTACCAATAGGGAGTTTAAGAAAATCGCTACGCCTGGCGCTAGTACGGCTGCCGGAAGTGAATTTCTCCAAAAAATAAGACACTGCGCATGTCAGTCGGTTACGTCCAGCCGTCGCGTGAAATCTAACTACTCGAGTCGGGAGGTTTTGCGGTACTGGCTACTACGTAGGGTTTATTTCGCTTCTCTGACCTTTTTCTACGGACATCTCAGCATTTTAAGAGTTCCAATGGAAAGTATATCCTTTGAAGTCAATTGCAGCCAAAAATTTTCTCAAGTATTAATCCGTTTTGTGAATTTACGATTTAGTTTTGGCAAAGTGTTTGAATGGCGGAAAAAGAAATATTCGTGTTAAGTGCCAGGTTGGTTTTTGTGGTAAAGTTTGCTTTGAGTGTTTAGTGAAGATGCTTTATAACTGGATACGTATACGATACTATTTTGCTTCGGTGAGTACTGAAATATTTCTGTTCTTCACTCGACAGTCTTTGAGATATTCGTCTCTTTGAAATTATACATTTCATCGATTAAATTTTTGTCATTGTACAAAATGTACGGCATACGCTTTCGTTCAGAAATGTTTTGTTGGTCCCAGCAAAGCAAATAACAGCCATCTTTCATTAAACGAAGCCATTTGGCTGTGAGAAGTTAAATAAAAGAGATTTTCAACTCCTTAGCCCAGCTACTTTGTATTTCGCTTTGCTTAAACTTAAATTTGGCGGACTACCGAGAAGCACTCTCCCCAGACCTTTTCAGTAACGGCAGCCGTAGTACCGCCTGCTGTAGCGATTTGCTTAAACTCCCTACTAGCGTAGTTCCACCACTCTCCATATAAACCAACTGCAACCCATATTTTCTCATTCTTATTCGCTCTGACGAAGGGCTAACGCTCGAAACGTCAACTTTCAATCTCTTTACGGTGGCCACTTCACCTTATCAACTCAGTTGATAAATCTAAAATTTAACTTTTGTGCTTTGTTTTGCTGACTTCTTTCTTTTTAAAAAAGGGCTTCCAAATATAACAAAAAGAATCCAAAAAAAAATTCAGGTACAGGATCAGAGATAACAGAAAGTTTACCATAAATCTTTTCGCAGTTGTTTGTAACGTCACAGGACAACAAGATGGGTTCAGTGACGGTCCTGAAACAATTGCTGCGAAAGAGGCTGCAAACGAGTAAGAGCACTGCATGAACGTGTTTTACCTGTAACCTCAATCCGTATTTTGTATGCCCATTCAGTTCCATCTTGAAGGACAATCTTGCACTGGAATGTTGCGTTTTCTCTTTCTGTCAGCTCGTTGATAGTCAAAGTAAAAAAATCGCCTGATTTGTCAATACTGAACCGAGTTCTAAACTCGTCCCTGTCAAATACATTAGGGTTTTTGTGATGAATATATCCAATGTTTTCCGCACCAATCTTAAAGAAGGACTGCAACACGTATTGTCCATCCAGCAGAGTGAACCCCCACCTCACAGCAACATTGGTACTTCCATTAAGCACGTGCATAACAGCAGTTTGAATGTTAGCTGCATCAGTTCCCTGAATCGTTTGGTTCCAAGCTGGAGGAGGGGCGGTCCACATAAACAAAGCATCTGTAAAAAAAAATTGCAACGACAAGCAACGTTCTAGCTGGTTACTCTTCCCGCCGTTGTCCCTTCACTTTTCAGATCAACCAGCGCGTCTCAATGGTATCCATACCCCCCTCCCGCCCAACTTAAGGGCATCATACAAACGAAAATCTTTTAAGGAGGGACTGAGTACTCTTCAGCCCAATTCAAGACACGAAGTTAAATTCGTGCTGGCCTTTACAAAAAGCGCACAGCTCTAAGTATTTACCAAGAAGGTAAGATTAATTTGCACATGTGACGTGTCGTTTCGGTTGGTGAAAAGAAAAAAAACCGATCACGATCGCGCGAAATAAACACTTCGCTTATTTAAAAACTTCTTCTTGGAGTATCCCCAAACGAGTTTCACCAGTCACGACAACTTTATTTCGCAACCTTATATGCACGCCTTAGCTTGTCAACAAAAGGGATTGTAGATAAAGGCTTAAAAGTGATCTTCAGCTTGGATGACGTGTACGAGAGTGACGAGTAGGACTTTGAAATTTATCCACAATGCGTAAGCCGTAGATCATCGCGTGTCAGACCTGTCTCCTTCCTCGAACCTAAATTAGAGACAAAGGTGCTCAAGGACAAACAAGAGGGATTTAGAAAAAGCAGAAAGTATGAGATCAGATATCTGATTTCAGGAACATCATCGAGCAATGTACTGACCGGCAGCGACAACGGCCTTTTTGTCAACTTCATAAATTTTCAAAAGGCGTTTAACATCATACCCCAGTCCAATGGTCTCTGGACGATCCTCAGAAATTATGGTATTTATACT
Source organism: Siderastrea siderea (assembly GCA_964030785.1). Lineage (NCBI taxonomy): Eukaryota > Metazoa > Cnidaria > Anthozoa > Scleractinia > Rhizangiidae > Siderastrea > Siderastrea siderea. The sequence goes on from OZ034975.1 coordinate 40,157,035, forward strand.
CGCCTGATAAACAGTAATTTCTCCTGTACAGTTGGAACCAGTGACATACGCTTTGCGGTCAAATCCAGGCTAAAGCTGGGCATGTGTAACTGTGCCACCCTACTCTTCAATACTGCAATTGACTGAGTCATGCAGCATGTCACTGAGGATCAGATGAGAGCGATCTGGTGGACTCTGCTCTCAGCACTTTAAAGACCTTGATTACGCCGATGATGTTGTTCTTCCGTCGCACACGCACTGACACAACCAGAAGAAGACCAACAGGCAGCAAGTTAGGCTATCTATCATCTGCAGTATGTCCAAGGTTATACCATTTAACTTAACGTGGGCTAAAACAGTGAAATTTGAAGGGCACAATCTCGAGTCCACAAACCCTTTCACCTATCTTGGGAGCTTCATCTGTTATGACGGAAACAGAAACAAAGATTTCGGCAACAGTCGCGGCAGAGCTAGAGCTACCATTGTGAGAATGATGCAGGTTTGGACGTCGGGCCCACAGAGTACAGAAACCAAACTGAAGATCTATAGGAGCTACGTACTGTTAACACTACTCTGTGGTTACCAGTGCTAGAGGATGGTTAAGCAGGACCTTGACAAGTTATCCAACTTCCATCAAATACATCTAATACATCTTCCTTGCGAAACATTCTTCGCACATTCTCAGACCCAGATCTGTCTCAAATAACAACCTTCTTCACCTGATAAATCAAGTTGTCATGGGTGTGATTCAGCACTGTTGGAGATGAATTAGGCATGAACTAAGGAAAAACGCAACATCGACTACCAGAATTGCAGTGCATTGGACTCCAAAGGGGAAGCGTAAGAGTAAGAGTGGGCGTCCTGGAACAACTTGGTGTAGCACAGTCACAGTACAGCTACAGTGGTATTATCTAAGCTGGGGTTCAGTTGAGAAGACCACCAAACACTAGTCTCCTTCGCAGCTGTTTCTGGGCAGGAGCGTTACCTGACCACACTAAAAACAGCTGCGAGGGAGACTTACAAACACCGGGTGAAATGGAAAGCGTTTGTCGCCGCACTTTGCACCAGCCGGCGCTATGGGTCTGACTGACTGTCTGAAGGACGAGCGCTCAGCGTTCCCACAAAATAACGGTACTCTATGCAAAAAGCGCCATACCTCCGTCTGCCCAAAAGACTACAAAGAAGCATTCTAGGATACAAAAGAAATCCAAAAGCAAAGAAAACAGTGCTGGGGAACGAAGCGCTACTCGGATTTTTGGCTAAAGATTTGACCTCTTAAATGCGAAAGCTTCTGTCTTCCGAACCGACAGTTATTCTTGCCCATCTACACTTTTGCCAGGATTTCTCCCGATTCATGTCACCAAAAACGGGAAGAATATTTGCGATCCAAGTGAAAAAGGCGCAAAATGTGAGCTGGTTTTACTGAAACGGTTGCAATTTTGACTAACAAACTCTAAGCTAAAAAGTTCATATGGCGACCATGATGTCATAAGTCAAAACGACATTCTTTACTATAGTCGCCAGCTGTTTTTTATTGTTAAATATCTTTGTTTAATAAATGGTAATCAATATGTACAAAGACACGACTATTTTAGTCAGCAACAATGTAGCTAGAGTTGTTAGAGCCGTTGAAAGGTAAACAAGCTAAGTCCCTTCCCGACTTTGTGTAAATACCATTAGAGACCACCCAAGCAAATGAGACAGTTGTCCTACCACTGAAAGGATCAGTATTCGACTAATGACGCTAGCATTATAACAATGCTCTAGAGCGAGAAATTCTTTAGTCATGAACAGCCATCGGAAAGCCACAAACAGGCCAACTGTTCTCACTTTCACAAGAAGAACAAAACGGTTCCTCTGTTCAAGTGGGAATAAAAAGAACGAGCGGAAATCCAAAATCTACCACTGGGACTATATGTGTTGCAAGACACAATATGAATTATTGAATAAACGGAGATGTTTTCTCGGAAACAATGGGATAGGAAAATACCATTTTCCGCGAATTTTAGGCACCCGCCCTTCCGACCGATTATTGCTTGCTAAGACATCTGTAGTCAGTATTTCAGTCTATTGACCGCCTAGTTTATTCCCCTTTTTGTAAGCTTTTCTTTCGCATTTTGAGATCTGATAGTTATTGTATTCTGCTGATATTTAAAAAAGCGAGAATATAACCGAGAGAAGGTACAAAGAGTTTCACACAATACTCTTAGTGAAGTTCAGACGACAGGCAGGACGACAGGTAACCAATAGGAGAGTTTGCAATTCGATCGAAAATAATCGGCGGTTTTCCGCTGAAAATACATTAAATCGAAATAAAGCTTGAAAAACCTTACCTGTTGTGTGTTTGCTGTGTTTTTATCGCTTTTCCGAGCTTCTGGAGGCCGTATCGGGCGATTTCACGTCACGTTAGTGCGTGACATGCCGTCGCCCGATACGGCCTCCAGAGAAGCGCGAAAAAGCGATAAAAACACAGCAAACACGCAATGGGTAAGGTTTTTCAAACTTTATTTCGATTTTAATGTATTTTCCGCGGAAAACGGCCGATTATTTTCAATCGAATTTCAGCTTTATACAAACTCTTATAATTACGCTTTGGTAACCTGTGTTCAGACCACGTCACTCTTGTAGTAGAACTGCCACATCACATTCGTCGTATATCTTTTGTTAGTGAATAGATGTACACATTCCATACAGTGCGTTTATATCTGTGGTGATAAGAAAGCCTTTTAAATAACAAAATAACGGTTTAAAAGCTACAGTAGGTTGTGGATCAGCGAGATTCTTCACCCTTTAAAACGGTAGACTGAATGATTAATAATTTAGGTCTATTTCCTTTCGCCTGACGCGATAAAAATACTTCAATTTGCTTTAAAGGTTTCATTGCAGAATAAATATCATTAAAACATACTTTTTACATACATTTCACGTACACGGCTAGAACTACCCCACTGCGCGAAAATTAAAATTGTTCGATTTTACTTTGTCAAATTATCTCGTCATTTTGAGACACCAACACAGAAGGAAGATTTATGAGCAACACAAATTGAACTTTACACTTACCAGCCTCTCGTTGAAACATGAATATCCCAAGCAAAAGCGAAGGAAAATACAGAATAAATGTCATGGCTGTTCACGAAGGTCTCAGCTGAAATGAATTTCAGTAGCAGAATGTAACCACTAGTGGCATGGGAACGAGGAACAATTCGCTAAAATTATCTCGTGACTACTTGCCGGCAGTTCACGATATTTCACTTTCTGCGTGACAGATTTTCTACAAGCAATTGATGAATGCGAAGTGAGCAGCAACGCTCGCTGTTATTACAGCGGCCAAAAATATGGAGCAGCGTGACGACATATCGGGACCGAAGCGATCGTACTTCCTTTATTACAAAACATTTCCCTTTGAGATTGACTTTCGCTACGTTGGCAAGCTGAAAATACAGGCTATGTGTATTTTGCCATCATAAATTTTCTGTTTTATATTCTTGTTTTTATTATGATGGCCATTAAATCATCCAAAAACTCTTAAATGCCCAGCGAGATGTGACATGAATATTATGAGTGGTTTCATTGTTTACTTTGTTTTATGCAAATCAATTACCATGAATATTGTACGTGATTTCCGCTTTCTTTTCGAGGAAAAATTATTTTTATGGCTTGTTTTGGTATAATTTTTTATTTACAAGCAACCGTTTCCACAGGGATGAAGAATGTATTCAGCACCATATCAGGGACTGACAAAGAATACGCGCGTATTTTAATAGGAGACGAAATATGAACCACTAGTGTTACTGAAACGGAAATGGATTGGTTTGGCCTGTGAGCAGGAGGAAAAAACAACATCACACTTCCGGTTCCCACGACGAAAGTCGTCCTTAGTAGACATTTTTACTGTCCACATTTAGTTAGCTTTGCTTTTTTGACAGTCAATGTGGTGAACGCAAATGCGGCTAAAAGCGGGTTCGGTTATAACTTGTACTAATATGTAAGCATAAATATGGCGTGAGGTAAGACAATTCACCAAACAAAAAAAACAGATTTTAGAAGAAATTAACTAATATAGTTTCTCGGATGGGCCACGGTGAGAAGCTCAAGGCCAATAACAAAACAAATCCTAAAAAATAAAAAAATTAAAAAAAAAATGATTGAAGAAGTCTTTTTTCATACTTCTCTTGGAGAAAAATGTTAAAAAAAAAAAGAACTAGAGACGAGGACCTGTACTTTCTACATTGGCGTTTCAACGACAATTGTACACATGGTTTACGTTTACTTAAAATGAGTTTTCAAGAATATATTCCTCGCAGTTCCATACATATTTCATAGTTTGCACGAAGAAGCTGAGGACTGAAACACCGTAACCGACTACAGGAACTGGAAAGCCATTTCCATTCATTTTTGCCCTTTTGGCTTATGTTGAACTTTGATTAGTCACAGACATGAATTGAGGAAATTAACGAAAAATCCGGAATAAAGAGCAGGATCGAGCTTACATTTCGTTTCGTTTCGTGGCCGAGTCGTTTTTCAGTCACCCTAGCGTATAAAAAAGCGTAAAATAGCACAAATAAAAGGATTTATTTTAGGAAATAGACAGATACGGTTTTCTCTATGTCTCGGAAACTGAAACAGGGGCAGCAAAAATACCATTTTGGGCGAACCCCTACGACCAGAAATTGCCCATTGTTTGTAAGTTAGAAGTATGTGCATGTTAGCACATTTTATCATCTCGAACGTTTAGCTTTAAATTGCTATTTTTCAGTTATGATTATCACGAAATGTCTTTTTAAAATGAGACTTGACATAATATTAATTAAAGTTGAATGTTAAAGCAATTTTCTTGCAAATAAATTATTCCTCGAAAATTGTACGTACCTTCCGTTTAGCATTTCATGGAAAAGCCGGTAACCGTAAGTGGTTTGTTTTAGCATATGAAGCCAAATTCCATAGGGGTTACGTATAGTTATAATTAGCCATATTTATTGCATGAGTAACTGGTGATGTTGAGTTGATACAAGTGGCATATTTTGGTATATGATATACAATGCTACATCAGCGCCAAATTCCATGTTATTTACGTCAGTTTAGTTATATTTAGTCATATCTAACTGTATGAGTAGCTGCTTATGTCTGCTGTTTTCTTTTTTTTTTTTTTTTTTGGTTTCTATCTGTGGACAGCAAAAAAAGGATCATTTCACTTTAAACGAATGTCATACTGCAATACGATGGTCTCCCATAATAGCTGTTTATTTTCCTATACTTTAACTTCCAAAAATTTCATACCTTTTCTTTTCTTTTATTCGTTTTTATCGGCTTATTGCGGACGATTTCCGTGAAACTCCGTTAAAAAGCCTTATAAAATGGACAAAACAGCCATAATAGCATGGTAAAATGGAAGGTTCATTTATCTAAAAATAATAGCAAATAACGATCAAATAAATTCTGAATGGAAGAAGCAGTTTTCTGTCTAGATGAGCGATTGTTAGTTACATACCAGCAAAGGTTTCGTGAAAGATCTAGCCATGGTTTTAAAATTTATATCACTTTATTAAATATTATTGTCAATGCTTTTTTAATCCAGTACTCGAGCAAGTCGGTGGATAATAATTATTATTACCATCATAGTTTGTTAAACGCCAAGCTCAAAATGCAATTGTTCTCGGTTTAGAGGTTGCGGACGGAATGTTAAAAACAACATTCAAACAACTGGAAAAGCGATTCAACTCCGTTTACATGGCATCCGATTTCTATCGGAGCATTTGGACCTGTTGGAACACAGAGCTACAACGAGTGCAGGTAAACCAGTGTCAATTTTGCGTGTTAAAGCCGAAAAAAAATTCGCCCTTCCTTCCTTCTTGGTAGTTTGCAGTTGTATTTTTTTAGTACTTGTTTAGACTACTTCATGAGTTTCGCACCGACTCGCCATGAATGTGTGATAGTTGTTATTAAATGCTCCTGCCCCATCTCGCTGCGTTTTATTTTATGCCTTGTCTTGATATTTTGAAGTGGAAAGCCTTCCTGACAAAACCTGCCGTTTGTCAATTTCAATGATCGACGTGACGATCGATCGATGAAAGAAATTAATTGTAAACACAACGCGTAATGCCGCTTAAATTTCTATTTCTGCACAGTTTAATTTCTTCAAACAATTTTGACTTGCGTTAGACGACACTGTTGGTGATGCTTGTTGATGACGCTGTTGGAATTTCTGCTTAATTTAAATTCACTGTCAAGTGATTTTTCTCGTTCATTTTTCTCGCCGGGTTGCTCGCGAGGACAAAACTTTCAGCCCACTTTGTTGTTGAGTGTTCATAGACAATATTTGGTCGCAGCAGGTATATGAGCTGATAGCCTAGCGCTGTTCAGCCAATCAAAATGCTAGAAATCCAATATACCTAGTCCAGTTTTTAATAAATATATATATTCAGATATGCTGTGAGTTAAACCAAAGAAAAAGATTAAACTGAAAAATCCCCCAAATCAGGGAATTATCCCCAATCCAAAACTTGTCTAAAAAGGCAACTAAAGTGCTTTTTGAGGCCATTTTGGGGCAGAGCTAAGGATGAAGGATTTCCATGCAATATCTATTGAATTTAAAAATAACAAGAGTGACGATTTCTTGAAATAAAATGATTAACAACTTTATTGAAGTCATTGAAGTTACAAACATAAATAAATATAGATGCATCATTCACAAATTATCAATGCCTCATTCCGTACCGTAACTTATACGGTCTACCGACAAATTACTGCCTTTCACAAGCAGTCTAGTTTTAACTGGTAGATTTTTTTACATTTCACATCATTAAATTTTGAGAGCAGTTGATACTGTAAAAATTAAACATGCATTAAGGTTATTTTTTAAACAAGTTAAATATGAGCCTTTAATTTGTTAAGCCAACAAAATGGTTTTATTGGGAGCACAAACAGCAAGATGCAAATTGTAATGGTCACTTGTTTTAAACTGATTTATTTACACTGATTGCATATGTTGAAAACTTTCCTTCACACTGATCGAGACGGCAAATTTAACACAACTTGTGCTTTCACAGGACAAGCCTCCTTTACAAAGTTGGCATTTGGTGACAACTGTTTCCATAATGTTTCACTTAACGTTCTTCAGGTGTCTCTCTGTGCTGCTGAAGAAATGTCCCACACTCGAGTTACCGTATTCCCCTTTGATAACTACAACGTTGTTCGACGTTCTTCTTTAGTCAACGTCATTTTTTCACAGCCAACGTGGAACCGCGTCACGGTGAAAATTGTGCACGCTTTTATTATTTAATAGTGCAGTGAATTAATTTACTAGTAACCAATTTTTTAACATGTAATAATAATAATATAATAAGAACTTAATTGGGCACCCACCCCCATAAGGGGCTTTTCGGGAATAATGAAAAAAAAAAATCCAAAAGAACATAGAAGTGTTGAAGAAGTAAGATAGAAATTAATTTCTCTCATATCTGCCAACCGTTTTATCGAAGTTCATTAAAACCCTAACTTGTATCTTGTTGGGTTTGTAAACTTATTTTTTTCTTTGAAGGCGTCTTTAGGTTTAGGCCAACCCAGATTCTCAAATTACCTAAATTTTACCTTTTTATTTTTATAGTACAAATGGCAAAGTTAATTTTCAAAATTATAAAGACTATTACTGCTGATAGGGCCGGAAAAGTGTGGGCCACTAAACAACGGTAATTTCATGGTATCGAATGGTAACACGGACTCGAATGCTACAATCCTCCAGTAAATCATGCCGGATTTATGCTGGGAGTAAAAAGTTTAGTTATTTACACAGTTACATCATCATCTTGATTTGAGGAAGATTGATGCATGAATATAATTCCTTTGAAAGTAACATGACTACTCTTTTGCATTGATTGGTTGTTAAAATTCCTCTTTTACTTGTACTGGTTTACACGTTCAAATCCTCCACTTTTGCGTACAACTCATCGTCGTATACGTCCATGTTGATCAGCCTCTGTGAAAGAAAGAACAGTGTATGAAAAGAAAGATACAGACTACCAGACTTCTTAGCGATGACAAGCGGTTTGTTTGGATTTACAGACCTCCCACAGCCTAAGGTAGGTAGTTGCAACTTTAATGTTGAAAATCTGACTTTCGTCGTCATTAAATACATTGATTTCAATCAATAGATAACTCCCCCCATCCCTTCGAATGATTGGCAAATTTGCCGAACAGTCGGTAGTATGGTGGGCCAAAAGTATCACGTCAGAGTACGAGGTTAGAATTTACAGCAATAGAAAGAGGTCCTGGTAATCTAAGTTTTAAATTGAAAAGAACAAACTTAAAGTGAAAATTGATCGAGAAAGTATGCTTTTCGACAAAAAATCTTACCTCGTGCTGGTTTTCCATTTCCTTAAGCTGTTTTGTTAAAACAGTGAATGACGGTCTTGATTCCGGTTCACAAAGCCAGCAGTTCATCATAATTTGATACCTAAGAAAAATAAACACCACGTCGCGATTCATGAAGTTTTTTAAAGCTTCCATTTCAGAAATGAAGAGATTGACAGCGGCTATAAGGAAACACCTATTTGGTGGGTGTTAGAACTTTGATTGTCTTACATTTGAAATTACAATTACACTGCATTACAGTTTTGACAGAGAAGCTAAGCGAAAATATCGGTACTGAAGTTCACCTTTCGGTAACTATATGTAACTTAACTTGAGCAAATGTGAAGCCACCAATACACATGACTTTTATAATTAAAGAATTAGAAAAAGATAGATTTTACTTATTGTTAACCTCTTCATATTTATAGAAACAATAGTCAGTTTTTTATTTACAATTTATCATCCACGTGTTCTGGCTTAGGCATTCTGTATCCTTCCCTAAGCAATTTTGCAATTTTTCTGCCTTCCATCCGTGGATATGGTAAGCCACCTAGAAAAGAGAAAAGCTTTGGAACGAAATTGGTAAAAAGACCTAATCAGGTCCAGAAAAAATAATAAAGGTAACCATCACCTCACTGAGTACCATAAAGTCCTAGTATAAATGACCGCTAATTAATTCAATCCGCACGCGAAAAAAAAAAAAAGCCGCTTCCTAAGACACTGAATTTGACTCCAAAACTACAGAAAGCCATGTTACACCACTTTATCCTTGAGAGCTGGAAAACGGAGAAGTTCCATCACAAAGGGAGGAACTAAGGGAAGCAAAGTTTACCTGGAATAGGGCACAAAAAACAACACGAAACGAAGTTTATGCTGACGAAGCTTTAATGACACCCTTGTTAACTTAAAATTAATTTATTTATTAATTCATTAGTCTATTTATTTATTTATTTATTTATTAATGTCTTGCTTGATGGATTTTGAACAAATGGCAGTCCAGTGACCTCAATAAACTTGCCTAGTGTAAATATCTCGTAAAGTACAACTCCATAACTCCATCTGTAAGGAAATGGGAATAAAAGATTAATCAGGAATCAGTAGAAAATTCCATTTTCCATCTATGACTAAAAACACGTTTTCCAGGTTAAAATAGCAATACAGAATACTTAAATTAGAAAACCACGAGATCATAAGATGGCTTGATCTAGCAGCACAAACTTAAAAGAACCTTCTTTCATCCTGAAACAACAATAAGGTGAATTTTTTTGATCGGTGTCAAGCATTTAAGTTAGTTTTAAGTTTCTTTCAATTCATGAATCATTTTTTACGAAGGTTGTTTTATATCAGGTGAAGAATGCCATAGCACAGCAACTCGTCATTGATAGACTTACACGTCACTTTTGGTCGTGTATTTTCCATACATCAGTGATTCATATGCAGTCCACTTAATTGGCAGGCGACCCTAAAAGTCAATACGTTGCATGTAACTCAATAACTTGGCTACTCTTTATTAATGCAAGATCAATGAACTCATTTTAGCAGTATTTACGCCGGTACACCCTACAAAATCTACTTTTACCAGGGAAAATGTGTTTTTTTTTGTTTTAAATACGAATTTTAAGTTTTTAAAAGAATTTGTTTTTTGGGTCTATCTGACATCACTATTAGACACTACAAAAGCTCTCTTAAATCCCTCTGCCCTCGGGTGGCTTATTTCGTCTCAGACCTCGAAAAAGGGGGAGAAGGCCAGGCTTAATTGGAGGTTGGACGGGGCTATTCCCAAATTAACAACTTAAAACAAACGAATAAACAAACAAACACACTTTCCAAAATTATAATTACCGTGACTATCTGAAACAAATCATGTCACGGGTTGTGCGTCATAAATACAGACCATTTGTTTAAATTATCGACCATTTACCCATCCCAGTTTTGGGGTTCAATTTTTTTTAAACCTCACCGCCTTATGGAAAGAGGAAGGTGGAAGGGAGGTTCGACAAGGAAAAAGGGCTTATTGTAAAATATGATACGTTAACCCCATTCTGCCTGGGGGGGGGGGGGCACATTGTGCCCGCGCTGACTTTAAAGTGCTACTATGATCAAAAAATCACTTTTATTTTTTCTTCGGATTTCGAAACTATGTTTATTAAACACTCCCCAAGCGAAATTATAAGCCTTAATTTTGAGAAGAAGACCGTTAATTTAAACT